>CAWUFW010001001.1:0-1200000 GCA_963921515.1 Calotriton arnoldi | reverse complement strand
AGGAGGGCAGCCCAGTGTCTGTGACTGGTGGCATCCATTTTGTGATGCCAGGGCTCTTTAGGATTCTACCGCGTTTCCACAGCAGGTACATGTCTTATCCCTCTAGAAGGGTGGAATGCTACCCCCGCCGCCAAGATTGGCGGGGGTAGTATTCCAAGATGTTTGACACCAAACACGACATGTTTTGATGCAGCCATTCCAAAGTTAGCATTTACCGCGAGGATATAATGCACTTAATAGTATATGGTTTAACCGCATCCACAAACAGCACCAGAGAATAGACTCTGAGAGCTGCAGAGGGGCCCTGCTCAGGCAGAGGCACCCCCTCACATAGAAGCCAAGCACCCTGCCCTCAGGATTGATAGGGCCTGCCTTAGGGGTGACTGATAGGTTTATATGTGTGTGCAGGAGAGATATAGGAAACCTATATCTCAGTGAGGGGTGCTAGCACCACCTCACCCAGGCTGCAGTAGCAGGCCTGTGGTGTCAGATTTAGACTGCTTCCCAGGGGTGGCATAATATATGCTGCAGCCCCTGGTAGGCCTGTGAAGTACCTATGCCCTTGGCACCTAAGGTACCATATACTAGGGACTCATAAGGCACCACAGTATCCAATCACTAGTGCACCTAGAGTGCACTCCATGTCGTTTAGAGAGAACAGAGAGGCTGGGGCCCTGAATAGCAGGGTCCCAGTCCAACTAAGTCATAAACCAGCAAAACACCAGGAAAAAAGTGGGGGCAACCATATAGTCAGATTCCACCTTCCTACATAACCCCCCCCAAACGAAAGGAGATAAGGCTAACCTTGACCAGTTGAGCCTTTATTGATTAAGTGGTCATATAAGGAAGCACCTGCACTAGCATGGTTGCCCCCTGTCTTATGGTCCACTAAGCAATCCCTCACCCTAAGGGTATGAGAGGGTCTCCACCATGGGGAATCACTACCTCTGGTGTGCTTTGGTAAAGTACAAGGCTGGTGGGGTGTCTGAGTAGGGAAATGAGGCCCTAGGAAGGTTGGCCTCAGCTTCCTCAGATCACTGGTCACCATGTATGCCTGTCTTTCCATGACTGAGTTGCACTTTGCTCTAAGGGTCAACCTTTGACTGCCTACAGCTGGGGGTTGGGTCCCTTTGGATGGAACACTGGAGGGACATGGCATGTTTGGAACCTTTTGGTCCCAGGTTTGCCCTTGCCTAACAGAGTCCTTCTGGGGAGGTCCCTACATAAAGGTATGGGGGATCCCTCAGTGGGTTGAGGAATTTTCACCTGGCTAGGGCTACTAGACTGGGTGCCCCTAATCCGCTGATGGGGGTTCCTCTGGACAGGGGGCCCTGGGGGGTCCACTGACCTCTGCAGCCCTGGGCTGACTGAGGCAGGGTAGAGAGGGGCAGTTTACCTGCTCCAGACTGGGTACCACCTTGGAAGGGTCCTCTGCCATCAGGGGTGGGGCCAGGCCAGGCCTGACTACCTCTGTGGCAGTTCCTTCACTAGGGGTAGGGTCAGTTCCCTGAGGAGGCTGACCCTTACCTACTGTCTGGAGGGAAGAAGACTTTTCTTCAACCCTTGTGCTCTCTTCTGGGGGAGAGTGGGCCATTCTTCCAGGCTCCATCTCTCCAAAATCTTGGGCTGGGGCTGTGGCCATCACAGCCCCACTAACCTTTACAGGGACACCCAACATCCTCAGATGGGTTTGGTGTTCAATTTCAGCCCAGGCTGAAATTTCCAGATCATTGCCCATCAGGCAATCTACAGGTAAGGTTGGGGACACTGCCACTCTTTTTGGGCCTGTGACCCCCTCCCAGGTGAGATTGACTATGGCCATGGGGTGATCTGTTCTGACACCATCAATGTTGGTCACCTGGTATTTAAACTCAGGTAAAAGCTAGTGAGGGGGGACTAGTTTCCCTGCCACCATGGTGACACTAGCCCATGTGTCCCTAAATGCCACAGCTTTCTGACCATTAATTATTGGCTCCAGTCTGTACCTGCCCAATGCTGTGGGACCCACGGTAAAGGTGGCAAATCCTATACCACCATCAGAATCTGAGGAGTCTGTTGAGGGGTCCTGTCTGAACTAGGGCCCACCTCTGTTCCTCTTGCAAAAGCACCTAACTTTTTGGGTGCACTACTCCCAACTGGAGGATTACTACTGGTAGTACCAGGAGGGGTGGTAGTAGTTGTTGGAGGAACATTTTCTTTATTGCCAATCCTGGGACAACTGGGATCAGATTTCCAGTGCCCAGGCTTTTTACAGACATGGCAATAGGGTTTCTTTTCAGGAGAGGAAGGAGTTTGGGACCCACCCCCAGAAGAGGACTTTTGGGGCCCTGTAGTGGACTTATCCTTAGATTTATCCCCACCTTTCTCTTGGGACTTGGTAGAATCTTTCTTGTGGTCACCACCCTGATTCTTAGGCCTTACTCTGGTTCTGACCCATTTGTCTGCCTTCTTTCCCAATTCTTGGGGAGAGGTCAGATCAGAGTCCACCAGGTACTGGTGTAAAAGCTGGTTTTGACAATTATTAAGGATCTGTTCTCTCATCATTAGATTATAAAATCCTTTGAAATCAGTAACCCTACTGCCAACCAGCCAACCCTCCAGAGCCTTGGATGCACAATCTACAAAGTCTGTCCAGTCCTGAGTCTGTGCCTTCTGGGTATCTCTGAACTTCAACCTGTACTGCTCAGTGGTTAAGCCAAACCCATCTATCAGTGCACTCTTCAGGACCTCATAATCATCAGCATCCTCCTCTCTAACAGTGAGGAGCTTGTCTCTTCCTTTATCTGAAAAGGAGAGCCACAAGATTGCTGCCCACTGCTTTTGGGGGACCTGCTGTACTCTACAGGCCCTCTCCATAGCAGTTATCCACTTGTGGATATCATCCCCACTCTGGTAGGGAGGAACAACCTTGCTCAGGTTCCTATGGTCAGGAATATATTCTCTGCCTCTAGGGACACTGTTGCTGCCACCAGGGGGTTCTAACCCCTCTTTTCTAGAAGCTCTCTGGATCTCCAGGGCTTCCCTATCCAGTGCCAACTGCTTGGTTCTGAGGGCCACCTTGGCTTCCTCATACTGGAGCAGTTTGCACCTTCTCTCAGAGGAGGTCTCTCTTAAGGAAAAGTATGAGCTCCTCTGCTGGACAAATTCTCTGCCAGAGTGATAAGAGTGGTCAGATTCCCTGGAAGGGGATCTGTGCCTCTCCTCCTCTCTGTCAGTTCTCTTAGGGAGAATTCCTCTGTCCTTTTCAGGCCCCTTGAAGCCTGGCCCTTCAATCACAGAGTCTTGGTCATTCTGATTTTCATCATCTGACCCAGATACTATGACTGACCCACCCACTGATTCAAACCCTTTAGCTCCTAGAGCCAATCTAAGGTCATCTGCTGTCAGCAGATCTATCAGGTGTAGTGTTGAGGGACTCTGTCCTAGCCTCAGGTGTCTGTCAACACACATGGCTCTCAAGTCAGAGAAAGCCATGTCCTTATACTGAGGCTGAGTGGATCCACTGGGTCCACCCTTTAAGGACATTCTAGTGTTGTGCAGTGTTGTACTACCTACACTAGTTTGTGGCCTACTGAATCCTAGCTTGAGCTGTGGAAAGGGTGTGCTATCCCTTGGCACACAGCTCTAAGTTCAGTAGAACTTATTGATACCAAACTTGACTTTATATGTACCTTGAGTACCTATAATGGTTTTCAGTTAGTAATTCAAATAGAGATTTTCTGGTAAAACAATGGCAAGCTGGAATCCCACACGCTGCCCACCAATGTGAGAAGTTGCTGTTCACTAATTAAAGTGGACACCTTGCACCAGGGCAAATCGACTCTTATGGTAGATAGGTTTAAGACAACCTTTTAAAGAAAGCTATCCTAGTGGTAGCTGTGGAGAGCAGCCTTCAGGCTAAGTCTCGGAGGAATGTAAAGCAGCTTGTTTTACCATATAATCCCTTGAATCACCAAATGAAAAGACACCACACAGGTATATATATCAAATATATATGTATTTATTTCTAAATAACTCTCTACTAATCTCTTTATGAGATTAGAAGACAAACATATGCACAAATCAACGTTTCACAATAAGTTAAGCACAAAATATGGCTGGGGCCCTAGGGGCGTACCAGACCATATACTAAGTAAGAGACTTAGGGACAACGACTTGCAGGGAGACAAGGCCTAGGGCCTTCAGAAGTGCAGGGGCCTCACGAAACCACCCAAGGCAGGTAAGTAAAGGACCCACGGGGGACGCGTGCAGTGTGGATACACAGGCGCGGATCGCCGTTAACTTCAATGGGGCAAGTCGCGGTTGGAAATAAAGAGTTTTAGGATACTTCGGGAGAACCTACAAGCAAGTCACTTACAGGGTAAGTAGTTCTAGGGCCCACACCCACAGGAGCACCGTAGTGCTGGAGTTACCTCACCCAGGGAAGCCGGGTGCATAGGTGTCCTTTGGTGTCGGGTCGCGGCGTCGTTTTCAATGGCGAACAAAGAAGACTTGCTGCTTGCGGGAGCTGAAGAAGTGTCCGGTGGAATCCAAGCCTGGATTCTGAAGAAGGATGACCTGAAAGCAGAGGGGACAGTGTTCAAAGTCACTTGGCAGTGACCCGGGGCAAGGAAGATGGATGCCCACCGTCGTCGGTTGATTCAGGTCGGTTGCGGGTGCCTTGACTCTTCAGCCACGTGGTCCAGGAGGTGTCGACGACGACCAGGAGCTGGATTCGGTGGGTCCCTCGACGTCTGCAGCTGACTGCGGTGTCGGCAACTCGATTGGAGCCAACAAGCCTTGGCAGCAGCAAGTCTCGGGGAGATGAAGAAAAGTCGATGGCGCAGACCAGCAAGGTCTGAGGGACTCACCCAGCGAGGGTAAGTCAGGGCAGGCCTGGAGCAACCAGGGAGCCCTTTGGTTTCTTTAAGAAGTCTTCTGGGGACCCACAAGCCGGCGGGCAAGGGATCGCGAAGACACCTCGGGCGGAATCACTCAACAGGGGCCCACGGTCACTCGGGACGGTGTAGGCCTCTGATTTTCGGAGGGATTCCTGCTGGAGGTCGGGACCACACGTGGTCCAAAGCACAAGTTCGTAGAACGTTGTGAAGGGGTTGCACTCGACAATAGTGCACGGTACCCAGGGGTCGCGGTTCCTCGTTACTCGTGGGGTCCACTTGCCTCAGCTTCGCTGGGGACTCACGATGGCCTGGGAGAGGTCAGGAAATCCACTTCTTGGGCTGCAGGGACTTCGGACTCCGGCGGGAGCGGCGTAGTTTGCGACCGTCGTTGTCGTTTTTGGTGCCTGCCAAGCAGGGGAGTCACTCCTTGACTCCAAGGGAGATTCTTCTGTCTTCCAAAGGTAGTGGAACGTCGAAGGGCCTGGATTCTTCTGTAGAGCGTCGTCCAGGGGTTATCTGCTTTGCAATGGCAAGGTTCCCCCTCTTATACTAAAAAGAGGGGATGGACAAGCTCTATGACCCCACCTATGGGAGGGTCAAGGGAGGGGGTGGCTACACCCACTTCCCTTTGTCCAGTTTCGCGCCAGAGCAGGGGCAGGTAGCCCCTGAGCTGGTTTGAACTGGCATATGCACAGAGGAGCCTTCTGCTCCCCCAGTGCAGGACTTCAAAGCACTCTAAGAGTGCACCCACCCAGCCCCAATACACTAAACCCTGTCTGGGAGGTGGTTACACCTCCCTGTGACAGGATGCCTATTGTTGGGCTTCCTCCACTGCGAGTTTCGGTCATCAGCAGGAGGGCAGCCCAGTGTCTGTGACTGGTGGCATCCATTTTGTGATGCCAGGGCTCTTTAGGATTCTACCGCGTTTCCACAGCAGGTACATGTCTTATCCCTCTAGAAGGGTGGAATGCTACCCCCGCCGCCAAGATTGGCGGGGGGTAGTATTCCAAGATGTTTGACACCAAACACGACATGTTTTGATGCAGCCATTCCAAAGTTAGCATTTACCGCGAGGATATAATGCACTTAATAGTATATGGTTTAACCGCATCCACAAACAGCACCAGAGAATAGACTCTGAGAGCTGCAGAGGGGCCCTGCTCAGGCAGAGGCACCCCCTCACATAGAAGCCAAGCACCCTGCCCTCAGGATTGATAGGGCCTGCCTTAGGGGTGACTGATAGGTTTATATGTGTGTGCAGGAGAGATATAGGAAACCTATATCTCAGTGAGGGGTGCTAGCACCACCTCACCCAGGCTGCAGTAGCAGGCCTGTGGTGTCAGATTTAGACTGCTTCCCAGGGGTGGCATAATATATGCTGCAGCCCCTGGTAGGCCTGTGAAGTACCTATGCCCTTGGCACCTAAGGTACCATATACTAGGGACTCATAAGGCACCACAGTATCCAATCACTAGTGCACCTAGAGTGCACTCCATGTCGTTAGAGAGAACAGAGAGGCTGGGGCCCTGAATAGCGGGGTCCCAGTCCAACTAAGTCATAAACCAGCAAAACACCAGGAAAAAAGTGGGGGCAACCATATAGTCAGATTCCACCTTCCTACACACACTTAGTTTCTTTATGATTTCCTCTACATCCCTTCAACGAAGTGAGTAAGGAAGCAGGAAGTAGCCTTGGGTATGGCCCAATCTCCGCAAAGGGAACCCACATGTTCGCTTCCTGTCTCAAACGTTTTTTTGTTAGATCAGTTGGATGTATACTAAGCATATCTTTAAAAAATATATTTTTTTTGTTTCCTTCCTTTCAGTGTGCGACTCCTCCGCTTTGAGGATAAATTCATATTTAGAGCAATCATAGCATTCAAAGTATTATTTGATGGTGAAAAGACTATCAACCACGCAGCAATGACGATTGGTGAACTACTTTCAGGTTGCCCTTTGATCACAGTGACCTATTGTGTAGCTCATGGGAGGAATTTCACAACCTTTTTAAATGCTCATCTCTGGCTGGGAGAATTTGAAGAGTAAATGCAAAGTAGCCTCAATGAGCTTCAGACTAGGAAAAGGTACATTTCTAAAAGTTACTTTTCCTTAATATTTATTGAAAATCCAATATCCCCATTGAATTGGATTTTTAATATCCATTAAATATAGTTGTTAATTTTTCTAGCTTGTCTCATTCCTGAGATGTGCTTTTAGGATTTTTAAATGTACTCGGATTTCCTACATAGGATAGTTAGGCCTGCAAACGTGTAAATTAGCTGTTGAGTGCTGGTCACTGTTAGGAGATGTTAACATAAAATTTCTTCATGTCCTACTTTTAAATACCACGCACCCTATTTTGTGTGCTACAAGGCCTACATAGCAGTGATGTACTAAAATTTAAAAAGGAGATTTTGACCTGTCGGAAGGGTTTATTTTAACATGTTGAATTTAAGTTTTTACACTGCTACAGCCAGGCTACAAGGAAAGGGCTGAAGCCTTGTTTACCCTGCCGCTGTATTGGATGGCGCAATAGGTGCTGCAGTCCAATAGTGGCATTTAACGTTCAGGCCCTGGAAACACTTTGTACCATATACTAGGGACTTATAGGTAAGTTAAATATAAGAATCGGGAATATGCTGGTTTGGCGATGTTAAAAGGGGGAGTACAGGCCCTTTATTACTGGTTAGCTGGGGTAAAGTGCCCAGTTGTCTAACACTAGCAAAAGTATAGGGTCTAGCACAGGTTAAAAAAAAAATCTGGGGTGACCATGCAGAAAAGGCAGATTTTCTACAATGGGCATTTAGATGCTTCAGAATGTATAGGTGTAGTTAAATTTAACCTGGACCCTGAATATAGGTCTTTGGTGAAAATAATGCCCAACAGGGTGAGTGGTAATAGTTTTTAGAAAAATACATTTTTATTTAAGTTTGCATCAAGTCCATACAGTGTTATGTTCGTTTTGACATTTGACAAGATTTGAGATATTCCATCTTTATGGTCTGCTTCACCCTGCCTCTCATACAACCCCCTTCCATCTCCCTTCCATGTCCATCCCAGATAGTACCATTTACTCCCCCTTCTTATGGGCTTGCATTCGCATTCCTGTATTGCTGCGGTGGTCCCCAGATCTTTTCTCATTGTTTGTGGCACCTTTGTAGACCTGTTTCTCTCCAAGTATGCATACAGCAGTCCATTTTTTCCCTTCATGAGCGCACCTCGGGAGGGGTGCTTTCTACCCACCTCCGTCCTATGTTTCTGTTCAGACGGCGAACCCCATCATCATCAATGTTTTGGAGTGTTGTGGCATGTCTTCATCATCCAAGTGAGTGGTAATGTTATCCCACATATGGTGAGGTTGTACAAATGTTAGTCTTTTTTTTTTTTTTTAATACCTTTATTTTCATTTTTAACAAATTTGCTGCAGTTGGACAGATACAGTTGTCAAAATCGTCAGTAATCAGCAGAGCATACACTTCCAGCAAGTGGGGTACAGGGCTTTACTGTTCACAGTAGTATACTGAGTTTTTTTGTCTCCAGCTATTATTGTTCATTCCAGCAGACGGATTTGCGCTAGTTTCGGATTCACGTTGGTCACTCTCACCCAAATTGGGGTTCAAAAATACCTCGCACAACTCCCTCTATTCCCTAAGGTTGTCTACCAATTTCTTGTCCCTTCTGTTCAATTTCATATGGGCTTCTTCAGCTAGCGACCACTCTCTTACATCCCAGTGCCATGTATCAACTGTGGGGGCGTGTTGACCCATCCGTGTTATAGCAACTCTAAGTTTTGCTAACACCTAAAGCAGCTGCATAATTTGTAAGCCATTTTACGCCCCTTAGGTTTTCTAACATGGCCCAGTAAGCAGTGTAGCGGTGAACTTTCGATTGGGAAGCCTGTACCCCTCCGAATATCGTCCCTCACCTGGGTCCAAAATGAGTACACACTGGGGCACTTCCAGGCTAAGTATAAAAAAATCTGCTGCTCCCTCACCGCATCGTGGGCAATTATCTGATCGAGAAAGGGTGATACGACGATGTTTCACTGGCGTCATATATGTACAATGCAAAAGATTGTAATGCACCAACTTAAAACGTGCATTACAGGATACTGTATTTGTAAGCCCACTAATGGTGGTCCACGTCTTGTCCTCCAATGGTGTTCCTAAGTCCACGTCCCATGCCGCCCTCACCCCTGGGGGGAGGACCAGTTGCGTCCAGTCTCATTTCTTTGTAAAGTAAGGAGATCAGTAGACGTCCAGAACCGCAGGTTAGTAATATGTTTAGGGTATGTGTCATCTGTGGGATAGCAGGATAGGCGGGCCAAGCCACTTTAAATACGTAGTACAAATAGTGACCACGCACCAGTATGAAATTCACACATGCCTGCTCATACATGCTTAAAGTTTCTCCTGGGTATAGATCGGCCATCACTTCACAGCCACCATCTCTCCATGCCTGGAATGACATGTGGGCCATCATTTGTCGCACTGGTGCCAGTATCCATATGGGAAGTTCCCGATGAAACAGGGCGTTTCAGGCTGATTCCACGTACAATTGCCAAATGCATGCAGTGTGATGCACTATGTAGGGCACGTCATCCGTGACCCCTGCGCCCTCCATCAGTGCGACTGGCAGTCTGTCAGCAGGGACGCATCCCACCAACAATATCTTCTTTCAGTTATCCCCCTCGTCAAACCATCTGGGTGCGTGTTGTAAGTGTGCTGCATAATAATAAAAGTCCAGTCTCAGTGCCTCCAGCCCTCCCTCCTCGTACCGTCCAGACGGTGTGCTCAGAGCCACTCTGCTGTGGCGACCTGCCCAGAGCAGAGATGTAAGCATCGAGTTTAGTTGTTTAAAAACAGTCTTGGGAATAGGGCATAACGAATTTTGTAAAGCATAAAGACAGTGTGGGAGAACCACCATTTTGGACACTGCCAGTCTGCCCATCTGCGAGAGCGGCGATGAGTTCCAAAAGGCCACGAATCTCCACAATGCGGCGGCAACCCTATCCACATTTAAGTGCAATAGTTGGGCATCCGTAAGCGCCACCTGTACACCCAGATAGCAAAAGTGTGACAGTTCCCAGCGTAACGCAAGACAGCGGAGGCGCTCTAAGGGTAATGTTGCCATGCTTGCCAGTGGGAATACTAGGGATTTATGGCGATTAAGGCACAGGCCAGAAAAGTCCCCAAAGTCATCGAGGAGCTGCAACAGTCTAGACAGTGCCCCACGGGTTGAGGCTATTATAAACAAGGGCATCATCTGCGTACAATGATATCACGTGTGTGGCTGCACCCGAACGAATACCCCAATTGCTGAGTACACGACTTACCCAAATGGCCAGCGGTTCTATTGCCAGGGCAAATAGTGGCGAGATTAGGCATCCCAGACGTGTTCCCCGTTCCAGTGACCACACTCCTGAGCGACTTTGACCCACACAAATCCTAGCGCGAGGGTCAGTGTATAGTAATGTAACCCAGTGCTGAAACCATGGCCCTATGCCCACTACTCTCAGCACCTCCAGCAAGTAACCCCAGTCCACCGTATCGAAGGCCTTTTCCAGGTCTATCGATGCCAGGACCAGATCCTCATCTCTGTTTCATGTAATGTATGTGATAACCGCCGCAAATTTATGCCGGTGTTACAGCCGGGAAAAAACCCACACTGGTCCTCATGGACCAGGTGGGGTATATGTAGGGCTAGACGAGTGGCCAGCAGTTTACATGGCACTTTTACATCTGTGTTTATCACGGTGAGCGGGCGATAAGCCGCCGGATCCAGTTCATTGTGTAGCAGTCCGCTTGAACCATGGGGTCTGCTGTGTACACTCGCTGTAGGTGTCGCTGAAACACCTCTAGTACCTATAGTATGGCAACTCTAGTATACACTGTTGTAACCTCAGGTGTGAGCAGGCTGGTATTCGGTGGACAAGGTTTGTTCCCTCTGCAAGATCCAGGCCAGTAGGGGACCGGACTTGTCCCCCTCCCTGTGTAGGGGTTGTCGGTATTGACGGAGTGTATATTTATCTAGCCTATCCCATATGTCGCTGATATATTTGCGCACAGACTCTTCTCGGACAGCAGCGGTCCTATGTGTCTGTTCCTCTGCCTGGACCGCTGCCAGGGCATCCTCATGCTCTCTGAGCTCCCGCTGGAGCTGTCAGCGGACCCCAAAAGTCAGTCCCATACCGACACCCCTCAGGACCACTTTCAGCGCTTCACACTCCGTAGCCCTCCTGTACGTCACTTACCAGTTGAATGTCATTTATTCAATCAGTGCATGAGGCAGTGTTTCCCTACCTAACGGGGCCTCTAGGATATCAATGGGCATTCTCCATGTTCTCGGTCTTTGGGCGGGCCTCCCCATTTCATCACGCAGCTGACCGGGGAATGGTCGGATAGGAATCGAGCTAAGTGTGTTAATCCAACGTCTTCTACCCTGGGTAGTCCTGCCACCAATATCCTATCCAGCCTGCTGTGAGTATTGTGTGTGGGTGAGTAGCAGGTGAATAGCTTCTGTGTCAGATGACCCACCCACCATGCATCATGTATGCCCACTTCGCGCATCACCTCACTGAGTTTTTTACTTATCCCGTGTTTAGTTCCCTACCTGGGTGTGTCTGTCCAAGTTAGGGTCCAGAATGCAGTTAAAGTCCCCCATCCACAGGATTGGCACCTCAAGTTCTTGTGTTTTAAAATCCTGCATGGTCTGATAATACGCTGGTTTATCAACGTTTGGGGCATAAGAATTTAATATGGAAATTTCACGTCCATCTACTGTCCCCCTGAGCAGTATATAGCGACCATGCACGTCCGCCTCCAGGTATGGCAAGGTAAATGGTGTCCTGGGAGCCACCCATATTAATACGCCCCTAGCGTAGGTCGAGGAGGAGGAGTGGAACAACTCACCCGCCATTTCTTAGCTAATCTAGTGGTGCCTACCTCGTCTAGGTGTGTCTGCTGTAAGAATGCTCTGGATATTTAATGTCTTTTCAGGAAGGTGAGTACTCTATATTGCTTAGTACAGGTCCCTAAGCCCCGGGCATTCCAGGTTAGGAGCTTAACTTTGGTTGCCACCCAAGTATGCGGTGTTGCCCATACCACTGCCCTTCACCCTCAGTCCGATGCTGCTGCAAAATACTACATCCAATAAATAAACAATATTGTAACAATTTCCCCCTCCCCACCCACAGACAAATAACATGTAACTGTGCATTCTTAAGTGTCCTCCCTATGCTCGTGCCAAGATGTGCACAGCCTCCACATCTGTCCAACAGGGACCGATTAACTCCCCAGTGACAACAAGCGTCCAGACCAGGGCTGATCCATTTGTGTAACCAGCCAAAGCCTGCCAAGGGGCAGAGTGGCGGCAATCTCCTCTGTATAGACAATGCAGACAGCGGACAGTTCTTTTATCGGCCTTCCCACCCAGGCACCCAGCGTAACAACGCCCCTATTCATCCATCACACAGTCCTGCAGTTTCACCACAATCACTGGACCCAGGATATACGTCCCAGTCACAAACAATGATCATACTACCATAATAAAGAAGTAATCTGGAGTTCTCGTGGTCGCCACTCTCACATGTCTTCTGTTTCTTGTGCTGGAGCCGGCAGGGTATCCGGGACAATGTCCGCCGATGGGCTCAGATTCATTGGCACATCTCCAGGCTCCAGCACTAATGAAGCAGCATGTGGGTCTGATGTCTGCGTCTACAGTCCCCAGGTGCATGGTGTCATCCTCACCTACTGTGAGCCTCTGTTCCCCCAGCAGAGTCTCATTGGGCTCTTCCGCAGCTTGTCTGTTCCATCATGCCCCCTCCTGGCACGAGAGCCCCATCGTCGCCTCTCACTGCGTGGTTCATGAGGGTGGAGGGCATCCCCCCTAACCTCAAGCCATTCCCACACTTCCTCCGGTGTCTCAAAGTAATGTGCTCTGCCTTGTACCAGTATCTTCAGTTTGGCGGCGTACAAAAGCATATGTTGTAGCTGTAAGGTCCGCAGCTTCTGTCTGACTCCAAGAAATGATTTACGTAGTTCCTGTACCTGCTTGTTGTAGTCCGGGTAAATGGTGATTTCCCTAGTACCATAGCTGAGGTTTTAGCGCTCCTGTGCTGCACGTTGTATACAACCCCAAGAAGTCTGATGGTCCTTGTGGGCGCAGTTGATTACGGATCCACTTTCCAGGAACTTTTCCACCAAGCTCTCATCCACTCATTCTGGGAATCCCAGGACTCTGATGTTGCTGCGCCGGGCACGGCCCTCCGCATCTTCGGCCCAACGTTCCAGGGCCTTCGTAGTCGTGGTCACCTGAGCCATCTGCTGTTAGAATTGCCACCTCTCCCCACTACAATGTCCCCCTCCACTGTGGACACCTTATCTGCCATTTTTCGCAGGTCCGCCCTCCGTAGATTCATGTAGATCAAGACCATCTCTATTTAGTGTTCCAGGGTGGTTCTGGAGCCCTGTATGGCCGCCAGCAGGTCCGCGTGGGAGGGTTCCCCACCCCCGCCGTCATCCTTCCCCCGCCGTCATCCTTCCCCCGCCGTCATCCTTCCCCCGCCGTCATCCTTCCCCCGCCGTCATCCTTCCCCCGCCGTCATCCTTCCCCCGCCGTCATCCTTCCCCCGCCGTCATCCTTTTCCCGCCGTCATCCTTTTCCCGCCGTCATCCTTTTCCCGTCGTCATCCTTTTCCCGCCGTCATCCTTTTCCCGTCGTCATCCTCCCTTTCCCGTCGTCATCCTCACTTTCCCATCATCGTCATCCTCCCTTTCCCATCATCGTCCTCCTCCTCCCTTTCCCGTCGTCGTCCTCCTCCTCCCTTTCCCGTCGTCGTCCTCCTCCTCCCTTTCCCGTCGTCGTCCTCCTCCTCCCTTTCCCGTCGTCATCCTCCTCCTCCCTTTACCGTCGTCATCCTCCTCCTCCCTTTCCCGTCGTCATCCTCCTCCTCCCTTTCCCGTCATCCTCCTCCTCCCTTTCCCGTCGTCATCCTCCTCCTCCCTTTCCCGTCGTCATCCTCCTCCTCCCTTTCCCGTCGTCATCCTCCTCCTCCCTTTCCCGTCGTCATCCTCCTCCTCCCTTTCCCGTCGTCATCCTCCTCCTCCCTTTCCCGTCGTCATCCTCCTCCTCCCTTTCCCGTCGTCATCCTCCTCCCTTTCCCGTCGTCATCCTCCTCCCTTTCCCGTCGTCATCCTCCTCCCTTTCCCGTCATCAACCTCCTTTTCCCGTCGTCATCCTTCTTTTCCCGTCGTCATCCTCCTTTTCCCGTCGTCATCCTCCTTTTCCCCGTCGTCATCCTCCTTTTCCCGTCGTCATCCTCCTTTTCCCGTCGTCATCCTCCTTTTCCCGTCGTCATCCTCCTTTTCCCGTCGTCATCCTCCTTTTCCCGTCGTCATCCTCCTTTTCCCGTCGTCATCCTCCTTTTCCCGTCGTCATCCTCCTTTTCCCGTCGTCATCCTCCTTTTCCCGTCGTCATCCTCCTTTTCCCGTCGTCATCCTCCTTTTCCCGTCGTCATCCTCCTTTTCCCGTCGTCATCCTCCTTTTCCCGTCGTCATTCTCCTTTTCCCGTCGTCATTCTCCTTTTCCCGTCGTCATTCTCCTTTTCCCGTCGTCATCCTCCTTTTCCCGTCGTCATTCTCCTTTTCCCGTCGTCATTCTCCTTTTCCCGTCGTCATTCTCCTTTTCCCGTCGTCATTCTCCTTTTCCCGTCGTCATTCTCCTTTTCCCGTCGTCATTCTCCTTTTCCCGTCGTCATCCTCCTTTTCCCGTCGTCATCCTCCCTTTGTCGTCATCTTCCCCCCTTCATCACACCCCCATCATCCCCTCGCCAATATCCTCTCCTCCCCCGCCGTCATCCTCTCCCCCCGCCGTCATCCTCTCCCCCCCCCGCCGTCATCCTCTCCCCCCGCCGTCATCCTCTCCCCCCCCGCCGTCATCCTCTCCCCCCCCGCCGTCATCCTCTCCCCCCCCGCCGTCATCCTCTCCCCCCCCCGCCGTCATCCTCTTCCCCCGCCGTCATCTTCTCCCTGCCATCCTCCTCCCCCTCCCGCCATCATCCTCCCCCTCCCGCCATCATCCTCCCCCCGCCATCATCCACCCCGCCATCACCCTGCCCCTCCCCTCGCCATCACTGGCACCTCGTTTGTCTAGTTATCCGCTGTGGAGGGGTGCATGGCATGGTATACTGAGTGATTGTGTTGGCGGTAGCGGTGCGGGCCACTTTGTCTTTACCCATTTTGCGACTATCCAGGGCAGCCGGTATTTCAGTGAACAAGTCTAATGGCACTCCAATTGAGGGGCGGGGAAGGCATCCCGGCCGGTGACGCTGCTGAGCCTACTCGATGCTTTGCCTCCCAGAGGGGGCTTGGGTCAGTCACCGCACCACCACCAATGCCGCCTCCGGTCCACCTGCCTGGGCTCAATCACACGTGGCCCCCTGAGGGCGAGCCTACTCCGGCCCGTTCTCACTGCACCAGCGAATCATCGCTGCCTCCCGGCAGCATACACATCAGGCAAGGTCGTCAACTGGAGTCAAAATAATAGTCTCTGCGTGGATCTATTCCCACCACTACGATGAAGAAGGGCGGGACCTTGCCAGGCTCGGGAGGAATCATGCAGAGCTCAATTGGCTGTCCCCGGTGTTTAATGAACTCCTGCTGTTGACAAGCACCCCAAGCGCCCTGATCAGTTCTGTGCCCTTTCCCGCAGTATAAACTATAGGCCTGTGGCCTGGGGGCCGCCCCCCTGTTAATGGGACCACCCCATCAGCGTGTCTCACCAGGTTCCCAGGATCGCTGCAGGGCCCCATAGGGGTCCCCAATAATCAGCTGGGCAGCGGCATAGTCCTCCGAATTGGGCCTGAAGTCAGTTCGTAGTCCTCGAGGGAGCCCTGCAAGGGCGGCACCAAATCTCACAGCGTCTCCACCCGCCGGCCCAGCTAGTACGCCGGCAGGCCAGGCCACACGACTCAGCCCCAGGTGGCGCGGGTCTTCACTCCGCCAGCATCCATCACCGCCGCACCGCTTCATGCAGGTAACCATGACCGGCCCAGCCGTGGGGGTCACGGCATTCAGCCCTTTCCCCAGGAGGCTCGCCGATCCACTCCCAGGCAGGACCTCCTCACCTCTGCGCAACTCTCCTCCAGGCCACAGCTCCGTCCCCCTCCAGAGGCTTCTTCTCCCCACTGGGGGCCACAAGTACCGCCCAGACGGCTCCGCAGTCCTCTCGGTGCAGCAGGCTGTCACAGGGTATGCGTCTGTGGGCGGGGGGGGGGGCCGATAGCACCTCTCAACGACGCCCTATATGCAAGTCTCTCCGGGTCATGGTGCAGGCCGCGTTCTCAGGCCTGCCCTCCCAACAGAAGGGTGCTACACGCGGGGCGTTTCTTTCTGGATGGTCCTCACCCCACAGGGGGCCACAGGGTCCTCCCTGCATCAGCTGCAGGCCTCTCAACGCGATGGTCCGTAACAGCGGCCACAGTGGTAGGGCAGCATTATCATCTTCTCACCACTGCCACCAATGAGGCAAGGCGTGCCTTGGCTCCGGGCGTGGTTCAGGGCGTGTTCACAGGCTGCTTCTCATAATGGTGGCCGTTAGGTGCCCAGCCCGATTCTGTTGGAGCAGGTTAGTGTCCGCTATCTGCCTGCGATATTTAGCACTGATTTACAGGATGTTTACAACCGGATTGGGTAGGATTAAAGGATCAGGCCGGCCGGGAGCTCAAGGGCTCACGTCCTGTCGGCCATGTTGCTTGGCGACGCCCCCATAATTACAAATGTTAAGTCCATCTGATTAGTTACTTTGAATGGATAATTGGAACATGTTTCCTCCAAGACAAATGGTTAAAGGAGTTGGCCAGTGAAGTGTGCATTATTGCGAGCAAATATCTTTTTACTGTTGTTGGCCTCCACAAGTTCAAGAAATCAGTTACATGTTTCTTACCCATTTGCTGCAGAAGCTGCCTGTGGTGCTTCTGCTATCTCTGCATGCATGCACTCTTTGTCAGTTAGATCTGCTGCTACTGGGGCTGTGCTATTCGGAGATCAACTAGACATGTTGAGCGAGTACCTCACATCCCAGCGGCTGTGTGGATGACAAGGCTGGAGAACTGTTGCCTGTCTGACCCAGGGCATGAATGCAAAGCCTGGTGCAGTTTGTGTCCCCAGCCACTTGCATCTCTTCATCAAGGAAGCAGAGTAGTAGCTAGGTATAGCCCTAAGAGGTTTCAGACAGTGGTGGAAATGTGCAACTGGGAGCAAAAGGAAGGGAGTAAGTGTGCAGCATGCAACTGACATTGGTACAATACCGCCTCATTCATGGTTTAATTTGTTTGTCAGCCGTTGCTATATCTGACATTAATACTGAACTTTTGAACCTAATTGAGGACCCTACAAAGGTCACATCTGCTTTTCACCTTCAATATCTTATTTAGGGTTAGTGCTTCTCATCTCTTGATACTACATACTGCTGGCCTACTACTTCTACCAGCATTGCGCGTGAAAGTGCAAGGTACCGGCACATTGCTTTTGTGTTTTTTGGGGTTTTTTGAGGCACTCTGCTGAATGTAGTGCCTCAAAAAAGGAACCTGCTCCAACAGTGAAGGCAAAGCACAGCCCTTTGCCAGCAGCATAGCAACTATCTAGTCCCTTATCTGTACATCTATGACTTTGACACAAAGATGCGTCTCCAGTTACAGCTACCATGACGGCAGCCAAAACCACTGAAATAGGAGGGGACGGAGAACTGGGAATACCTTATATGACCTCTGGAGGTGCATTGAGTGTTTTAGCAGCCACGTCACCCTAGGTCATACACAGAAACAAGCCATTATTCTGCCAATAAATCCCTTTTTATGAAAGCACAACATTCAGTTCAACAAGGTAATAAGAATAGGAGAAGCTTGAGCATGACTAACAATAGAGTACTCCGTGCTCAAGATGTCTTTACTGTTATATCTGCGATGACGCTAATGCCTCCCACATTCTGACTTGTCAGTTTTTTATTCCACACAGATTTCACATCTTGTACCCACCCACCGATATTTTCAAGCAACTCGGGAAGAAAGAGGTCAACCATTTCTTTCCATTAGTGTCCAAGTAAACATCTAGCCCCACAAAATCACGAACTCAACCTCAAATCACATAATTTCTTACTGCTTCGCAATCTGAAACTAAAGGTTTTACATGAGACACAAACCTGAAGGTCATTTCAACCCTCTCCTGAAGAAACCCTCGGCGGACCCCACCTACCTCAAAAACTTCAGTCCCATCTCTCTACTCCTGTTTCCGGCGAAATTCATCGAAAAAGCAGTCAACAGCCAGCTCGCCTCCTTCATTGAAGAAAACATCCTCGACACCTCCCAATCCGGCTTCAGGAAAAACCACAGCACTGAAACCGCCCTCCTCGCCGCAACAGACGACATCCGCCCCCTCCTCGACAGAGGGGAGATTGTGGCCCTCATCCTCCTGGACCTCTCCGCAGCCTTCGACACTGCACCCTAGAAAGCAGACTCTACGACGCTGAGATCCAGGACAAGGCCCTTGACTGGATCCGCTCATTCCTCTCTGGCAGAACGCAGCGGATCAGACTCCCACCCTTCCTCTCGGATCCCACACCGATCACCTGCGGAGTTCCCCAAGGATCCTCCATCAGCCCCACCCTGTTCAACATCTACATGGCCCCGCTTTGCCCCATTGTCGGAGCCCACGGACTCAACATTGTATCCTACGCAGACGACACCCAACATAACTTCCGAGAAGGAATGGAAGCAGTCACCAAGTGGGTAAAGAGCAGCGGCCTACAACTCAACACGGACAAAACCTAAGTACTCATCATGGGCCCACACCCCAACACCTGGAACGACACATGGTGGCCCCCCGCCCTCGGGAACCCGCCCACCCCCACGGACCACGCACACAACTTCGAAATCATCCTGGACTCCGAGCTCAAGATGGACCACCAAATCAACGCTGTCTCATCCTCCTGTTTCCACACCCTCCGACTCCTATGAAAGACCTTCAAATGGATCCCCCTCGAACACAGAAAGACCATCACACATGCCCTAATCAGCAGCAAACTCGACTACGGCAACGCTCTCTGTGCCGGAATCAACAAGAACCTCACCTGTAAACTCCTGAAAGTTCAGAACGCCTCAGCCAGACTAGTCCTCAACCTACCGCGCCACTGCCACATCACCCAACACCTGCGTACACTACATTGGCTCCCCATTGAGAAGAGAATCACCTTCAAGCTTCTCACCCACGCCCACAAAGCCCTCCACAACACCGGGCCTGCATACTTGAAGCACCGCCTCACTTTCCACGCACCCCAAAGATCCCTCCGCTCAGCCCAGCTCTCCCTTGCTACGGTGCCTCGCGTCAAGAAGACCAGAACAGGAGGACGTTCCTTCTCCTTCCTCGCGGCCAAGGTATGGAACACCCTCCCGCTCCACCTCAGACAAGCACCAACACTCTCCAAGTTCACAAGGGACCTCAAGATCTGGCTCTTCAACGGATCTCCTTGAACTTCCTGGATCTTCGCTCCTCCCTCCCCCCGCACCCCCCCTACCCAGCACCTTGAGACCCACCCGGGTGAGTAGCTGCGCTTTACAAACCCATGATTGATTGATTGAAGGTCCATTTGAGGGACATGACTATCTGATCCTTGGATGACACGAGATTCTTGGTCTGTATTAACAGCTTCTATGTAACCTAGCAAAGTGACTGCACGCACCTTCTTAGAGTTCTGTATCCATAAACTCCGAACTAAATTGTTATTGGACATTACCTAATAATATCTTGCCATCCTTACCACCTACTCCTTGAGGCGATGAACTTTATTCTGACCTTATTGGTTAGCTTATACGAAACTTGACTCTTATCAATTCCTATCCTATTTCTATCTTGTCGTTGGAAAATCCCAGGCATTTCATACTGTCTAGTGCATTTTGCAGAATCTACATTTCTCTCAAAAGCTGGCGCAACCTTGATACAAGAAACGTGGTTGACTTCTATCTAGCCAAGGAATACACAGTTTTCAGTATTGTCACGAATGAAGGTCCCATGGGACACCCATGTGGCAGATGATCACAACTATGTACATTTTTTATCATTTGTATTGATGGTAGCTTAATTCGTGCAAGCAGTTAATTTTTAATTGTCAAATTCCATTGTACAAAAATTGGAGAGACAACCATAGATCTGTTTTTTTTTTCTCCCGCACTGCCAGGCTCCGAAGCCTTTACCAAAGTGCATGTTCCATGACTTGGAGCAAGAACTCTAACTAGATGATCGTGGTGAGCAGTTATACTAATGTAAGGATGATGGTCTCCATCTTTCCTGATCCTCATGCTTTAGCTGCTAATACCATATGGTTAATCCTTAGCCCGGAATGTAATCTTCCTTTAGTTCATTCTTATCGTAAGCTATTGTTCTCCTGACTGTCACGTGCAACCTGAAGATGCTAAATTTTGGTATAGAACTAGACATACGAGGCAGACACAGCCAATGAGTAATGGTAGTGTAGCCCATGAGTAAAGGTAGTGCAGCTCGTGACTACATTCATTAATGGCAATTTTGTTTTCGTTTGTGCCATTAAATTTGAGAGCCTTACAAGCTCTGAGAGTCCCACCATCCCCTTAATCCATCGCTTTAATGCTGCATAAAAAAACCCTCTATTACCCAAAAAGCTTCCTATCTATTATGACAATCTCTCCTGTTCCGTCTGTAACCTGGATTCCCTGAATAAGCACTTGCACTCAAAAATATCTTCCTGAACCAGTGAGTCAAAGTTGAGTCTGTTAAGAGGCCGTCTACGTACTTGATAAAAGAATCATCCAAATGTATCCACCAAGGCTAAACCCTAAAATCTAGACAGTGTAAATATGCCTGGAGATGCTCTGACTGAACAGAATATTGCCAAATTTCCTTAGATTTATTAGTGATACCCTGTTTCGAACATTCTTGAGAAGAATTGTATTAAAAAGTTTTAAGCAGGCATTAAAAAATAAACTCCACACAAAAAGAAGTGGACTGTGATGGACCTGGGCTGGTTGTTCGGACTGGAGTGTTCTATGGAAGGAGGATCAAGCCTGATTTGCATGTGGCTGGTCTGTCTTTAGCTGCATAGTGAGCAAAAACAGTGGATGAAAATGCAGCCCACAGTATTTACCAGAGGCTAAAATTAATTCAGGCATTTCTCCATATCATCTGTTTTTCTAACTGTACCAGTGATGGATTAAGTGGAGGCCAACTTGCACTGTAGAGTTTTGGAATAAGTACAGCCTATGGTAAAATATTGTACTGTAAGCAAGCTAGTCCCTCGTATTAGTGAATGTGAATGAAAGCCAACGCAAAGTTCTCTATTAGTGTAGACTACATTGTGTCAATTTGAATGGCCTGTTTCCTTACATGGTATGTATGGCATGTGGATGGCTTACCAGTAAATAAGCTTTCAAGGGTATGCTTAAAAAATCGTTTGAAATGTTCATATTGATTTCCTTATAGATACATTTGCAAATGTCCCAACATTCACCCAACAGTGATATCAACAATGAGGTCATGTGTGATGCCATCAATGTCATTTGAGAGGTCGTTAGTGATGTGAGCAGTGTATGGAAGAGACATGAGTTATAATTTGGCAAAGTTCAGTGTTTTTAGATTTTGATAAGTAAACATGCTTTCACTTTAACTGCTTTTTTGCAGAGATTGTCTTCCTCCCTGTGTCCCCTCCTTTCTAAAAATTGTTCCTCACTTCCAAAAACGTTATTGATGAAAGTAGTACATGAACAATTGCAGTGGCTGTCTGCTGGGTGCTTCTGACGGCAAAAATTCTAGGGATATCATAAAGCGCTACTTATGAACTTGAACATACATATACCTACAAATCTTCCCTTGACTACTTTTCTAAGCGATGTGCTCATAGTCCTTAAATTGTGGTAGCTAGACTCACAGGAATAGTTTTACTCCATTTGTGTATACTCCTGGGGAAGGCAATCTCTCACATACTTCCATCACTCTGTTGTTTCATAATACCTGTTGGCTGTTTCTGTTGGTTTGGTTATAATCTTCATAGCACCAGGGAGAAAGTAGAAGAGTGGAAGATATCTAAAGCATGTCATCTTTGTCTTCTAAAACCCCTCTTATGACCGGATTAGTATTTGTTCGTTTTAGCAGTGTTTGTCACCACTCCTGGCTGCTGTGAAGATTAGTACGGTTATCTGTATTATTCTAACAAAGGCTCCTGATTTTCAGTAGAAAGTTTCATCATCCAAAGCTTGAATTACAACTTTGTCATTTTAGACCTATGTATATTGGCTAAAAACACCTTTCCATTACTTTACTTGATTAAAGGTTTGACTCCTTTTTTTTATTTTTTTTATATAGTATCAGTTTTTTGTGCACCAAGTGACAAAAATTTCATCAAAGAGGCAGAATTATCGACCTGATTTCTTAAAAATCAAGTTTAACAGTATGAACAGTTATTGGCCTGTGCCTCAAGGGAGATGAAGACAGTCTTTATTCAAAAGACGCAGCTCTGCTCACTGCGAGCAGAAGAGGATGTTTGAAGGACAAACGTCTTTCCATTATGTGGATTGGACATTTTCTGCCATGTGTCCTATGCCTTCTTATTCTATAGAAAGGGTTTCTTCTATTGAACGCTACATCGTCCAAGTATGTAGGTTAGTAAACTAGTGGGTTCGTTGATTTGGTCCTGGTTTGTGTGCGACTAGAGCAATATGGTCTCTCTGCAGTTGCATGGTATGTCTTGGAGGAAGATCACTGTTGAAATGTAACTTTGCCCCACCCGCTGAGATCTTTGATAAAGGATCGTCTTGGCTATATTGCTTGCCTGAAATGCTAGAAAAGACTTTGTTTTTATTGAAAAACTGTTACTTATTTTTATGTTATGCTCATCTGTAAGCCTCTTTTGAGAAACATTTGAATTGCCATAGATTGTATACTCGTCTCAGTGATGTGTACTTATGTTTAATTCCAAGGAGGAGCTCTAACTTTATTTATCTCTTGTTAGCAGTAAGCATGATTTTTGTTATTTGTATAGCGACAAGAACTTCCTGCACCAGGAGACTATAGTGATGATAGCGACAAGGAAGATGAAGAGCCACAGATTGTAGTGCTGAAGGAAGGTGACCTGACGGCAAAAGAAGTAAAAGAACTAAAACTGCAGGTTAAGAAAGATGAAAAATCAGGTGCAAGTGTTTCCACTCTCTTTTCATTTCGGTTTCAAGGGTTTTTCTCCCTAATGCTGCCCACCGAGTCAGTTATACTTCACAGTGAACATTTAAATGTTATAAATATTTCAGAATTATAAATATTTAACTCGCGCTCAGATATTGCTTTTTAATATCTAATCTAGTCCTCTGTGTTGGACCTTATGAGGCTGACATTTACAAATGCTAGTTTGATTAAGACCCTGTTCAAATAGTTTTTCTGAACGGTGGAAATATTGGCAGTTCCGATATTTTTGTTTTTCAATTGTTCTAACTTTGGCTTGGTTGACATAATAGACTTCTTGGATACAGCTTCTTAACATTTCTGGGGTCCTAGCCAACTATGTAACTTGTCAGTCGAACATTGCCTTTTCGTTTGTTTGCTCTTTATCATCCATTTTACAATTCACCTCTCTGTGACCCGTTGATGCACGGATCACTGCACTGTCCTCTTTCTACTTTTCTTCAATTTCTCAGCACCCAACTACTGTTTCTTTATTTCTTTGCATATAGTCAAATGTGTTTAATTTGTTATGCATAAATATTTTAATCTAATTGACTGACCGTTGCTTGCATAAGTTATTCATAACTTTGTCTTCAGTCGCTTCTGGAGAACAATAGGGTACCCATTGCGGCACCAAACACAGTGTTAACCGTTTTCACTTAATTTTCTCCTTTACAGGACTCCTTCTTTGGCCACGCATGAAGCTTAAAATATTAGACATGAGTATCAGTGTGAGTTTCCAGCTAGCAATTTCTCCAAAATCCAATTTTTAACATTAGAAATGTAATATATGTGATATGGGAAAATAATACATTTTGAATTGGCTAGTGTGAGGAGGAGAATGAGCAGGAGAACGACCCAAATGTGGTTCAAGCCTAGCAATAAAATCACACCACATTATAATCTATGCAAAAGCTTTGGAAGAGAGCTTATTCCATATTTGTTAGAAAAATAATTCTGACTGAAATTCAGAGCATAAATATTGTGATTATAAATGTCACACCAGTCATGATCATTAATCACTTCTGTAGTGCTATTAAAAGGCTTACTCCAAAAGATTAAAAACAATCTCTTTTCTGACTGGAAAGCATTTATGAAATGCCTAACGTCCTTTTGCACCAAATTTTTCAGATCTTGTCTAATAGGCGAGTCTCTCAAAGCATAATAAGAGCAGTTAAAAAAACCTAATGGTCAGATCATCACTCCAGAAAATATTCTGTTTCTATCTAACTTTCACGTCGCCAGATCCTTCACTTGAAAGTGCAGAAATAGAGTAATGAAAGATCTACAACTTCCAGGGGACTGGTGCAAGAGTGTGGTGTGCTTGTTCAACTTTTATTATTGTACCTTGTGGCAAGGATAACATTTTAGACTATATTTGTTTGTAGAAATTGCATAGAGTTCTCCTTCTCACAATTATAGGCAATCTTTTTTGTAGAAATTGCAGAGTTCTTCTCACAACCCTCAGGAAATCCAAGAACATGAATATTACTAAGCCTTAAATAATTTCCGTCTTCAGAATTACGAAGGTTTGCTCAAGCTAAGCTTTCTGATATCCGTTTTAACATCTCAATTCTATTTCTGAGACAAAACTAATTACCAAGATTAATCCCTCAAGATTAATATGGATGTAATTAATGGATCTGAAATAGTCACAAAGAACCACTTCCTGCATATTTAGTCTACTTAAAAGGTTTGAATTTTTCACTTGTAGCCTGCTTTCCTGTAATTATACCATCACTTTTGTCATTGTTAAAAGAGTATATAGAACTCTCTTTCAATATTTTTTCATTGAAAAAAATAAAATAATATTTGACAAACACATGGGTCTAGTTTCACATTTCGTTGATGTATTTAATTCTTGCATATCAGAATTACATGAAACAAATATAAAAGCTGATTCAAAGGGGTCGATTACGATGCTGTTCGGAATGGCTCCGAATCTGATTCGGGTTTGCCGAATCCGATTCGGAACCCTTGTTTCTGACCGAATCGTACACATTTCCCAACGACCGATTATGATGCCCGGAAACAGTCGGGCTGTCCGAATCGATTCTGAAAGGCATTCGGACAGGACGAGTCTTTCAGAGCCAAATCGTACAGCTATAGGGACACGGTTTCCCAGTGAGCAATTACGATGACCGATTCGGACAGCCGTTCCAATTCGGTCTGCCTGAAACAAAACAGCTGTCAGAATCTGTCTTTGGGGGCCCGTAGCAGGCCCCCCTTCACACGGGGCCTTCCGAATAGTGCCCTTAGGGGTACCCAAGGGATTCCCCCCTCCTTTAGAACCATGCACAGTATGGCAGGCACCATGGGGTGCACGCTACGGTGCACGATTTTCCCCACCCACCCCTTTCTTCAATGGCAGCCTGTGTATTCGGTCGAACACAAACTCCCATTGAAGTCAATGCGAGTCCGAACGAATCGTATCCGGAAGCATCCGGGTGCATTGTAATCGGTCGGTCGTACTCGCAGAACCCGATTCGTTCGGAAATGATTCTGAAACCAATTCAGTCTGAAGAGTTTCCTAACCAGATTGTAATCGACCCCTTAGTGTGAAATGAAAAACATGCTCATGCAGTGCATTACAAGAAGATTGTGATTCAGTGGGCATAGATAAAAACTAAAATTATTTCACAGAGTTACTATATCAGAATGGTTTGAAAAAATGCCTATCTTAAACAAACTAATTCATAAGTTGTGACTGTACATGTATAGAAAGTTATATTTCTTCCCCTGTCCACCGGGCTTTAGATCTAGTAGAGGCTGAAAATGTAAATCGTCATCGTTTCAACCCTTGTTAGAAGTGGTTAATACAAAACATCAGTGCTGGTTTTCATCAGTACTGAATAAAGTGCAGCCTGGAGTCATACAGAAATCAAGATTGTGTCGCCCAGTAATCTCATGGGTCTCGAAAGCACCATTAAGGCGCTCATTTTAAGGTAGTCCTCCGTGGTGAGTAAATCCTCCCATTTACGAATCGGGCCCAAGAGTCTTGAAGCCGGTCAACGACAAAAGTGATTGTATGATCAGAAGTTTGTTTTTGCCTCGCCAGAACCAATTGTTCTTGTAATACTGATTCATACCCAGGTTGTGAGGGACACAGGACTACCCCATCGTGGATTAATGCTTTCCTGTAATGGCATAACTAGTGTAGAATCAAATAAGCACCTCTAATAACCAAATAAAAACACATTTCTTCTTTAAATCCATTGGAGGGAGATTGGCTGCAAAACTGTAAGTTCATTTAAAGTGTGCAAGCTGGAAAACTTTTAAAAGCTATTGAAAAATGAGGCACATCTATGGAGCGCAGTGTTTAATTTGAGCCATTTGTTGCCGTTTGGGACCACTGGCCCTCATTTTTGAGGAGCGGCGCTTATTTTTCGCTATCAGATAACGACCAAGAGCTAGAGAGGAAAAAACAATGGAAGAGGAAAGATGGAGGAAGAGAAAGACGGAAGACCTGTCACAAAGGGAGAAAGCAGGAACTTGGAAGAGTGAAATATAGGGCAAGGGAGGGCCTGGTAGTGGTGTAAAGAGGTCTGAGGTGGATCAAGACTATGCAGCCTTTTTATTCAGCATGCAGACATTTAATAGTGCCAGCCATGGGCATGTGTGTCCAGCTTCGGGCACTGGCACTCTTTTTTTCACAAATTAAGCACTGATGGACCTAATAGCAGTTCCATAGCTTGTTGCTGCCAAATACCTTAAATAATAAGAGATGTGTTCAACATTTTTGGTTTGCTGAAAAACAGCGCAAACTTAAATATACTGCTAGGACAATTCCACCATAAAAGTGAATGTTTGTGGCCTTTAAGAAGGTTTTGCTGCAAACCTGCCTCAGCGTGGCCCCTTCAGTAGAAGGGTGAATCGCCCTCTCACTGAGAGACTTGCCTTTTATACCAGTCTGTTCCAGGCTGATGCATTCAGCATCTTCTGAAGACAACCAAAAATTAAATGAGTGAGTGCTGCATGTGTATGTCTGTGTGTGCGTGGTGTGAGAATCCATACCGTACTGAACAATACAGGGACAAGTTGCTTGTTTCCATTTTGATTAGTACAGGCTTGCATCCCTACCCTCTTACCAATTCCAGGTCTGATTGTTTCAGACAAGTTTAATCCTTCAGATTTCTGAAGTAAACTTTATATTTTATGTCCATTTTCTGGTGCAGTGTTTTTTTAACATCACCAGGTCCACTCCTGTAGTTGAATACAGCATGTAACCGTTCCATTTGCTTTGAGGGACATTAGTGGGTATTTCTATACTTGATTTTATTCATCCAGTGCTTTAAAAAATATCCGTCTTGGTAGTACTGTTTACTTTATCATGTGTTGCTGCAACCCCACTAGAGTTTGACGTTTCAGATTGTAAAAACGCAATGGATCACATTGGTCTCAATGAATGTAAGTGAAAGATTAAAGAGAATTAGTTTTGTGCATCTGTTCTATTAATGAACAGCGTAGTGTCTGAATGTGCAGAAACCATACAAGGGCATGCCTTTTAATGTTACCAATCACCTCACCTGTTCACACAAATCATTACTGAATGCTTACGGGCACATCTGCTTGTTATAGGTCGGTGTGATTGTTTTGTGTGTACTGCTCCTAGAAGCTGAACTCTTGGCACCTGCTGCACACTGGAAATAAATAAGATACGTTGCTTTGTGGAAGCTTAATAAACCGTGGCTTTCACCTTGGCGGGCTTCTGTGGCATTTGTGGCCTCAGGCTATGTTTGATAAAGTAACTTTGCAAAAAGTGCATGTTTTGTCCAGTGGCGTCTTGATGAGCAGTTCTAATAATAATATTTTCCTTAGATGAAGGTGCAGTTCCTCCTGATGGGAAGATAATGTTTCGGAAACCGGTCAAACGTTCTACAGAGGAGCAGTCTTCGGGGTTATCTTCTTTCTCAAACAAGAAGAAAAGGCAAGATGAAAAGAAAGCTAAAAGGGACTTGGTGGATGCTAACAGCACACAGAAGCAAGTGCGAAATAGCAGCCTGCTCTCATTTGGCGATGAAGAGGAGGAGAATTAGATTTTGTACATAATGTGTTGCTTCCCTTCTTTATTATGGCATGTGTTTCTCTCTAGACGGTTTGTGTGACAAAGCTCCTAACAGTACAGATGTTAAATAATGTATTTCCTTATGTCTTTTTAGAAAGTATGTGGGCAGTTTACTCTAGAAAAAAATAGCACATTTATTGTGAAATTGGAGAATGTAAGGGTTGTAAATTAAGCAACAATGTACAGGGTCACCAGTTGAGCTTTGGAGGCCGATGCGACATTGCAGTCTCATGTTCACTTTAAACGTTGTGTATTGCCAAATGAGGCTGCACAGTTCCTGGTAGATTCACACATTTTTAAGAGCAGATGCTCTTAGCGGTACCAGTGTGTCTAGTGAAGTGATACATCCAAAATGAACACCTAATTTGATTGGTCGTTTAGAAAAAGCATTGTTTCTCAGCCTGTCTCTTCAAAAACAAATTTGCTTTTTAAATATTCAGTTGCATTGAAAGGTTTAGCACAGATTGGTTTTGCTTTTGTTTCGCCATAAAAAAAGCATCAATGTTTTTAAAAGGCAGTGATGAGACAAAATTCTCAAATGTTCATTTTTATACCCATAATAAATTATCCAAATGCTCCTATCGGGGTGGCGTTTTTTTTTTTTTAAATAATTTATTTTATTTTATATGTTTTATGGCATTTAACAGGCTATCGTGGCCTTTTGGTAGCTCTCCTCATGCCACATATGTTAGCGTCAAAGGTTCTTGAAGGCATTCAGTGACATCTGATCATTTCACTGTTTTTGTACAAAACTGCGCAAGTCTATTTTTGTCCACTGATTTAGATCTCAATGCGAATATTTTGACAAGACACTTTCTTTCTGGCATGCTTCAAATCCTGGTGTTCCTCATTGGTATTGGTACACTCGAGAGCATATAACATGTTAGCCTTTAACATGATCCATGGATACAAGGAACCTCACATTTGCTGTTTATCCAGTTCTCCTGACTTGCAGCCTCACCTGGTTTGCCCTTGAGATTGTGAGTATTTGAATTTTTTATTGTATGATTACAAGACTCTGACTACAGGTGTTTTTACATTTTTCTTTGAGAAAACACTTGAAGACTGAGCTACCCTTTTTAACGGTCATTTCCATGCTTGACTGTAGTAGGAAATCTTTACCATTGTCCACTTTTCACACAGTCTTCCCTCTTTTTGCAGGGTAATTGCTGTTTGTGCCTCTGTTTCAACCTGACGGTTGATCTGGATCTAGATCCCTCATATTATCTCACTATGAAAGAATCAAATACAGGTTTGAGGTGATAAACTCCCAGGTGTGGGATGGGGGGTCTCGAGAAGATTGCAATACTCACTGTGCAACAGGCTAGATTTATTAGGGCTTTCTACTGATGCCTTGTCCTAACATTGCTTTAGATTTTACTGCAAGACTCAAAGTTTAAAATAATGTCTCCTTTATTGCTTACTCACTAGCGGCAGCTACAGTATGACTGTAAAGGGATTTCAAGCTAAGTAAATTCCAGGGCAAAGAATATAATTCAAGTCTGTCCCTTGCTTCTCACCAGACAAACGTTTATCTTTACAGTAGCTACTATGAATGTTTACATTTGGGAAGCTGGTTAAACTTTCCCATGATTGGTTTAAGGCTAGTGGGTTGGATTGTTTATAGGGTAGATATTTGATAGTTGTTTAAAAAATATAATGCATAGGCAAACTTGGTTGCTGCTAAAAAGTACCAATTCATTTACCTATATTTTTACGTTTTTAACTAGCTTTACTATAGCGGCAACCACATTAGAGATCTTCCATCTGGAGGGATCGCAACTCTACATAGTTTTTGTGTGAATACTCTGTTTACTTGGATATTAGTTGTGAGTCAGTTGGTGGTTGTAATTAGTATGTATAGTAAGGGCCCTACAGTTGAGGACTTTACTTTGCTTCATTTCTAATTGTGCTTTAAGGAGCCGTTGTATACAGCTTCCTTCGTTGGCCCTCGATATTGAGTAGACTGTTATTATTTTAAGAGGGGATTTTAATGTGAAAATCTCTGCTATCTTTTAGGAAGTTAATCTAATTCTTAAAGTAGTGTATAAAGGGGATAGGTTTTGTAAAACAAAAACAAAAGGTAAGTTCTAGGTAGATGGTTAGCAAAGCTGGTTGATTATAACTAATGGTCATTTTATGCCTGATGGACATGCAAGACAGAGTTTTTGTCCAAAGGGCCATTTGATTATTTTGCCATTGATTTGTGGGCTTTCACAATTCGTGCAGACTTACTGTGCTCCATTTAATGGATAGTGATCCCCTTCCCATTGGGCCTTTTGATTCAGAGAAGGGTTCTGGGTGAACACATGGTGTTCCCAAGAGGGTACCAAATATGGAAAAAGGATTATGTGAGTTCATTTGAAAGGAAACTCATTAGTGTACCTGAAAAAGGCCTAAAAAGATCTGCTGGTGATGTTTCTAAAATAGTTCATCCTATAAACTTGCATATTGCTCACATGAAGCTCACATGAGCTATGGCTCCATCCTAATGCTCCCCCCCCCCAAAAAAAACGCGCACACACACACACTTTGTTTAGCCCACTTCATCCATTGCTCTGTTCAAGTGCCATTCACAGTTTGCTTCTGCGCACCACAACATGGGGCAGTGGGTCAGCCTACTTCAGCCATTGACTTTCTGATATGCTTGCAAAAAAAGATTGCAGGCTTGCCAAAGTTCGATCTACTGTATTTAACAATGCTTGTTTGAGTAACCACAGTCAAGGAGCTCAAGCGAGCTGGTCTGTGTTTTTATAATTCCACCATTGTGCAACAGTCAACCTAGGCACAGGTACCAACCGAGAAATATGTTTAACAATGGCAGAATTAAGGGGAAGAGGCATACATGGTCTGTCGCTCTCAACAGAACAACCCAAGGGTCCATGCTCAGCCTGGCCACCATTATACTCTGAACCAAAACAGCCTCCCAGAAACATTGAATGTCAGAAAAATGCCACCACACCTGCATGTAGGTGCCTCTGGCCTCACATCCCCCTCCAATAGGTATGAACTCCCCCATGAATATGGGCAAGTCAAACCACGTTTATGTACCAACGAAGCATTACCTCATAGGTGCTGTCTTTGTATTGGGTACAAATTCACGACTTGGCTGCCCTATACCAAATTGTGATACTTTGGCTTTTAGGTATTTCTGCATCTTGGTCCTCTCTCCACTTTGCAATGTATGTTGTGTAATGGGGTTGGGCACTTCTGCTTTATTAAAATGTGAAATAGCTTTTTGGGGCTCGCCTTCTGTGAATAAATCCTCAATATTGGTTGTTTCCCTCATGCCTCCCGCTTTCATCAGCGTTTGACGAGCCCATGGTAAAAGTGTGATTTTCCTAAAAACGTTGATTCTACCCAACTGAAATTTGTTTGCACAGTGGTCTCTCATTTGGATCCCCTTCAACAAAAATGTCTTCAAGTGCAAGAGTGGGTCCATTTTTCTATTGGTCAAATCTGCTATTCAGCATTCTGGGTTAAAAAAAACTGGGTTCCTCACTACAGGGTTAAGAGAAGAGGGGTAGGGCATGGCTGATTTAGCTCTGACAACTCGCTTCCAATAATATAGGGTAGTTCCAGTTGATTGGTGCCTATGGCCCAGTTGGATGTGCAGGATCCATAAGAGATTTTTCGTGGGAGTTGTACATGCCTGTCTCTTCGATCTGCACCCAGGGTTTATCTTTCTGTGTTACCCACAATAAGGCGGGACCAAATGGCCACTCTGATGTATCTATTAATATCTGGTGCTCACAAACCCCCCATCAAAAGGAGCCCTATCTAACATTGATCGTGCTATCCATTTTGTCTTGTTGCCCCATATAAATGCCCAGATTGCATTTTTAGTATCTTTGACAGTTCCTTGGGGGAATTTGATTGACCGTACTCTCATGGCATAAAGAAACTTTGGCAAGAAATTAATCTTTACACAGTTGATTGGGCTTATCATTGAGATTTCTAGTAACCCCCATCAGTAAAGATCTTTACAAAGTTCTTCAATTAGGGGTGAAATGTTGACATCTTGTAAATGGAGGACTTTCGGTGTGAGGACAGCTCCCAAGTAGTGAATATCATCGGGACCAAGTTAAAACAATTCCTAATTACTGTTTCCTATGTTTCATTTTTGGCTTGACCTGCTCCCATCACCTCCAATTTCTGATAATTAATTTTGAAGCCTTAAACCCTTTTAAATGTGGTAAACTCTAACTTTAGGGCTACTGAAAAAGCAGATGGGTCAGTCTGGAAACCGTGTCATCTGCAAACACTCCTACCTTCAACTGAGTATCTCCCATCTTTAAGCCTCTGATGTTGAGATTGGCCGGAACCTTCTGATTAAAGGGTTGCTTGCTCAGGGTTTAATGGAACTGTGACGGGCAACCCTGGCCAGTACCTCTTGTCGGAGGCATAAAATCGGATAGAAGAGCCCTTACCTTCAGCCTAGTCGATGGGTTGACCAAATCTGCAAAACATAAATTTCCTGTTTGAGGCCCAGACCAGCTTTGACAAGGGTCTTTCTAGGAATTCCCAAATAACTCTGTTAAAAGCCTTCTTCGCGTAAAGCGAAAGAAGGAGCATTGGAACTTGATTGCGCAACGTCTTTTCGACAGCATTTTTTGCCAATCTACTCTTGTCCCAGTGCTGCGATTCTTAATGACCCCATTCTGAAAGGTCGAAATTATCTGTTGCCAGAAGATTAAGATGCATGGTGGAATTTTAGGGAAGATTTTGATGTCAATATTTAAAAGCACTATTGATCGATAAGATCCGCATACATCAGGTATCTTAGGTTTGGGTATAAGAACTAAATTGGACTCCATCATTGATTGCACAGTAGCACCCACTTCTATAAAAGAGTTAAACACCTTCGTCAGGTGTGGGTCCAGGATCTGTCTGAATGCTTTGTAGAGCGAGTTCTGGAAGACATCCGAGCCTGGTGTTTTGTTAGCGAGAAGAGACTTAACACCCCAGTCCTCATCCTTGAATATTTGCTTCTCAAGTTCATTCCGAAGTTCTGCCAGGAGGTCCAGGAACTTCACATCTTTCAAATATCTATCCTGCTGTTGGGAATCAAGAGGCTCAGCTCCGTATAAGTCTCGATAAAACGTAACAAATGTGTCCATGACCTCTTGATCTGGTCTTACCTGGTTCTGCCTTGTTACATTTGTCATAGTACAATTGCTTTGTCTCTAAAAGTTTATGGGCAGCCTCCTTAGTTAACAAAGACTCCAGCTCACCTCAGGTTTCGCAAAGGAGGCAATAGACGCGTCTCGAAGCGAAGCGTTTGTATTCTAACTCCAATCTAGAAATGTCTGCCTCCAGTTCTTGGATCTTATCTTTTCTCTTTTGAGTAAAAGCAATAAGTGCACCTGTGATGACGGCCTTCGCTGCATCCCACACTGTAGCCCAAGGCATGTTTTCAGTGATACTTTCTTTGAAGTAGTTCTCAAGTGCCTCCTTAATGTTATTCATCAGTAACAGATCATGGAAAGTTATTTCATTTAACCTGCATGGCTGTGGTGTGAATATTTGTGATGAGGACAAATCAAACGTGATTGAGACTGGGGCTAGGTCTGATACACAAGTGTTCCTATAGCAGATGCATGGACCTTAGGTGTCCCTGAAGCAGAGAGTAAGTAGTCTAATGGGATTTATGAACATTGGAGCAAAAAGTGTAGGCCTCCGAGCTGGGATGTAGAGGCCACCGTGATTCAAGTCTTGTAAGCACAGTGTTAGGGCTTGTGGAGATTGAGCATGACTCCATGAAGTGCCAGACCTGTTCAAGGCTGGATCAAGGACTGCATTGAAAACCCTTCCAAACAGCACGGGATCTGAGGCAAAATTGGCCACCCATGAAAAAAAACTTGTGAAAATGTGGTGTTTATGATCATTGGGGCCCATTAATATAAAGTATCGTGTAACCATGCCTGTTAAAGGTGCCTCATATTCCCACAGCCCGGCCCTCATTGTCACTATGGGTTGCAATTTCAGTAAGGTGTAAATTTGCTTTCTCCATAATCCCTACTACTCTGGATTTTGTGACTTCAGTCCCACATGGTTAATACTAGTGCTGCAATGCACCCATGAAAAAGTGGAATGGGATGCGGAATTGAGAACCTTTTCTTCCCCAGCAGCAGGGTTCTGGGCTCTAGCTTAATTTTGGGTCCTCTCTTTGTGTGGAGGACTGGAATTGGTTACAATATAAATCATTAGTACATATACTCCTATGTACCTCATAATGTTAAAATTGGCTTTCTTGACTCCACATTTATCGTACCCAACTACTCTGAGTCTTTCTGCACTTGCTTCCTCTTTACGTTTTTACACTGAGGTCCCTCAAGCTTTTTCTACACTACACTGATTTTACCCTTTACAGCAGAGCTGTGATATGATGTCCTTTGCTCTGCCTATTTAATCACAGGATTATATATCTATCTATGCTAGTCGCTATTGTGACAGAGGAACGTATTCCTTGACTGTTGCATTGATATGTGAACATTATTACCACTTTTTAGGTCTCGCCTAGGCAGCGCGCATGCGCTGCACTAGGAGGACCTTTAGCCACCGGTCTTCACTTTTCCAGCTCTGCACTCGTGCTTGTGGCGGCATCCACCTTGCGGGAGCGAGCAGCGGCGCGCCACAAGCACGAGTGCAGTGCTTGAAAAGTGAAGACTGATCGTGCATGCAGAGCGTTTGCCTTGCGTGAGCGAGCAGCTTATCGCGCCTTGCTGCTCGCTCCCGGAAGGCAATCGCTCTGCAGGCACGAGTACTCGTTAATTAACTTTCGCAGCCGCGGGGCCGCGCTTGTGTTTCAGCGCTTGTTAGTGTCTGCCACGGATGCCACAAGTGCTGTTTGTTTTAGTAATGTTTGATACATTCCAGCAAGAATAGAAGTTATTTTAATTAAAATCCTCCACTCGTGCAGCTGAAGGTGAAATACATGGCAAACTCAGTGATTTTATCACTCCATTGGATCTGTTTATAATCTATCACAATGAATATTTACATCAACTTATACAAATGATTTACATTTCTTCAGCTACGTTTTTAACTTTTAGCTGCTGTGTGCCCCTGTTGTGCATTTCGCACATTCCTAATTTATATCGGAGTTTTGAGCAGGACTGCCCTTTCTCTTTCAGTAGCTTGCACATGCAGGGTGATACATCAGCTTGATTTTTCATGGTACAGACAAAAGTCCGTCCCCAAACTGAGACCTCATGTGGTTGGGTTGAGCTATAACCTTGAAGGCAAGGGCATTCCAAAGACGTGGTCCTTTGACACCCAGAGATCTTCCTCTGTGCTTCGTCCTCCCAAAGGATCGTAGGTTGATCTCCTGGTCCGACATGGAGTGTAAGCTTTGGTGAGATGTTGTGAGGGCTCAGTCTCTGTATAGTTGTAGGACTTTTGGCCCTGTGCGCTTTAAGTGGTACACAAGCCTTTAAATTGAACCCTGGCTTACACCGGGGAAAAAGTAGAAAGCTTTAAAAGCTGTTTTGGCGCAGTCCCGCGTTCTGGCTGCTTGGTTCTCAGTTCTTAGGAGTCCCAGGTTGAGTTTCCTGGGTAGGCCACAGTACTTGAGGATACATACTGTAGGTGCTAGGTGAGAGTTCTGGCCAGTTTGATTCAGTATATGAATATCAAATATCCATAAAGTGCCTTTTTATTTGAATATAGAACTAGGAGTGTGGAGGTGTTTAAACCCCAGTCTGCTGCTTGAGTTGGCTGTGGTGTGGTAGTTGCACTTCATTGTTATGCCACTTAAAAATTATCTTGGCATGAAAAAAATGTCAGGGTCCTATTTCTTATCTTTGTGTTTTTTTTTGTTTATTTTAGCGTTAGTCTTGAAATACAAAAACATTTGTTTTGATTTAAAACGAGAACGGTTCCCTGTATCATCGCCCCCTTTTTAGGTCTCGGCCTGCACCAGCGCTTGCGCTGGTCTGGCCGAGAGTTTTAGTAAGCGGGTTTTGGAAGTGCAAACACTGGCTTTCGGCTGGCGACCAGCTTGAGTTCACGATGGCGTGCACGCGCAGCTGGCATCTGGGTTTCCTATCTCTTCCTCATTTCCTCGTCATGGCTCATTAACTCTCTGGACTCTGATGTTTCAATCGCAGCAGCAGCTCACATTACCAACTGAGGGCCCTGGACTACAGTCACATGAAAAACAACAGCGATTAGCATTGAAATGCAAGCTTTTTTTGTCTAGTTAGAAATATTGCTCCGGTGGGTTGATTTCACCTTATATCGCTATTTGTTTTATATTGGGAGTCACAGCCTAATTACCAGTATTTTTGTCTCTCACTGTTTTTTTAAATATATTTATTCGCGCAAAGCACAAAGCTATATTTAAGGTTACTTTTTCCGCGTCACTTCTTCACTCTATTTAAACTCCACACCCCCACTCTTATTGTCTCTCTCCTTCTCTCTCTCTCCCCTCTCTAATTCTCTCTCTACTTAATTAACTCTCCCTCTCTATCTTTTTTAGCCTTTCATTCTCTCTCACCCCTTTATCTGTTTCTCTTTCAAACGCCCTCATTCACTCTCTCTCTCCTTCTTTCTCTCTCTCTATCCCGCTCCACTCTTTATTCTATGTACACCCTTTCTCTCTCTTTCTCTCTCACCACCCTCTCTAATTGGGCATTATATCTTCACTCTATCTCTCACTCGGCAACACCACAGCATCACTCAGCGCAACCACAGCATCAATCAGAGCCAGCACAGCATCAATCAGAGCCAGCACAGCATCAATCAGAGCCAGCACAGCATCAATCAGAGCCAGCACAGCATCACTCAGCACCAACACAACATCTCTCAGCACCAACACAACATCTCTCAGCACCAACACAACATCTCTCAGCACCAACACATCACTCAACGCCATCACAGCATCACTCAACGCCATCACAGCATCACTCAGTGCAACCACAGCATCACTCAGTGCAACCACAGCATCACTCAGTGCAACCACAGCATCACTCAGCACAACCACAGCATTACTCAGCACAACCACAGCATCACTTAGCGCCACAACAGCATCACTTAGCGCCACAACAGCATCACTCAGCGCCACCACAGCATCACTCAGCACCACCATAGCTTTACTCCGCGACACCACATCATCACTCAGGGCCAACACTGCATCACTCAGCACCACCACAGGATGACTCAGCACCACCACAGCATCGCTCAGCACCACCACAGCATCGCTCCGCACCACCACAGCATCGCTCAGCGCCACCACAGCATCGCTCAGCGCCACCACAGCATCGCTCAGCGCCACCACAGCATCGCTCAGCGCCACCACAGCATCGCTCAGCGCCACCACAGCATCGCTCAGCGCCACCACAGCATCGCTCAGCGCCACCACAGCATCGCTCAGCGCCACCACAGCATCGCTCAGCGCCGCCACAGCATCGCTCAGCGCCGCCACAGCATCGCTCAGCGACACCACAGCATCGCTCAGCACCGCCACTGCATCGCTCAGCGCCGCCACTGCATCGCTCAGCGCCGCCACTGCATCGCTCAGCGCCGCCACAGCATCGCTCAGCGCCGCCACAGCATCGCTCAGCGCCGCCACAGCATCGCTCAGCGCCGCCACAGCATCGCTCAGCGCCGCCACAGCATCACTCAGCGCCACCACAGCATCACTCAGCTCCACCACAGCATCACTCAGCGCCAAGACAATATCACTCAGCACCACAGCAGTATCACTCAGCAACACCTGAGTATCATTCAGCATCACCTCAGCATCGTCTCCGCAACAGTCACCACCACCACCACTACCACCTCAGCATCACTCAGCACCACCTCAGCCTGCTCTCGGAATCTGGCATCTGTTGATTCTCCCCTAGCGTCTGGCCGCTGCTAGTGTTATAATACAGGTACTAGTTCCCAACCTTCACCCTCCGATTGTTTATGCCCCCTCAAAAAAAAAGCTTTAACAAACAACCATTGCCAGCATTGCAAGAACAAAAGAAAACTGAGGAAATTTTTTATTGTAAATACTTTTTTAATATGGTCGTTCAGTTTTACATAATGCCTTCTTGGTCATATATAAAGTAACAAAAATGCTTCTGACACTTTTTTATTATAACTTTTCAGCATGCCGCACAGCAGCCACACTTCTCTACAGCACAGCTTGAAGACATTGGCAAAGTCAATAGCTCTGGCTAAACACTTATAAGGCCCCAAAGGCGAGACCTATTGGCTATGCCAATGCTTGTTTAGGTCGAGCCTGAGCCAGCGCACATGTGCAGCTCTGCGAGGCTTCTTGTAAGCACTCTAAACTACTCCGTGTGGGTCTGACTCCTCCCACACATAGTATTGGCTTTTGCGTGTGTCTTTTAGTAATGAAGCACGCAAATGGCTAAAGGCGGGTGCATGTCCCACCTTCTTTTTTTAATGTTCACTCCCACAGCGTTTTGCTCTCGGGAGCAAGCAGCGGTGCACAGGGTGGCAGCTGCATTCCTCGTGGGTCAGGTTACACACAACGCGCCGTGCTTTCGCTTGTTTTCCACTGTCGTGATGGCACGTCTTTGCTTTGACCTTAACATGACATATTCCTCTTCTCACTGCGGGCACAATAGGATGTTTTCTGCTTTACTCTGATGTGTTTTTCTTGGCTTTCATAAGGCATTGTTTCGCTGTCTTTGCATGACGCTGCTGTTAGGATAGCTGTTTTATTTGAATTATTTTGTTCCGATGACACATTCCAATGCTTTCCCCTATAATCTCGCTTTGCTTGGATCCACAAACCAATGTCCGATGGAACCGTGATCTCTATCGCCGCTAGACGCCGGCGCTACAATTATATTTAAGGTCATTATTTTCTTTGCCTTCATGTCACAACTTTAGTTTTTTAAATATAGCGGTTCGATTGAGGGTTGCCGTGTTCTCTGTGATATAAATTCAGGTGTAAGCTCTAACTACAGAACTCAGAGAAGTGTGCACTATTGAGCTGAGTTTATAATGGACTGCTTGTCACTGGGACCTGCCAACCCGCAACCCTTGGTTACAAGCTGTAGCAGCCAGTGCATTATCCCACAGAGCTCGGTTATTTTACGAGAAGTTATAGGTTTTGCCCTGTCCTTGTTGTGCACGTTTACACTCATCAGTTTTCGCTGTCTTAGTCACTTCGCCATTGTCCTGCTCGTTTTGTGGCAAGTGCATCTAACGATGCATTCATCTGTTCATACGTGTACGGTAGGTCTGGGTTCTGCACCGGGCACGAGACTGGATGCAGCTTCCAGGCCTCCGCTGCTGCAGTGCGCAAGGACCATGTCTTCAAGTGTGTTATAAAAAGCATCACATGACCTGACCTCACCAATAACCTTCATGTTCTTTAACTCGACCTCCCCTCCCTCGCTCTTTCTCACACACACACACGTGCTTTCACTCTACTTCTCTACCCCCTCACTATCCGTTTTTCTCGCTTTCTGTGCTTTTCTGTCTTCCTTTCCCTTCCCACTCCCTCTCTCACTCCCTTCCATATATTTCTTGTGTAGCCTGTGCCTCCTCACTCTCTATCCCTCTGGCGCTTACAACCTCTTGCTCTCTTTTCTCCCCTAACAACCCCATGCTCTTGTTCTTCCTCTCTCCTGCGTTCTCCTCCTTCCCACTGTCTCCCTCTCCCTTTGTTGTACTCTTTCTTCTCGTTCCTCTGCCTCTCTCCTCTCTTTTCAGTCCCCCCGTTTCTTGCCCTTTCTGTTTCCCTGCTACTCTCTCTCTCATACCCACATTTTGTCCCTTTTCTCTGTCTTTTGCTCGCCTCTTCTCTCTAACACCCACTGCATCACCTTCACTCTTTTTCCTTCTCTTCTTCCTCTCACCACTATATTTCCTCCTTTCTCTCCTCTCCTTCTCCCACACCCTCTCCCCAATTCGCCTTCTCGCGCTCTCTTTCTCGTCTTCTTTCTCCCCTCACTCCCAGTCTTCCTTTCTTCTTCCCCTCTTCACACCCGTTCTTCCCTGTCCCTAACTAGGCGCTGACGTGCACGATCTCTCGTGGTAAGGGGCTTCCCGTCCCGGTTGCCAGGGGTTTTCACTCGGGATCTGAGGATGCTGCACATGGTCGAGATACGGGAGCCGGGTTGATTGCCTACAAGGGTAGTCATGTGTTCTCACAGCTGAAGTTTATATTTATTCAGTCGCTCAATGTAGTGTCGGTATGCACATATGTATGTAACGTGTGTGTAGTGCACACATGCCAACAAGACGTCCTCAGGGCACTTGATCCGTTTGCAGTTTTATATTGCTCTTATTTATTGCGAACTCCACCCAAAGATGTACATGAGCACCAGTTAGTATTATCTTCGCTCCTTCCTTCCTTCCAACTAGGCTTCCCAAGAAGTGTCAGACCTCGTGGAGATAAATTGCCTTGGAACAGGCTGAATATGTTATAATTAAAATTTAAATCAATTTATAAGCGCTAAGCTTCAAGCACACGCGGTTAAAAAATTGTCCAGCGGAACTACCACTGTTAAACGAAATGTGACTGGTTGCTCTATCTTCTTTCTGATGTTTGAAAACTCGCAGCTTGTGTGCTGCATGGCTAACCACTTATATTGTCCCAAAGGCGAGACCTATTGGCTATGCCAGTGCTTGTTATCTTTCTTATCCCATTACAACTCGTATTCTTCCTAAATTATCAGTGCCTTTCACTTTCATGCAAGCATTCAATCATCAACCTGTAGCATTTAGTTTTCCTTTCTTGGTAAGTACTATTTTTTCCATTGGACAGCTGAGTGAAGAAGAAGTGTCAATTAATTGTTAATTCGGGTACAACTGGTAAAATGGAAGCATGGGTTACAGGAACCCAATTGCAGCAATTCATGTTGACATAGCAAGGCTAAGAAGAATGAAGATCTTGAGAAACTCAGAATTTACTACAAAGAGACTCTCCATCTGAATGCACAGTACTGGTTGCAAAACTCTGGTTTCCTTGGACCAGATGTGCTAGCCTTCATCTCCATGCCGCATCCACTACCCGTAGATACAGGAGGCATATGCCTCAAGTTGATGTGAATGGGAAGATTTCCTCCCTCCATTAAAGTAGGTCACGGGTTGTTTGGCCAAAAGGAAATATGACATAGGACAGGAGATGGGACAATTTGGCATCACACGTCGAACCTGCTGGGTGAGGATAGGAGAAACTGTCATGACTTATTCTCAGACTGCCCACTTCCCAAAAACCATCAGGGAGTTGACACCTAGAGAAGATCCACACATAAGTGTAATTCGAAATGTAAGACCAGTAGGTTTCCTGGTTCGGGGCTTCAGTCCTGCTCCAGTTGGTGAGAACACGGAGTATTCTTATTTTTTTTTGGGGCTGCTGGCAGGCCCTCGGATGCATTTTGTAAAACCCAGTCTTGTTGCTCTTCTGAGGAAGTAGGCTGAGTCCCCTCTTGCTAGCGAGCCGTGTAGGTGCTTCAAGGTTGTATGGAAAGATGGCCTCCTTTATAGTAAGGCCTCCAAACCAGAACCAGGGACTAGAAAGAGTTAAGTGCCCCCCATCCCAAGATACACCAGAATTTCCTGAAGCGGCTAGATCATTTGTTGCCCTTGTTTGAGCACTTGAAAGCAGACCAGTGAAATATTGTTTGCTCTCATCTGCAAACCCAATGTAGGTGACGATATAGGGAAGTTTTTCAGAACCCGCTAGGGATTAGTATTCAGGTAACCCAGGGCTTTACTGATACCATTTCCCATGGAGAGTGTTTCATTCTAGAGGGTGGTATTCTACCTTGTTTGGGTCCCTTGGAATCTCCCAGAGCTTTAGGTACCAACAACGTACTTGTTGTGGTGGATCATGCCACTAAGTACCTTGTGGCTATGAAAAATTGTTTTGGACAGTTGTGATATATGTTGTTGTACACTATTTCATTCCACAAAGGTGGGTGCCCTACTTTCCAGGATTAACCCTACTAAAAAAAAAACTAAATTCATAAAAAAAACTAGCGAAAAAGGCACACGACGTAAAAATCCAGTGAAGTCCATTCATATATCTTCAGCAAAGTTAGTACAAAGAATTCATGAGTCCAAAGCGCCCAATATACTTCCAAAGATATCCTCTATTTCATTTCACAGTTTTTTAAATGAATTTATTTTGGAGGGGGTGGGGCAGCTTGTCGCTATGCCCTATGAAGTGTTACTGCCCCTTTGGTGACTAGGGCTGTCCTTTGCATCCTCTCCTGAGTTGGATGTCATAATACTGTGATGTCAGACAGGAATTAACTTAATTTCCCCTGAAATGAAGGTGATGTGGGATGAGTGGTGTGAACTACTATATTTCCAGATCTTGCCATTCACATACTAATGAATTGGGGGAAAGGTTTAACAAAAGCTTGAAGTGCATTATGGAGGCTTTGTAGGGTCCCTGGGGAGAAATTGGACATTTTCTCACATGTCTCTTCTTTTTGTTTTGGAGGACTCTGGAATGAAGTTGGGTTCAGGCTCTTTGGACTTCATAATAGAAATCTATTCCTTGACCTCACTCCCTTTGGTGAAAGAGGTAACCTCAGGGTCACCCAATCATGATGTGATTGACTATGTGCTGGACAGCTTCATATAGATGGCCCAGTTAATTCCCAAGGCAAAGGCTATCCTTCATGTCAGTCAAAGCTTGTGAAGGAGTGCATTGATCTACGCCTGCTGTTCACCATGAGGGTTACAAGGTCCTACCCCTCATGTCAGTTTTACAGAGGGAGGACAATTGTTGTGGGTAAAATGTTAAGTAATATGAACTTTGTAGTTGGCCTTGAGCCCCATCAGGGAACAAAGGTGATGGTAGCCAAGATGCTGTTTCTGGGAGTGATTGGTCTCCAGTAATCCATTGGTCAGCCCAGGGTCCTTTTTCCCAAGAAAGGGTCAACAGACCTGCACTTCTGGTTGGAGATCTGTCTCTCAACACTGTAACAAAGAAAGGTTCCCATCCAGTTTTGCAGCCTGGCAAGGTCAAAGATAAGTTTTTCACAACAAAAATCTTTATTACTTTTGATTTGACCACTGATGAATAGCTCGGGTACCTAGAGCTAAAGATAAGTAATTGTTCTCTACGCCTGAGGACCTAAAATGCCCTTTGAAAAATAAAATGGCTCAACCACATTCCTGAGGCTGGTGAACTTTGTACTTATTAGACAAAAACATTTTTGTGACCTATCTAGAAGGCATTGCTGTGTACAGCAGTACTTGGGAAAGAGCAAATGGGACACCTTCAACAGTGTTGGCTACATTGCAGGAGCAAAGTGACTAAAGATAATGAAAGAAAAAATGGTCGGTTCTCTGTGGTCTACCTAAAGAACAAGGTAGGTAGATTAAATGTTTAGAAGCCAAAGTCCAGGCTTTATTGGAGTGGGAGGTCCCTGCTTCCCAGACAAGAGCCTCCTTGGGCTGTACCAAGTATTACACAAGTGTTGCAGTCACATTTAGGTCCATTGTTAACCCTTGGAAGTCCTGGCTTCTAGGAAACATCCAAGAACATATCTGAATTGAGAAGTAACAAAAAGCTTTTGAAACCTGAAGTAAGCACGACTCTATGGAGCTGAATCCTTACCTTTTGTAGGGCTTAATGTCTAGTCCAAACGGACTGTAAACCCTTCAAGTGGCTGATGGATATGAATGGTAAACATCCTAAGTTCATCAGATAGTTAATCTTCCTCAAAAGTCTGATTTTCACTTTAGAGCTTAAGGCAGGGAACATCCACAAGTGAATGCAGATATGTTTCTTTTAAACGCTTACCCAATCAGATGACCAAATGTCTCCTGGTCAAGGGTAGCTCTTCGACAGTCTGTTCTGGGAAAGGTGTGCTGTTGGGACTAATAACTCTTCATACCCTGCTGTGGATTGTCATGAGTTTTTCCTTCATGTCCTCTTTGGTGCTTTTGAATTGGAGGAGTACTCTGATGTTAAGGGATCCCTCAATTGCAACTCTTTCTGAGAGGGAAGGGCTACTGCTCTTTCCACCCAGGCTATGTAATTACTGATGGTGATGGCTTACACTTTATAGTCCACCGCCCTTTCTCATATGAACCCCTTGTTGTGGTACTGCCTACTGGCTCTCCTCAGTAAAGGCCTGTGCAATCCCCATAACAGGGCACTTTTGCCTTAATCTTGATTGGGAGCTGTAGGAAGGATGCATGTCTGATTGTGTGACGAATGTGTGGTTAACGGATTGAATGCTGTAATGTATAGACTCCTTGTGCATAATGGTGTGTGGGAAGGTGGCCAAGGTTTCTATCCCATTCAATTTGTCACATGTGGGGTTTCCCTAGTCCTTTATGAACCTCACTTATTTCCCATTTCCTGTGCTTTGACCATCTCCCTTGGCAACGTGATCACATGCAGGTGACTGACCATGTACAGTGGGTACTTGACACAGGGTGTGGCTTTGGCAAAACCGAGCTCTGCAGTACTAAAAAAACGCTATGCATGACTTTAAGCCAAGAATGGTGACTTCTAGGTGCAGGGCTAATTCTTTGGCCAAACCCTGTACCCAACCTCCTTTACTGCAGAACTGCCATGTCCAATTGCACTGCAGGCTTACTTTTGTTTTCTTTTATAATAGATCTGTGTCTCGGTTTCCGAAAATGGTAATGAGATTCACTGTCTCACAGTTCTTTGGGACCCTACTGGGCTGGAAGTTCTTGGTTTCTTGCAAACTCCCCACCCCCAAACCCCATGTTTGGGTCAGAGAATATTCCCCAGACCTCTACATCCCCCTTCCAATTTATTTGTTTTGGCCTTTGAGATCGCTGTAGCTATCTAACTAGGCTTTTTTATTTTTTATTTTAAAACTAATAATAATATTGTATATAATATGCATAATTGTAGGGACCTTTGCTTGGTGGCCTTCTTCTATTAGACAGTTAAATTGTCATTCACATTTTGCTTCTGCCCATCACAGTATACAGTAGAAGGCAATGAGCCAGTTCACTTCAGACATTTGCTCCCTGCACTGAGTGACATAATTTTTCCTGTGTGCCATGTGCACCACCTCCTAAAAAAGCCCCTTTCATTGCCAGGGTCAATGTCTTGATTATTATTATTATTATTTTTTTTTTTAAAGAAATTGTACTATTTCCTTTAAAAAAAATGCTATTTACCTTTGCGACGGCCTGCCAACTCCTCACACACTGCAACTGTGCTGCTTGCAGTTGCTAGCAGTGCACTACATCCCATGTCGGCCCTGCTGTGGGTGGCCATCTTTCAATGTGATTTCCTATTCTCTATTATTTAACAAGTATTAGAAAGAGCCATCAGCTGCCATCTTGAATGGTTTTTGTTGTACTTTATGGCAAAAACTATTTCAAGTGGTCCATGTAAATGCACAAGAGGCAATTGCAAGGAGGCCCCTGAGTGGTTTGCATGCTTTTTAAATATTCTATATTAATCTACAATTCCATGTTTACTGTCATTTTGCTTTCTTGCAATAATAAACTAATAATGACTACAGCAAAGCGACAAGCATTGTGCTGCCAATTTCTCTGCAGCCAAGGCGAGACCTAATGTCTTTGTCAAAACTTGCTTTTTCAGTGTTGATCTGTCTGTGAACCCTGCCCATAAGAAAATGCTGGCTGGGCTATTTACAAGTCATTCTTGCAAATTTGTAGAAACTGAGGTGAAAGCTGAAAAGTAATTTTTGCCATTTTAAGGTTTGTATCTGTCTCATTGGCACTCCAGCATCCTCCGTGGTGGTCAGAGGAGGATTCCCTTCTGTGCTTATTTCCGCCTTATTTAGTTGCAGGGACGCCCCCTTTTTTTGTGGGGGAGGGGGTGTTTGCAGTTCAGCAGGATCCTTGAACATTTGTGGATCCCTAGCTACATAAAATGCAGGATGCAAGAAGAATGTTAACCACGGCCAGCCATTCGGAACATAAAGATCAACAAATCTAGTCAGGATCTTCAGATCCTGAAATGATAGACGCAGTGAAAATCTTACTTGTCTAATCAGACTTGTTTATTTTATCAATTTTCACCTTTGGTCTTCATGTGTGCACAATTATTAAATTATATATATATATATATATATATTTACGAAGAAAAGTCCAGCCTTGCTTCCGATTGCTTCCACCTAATGGGGTTGGTGCCGACCGGCGGGTGCTGGACCCGCTGTAATATTTGCAATGATCTCGCGCTGCCAGAGCGCAAGAAGGGTCGCACACAGGATTTCGATTCAGGAGTTAAGTATTTATTGACGACGCGTTTCGACAGCACGGTCTTTGTCAAAAAGTCATACAAAGACCTGGAAGTGGCAGTGACCTTTTAAGCATTTCCTGTGTTTTACAATGGACATAGAAGCACTGTGCAAACTGATCGTCTGTTTTTTTACAAAGTCAGAAAACAGACTTGAAAACTTTATCAATTCATTTATAAAATAACAATGCATGAATAAAGAAAAATAATAATCATTTCATGTGCAAAATAACAATTCATGAAATAGAAGGATTAATAATAATAATCTGTTCTCAGCAAAGCAGCAGTGATTATAAAAGTATTTCTTCATAGTGAAAGAAGTAAAAGCGCAAGCTGGTGTGCCTGGTGGCGAATAACACTGGTGTTGTGCCAGCCTGAGCTTAATTGGGGCGATGTGTGTTAGTGCACCAGGGCCTCAAAAAGGAATAAATGGGCTAGTGCCCAAGTATACGTGCTTCATAGTAATACCATGGATCTACTTAAACCGTAGGACACTGGGTTAAGCCCACTTCGGGTCCGATCACAAAAACAAAATAAACGGTACTTTCGGAAAAGGCAGTGGGGTGGAAAGAGAATAATGTGACCGGGGGGGGCAGATCCGTGCAGATCTACAGAGCAGCCGCTCTGTTCACGTGGTCAGATGATGCGCTGAGAGGTGTATTGACTGAGTGTTGGGAAGTGACGCTAGAATATACTGAGAACAAAATTGTATGCAATTTTGATTTTAAAACAAGCCATGTGTAATCATGATGTCAAAAGAACAAATAACAAATTTGGCAGAGCAAAAATGATATATGATTCTTATTCCACTAGCCTAAATGAACATGGAGGTCCTCCTCATGGTTGAGGCCTCCTGGGGTCTTGCTTTGTAGTCTCACTATATATTCAGATTCCAGGCGTCGCAGATGACGTTCCCGATCTCCTCCTCTCGATGATGCAGGGACCCTGTCAATGCCAAAGTATGAGATTTTAGAACTGATATCTCTGACAGTCGAATGCACCAGTGCACAATGCTTCGCTATGGCATAGGACATGTCACCATTCCTAATGGCGCGTAAATGCTCTAGGACGCGCTTCTTCACCGGGAAGATTGTGCTACCCACATAGCGTAAGCCACAAATACAGGTTAAAACATAAACAACAAAGTCAGTATTGCAATTAATGAAATTGTAAATCTTCCCAATTTTTCCATTAGGCTGATTGAAAGTTTTCACATTTGTGCTGTTGCTACAGGCTTTACACCTCCCGCACTTGTGGAAACCCTGGAGTTCCCTCAACCAGGTGCCCCTTGACTTGTTCTTGACTGATAAGTGACTGTGTACTAGCATGTCCTTTAAGGACTGACATTTCCTGTAGGTGATGTGTGGTGATGGACTAACCAATTTCCCTATTACAACATCGTTTTTAACTATGTGCCAGTGTTTGCGCACTATCTTATGAACTTGCTGTGAGGCATGGTTAAAAGTGGTAATAAGTCTTACTTCATGTTTCCCACTATTCTTCTCTTTTGGAAACAATAAACTGTTTCTATTCTTGATGGCAGTTTTCTCAGTGGCTATTCTGATGTTTCTCCCAGTGTAACCCCTACTCCTGAAACGACCCCTCATGTTTTTGGCTTCTTTTTCATAGGAATCAGGGGAACTGCAGTTGCGCTTTGCTCTTAGAAGCTCTCCATAGGGGATACTTCTCTTCAAGCCAGTTGGATGATGGCTGTCTGCATGTAGGATACTATTGCCAGATGTCGGCTTCCTAAATAAGCTTGTATGTAATGTCCCGTGTTTAACCTCCACCAGAATATCTAGGAATTAGATGGTGGAAGGGTCAGTCCTACTGGTGAATTTCAGATTCAGGTTGTTGGCCGAAAGGCCCTGAATGAAAATGTCAAGGGCTTCCTGTGGACCATCCCATATCAGAAAGATATCGTCAATGTAACTGGTCCACAGGATGACATTATTCATGAGTGTTGTTGCTATCATGCCACAGATGCTCCGCCTCCCACCACCCCATAAACAAACAGGCGTAGCTTGGAGCGAAGCAACTTCCCATGGCTGTACTAGTGTACTGTTCATACTACTCATCCTCAATAGAAAACAATTATTGTGTAGGCAAAAATGCAACATCCGCATTAACAACATGGTGTAGTCATACATGGTCAGAGGCATGTCTCTAAGGTAATATTTACATGCTTCCAAGCCCGACTCGTGTTCTATACAGGTGTACAAAGCAACAACATCTATTGTCGCCAAAATGTAAGTCTCCTTCCACGGAATCTCCTGGATTTTAGACAGAAAGTCCATGGTATCTCTGCAGTATTAGGGTAGATTGAGGACGTATGGACAGAGGAAGTAATCTAAGTACATGGAAGTATTCTCGAGAAGGCTTTGGTTAGCCGAGATGGTAGGTCTGCCAGGAGGATCTGTGGGGTGTTTGTGCACCTTCGGCAACATGTAAAAGACAGGGGTCACTGGTTTCTGCACCAGCAAAAACAGGAACTCGTTTTTACTCAGCATATCATTCTCACGCCAGTCATGCAATAAGCTGTGATATTCCTGTATGGTTTTGTTATACCTTGCCAGACTGGACCTCAGGTAGCTTCCTGAAAATTCCAGCTGACGCTTCGCCTCAACTCGGTATTTGTTAATATCCCATAGGACCACATTGCCCCCCTTGTCAGAGGGTTTGATCACAAATGTTGTCGCTTGTTTTAACCAGTGCAATCCTGCCCTCAGGATCGGTGGGGCCCTTTTCTTTCCTCTTGGATACCTGGGTAGAGAGGAACTGCGCTGCGCTTGTTAGTTGACACAAATATTGATAAAGCTCAGCCCTAACTATTTCGGAAGATGATTCACTATCTGTTTTAGGGCGTGTGGACGGGACTGTTACATTTATGGATCGTCCAGTGACAAGCTGATGGGGCGTGAGGTGGTGATCCGAACTTGGGGAGTTTCTTAGTGCAAAGAGTGCTATGGGTAGGCAATAAAGCCATTTCTTTCCTATTGTTGCACTTATTTTGCTTATTTTATTTTTGAGCAAGCCGTTAAGGCGCTCACAAATGCCGTTGCTTTGTGGGTGATAAGCTGATGTCAGTTTGTGTTTAATGCCTAACATTGTGGTCAGGGAGGAAAAGATGGCGTTTGAAAAATGACTTCCGTTGTCGGACCGGATGGCTTCCGGGACGCCCCAGCGAGTAATGACATCACGGAGTAGGAATGTGGCTGCTGCTTTGGCATCGCAGTGGACGCAGGGTCCAGCTTCGATCCAGCGTGAAAATGGACACACTACTACAATGAGATAGAGGTAATTTTGGCAGCGATCGATCATGTCGACATAGTCAATGTGTAGCTCCTTGAAGGGGCCTGATGGTCTGGGAATTGTGGAAGCAACAGTTTTGAGAGTCGGGTTTGGGGAATATTGTTGACAAATGAGACATTTATTAACAAAAAGCTGTATCTGTTCATGGGCATTGGGAATGAACCAGTCTGTCTGCAAGGTGGTGGACATGTTATCTCGGGTGACATGCGTAGGAAGGTGGAGTTGGTCCAACGCCACTTGCAATAAGGCCTGTGGCATCAAAGGTTTCCCTGTTATTGTCTGTCTGTAAATGAAGTCGGCGGAGTCCTGTTGTACTCCCCTCTTCTTCCACAACTCTTTCTCTTGATCTGGTGCACTTTCTTGCATTTCTCTGAGGTGTAATTGTGCAATGTGATCATATTGCTGTGTTTTGTCAATGTCAAATGGGGTTGGTAATTGGGATGGTGTTTTTGAAGTACCTTCATTGCTGTTCTCATGCTCTGTTGGAGGTAGCGTTTGGGAAAGTAAGATGGGGGCAAATGGAACTTCTGGTGTCGTTTGAGGTGGGGGGCCTGTTGCTGGGGGGCCTCTGGCTGCAGCTTTAGCTTTTCCTGTTCCTGCCTCTTCTTGCAGTAATGTATAATGTGGTCTTGTATCTCAGGCCATGGCTTACATTCCATTGCTACTATGCCATCTAATTTTTCCTGCACTTCAGTGGGCAGACCCTTTTTTATTGTGTGATAAAATAGTCTTCCGTACCCTCCTGCTGCATCCCATCGTTGCCCTAACTGCTGATGCCATTTTTCTTTCATTCTGGAGAGATAGTTGGCAGGGTCTTCATTGGGTTGCATGGTCTGTGACAACAGAGCCCCAATATCGGGAACATCAGGGAATTTTCTGCGCAACTCAGACCATGCTAGTGTTCTGATCTCATTAAAGGAAACACCATCATGTTTGGTGTTTGTTTTTGTAAGATTGGCATGGACACGTGTGAAGAGATCTTCTGCGTCTTCTCCGATGAGGGAGATCAGCAGGCTTTTCACATCTCCTATAGCTATGTTGTTACCTGTGGTGTAGTTTTCAAAAGCCGCAATCCATTTTCCAGCACCCTCCGTAAGGGGTGGGAGATGTTTTTTTAGATTTTCTTTGTCTAGTGTAGACCACGGGATATAGATGGGGGGGATCAGTGACATTTTTGTACAGCAGTGGCATCTGGCGCATCACTCCTGTGCGTGGCACTGTAGGTCCTGTAGAGTCATGCTGGCGGGCATATTTTTGCCAGACCTTTAAACTCTCTCGCATGTACTCATAGTCCCAATCCTCATCTCCAAATCCTTTTAGAATACATTCAACTGCTGTTGCCATGTACTGAGGCTCAAAAGAGCCTTCTCTTGGCCAAGGGAGCATTTGCGGTGCTAAGGGCTCTGACCAGCCTGCCAAGTCGTCTGAGAAGGGGTTAACTGCATAGTCTGAGCCTTCCCCTAATGTCACTATCTCATTGGGAGTGAGATCATTGCTAGTTTGTGGTACGCATGGTCTGCTGAGACACATGTTGTGTCGATTTTTCATCCTAATGGTACGCAAGAAAGCAGAGCCCGAGACGTCATATAGTATGTCGTCTGGGTGCCCATGTGTCCCCAAGATTTTAAGCTTCTGTGGGCCTGTCCTTCTTTCTGACAACTCGGTCTGCTGCCTTTGGGTATTCACCAAATAAGGGGGGCTCACCAAATAAGGGATTGTGACCTTCTCGTACCAATGGTGTCCTGTCCTGTTCTAGTGCTGGTGGTGATTGGTAGGTTTGGTGTGTGTTGGTGACTGTTTGTGTTATTCCTGAGGCGGCAGCGTCATAGTGGTGGGGGTGCTCATTATGGAGAGATTGTGTAATCCCTTCCCCATTCCCATGGATACTTGTCTGTGGGTGGTTCTGCATGAGCTGGGGCGGTGTGGGCCGTGTTGGTGGTACTGGAGTGCCAGTTTTACTGAGCAGGTCCGAAAATGTTTTCTGCATGTCTTCTAATTTTGCTGACATGCGTCTCATTTTGTGCACCTGTTCTACGTGGCTGGGTAGCCGATGCATGTATGTGAGTTCTTTTCCAAGGGGGGCAATGTGGTCCTATGGGACATTAACAAATACCGAGTTGAGGCGAAGCGTCAGCTGGAATTTTCAGGAAGCTACCTGAGGTCCAGTCTGGCAAGGTATAACAAAACCATACAGGAATATCGATGCTTATTGCATGACTGGCGTGAGAATGATATGCTGAGTCAAAACGAGTTCCTGTTTTTGCTGGTGCAGAAACCAGTGACCCCTGTCTTTTACATGTTGCCGAAGGTGCACAAACACCCTACAGATCCTCCTGGCAGACCTATCATCTCGGCTAACCAAAGCCTTCTCGAGAATACTTCCATGTGCTGATTGAGGGTAAATGGGTGGCCACACCCTTCTGCTTACCGGCTCCTGAGAGCCTGACCCGAACTCTGCTCGTTCACTTGAAAGGAAGGAACAACGGTGTGAAATACAGTGGCACTTTATTAAGCAATTCAATAACACAGAAAACTGTTCATTTAATGCTGCCCATCAACACATGGGCAGGATGAAAAATAAAGCATCAACATGTTACAAATCAGTGGTTTAAATGGAGCAAAAATATCTATGCAGATATCATTTAATGCACAGCTGCCTAAGAGGCAACCCTGAAGTTAAAGATGATGAATAGGCAAGTGCTTAGAAGGCAAATCTTAAATAAGAAGGCAAAACCATCCAAGGCTACACAATTTAAACTAGGATAAATGCAATGGCTTGGGTTTGGATGAGCTAAATTAGAGAGGCTGACAAAGCCAAAAGGCTAGTAATTAAAAAAGAGCATTACCACCTTGAGAGTAGAAGTTCTAGGCCCAATCAGGAGAACGGTCGACCGGGAACCCTCACCATGCAGCAAGGCACTGGTTTGAAGAGTTCGGGGCGTAAACCTGGGTGCAAATCTTTTATATGGCTTAATGCAGAACTCCTACCCACGTCTGACGTGGGTCCTGACGCGGGCCCTTGACCGCACGCTTACAGTAACTGTGGAAAGTTTTTCTCGGAGAACTGAGAAGTGGTATCATGGTGAAACTAGGGGCTTTTAGCAGGTGGGCGGTGCTCTTGACCGCAAACAATAAACACACATAAACAAAGGATAACTTTTACCGTAAAATGCTCAGAAATTAATATTTTATATATTATTTCTCTGTCACGTAGCCGTCTTTCCAGTTTCAGTTGAGCAAGCGCGGAAAGTTTCATAAGTAAAAATATTGCAAACATTGCTTGTGAAACAGCCAGATGTACCAGCAGAATGTCACGTACGTGTGGGCTAACCTTATTCTCGTAACTGTGGAAATTTACAAGGGGGGCTGGTGTCACGGTGGATGGCACAGGTCCCTGCTGTCAGATCAGTGAAGCCTACGAGATCTGTTTTATTAAAAAATAAATAGCAAGAGGCCCTGGGCTTTGGGCCTATGTGTATGTATCTAAAGGGGCATGCTTGGGCCTACATGTGGGTATCTAAGAAGGTGGGCTTGGGCCTACATGTGTGTATCTAAGAAGGTGGGCTTCTCGTGGCAGGTGCTAAGAGGCGGAAGGAAAGTGGACAACTTAGGACATCTATCAGGGCCTGACTGGTGGGGCCTATCTGGGAGTGTCATGCTGCCTGAGCAGAGCAGGATGGTACGTTGGGGTTTCTGTTATATAGTAGAACGGGACCCTCGTACAGTACTTAGATTACTTCCTCTGTCCATACGTCCTCAATCTACCCTCATACTGCAGAGATACCATGGACTTTCTGTCTAAAATCCAGGAGATTCCGTGGAAGGAGACTTACATTTTGGCGACAATAGATGTTGTTGCTTTGTACACCTGTATAGAACATGAGTCGGGCTTGGAAGCATGTAAATATTACCTTAGAGACAGGCCTCTGACCATGTATGACTACACCATGTTGTTAATGCGGATGTTGCATTTTTGCCTACACAATAATTGTTTTCTATTTGAGGATGAGTTGTATGAACAGTACACTGGTACGGCCATGGGAAGTTGCTTCGCTCCAAGCTACGCCTGTTTGTTTATGGGGTGGTGGGAGGCGGAGCATCTGTGGCATGATGGCAACAACACTCATATGAATAATGTCATCCTGTGGACCCGCTACATTGACGATATCTTTCTGATATGGGATGGTCCAGAGGAAACCCTTGACATTTTCATTCAGGGCCTTTCGGCCAACAACCTGAATCTGAAATTCACCAGTAGGACTGACCCTTCCACCATCGAATTCCTAGATATTCTGGTGGAGGTTAAACACGGGACATTACATACGAGCTTATTTAGGAAGCCGACATCTGGCAATAGTATCCTACATGCAGACAGCCATCATCCAACTGGCTTGAAGAGAAGTATCCCCTATGGAGAGCTTCTAAGAGCGAAGCACAACTGCAGTTCCCCTGATTCCTATGAAAAAGAAGCCAAAAACATGAGGGTTCGTTTCAGGAATAGGGGTTACACTGGGAGAAACATCAGAATAGCCACTGAGAAAACTGCCATCAAGAATAGAAACAGTTTATTGTTTTCAAAAGAGAAGAATAGTGGGAAACATGAAGTAAGACTTATTACCACTTTTAACCATGCCTCACAGCAAGTTCATAAGATTGTGCGCAAACACTGGCACATAGTTAAGAACGATGTTGTAATAGGGAAATTGGTTAGTCCATCACCACACATCACCTACAGGAAATGTCAGTCCTTAAAGGACATGCTAGTACACAGTCACTTATCCGTCAAGAACAAGTCAAGGGGCACCTGGTTGAGGGAACTCCCGGGTTTCCACAAGTGCGGGAGGTGTAAAGCCTGTAGCAACAGCACAAATGTGAAAACTTTCAATCAGCCTAATGGAAAAATTGGGAAGATTTACAATTTCATTAATTGCAATACTGACTTTGTTGTTTATGTTTTAACCTGTATTTGTGGCTTACGCTATGTGGGTAGCACAATCTTCCCGGTGAAGAAGCGCGTCCTAGAGCATTTACGCGCCATTAGGAATGGTGACATGTCCTATGCCATAGCGAAGCATTGTGCACTGGTGCATTCGACTGTCAGAGATATCAGTTCTAAAATCTCATACTATGGCATTGACAGGGTCCCTGCATCATCGAGAGGAGGAGATCGGGAACGTCATCTGCGACGCCTGGAATCTGAATATATAGTGAGACTACAAAGCAAGACCCCAGGAGGCCTCAACCATGAGGAGGACCTCCATGTTCATTTAGGCTAGTGGAATAAGAATCATATATCATTTTTGCTCTGCCAAATTTGTTATTTGTTCTTTTGACATCATGATTACACATGGCTTGTTTTAAAATCAAAATTGCATACAATTTTGTTCTCAGTATATTCTAGCGTCACTTCCCAACACTCAGTCAATACACCTCTCAGCGCATCATCTGACCACGTGAACAGAGCGGCTGCTCTGTAGATCTGCACGGATCTGCCCCCCCTTGGTCACATTACTTTCCACCCCACTGCCTTTTCCGAAAGTACCGTTAATTTTGTTTTTGTGATCGGACCCGAAGTGGGCTTAACCCAGTGTCCTACGGTTTAAGTAGATCCATGGTATTACTATGAAGCACGTATACTTGTGCACTAGCCCATTTATTCCTTTTTGAGGCCCTGGTGCACTAACACCCTTCGCCCCAATTAAGCTCAGGCTGGCACAACACCAGTGTTATTCGCCACCAGGCACACCAGCTTGCGCTTTTACTTCTTTCACTATGAAGAAATACTTTTATAATCACTGCTGCTTTGTTGAGAACAGATTATTATTATTAATCCTTCTATTTCATGAATTGTTATTTTGCACATGAAATGATTATTATTTTTCTTTATTCATGCATTGTTATTTTATAAATGAATTGATAAAGTTTTCAAGTCTGTTTTCTGACTTTGTAAAAAAACAGACGATCAGTTTGCACAGTGCTTCTATGTCCATTGTAAAAGACAGGAAATGCTTAAAAAGTCACTGCCACTTCCGGGTCTTTGTATGACTTTTTGACAAAGACCGTGCTGTCGAAACGCGTCAAGTCAATAAATACTTAACTCCTGAATCGAAATCCTGTGTGCGACCCTTCTTGCGCTCTGGCAGCGCGATATCATTGCAAATATTACAGCGGGTCCAGCACCCGCCGGTCGGCACCAACCCCATTAGGTGGAAGCAATCGGAAGCAAGGCTGGACTTTTCTTCGTAAATATATATATATATTATCTACTGGCGGTCGCCAGTAGATAGTTATAGTTAAAACCTATTATCCATAGGAAATCCGCGACATTCTATTTGAAATAACGTTGGTGCCGGTTGACGAATCTTGGCGAAAGTTTCCAACTTGTTGGGGCGCTCCGGTCCGCTCCTATCCTGAAAGTCTCGGGGTGATACGTCAAGCGGGGGCCGAGAAAAAAGGGGGGTCCCAAAACGCGTTTTCCCCATTCATTTTTCCATAGGAACCTTTAGTCGCAGCTACAGCCCGAACTGCTGAACGGAATTACACCAAATTTGGCAAAGAGGTAGCCCTTGGTTCAGTGTCGTGCCTTTTGCTTAAATGGTGTAAATCCGTTCAGTAGTTCCTGAGAAAATCAAAAGTAAAGTCACATATATATCTGGGCGGAGCCTAACCACACATGTCATCGTGAGATCTGATTGGCTGTCAGCACTTCATCCTGGAATTGCTGGCAGCCATCTTGGGACCAATATAAATGATAGTACCTCATTGAAATGCATTGTAGTGAATAGAAGATTTTGAGGGTCACCAAAAGGAGAACTATAAAGGGTGATAACAGGCTTTAGTTACATTAGAATTTATTTGTTGATGGTACCATACTAATTTTAGGAATTGTGGTGTATTCTAAGGTGATTTTACCATGTGAAAAACCTTCTGCTGGGATATCATGAATCATGTTTGAGAGAACACTATTTTCTCATGCTTGTCCCATGGAGGTTTGGAAGGTGCTCCAGAAGCTAAAATGAGAGCATATTTTCTGTAAATTCACATTATCTTTCTCACTCATGTGAGAATGAAGTCTGACATTCTCAGTAAAACATGTACATCCAACAAGGGCAGAGACTGTCAGTTGATTCCTTTGTGTTCTACTGCAGCTTCCCAGAGTGTTCTAAAGAACAACTAGAGTGCTAACAGCCTTACTTATGACAAAGTATGGCACACCTGAAGCCATCTTGATTGGAATAAACTGGTAACACTTAAACAATTTAATTTAAAAAGGAACAAAATGATGGGGTTCATTTTGTCATAGAAATTATGGTTAGTGCTGTAGAAAGAAAAATTAGGACATGTTTCAAGTGTGATCTCAAATATCTTCCTGTTATATTTCAACAGGAGCAGCCTGCCAGTTGATGCCTTTGTGTTCTACTGCAGCTTCCCAGAGTGTTCTAAAGAACAACTAGAGCGCTAACAGCCTTACTTATGACAAAAGTATGGCACACCTGAAGCCATCTTGATTGGAATAAACTGGTAACACTTAAAACATTTAATTTAAAAAGGAACAAAATGATGGGGTTCATTTTGTCATAGAAATTATGGTTAGTGCTGTAGAAAGAAAATTAGGACATATTTCAAGTGTGATCTCAAATATCTTCCTGTTATATTTCAACAGGAGCAGCCTGCCAGTTGATGCCTTTGTGTTCTACTGCAGCTTCCCAGAGTGTTCTAAAGAACAACTAGAGCGCTAACAGCCTTACTTATGACAAAAGTATGGCACACCTGAAGCCATCTTGATTGGAATAAACCAGTAACACTTAAAACATTTAATTTAAAAAGGAACAAAATGAGGGTTCTTTTTGAAATAGAAATTATGGTTAGTGCTGCAGAAAGAAAAATTAGGGCATGTTTTAAGTGAGATCTCAAATCCTCTTCTATTTCATTAGAAAATTCTGACATGCAGACTGAAACAATCACTTTCAATACCAGCAGCAGACTACCAGTTAACTAACTCCTGGTGAGCAGTAGCTTTACTCCAGTGATCTAATGAGCAACTAGAGTGCTAACATTCTGAATTTATGGCAGATGTGAGACATCTGAATGCCTTCTTGATGGAATCAAAGTAAAAACTGAAAGCATTTCCTACTGAGGAGACTGCAGTAAATGAAGAAATTAGGAAACTTCATAACAAAGAAGTCTTCCAAGATGGCCACCAGTGAAAAAAGAGCCCAAATGTAGCACAAATATTACCCAGATGTAGCCCACATATAGCCCAATGACAAAAGTGTGCAAAACACTTTTTATTTTTAGTTTTTTGCAGTTTTATGTAGTGCAGACTGGTCAGGTATTGGAGCATTGCATCTTAAAACATGACCCCCTACACTACAAAAACACCACTGCACTACCTTAAACCCTAAAACACTACCCCCAGCACAACCCCCTACACTACACAAGCACCACTGCACTATCCTAAACCCTAAAACACTACCCCTAGCACGACCCCTACACTACCCAAACACCACTGCACTAACCTAAATCCTAAAACACTACCACCAGCACGACCCCCTACACTACCCAAACACCACTGCACTACCCTAAAACATGACCCCCTACACTACACAAACACCACTGCACTACCCTAAACCTAAAACACTACCCCCAGCACGACCTCCTACACTACACAAGCACCACTGCACTACCCTAAACCCTAAAACACTACCCCCAGCACGACCCCCTACACTACCCAAACACCACTGCACTAACCTAAATCCTAAAACACTACCCCCAGCACGACCCCCTACACTACCCAAACACCACTGCACTACCCTAAAACATGACCCCCTACACTACACAAACACCACTGCACTACCCTAAACCCTAAAACACTACCCCCAGCACGACCCCATACACTACACAAGCACCACTGCACTACCCTAAACCCTAAAACACGACCCCCAGCATGACCCCCTACACTGCCCGAACACCACTGCACTGCCCTAAACCCTGAAACACCAGCCCCTGCATGACCCCCTACACTGCCCGAACACCACTGCACTGCCCTAAACCCTGAAATACCACCCCTAGCATGACCCCCTACACTGCCCGAACACCACTGCACTGCCCTAAACCCTGAAACACCACCCCCTTCACGACCCCCTACACTGCCCGAACACCACTGCACTGCCCTAAACCCTGAAACACCACCCCCAGCATGACCCCCTACACTGCCCGAACACCACTGCACTGCCCTAAACCCTGAAACACTACCCCCAGCAAGACCCCCTACACTGCCCGAACACCACTGCACTGCCCTAAACCCTGAAACATCACCCCCAGCAAGACCCCCTACACTGCCCGAACACCACTGACCCTAAACCCTGAAACACCACCCCCAGCACGACCCCCTACACTGCCCGAACACCACTGCACTGCCCAAAACCCTGAAACACCAGCCCCAGCACGACCCCCTACACTGCCCGAACACCACTGCACTGCCCTAAACCTTGAAACACCAGCCCCTGCACGACCCCCTACACTGCCCGAACACCACTGCACTACCCTAAACCCTGAAACATCACCCCCAGCACGACCCCCTACACTGCCCGAGCACCACTGCACTGCCCTAAACCCTGAAACACCAGCTCCAGCATGACCCCCTACACTGCCCGAACACCACTGCACTGCCCTAAACCCTGAAACACCAGCCCCAGCACGACCCCCTACACTGCCCGAACACCACTGCACTGCCCTAAACCCGTGAAACACCAGCCTCAGCACGACCCCCTACACTGCCTGAACACCACTGCACTGCCCTGAACCCTGAAACACCAGCCCCAGCACAACACCCTACACTGCCCGAACACCACTGCACTGCCCTAAACCCTGAAACACAACCCCGTGCATGACCCCTACACTGCCCGAACACCACTGCACTGCCCTAAACCCTGAAACACCACCCCCAGCGCGACCCCCTACACTGTCCGAACACCACTGCACTAAACCCTGAAACACCACCCCTGCACAACCCCCTACACTGCTCGAACACTACTGCACTGCCCTAAACCCAGAAACACCATCACCAGCACGACCCCCTATACTGCACGAACACCACTGCACTGCCCTAAACCCTGAAACACTACCCCCAGCAAGACCCCCTACACTGCCCAAACACCACTGCACTGCCCTAAACCCTGAAACATCACCCCCAGCAAGGCCCCCTACACTGCCCGAACACCACTGCCCCTAAACCCTGAAACACCACCCCCAGCAAGACCCCCTACACTGCCCGAACACCACTGCACTGCCCTAAACCCTGAAACACCAGCCCCAGCACGACCCCCTACACTGCCCGAACACCACTGCACTGCCCTAAACCCTGAAACACCACCCCTGCACGACCCCTACACTGCCCGAACACCACTGTACTGCCCTAAACCCTGAAACCCCACCCCCAGCATGACCCCCTACACTGCCAGAACACCACTGCACTGCCCTAAACCCTGAAACACCACCCCCAGCACGACCCCTACACTGCACCGAACACCACTGCACCGCCCTAAACCCTGAAACACTACCCCCAGCAAGACCCCTACACTGCCCGAACACCACTGCACTGCCCTAAACCCTGAAACACCACCCCCAGCAAGACCCCCTACACTGCCCGAACACCACTGCTCCTAAACCCTGAAACACCACCCCCAGCAAGACCCCCTACACTGCCCGAACACCACTGCACTGCCCTAAACCCTGAAACACCACACCCAGCAAGACCCCCTACACTGCCCGAACACCACTGCACTGCCCTAAACCCTGAAACACCACCCCCAGCACGACCCCCTACACTGCCCGAACACCACTGCTCTGCCCAAAACCCTGAAACACCAGCCCCAGCACGACCCCCTACACTGCCCGAACACCACTGCACTGCCCTAAACCCTGAAACACCAGCCCCAGCACGACCCCCTACTCTGCCTGAACACCACTGCACTGCCCTAAACCCTGAAACACCACCCTCAGCATGACCCCTACACTGCCCGAACACCACTGCACTGCCCTAAACCCTGAAACACCAGCCCCAGCACAACCCCGTACACTGCCCGAACACCACTGCACTACCCTAAACCCTGAAACACCAGCCCCAGCACGACCGCCTACACTGCCCGAACACCACTGCACTGCCCTAAACCCTGAAACACCACCCCCAGCAAGACCACCTACACTGGCCGAACACCACTGCACTGCCCTAAACCCTGAAACACCACCCCTGCACGACCCCCTACACTGCCCAAACACTACTGCACTGCCCTAAACCCTGAAACACCACCCCTCAGCACGACACCCTACACTGCCCGAACACCACTGCACTGCCCTAAACCCTGAAACACCACCCCAGCACGACCCCCTACACTGCCCGAACACCACTGCACTAAACCCTGAAACACCACCCCCTGCACGACCCCTACACTGCCCGAACACCACTGCACTGCCCTAAACCCTGAAACACCACCCCCAGCACGACCCCTACACTGCCCTAACACCACTGCACTGCCCTAAACCCTGAAACATCACCCCCAGCACAACCCCCTACACTGCCTGAGCACCATTGCTCTGCCCTAAACCCTGAAACACTAGCCCCAGCACGACCCCCTACACTGCCCGAACACCACTGCACTGCCCTAAACCCTGAAACACCACCCCCAACACGACCCCTACACTGCCCGAACACCACTGCACTGCCCTAGACTCTGAAACACCAGCCCCAGCAAGACCCCCTACACTGCCCGAACACCACTGCACTGCCCTAAACCCTGAAACACCAGCCCCAGCATGACCCCCTACACTGCCCGAACATCACTGCACTGCCCTAAACCCTGAAACACCAGCCCCAGCATGACCCCTACACTGCCCGAACACCACTGCACTGCCCTAAACCCTGAAACACCAGCCCCAGCACGACCCCCTACACTACCCGAACACGACTGCACTGCCCTAAACCCTAAAACACTCCCCCAGCACGACCCCCTACACTACCCGAACACCACTGCACTGCCCTAAACCCTAAAACACTCCCCCAGCACGACCCCTAGACTACCTAAACACCACTGCACTGCCCTAAACGCTAAAACACTACCCCCGCATGACCCCTACACTACCCAAATACCAATGCACTACCCTAATCCCTAAAACACTACCCCCGCACAACCCCCTACACTACCCAAAGACCACTGCACTACCCTAAACTCTAAAACAATACCCCCGCACGACTCCCTACACTACCCAAAGACCACTGCACTACCCTAAACCCTAAAACACGACCTCCTACACTACACAAACACCACTGCACTACCCTAAACCCTAAAAAACTACCCCCAGCATGAACCCCTACACTACCCAAACACCACTGCACTACCCTAAACCATAAAACACTACCCCCAGCAGTACCCCCTACGCTACCCAAACACCACTGCACTACCCTAAACCCTAAAACACTACCCCCAGCAGTACCCCCTACACTACCCAAACACCATTGCACTACCCTAAACCCTAAAACACTACCCCCATCAGTATCCCCTACACTACCCAAACACCACTGCACTACCCTAAACCCTAAAACCCTAAAACACCAGCACGACCCCTACACTACCCAAACACCACTGTACTACCCTAAACCCTAAAACACTCCCCAGCACGACTCCCTACACTACCCAAACACCACTGCACTACCCTAAACCCTAAATCCCCCCCCAGCATGACCCCCTACACTACACAAACACCACTGCACTACCCTAAACCCTAAAACACTACCCCCAGCACGACCCTCTTCACTACCTAAACACAACTGCACAATTTGTTACAGGCGTTGCAACGCAGACCTGTGGTGCTTACTGGAAGTACCTGGTGGGCTGGTTGGGCCCCAGGGACTCTCAGGATTCAAGGTGACCTAATCCCCCAACTTAAAACGCGCCACGGGGAGCGTTTGCACAGTGGTGAAAGGAGGGGGCGGGGCCTCAGGTGACATGTGCGCAAACACGCCCTGTGGTGCGTTTTAAGTTGGGGAGTTAATTCCCTTTGAATCCTGGGGGCCAACTAGCCCACCAGGTACCTTCAGTAAGCACAACAGAGGTGCGTTGCAGAGAGGTGAAAAAGGTGCGTGGCCTCGGAACGCCTCTCTGCAACTCAGCTCTGTGGTCCTAACTGTAGGTACCTGGGGGCTAGTTGGACCCCAGGGACCCTCAGGATTCAAGGGGACTTAATCCCGCAACTTAAAACGCGCCACGGGGCGCGTTTGCACACGTCACCTCAGGCCCCCTCCCTTCACCACTGTGCAAGCGTGCACTGGCTCTGGTTAGTCAGAGTCAGTTACCACCAGTACCCGTCTGAAAAAGTTGTGGGCACAGGATGATTTTGCAACAAGGCCTCTTTCTGCTCCTCTGTTGGTTCTTTCTGCACATCTTTTGCTTCTTTCTGTGCGTTTTTCTTCTTTCTTCACATGTCCTACCTCTGTTGGCATAGTTAGAAACTAGCATTTAAAAAACCTTTGAAATTCACTTAAAAATCATAGTTTTCAGGCACGTTATAGTTAGAAATTAGCATTTAAAAAACCTTTGAAATTCACTGAAAAAACCATAGGTTTCAGGCACGTTATAGTTAGAAATTAGCATTTAAAAAACCTTTGAAATTCACTGAAAAAACCATAGGTTTCAGGCACGTTATAGTTAGAAATTAGCATTTAAAAAACCTTTGAAATTCACTGAAAAAACCATAGGTTTCAGACACGTTATAGTTAGAAATTAGCATTTAAAAAACCTTTGAAATTCACTGAAAAAACCATAGGTTTTAGGGACAGTTATAGTTAGTTGGACATTGCACTCGTACAAAACCCGTGAAATTCCCCTGTTATAGTTAGTTCAGCTAACTATAACTCGCGCCCCATAATGCACTGCTGATGACGTCACATATTACATCACTCATGACATGGTCAGTGACATCACTGATGACATCACTGATGACATCTCAAATGACATCACTGATGACATCATCCATGTGATAATTTCATGCATCTTCTCACACCCTAATATAACTTTTGATACACCCACTCTAAATTACAGACTGCCATTCTCAAAACCATAGACACTCCAACACCAAAAACTACATACCCACTCACTGATTCTTAGGTCTACACACACATCCACTCACTCACCTGTACAGTCACTCATACTTACAGTCACTCAGTACAGGACTATCATATGCACTCATACACCTATATAAACACTCACACACCGCCACTCATCCATAGAGGTACTCACACACCTAGTCAGTCATGCAAAAATTAATCACACACCCATTTACTCACCTATACAGTTATACACACACCAGCTCACTTACTCATACAAATACTAGCACATTCTTACGCTCTTATACAATAACTGATACAAGCACACACGCATCCATACAGCCACTCTCACAATAACACCTCTCACTTATAGCCATTTAAATACTCTAACACACATATATACTGCCTTTTACATATGTAGTTACTCGCACATGTACCACTGAGATATACATTCACTCACTAACACACCCATACACACACTCACCCACCCAAGCAGTCCATCACAGATGCACTCTTGAAATCATGCACCCAGTGAATCACCCACTCACACATCTATGTATAGAGTCACACACACCCCACCCACACAAACACTCAGGCAGCCATACAGATACTCAGAGAACCAATCAATAACCCATATAGACACTCATGTAGCTATTCGCAAATCCATGCATCCACTTACACACCAACAAACAGACGGATACAGACATTCACACAGTTTAGTCACTAACCCATGCATTCAGTAAGATACGTTTAATCACTCACTTGTAAGTCAGTCACTCACGTACTAAATCATCCATTCAGACACTTATACACCCACTCATTCTTCAATACGCCTTTCCCTATATATATTAAACATATTTAAACTTTACAGAAACACACAGTCACTGGATGATGTAATCAGTGATGTCATCAGTGATGTCATCAGTGATGTCATTTGAGATGTCATCAGTGATGTCACTGACCATGTCATGAGTGATGTAATATGTGACGTCATCAGCAGTGCATTGCGGGCGCGAGTTATAGTTAGCTGAACTAACTATAACAGGGGAATTTCACGGGTTTTGTACGAGTGCAATGTCCAACTAACTATAACTGTCCCTAAAACCTATGGTTTTTTCAGTGAATATATATATATATATATATATATATATATATATATATATATATATATATATATATATATATTAAATTTAATAATTGTGCACACATGAAGACCAAAGGTGAAAATTGATAAAATAAACAAGTCTGATTAGACAAGTAAGATTTTCACTGCGTCTATCATTTCAGGATCTGAAGATCCTGACTAGATTTGTTGATCTTTATGTTCCGAATGGCTGGCCGTGGTTAACATTCTTCTTGCATCCTGCATTTTATGTAGCTAGGGATCCACAAATGTTCAAGGATCCTGCTGAACTGCAAACACCCCCTCCCCCACAAAAAAAGGGGGCGTCTCTGCAACTAAATAAGGCGGAAATAAGCACAGAAGGGAATCCTCCTCTGACCACCACGGAGGATGCTGGAGTGCCAATGAGACAGATACAAACCTTAAAATGGCAAAAATTACTTTTCAGCTTTCACCTCAGTTTCTACAAATTTGCAAGAATGACTTGTAAATAGCCCAGCCAGCATTTTCTTATGGGCAGGGTTCACAGACAGATCAACACTGAAAAAGCAAGTTTTGACAAAGACATTAGGTCTCGCCTTGGCTGCAGAGAAATTGGCAGCACAATGCTTGTCGCTTTGCTGTAGTCATTATTACTCGCAGGTCGGCGGCCGAAACGCGTAATGTGGACCATCTTTGGCATGAAATAAACTTTGGATGACATCTGCTGCTGTGGTCTGTGCCCGTGTGTTCCTTGTTGGGTGCCGACACTACGGGACTTTGGTGCTGATAAAATATATATATATATATATATTTTATCTACTGGCGGTCGCCAATAGATAGTTATAGTTAGGACCTAGTTTCCATAGGAAAAGCGTTTTTTGTTTCCCCAATAACTTTGGCGCCGGATGACGAATCATCGCGAAATTTTCAAAACTAGTGGGCGCTCCGGTCAGCTCCTGTCTTGAAAGTTTCGGGGTGATTCGGCAAGCGGGGGCCGAGGAAAAAAGGGGTTCCAAAACGTGTTTTCTGCATGTTAATTCCCATAGGAAACTTTAGACACTGCTACAGCCCGAACTGCCGAACGGAATTACACCAAATTTGGCAAAAAGGTAGTGCTTGGTTCAGAAAGCGCCTTTTTTTAAATGGTGTAAATCCGTTCAGTAGTTCCTGAGAAATTCAAAAAATAAAAGTTTCGATATCTATGGCCGCGGTGGATCCGTGCACCCTCCCTATCACGAGCTTCATGCTAATTGGCTGTCAACACTCCAAACCAGGAAGTGTTGGCAGCCATCTTGTGCCTCGGTAACCGAGGCACAAGAAAACAGAAAAACTAAGGCGCAAAACAAGAAAAGGGGGCAGGGTAGAAACACTCTGACCCCTAGGCCTGCTCAGGGGTCCCACAAGGACCCCCAGGGCCCAAAAAGCATTTAAAAAAAAATCGGCCGGATCCGCGCTGGGTGCGCGAATCCGGCCGTGAAAATAAAAACGAAGCGCGGGCTCCCGCGCTCGCTAACAATTAGCCCCCGGGTGGGCCAAGTCCTGGGGGCAGTGACAAAAAATGTGTGAGGGGGCCCCAATCCCCCCACACTGCCCCCGGGACCGCCACCTCCCCGGGGCTTCTATTATGAGTTGCGCGGAGGCACGCAGCCCCCCCACAGCCCCGGGGACCGCCACCCCCCGGGGCTTCTTTTTTAATGAGGGGGGCCTCCAAGGCCCCCCCAAGCCCCGGGGACCTCCACCCCCCGGGGCTTTACATGAATATTTGCGGGGCACACGGCCCCCTGCAGCTCCGGGGACCGCCACCCCCCAGGACTTTTAAAATAAATAAATAACCTGTGTGGGGGGGCTCAAGCCCCCCCACACGCCCCGGGGACCGGCACCTCCCCGGGGCACTAAGAATGTAAATTTGGGGGTCCGTAACGGACCCTCGAGCCCCGGGACCACCACCTCCCCGGGGCTGTGCAAGTGAAGGGAGGGGGGCCGCGCAGCCCCCCTCCTGAAGCCTGTGATGGCCCTGGGGACCGCCACCTCCAAAATCTAAAGCAGATTGCTTTTCCACAAGGGGAGCTGCATGTTAGCAGCTCCCCATGTGGAAAAGCAATGCCGGCTCCTGCAGGACGCGGGGACCCGTCGGGACCGTGGGGGCATTGGGGCTCCCCCCACGGTCCCCAACAGATAGGGCCTGCCCTGGGGTATGGGGTCCCCGGGGCTAGTAGTGGCCCTGGGAGGGGCCACGCGGCCCCCTCCCCAAAATCTTTGTTAGCAAAGCCGGCCCCGGGGGATGGGGTCCCCGGGGCAAATAGAGGCCTCAGGAGGGGGGCCACGCAGCCCCCCTCCTTAAAAAATTAAAAAAAATGTGGCCATGCCCCGGGGGATGGGGTCCTTGGAGCCGGAATTGGCCACGGGAGGGGGGCCACGCGGCCCTCTTCCCGTTCAGTGTTTTTTTTTTTTTTTTTTTTTAAATAAAAAAAGGGGTCAGGCCCTGGGGGATGGGGTCCCCAGGGCCCAAAAAAAGAAGGGGGGCCACACAGCCCCCCTTCTAATTTTTTTTTTTAAAAGACGCGTTCGTGCCTCAGGCCCCGCCCCCTCCCTTCACCACTCTGCAAACGCGCCATGAGGCGCATTTTAAATTGGGGCATTAATTCCCCTTGAATACTGGGGGTCCCTGGGGGCCAACTAGCCCACCAGGTACCACCAGTGCACGCCACAGGGCTGCGTTGCAGAGAGGTGGTGCAGGCCACGCCCCTTTTTACACCTCTCTGCAACGCAGCTCTGTGGCACTTACTGGAGGTACCTGGTGGGCTAGTTGGACCCCAGGGACCCTCAGGATTCAAGGGGACTTTATCCCCCAACTTAAAACGCGCCACGGGGCGCGTTTGCACATTGGTGAAGGGAGGGGGTGGGGCCTGAGGTGACATGTGTGCAAACACGCCCTGTGGCGTGTTTTAAGTTGGGGGATTAAGTCCCCTTGAATCCTGAGGGTCCCTGGGGTCCAACTAGCCCACCAGGTACCTCCAGTAAGCGCCACAGAGCTGCGTTGCAAAGAGGTGTAAAAAGGTGCGTGGCCTCAGACCACCTCTCTGCAACGCAGGCCTGTGGCGCTTACTGGAAGTACCTGGTGGGCTAGTTGGGCCCCAGGGACCCTCGGGATTCAAGGTGACCTAATACCCCAACTTAAAACGCGCCACAGGGCGCGTTTGCACAGTGGTGAAGGGAGAGGCGGGGCCTCAGGTGACATGTGTGCAAACACGCCCTGTGGCGCGTTTTAAGTTGGGGAATTAATTCCCCTTGAATCCTGAGGGGCCCTGGGGGCCAACTAGCCCACCAGGTACCGCCAGTGTGTGCCACAGGGCTGCGTTGCAGAGAGGTGGTCCAGGGCACGCCCCTTTTTACACCTCTGCAACGCAGCTGTGTGGCGCTTACTGGAGGTACTTAGTGGGCTAGTTGGACCCCAGGGACCCTCAGGATTCAAGGGGACTTAATCTCCCAACTTAAAACAGCCACAGGGCTTGTTTACACACATGTCACCTCAGGCCCCCCCCCTCCCTTCACCACTGTCCAAACGCGCCCTGGGGCGCATTTTAAGAGGAAGTTTTAATCCCCCTGCCCTACTATGTACTAGGGCCTTACAGAGGAGGTCATGCTAATGACAGGGGTACCCCAACGCATAGTGTTCCCTAGTGTATGTAGGTGTTTTCACTGTATTCTAAGTGTCTTTTAGCATAGCACTGGCTCTAGGCCTGGTTAGTCCGAGTCAGTTACCACCAGTACCTGTCTGAAAAAGTTGTGGGCACAGGATGATTTTGCAACAAGGCCTCTTTCTGCACGTCTTGCTTCTTCCTGCTCTTTTCTTCGTCTTTGTGGACTTCTGTTGCTTCTTTCTGCATTTCTTTTGCTTCTTTCTGTGCGTTTTTCTTCTTTCTTCACATGTCCTACCTCTGTAGGCATAGTTAGAAACTAGCATTTAAAAACCTTTGAAATTCACTTAAAAACCATAGGTTTCAGGCACGTTATAGTTAGAAATTAGCATTTAAAAAACCTTTGAAATTCACTGAAAAAACCATAGGTTTCAGACACGTTATAGTTAGAAATTAGCATTTAAAAAAACCTTAGAAATTCACTGAAAAAACCATAGGTTTTAGACACGTTATAGTTAGAAATTAGCATTTAAAAAAATCTTAGAAATTCACTGAAAAAACCATAGGTTTTAGGGACAGTTATAGTTAGTTGGACATTTCACTCGTACAAAACCATAGAAATTCCCCCGTTATAGTTAGTTCAGCTAACTATAACTCGCGCCCCGCAATGCACTGCTGATGACGTCACATATTACATCACTCATGACATGGTCAGTGACATCACTGATGACATCTCAAATGACATCACTGATGACATCATCCATGTGAGAATTTAATGCATCTTCTCACACCCTAATATAACCTTTGATACACCCACTCTAAATTACAGACTGCCATTCTCAAAACCATAGACACTCCAACACCAATAACTACATACCCACTCACTGATTCTTAGGTCTACACACACATCCACTCACTCACCCGTACAGTCACTCATACTTACGGTCACTCAGTACAGGACTATCATATGCACTCATACACCTACATAGACACTCACACACCACCACTCATCCATAGAGGTACTCACACACCTAGTCAGTCATGCAAATAATTAATCACACTGCCATTTACTCACCTATACAGTTATACACACACCAGCTCCCTTACTCATACAAATACTAGCACATTCTTACGCTCTTATATAATCACTGATACAAGTACACACTCATCCATACAGCCACTTTCACAACCACACACTCTCACTTATAGCCATTTATATACTCCAACACACATATATACTGCCTTTCACATATGTAGTTACTCACACATGTACCACTGAGATATACATTCACTCACTAACACACCCATACACACACTCACCCACCCATACAGTCCATCACAGATGCACTCTTGAAACCATGCACCCAGTGAATCACCCACTCACACATCTATGCACAGAGTCACACACACCCCACCCACACAAACACTCAGGCACCCATACAGATACTCAAACAACCAATCAATAACCCATGTAGACACTCATGTAGCTATTCACAAACCCATGCAGCCGCTTACACACCAACAGACAGACGGATACAGACATTCACACAGTTTAGTCACTAACCCTTGCATTCAGTAAGATACGTTTAATCACTCACTTAGTCAGTCACGCACCTATTAAATCATCCATTCAGACACTTATACACCCACTCATTCTTCAATACGCCTTTCCCTATATATATTAAACATATTTAAACTTTACAGAAACACACAGTCACTGGATGATGTCATCAGTGATGTCATTTCAGATGTCATCAGTGATGTAATCAGTGATGTTACTGACCATGTCATGAGTGATGTAATATGTGACGTCATCAGCAGTGCATTGCGGGGGCGCGAGTTATAGTTAGCTGAACTAACTATAACGGGGGAATTTCTATGGTTTTGTACGAGTGAAATGTCCAACTAACTATAACTGTCGCTAAAACCTATGGTTTTTTCAGTGAAAATATATGTATATATATATATATATATATATATATATATATATATATATATATATATATATATATATCCTATTGGCGGTCACCAGTAGGTAGTTATATTTAGGGTCATGATTCCATAGGAGAATTTTTTTTGACTTGCCGATAACTTTGGCGCAGTTTGACGAATCTTCACAAAAAATCCCCCAAAACATTTTTGCTAATTCTAGTTGTGCATGGAAAGTTTGGGGGTGATCTGTCAAAGGGGGCGAGGTCAAAAAAGCGTTTTTCCCACGTTACTTCCCATATAGATTTTTAACAACAGCCTGAACTGCTGGACGGAATTACACCAAATTTGGCAGAAAGCTAGCTCTTGGTCCAGAAAGAGTGCTTTTTGTTATTTGGTCTACATCTGTTCAGTAGTTTTCGAGATATTAAAGGAAAACCAAGTTTGTGTATATATATATAGGGACGCGGATCCTCTGAGGATCAGACAGTCACCTTGCTGATATCTGATTAGGTGCCAACACTTCAACCAGGAGGTGTTGACAACTATCTTGCTTCAGCCGAGTCCCCCCAAAAAAGTTAAAAATAAAGAAGATGGGGCAGGGTAGCAATACCCTGATCCCTAGCCCTGGTCCTTGGGTCCCTCTGGGACTCTGCCAGGGTAAAAAGGCATTTTCTGTTCAATTTTGCCACAAAATTTCGACAAAATCACGATTCCGCGTCCCAAAAATTAAAAACAAGCATGGTCTCCCGTGCTTGTTTAGAATATAGCCCCCAGGTCGGCCATGTCCCCCCCCTCCTAAGGCTCTTTTGAGCCCCGGTGACCACCACCTCAACCACCTCCCTGGGGCTCATTTGAGCCCCGGGACCACCACCTCCCTGGACATTTTTTTCTTCAAAGGAGGGGGGCCACACAGACCCCCCCCCCCCCTCCTGGGGCTGTTTGAAGCTCTGGGGACAACCACCTCCCCTGAGCTAAATTAAAATATTTGCAGGGGGGCCGCACGGACCCTCGGGCACCACCACTTCCCCAAGGGCCTGTAATATATTTAAAACTGGGAGTGGGGCTGCGTGGCCCCCCTCCCGGACCATATAGGGCCCCAGTGACCATCAGCTCCCCGTGGCTGGCCCATGCAAGTCAATTATGGCCCTGCGGACTGCCACCCCTCCCAGGACCGGCTCCTGCTATCTCATGAGGTACCCACCCTCGGGAGATAGCAGTTTTGCTTTTGCTTGGCAGAAGCTGGGACAACTCCCTCCAAGCGAGAGCAAACACCAACCCCGCTCCCAGCAAGCGGGAGCTGTCAAACTGCTCCCGCTTGCTGGGAGCTGAGTTTTCATCTGTTTCCCTGCCCGCTGTTCTGCAGGGCAGGGAAAACGATGAAAGATTGCTCCCGCATGCAGGGGGCTGTATATTTAGCAGCTTCCTATGTGCAGGAGCAATTCCAGCTCCCACAGTAAGCGGGGAGCCAGCAGGGATTGCGGGGGCATTGAGGCTCCTTCTGCGGTCCCCATTATAGTACACTGGGTGCCCTGGGTTTGGCTCCAGGGCACCCAGGTAGATGTGGCTGGGCCCCAGGGGATGAGGTTCCCGGGGCCGAAATCGGCCCGGGTAGAGGGGCCACCTGGCCCTCCTCCTCCATTGAAGTTTGGCTAGGACCTGGGGGATAGGGTCCCTGGGGCTAAAAGCGGCCTAAGAGGGGGCCACGTGGCCTTCCTCCCTGTTGCACAAAAGGCAGAAAAGAGGGCAGGAAAACCGAGCAGTAAATGCAAAACACAGGGCAGAAAAGGCAAAACAAGACAGAAAAAGTAGCAGAAAAGGCAAAACAGAGAGCAGAAAATGAGCAGAAAAGACAAAACAGAGGGCAGCAAAACTACCAGAAAACGGTAAAATAGAGAGCAGAAAAGCCCAAACAGGACAGAAGAGGGCAAAACAGAGAGCACTCAGACACTCATACACCCACTCACAGACCCACTCAGCCACCCCTACAACCACTCACAGACCGACTCACAGGCTCACTTAGACACTCATGCACCCACCCACAGAACCACTCAGACTCATGCACCCACTCAGAGATTCACACACCTACGGACAGACCCACTCAGACACTCATACACCCACTCACAGACCCACTCAGACACTCCACCCACTCACAGACCCACTCAGACACTCCTACACCCACTCACAGACCCACTCACAGACCCACTTATACACTCACACACCCACCCACAGAACCACTCAAAGACTCATGCACCCACTCACAGACCCACTCGGAGACTCAAGCACCCACTTACAGACCCACTAAGACACTCATGCACTCAGACTGGCACACACTCATGGAAGCACTCACAAACCTACTCAGACACTCTCACACCCACTCACAAACCCACTCAGACAGGCATCCACTCAGACACCCACTCAGACACCTAGTGAGACACTTATGCAGCCACTTCCAGTCCCACTCAGACACCCACTGAGACACTCATGCACTCACTGGCTGTATGAGTGAGTAGGTGTGTGAGTGGATCTATGGATGTGTGAGTGGTTGCGTGAGTACTTGTATGGATATGTGAGTAGTTGTGTGGGTGTATGAGAGGTTGTACAGGCATTGGTGTAACAAAAGTGAGGGGACCCCCCTGAAAGATATGTTAAAGGGGCCCCTCACATTCACATTAGTAGGGGCTTAGGGGGGCCCCCAAGTATGGGTAAGGCTGGGGGGCCCCTGCACCGTGGGGGCCTTTGTTACGCCCCTGTGTATAGGGTGAGAGGGTGTGTGAGTGGTTTTGTGGATGATATCATCAGTGATGTCGTTTGAGATGTCATCAGTGATGTCACGGACTGTGTCATCAGTGATGTAATATGTGAGGTCATATGCAGTGCATTGCAGGACGTACGTTGTAATTAACTCCGGTAACTATAACTGCTGAATTTCAATGGTTTTGTATGAGTGAAATCTGAGCATAACTATAATGTCCCTGTAACCTTTGTTTTTTTCTGTGAATTTCTAAGGCTTTTTAAATTCTATTTTCTAACTATAACATCCCTCTAACCTTTGGTTTCGTCAGTGAATATAAATATATACATACACTTAGCCATTGAAAGCCCACTTTGAACCTTTTAGTAACACAAATATACCAAAGAACTGATCAGAATCAGACCAAACTAACAAATGTGCTATCCTTATGCCATGTTTGGTGCACCTGTATTTAGTATGTTTTGTCGAGAGCAAGAATCCTTTGAACGTAACTTAAAATGGAAAACACAACTTTTTTTTTTTCTTCTCTCCTTTGACTTTGGGGCTATTCTACCCCACGCCCAATCAAGTGATAGCAGAAACAACTAACCTTCCCACTGTATTGTTTTGAGTTATTTATCTTGATCTGTTGAAGGGGTCCTCGTGCCTATCAATTTCTTACAGATTTTAACTCAAACTCCTCCCTTAAAAATATATGTTAAATAAGGGAACCAATGAAAGTTTAGCCAATTTACTCTGTGTGATGTCAGCAATTCTCATTGTCCTAGGTGCTGACATATCATTTATGTAAAGAGCTATATTAAATGTCACTGTGAAGAGAAAGAGCTCCAGCTCTGTAATTCTGATTCATTCATAATGTATGGAGCACGGAGCTTCACTTCATTCTTTTTCTTACTTGCTAAATTGATTCATGCAAAAGAAATGTGCATGATAAATTAACAAACCTTGAGCTGTTTATCTTCTGTGTAATTGATGCATCAGTGTTATAGTAGTTACCTGCCAACATTTTAAAGTCAAGACAAAGTAAAATAAATTAAATTAATTTTGTAAACTCCTATTGTTTGGGGAGCGGGTCATGCCATCATTACAATTTCAGCTGACTCATGGATTCAAGGTAATCGGCAGGGATTTGAGCTGACCAGAGTGTCCTTCATCAGCAGTTCACCCACACAATCAATTTGCAGAACAGTAGAAATTAAAAATATTGTTTTAGGTAAATTTGTTTTGGCAGCCATGGCCTGCAGAGTTAATGCCCAAGGTTACCGGTGTTGAATGGAAAATATTGACATATTTCTATATAAATTCGTTTTTTAAGATGTTAAATTAGCGCACATCAGGTGGACGTGTAGCCTGTAATCCCACACACGATTTTAACAAAATTTAAGGAAAAGGTTGAATATGACAGGGTAAAAGACTGGGAGTAGTGAGTGACATTCGGGGCAGATGTGGTGTGTTAAACAGAGAAAGGACACACAGTAGAGGACGTGGGTCTGCAGAGATTGGGCCTCATTATTGAAATGCTATGACGTGAAAGAAAAATTACTGTGAGCCTACATGAGAACAAGCTTTGGCAAGTCCAGTGAGTCTGGATTTTTGTGACTCAAAATCACTGCTTTATTCATTATTGAGTTTGTGCTTGTGGATGGATGGGTAGGTGGTTGAATGCAGGAATGGATAAACGGTTGAGTGACTAACAACATGAATGGTTAGATGAATGGGTGTGTTGACTGCATGAACAACTGAAGCAGGAAAGGAGAGACGTCTGCTGCCAACAGGACTGCAGCCCAGCACCCTCCTCTCAGCCATCCAGGCAATAACTCATTGTTATACTTACCCTTTCTTCCATTCCTTATCACTTTCATCCATCCATTCTTCTACCATTTCTTGCACATGTCTATTTATCCTGCCTTAAGTGTTTTCCCTCACCTATTCATCCATCCATGCACCCAGTCATTAGTGACTGGGTGCATGGATGGTGATAGAGCTAGATTTCATCAAGATTAAGCATTGCTTTATTTGTGTGTTTCAGACGCACTGCATTTCAAATGGCACACAAATTTTGGTGCAAGTGAAAACACATGGCACATGCCTAGTCAAAAGTTTTTTTTAAAGTGGCACTTTTGGTGCATGCAAAGTGAAAAACATAAAATGAGGCTTGGTCATAAATGCTTTCAGTCTGAAATGCTTGTGCTGAATTAACATGTGTTTTTGCAGTGTAGAGAAAACTCGTGATTTCAGTGGCCTCTTTAGCTTTGAATCATGGAATGTGTTCTCTCTTCCCAGTTCCCTTTCCCTTATAATCTACGCTCCCTGTACCTGTCTCAAGAGACTTTGGCTTTGTTGCATATTTAGACAATACATATTCAGTTCATAACACATCTTTTTATAATGTGTATTAATTAACCATGCACCACCACTACACGGGGGCAAAGCATTTGCATGAAAAGCTATCTAAAACATTAGAGCATGTTGCTATGAGTATGTATTAACTGTGTGCGCTTTCAAAATTTACACTAGTGCATGTTTTATGCTATGTTGTACATTGCACATTTTTGCATGTTGTGCACAAATAATATGAAAAGCTGCTTTAAACTAATAGCTTTTGCTAGGTAATCATTTATACAGGGTATTAGTATGTGGGAGGTAAAACATAATGGGTTTTATTTCGTAAATTAATACTATTTTTGTGTTTGTTTTGTTTATGGGCCCACCATTAAATGGCTGCCTAAGAATCCAGCATGGCTGAGAATCGTGCTGAAAAACGCATGCGCAGATTATACCAGTTTGCCTCAAGTGGAGGAAGAAGTCAAGGCCACCATGAACTGTACATTCTTGTTACCCTGCCAATGTATCAGTGTTTGTGGAATGTGTCCTTCCTGCGTGCGATGTGACAGGAAGGAGGAAATAGACTGATACATTTTTCCTAGTAAATGTTGCTAAAACATATAATTGTATTAATCATTAACGCTTCTTTTGTTAAAACTGGTATGGGTTGGATTTGCCAATGAGAACAGGATGGTGAGACCCTCATGTCATCTAAGCTAACCAATCACGGTACAAGCTTTACTGAAAACTTGCAACATTATTAGATTAGTCAGCCAAGAATTAGAGTATAAATAATGACCTCTTAGGGGGCGTGGTGGCTTCTCTTAAGCTTTAGGGCCTTAGTCTGAGAGGGAGGAGAGGAGAAGAAGCAGATGAGATCAAACATCATATGGGTTAGTTACGCGAAGGTCGCGGGTGCAGTCTGAGAGCAGATTGCGTCCGAGGAGAGAGAGAGGGAGGTGGGGGCCATAGGCTAGCCTTGCACATCATATTTTTGGCAAGGCAGATCACATTTCTCTGTGGTCTTGTGAAGGGCGGGCTGTCTAGCTCCTTGTGAAGCAGCCTCTCTCAGATTGAACAGACCAGGGCAGAGAGTGGAGCTGGATAGAACAGGATTAGATTTAGATGCTAAAACATTTAAGTTCATGCTTTGACTAATTAATTAGTTTTGAAAAGATTTGTCTCATGCATTTATTTCTCTTTATGGGAGATTTTTGCCAATTATTAATTATTGATTAGCCTTGCATAATTCACTCTTGAATTATATTTCCTGAACTTTCTTTGGAGAATACTGATTGACATTTGATTGCCTCATTCCCTTCCTTTATGGAATGTTTTGTATGCAACCTATAATATGTTCTGTTTTAATTCTATTTTTCCTGTTTTCCAATTTCTGTAACCTGATTGATATTTGACTAATGAATAAAGGGTCAGAGAACCTTAACTTTTAACTAGAAAATAAAACCCTTTAAAATACTCACAACTCTCTTTTATTGGCTTAAATATTAATTGCATTTTTGATTTTTGATGTTTATGTAAAATCTCCTGATGGTAATATACAGTGGCAAGGGTCCAGTACCTTTGCAGCGGTAAATTAGAAGGTAAATGAGGTTTTGCATTGAGAAATTACAGTGAAATTACCGCTGCATCAGTTTCTGGTAGCAAGAGGATGGTCATTATTGATTAGTTTGGTGATTAAGGATTATTAATATCACCATCAACTATTCAACTAATGGACCATTGACCTTAGGAGGGAAGTAAAATAATTGCCCAAGTTAGATAAATGTCCAGATTCTCAAAAGAAAGTCCTGATTCCAATGCTCAGATCCTGAAGACTGGCAAAGCAGTGCTGGAAGGTGATGCAAGAAGGCGATTGCTGGAGTGGTGTGAGTATCAATAGGGTTGTGAAATGTTGTTAATGTGCTAGGATGTATTTTTGAAGTGTTGAAAATAGTAAGGGTTTTGACTGTTGGTGAAATTTTGCTCATTTTGAATTGATGGTTTTATTGATTATATTGGTAATTTCATAGGGCAGGATTTATTGGTTATTGATTACATGTTTTAACTCTTCATGTTAAGTAAGTTGGTGTCTTGTTCTGTGTTGTCTGGAAAAACAGGTATGTACACCTGTGGAAATCCCGGGAAGGAATAGCGGGTGGTAACTGGAAGCCACACTGCAGGAGGTTACTCGTCTGTTGGACGTAATACTGAGAAGCTACGTAGGGCTGGCAGTGTTACAACAGGGATCATATATCGTATAAAAGTGAGTGTGAATGGTAGCATAAGGATTTTACCTGCAAAGTCACTGGCTCTACTTCCCAAAAGGGGTATCCAAGTAACAGGTCTTATCTGGAGCTTGAGTGAAGGGTAAGCGGAAAGGATTTACTCGCAGTGTTTGAAGAGTAAACAGAAGTTCTTACTTTGTGAAGAGTAAGCGGAATGTGTTACTTGCAGTGAAAAGAAATCTATCCTTTGTTTAGTGGAGCAGACAGAGTAGCGAATGTTTTTATGTTGTTACTAATAGAATTTTGATTAAGAAAACTCAGAAAAATATTGCAGTAAGATTTTGTGGAGGGTCAGTAGTAGGAGTTAAACTGACTGAAATTGAAACTGACAGCATTGGAGAAAAGAAATTGCATTGAACTATTGCAGAAATGAAAATGTTTGAAGGTTTAAAGAAACTGTTGGGAGATAAAGTGAAAAATTTGTTTTTAATTGGTGATGCTCCTGAAGGAACACCCGTGCATTTTATGTCTACCAATTTGGGACAAAATTCATGTATGTGGGTTCACCAATGGTGCAAGATTACTGAAAAAGAAGGTCCTTTGAGGTTTCAAAAAGATGGTACTTTTGAATTGCAAATTATTGACAAATTAAGGGAAGTGTTATGTGAAATAAAGACACCATCTAGAGCTGCACAATTTGAGGCTTTAAGCATGTGGGAAAAGACAGCAAGAGACAAAGCAAGTGAGGATAAAAAGGTAAAGCACCAGATGCAGGAGAAGGGAATTAATGATGATAAAAAGCTTCAAATAAATAATGATTCAGGGGATGAAATAATGGATGCATTGTTAACTGAGTGTCCGCCACTTTATGTGGTTCCCATTAAAAATACTTAAAATAGTGTACCAGTAAGTACTACAGTGGCTACTGTTTCTGTTAAACAGAGAGAAACACAGATTGAGAGAACAGTGCAGACATTTCAGATTGACCCAATACCTGTTGATTCAGCACTGACAGTGATACCTCCAGGTGTTACTGCTTCAAATGTGACTGATTCAGTCCAAAAATTACAAACTGCAGATGCACAGGCAATGCCTAGAAAAATTGTGACTGTCCCAATTAATATGGCCCCTACTCAAAAGGTTCAAAGAGCTGCAGAAGGAGTGATTATGGCAGGGTTTATTTAAGAAACTCAGAATTCACAGATTATTGAACAGAAATTACCCCAGACAGTCCAAGCACTGAAAGGTGGGGGAGAAATAGTCTTTACAACACCAATAGCCCAGGGAAAAATGAATATATTTGAAGATGGGATTTTTCAAACCTGCTGTGAGGAAGCAGCAGTGCTTAAAAAGATAGAGAGCATGGGGGACCAAATTAACCCAGACCATGGAAAAGAGAAACAGCTTAGGGGCCGATTCCGATCTCGGCCGGAAGCGCACCTAACACTATTCGTCCGGAAAAATACAAGCCGAATAGCGTGTTTCCCGACCGAATCGTACACTCGTCCGGACGAACAAGTACGATGCGTATAACAACCCAGTTACCGAACGAGCCGTACTCACCCAATCCAGCTCCTGTTCCCCGCCCGAGCCGGATCCGTAAACGCTCGATTCGAGCCGCACGGAAGCAAATACACAGCACCTTCCGGCCGGACTAGTACGATGCGCATTCCGTACGCGCCGAACCCATCGCTACGTCTGGCACGTTTGAGCATCCGGGCGAGCCGTACATAAGCTCCGTTGTGCGCCACAAGACAATCCACGGCTACGAGACGAACAAGCCAGCGACGAGTACGAGTCGAAGACACGCGAAACCCGAACGAGACAACCCAAGCATGAATCCCATCGCGCAGGTCCTACCTATACTCTACATCTATTACCGGGACCGGCACGGACGCGTAGGGCGCAGATGGTAAGTCAAACACCAACAATACAAACAAACTACACGTACCCGAAATATGTCACACACACATAGGGATGCACAAATGACGTACACAAGCAACAGCAGAACCATAAGGGTGGGATGGCCAACACCAATGCCATACACACCCATAGGGGGATGGATGCCTACCACCAACACCACCCTACAACCACCCCTACTCATGGGTGGCTAGATGCCTGCCACCACCCCTACTCAGGGGGGGCTGGATGCCTACCACTACCACCACCCCTACTCAGAGGGGCATGGATGCCTGACACTACTACCATACCCACCCTTAGGGGGCTGGATGCCTGCCACTACTACCACCCCTACTCAGGGGGGCCTGGATGCCTGTCACTACCACCACCCCCACCCTTAGGGGGATGGATGCCTGCCACTACCACCACCCCTATCCAGGGGGGCCTGGATGCCTGTCACTACTACCATTCCCACTCATGGGGGATGGATGCCTACCACTACCACCACCCCTAATCATGGGTGCCTGGATGCCTGTCACTACTACCATCCCCACCCTTAGGGGATGGATGCCTGCCACTACCACCACCCCTATCCAGGGGGGCTGGATGCCTGTCACTACTACCATCCCCACCCTTAGGGGATGGATGCCTGCCACTACCACCACCACTATCCAGGGGGCTGGATGCCTGTCACTATTACCATCCCCACTCATGGGGGGCTGGATGCCTGTCACTACTACCATCCCCACTAATGGGGGGGATGGATGCCTACCACTACCACCACCCTAATCATGGGTGCCTAGATGCCTGTCACTACTACCATCCCCACCCTTAGGGGATGGATGCCTGCCACTACCACAACCCCTATCCAGGGGGCTGGATGCCTGTCACTACTACCATCCCCACCCTTAGGGGATGGATGCCTGCCACTACCACCACCACTATCCAGGGGGCTGGATGCCTGTCACTATTACCATCCCCACTCATGGGGGCTGGATGCCTGTCACTACTACCATCCCCACTCATGGGGGATGGATGCCTACCACTACCACCACCCCTAATCATGGGTACCTGGATGCCTGTCACTACTACCATCCCCATCCTTAGGGATGGATGCCTGCCACTACCACCACCACCATCCAGGGGGCCTGGATGCCTGTCACTACTACCATACCCACCCTTAGGGGCTGGATGCCTGCCACTACTACCACCCCTATCCAGGGGGCTGGATGCCTGTCACTACTACCATCCCCACTCATGGGGGATGGATGCCTACCACTACCACCACCCCTAATCATGGGTGCCTGGATGCCTGTCACTACTACCATCCCCACCCTTAGGGGATGGATGCCTACCATTACCACCACCCCTACTCAGGGGCCTGGATGCCTGCCACCACCACCACCCCTACTCAGGGGGCTGGATGCCTGTCACTACTACCATCCCCACTCATGGGGGGATGGATGACTACCACTAACACCACCCCTACTCATAGGATGGGTAATGCATGACACAACCAGCATACTCCCACATAAGGAATGACAGAAAATTACATCCCCCAACACCCTGACAAGCGTGTGTAGTCTGTGTCAAATGCCTACAAGACTGAACATGACATTGAACATACAATGTGACCCCCTAACACACGTGTCACACATAAATGTGTGTGGCCTCCACAATGCAAGCCGACCATGGCCACTGTGGCAATGGGCTCGAACACCCCATCACCACAGTGACCAAAAGGTAAGTGTGGTGTCCATAGCTGATGCACTTTTGAACAGTGTGGCAATGGGGCCTAAAGCCCCATCACCACAGTGACCAAAAGGTAAGTGTGGTGTCCATAGCTGATGCACTTTTTGAACAGTGTGGCAATGGGGCCTAAAGCCCCATCACCACAGTGACCAAAAGGGAAGTGTGGTGTCCATAGCTGATGCACTTTTTGAACAGTGTGGCAATGGGGCCTAAAGCCCCATCACCACAGTGACCAAAGGGAAGTGTGGTGTCCATAGCTGATGCAACTTTTGAACAGTGTGGCAATGGGGCCTAAAGCCCCATCACCACAGTGACCAAAAGGGAAGTGTGGTGTCCATAGCTGATGCACATTTTTGAACAGTGTGGCAATGGGGCCTAAAGCCCCATCACCACAGTGACCAAAAGGGAAGTATGGGGTCCATAGCTGATGCAACTTTTGAACAGTGTGGCAATGGGGCCTAAAGCCCCATCACCACAGTGACCAAAAGGGAAGTGTGGTGTCCATAGCTGATGCACTTTTTGAACAGTGTGGCAATGGGGCCTAAAGCCCCATCACCACAGTGACCAAAAGGGAAGTGTGGTGTCCATAGCTGATGCACTTTTGAACAGTGTGGCAATGGGGCCTAAAGCACCATCACCACAGTGATCATAAGGTAAGTGTAGTCATGGTAAAAGCTGCCAAAGCTAAACTGCATGGATGAATCCTGGTCACACAACAACAAACACATCAGTGGCATAGTAGTGCTTGTGTCCCATAGCAACATAGATTGGTCGAGGCAAACAGTGCAGTGTCACTGAAACATCGTTTTGGCCATGTGCATACAAACATCACCCATGGGGTCCCACATTGTCAACATTCACAAATAACACAATGACAGAAGTGACCATCATAATGCTGACCCACATATCTGCACCAATGGACACACAAATGTAGATATCCTGTGGAGACTGTAGATGTCTGGTGAACAAATACCATACCATGGCAGCAATGGGACATACAAACCATGATTATTGTGCTGACTGATGACCTAGGAGTCCCAGGGACAGCAGGGGAAAGCCACCAAACAACATACAGCCAATGCACACTCAAGATATGCCAATGCAGTGGTGCTAAGGCACAAACACAAACAGGCAGACTCACACTGCATATCAAACACAACGGGTGATGGGGGTGTGCCAGTGTCCCCAGGCAACCACACAACACATGAGGAGGCCTGAATTCCAACCACACAGATGTGTATACAGTGCCATACAAAAGTTACTCATGGATCGGATACCCTATGTGGGCAATCAGGCATTGTTAGATGAGAGGGAGCCCAAATTACACATGTCACACAAGCTTGTAGGAACAGCAACTAACACAGCAAGAGACAGACTCACCACAGCACTACCCCCAGGGACCCCACATTGTGCTGACACTAGCCTGCATGATAATCCCACTGTGATGACAAAGGTAGATGTCATTCACACTGTGAACCACAGCCATGTGTCCTGAGCAACAAACTACCATCACACCTACACAAGCTCTAATCAATCAGCACGGCCTGCCAGCCAAGGCCAATATGGAGGTAGGGGTCTAGCTGTGCAACAACTCACATTTGCACACACTCAACACCACCCACCCTGACCTCCACCAATGTGCAGCAGTGAAGCTCACATGGACTGGTGACATTGCACATGCACCCATGACAATACCAGGGGTGGTGGTGGGAACTAAGGTGCAGAAAGCTATCACACATGGCCAGTCAACAAGACTCGTCAATGTCTGACACACAGCACAGTATGCTGTACATGGGCATGATGTGAAATCCACCACAATCAATGGGATCCTGGCCATAGTCACACACCAACGAAGAAGCCAAGGTGACACACTAAGAACACACGTACACAACTTCCAACATTGCAGCTCTGACCCTGAGGAGTGGCAGCAGTCACACACACAACGTGTCACAATCACTGAAAGCTACCACAAACTGTAAATCACATGACTTGTGTAAACAACAAGTGCCAAGGGGAATCCTGAATGTGTCCCATCTGCGTTTGACCACATCCCCAGCCCTGACAACAAAGACAACCTGGGATGACAACCTCATGAACATTAGTTTGCCATGCACCCACATCACGGAGAAACCAGGTCCAAGATGCTGGATGAACACAGAACAACTCAGCAAGCATCACAAACAGGAACATCCCTAGGGACACAGCCTGTGTAGGGAAGGGAACACGCACAGACATGCTTACACAACACAGGCCCACGCAATGTCACCGGATTACACACTGCCATGAGGGCACTCCACTCCTGTGGAAGGTCCGCTGTGCCAAACCTTGTCTGTGCACGACCCAAACATGTCAGCAGAACACTCCGTCAGTCAGTCAACAACTACAACACACAGAAGGCTCTGCTCACATCATCCTGGGTACGGGAGTGTCACGTCAGTCATCTGCATACACCCAAAACACGTGTCAAGCAAGTTGCACTGTATACACAGATGAGTCCTTCGACATTGATGTGCAAAACTGCATGTCCAGTGGAGCTGGGCACACAGTCAGGGAAATCGGAACATTGAACAGTGGTAAGCCCACCAGATGTGCATCAGTGTAAGACAAAGATGTTCATTTATAAATGCTAAACGTACATCCCTGTGTCAAATGCTGAACATTACACCCTCAGACTGCAGCAAAGGATGCCATAGATCCAGACTACAACAGGACACATATCCCATGGACCACATGGAGTCCATCACAGCAACACTTCATTTTCCTGATATGAACACTATTACAACTACAAATGCAGGATGCTACTCATCCACATCATGTACATCAAAAGAAAAGCCACAATTAAACAAAAAGAGGCTTTATTCAGCAAAAGTCAAGGTAAACTCTGAAGTCCAAAGGAAACTAAGGCCAATGGCCAGTCCAAAATCACAGTCCCAACAGGGTGATAAGTGACAACTGGTCACCCATTGCTTGCCTGCACTGGTACGGGACAGGGGACATCCCCTTGGAGGGGCATACAAGGGGCAGGCCAGGCACCGCATGGACAGGATCAGGGGATGGCAGAGTGAGGCAGTGAAGGGGTGGTGGGTGCAGGAGTATCACCGGCAACTGCAGTGGAGGTGTCTGACTCAGGGGGCCGGCACCACTGTGGTACACAAGTCAGTTGGTGTGGGTGCTGCAACCACTGCAGTGGGCTGGTCTGATGTAGTGGACTGGGTCCCCACTGCAGTGCCCGAGTCAGACGGGGTGGTTGTGGACTCCACTGCAGTGCATGACTCCAAGGGAGTGGAAGGGTGGGCAGATGAGGTGGGCAGGACAGAGGGGGGGGACCCGGTTTCCACACCAGTGGCACTAACAGGCAGAGCGTCTGGGTTGGGGGTGGAATAAGTGGCAGGGGGGGAGGGCCTAAGCAGTCTGGGGATGTGGTATCGGTGTGTGGGGGAACCTCGGGCAGGGTGTGGCGGGGGACCCTGTGGAGTGGTGGCCTGGGGGATGGAGGAGAGAGACTGGGTGGTGGAGCTGCGTGGTGGTGGGGTCTTGCTCTTCCTGGTCCGGGGGGACTTCCGAATGGGGTCCTGTGTCTGCCTGCACCTGGGAAGGGTGTCCAGGGGCGAGGGGCACTTCCCTCTGTGTGGGTGGACTTCCTCTTCCCCCGGTATGCTGGATCAGCAGGCTCGGAGGGGAAGAGGCCGAGGTCACACAGGAAGATCTGCTGTGTAGGTGGGGTAGCAGGTGAGGCAAGGGAAGGGGTCTTGGAGGGAGAGGATTTGGAGGACTGCGGAGTGACTGTGGATGCCTGTGTGTGTGTCTGTTCCCCATCCCCCTGTGTGTGTGGTCTCAGTCCCCTGAGGATGCTTGTGTGCACGTCTTGCCTTTCTCTTGGATGTGTCTGTGCTGCTCGTGTCTGTGTGCTTGGGTGATTGTGCAGGTGTGCATGTGCTTTGGACAGGTAGGGTGCCAGGAAGTGTGGATGGGGCAGAGGTGGGAGGGGTGAGGGTCTGTTGGAGGAGGGACACGGCTGCCGTCAGGGAGGAGTCCATGAACTTATTGCTCCTCTGTAGGGCAGACATACCCGTCGAGATGCCCTCCATGAACGACACCAGCTGTGTCAACAGAGTGGTGTGTGCATGGAGGACACTCAGCATTGCTGTCTGCCCTACATGGAGCTGCCGAAGGAGGTACACATACTCCTCACTCAGGGCAGCAGGGGACACAGGGACAGGGGGTGCAGTGCCTGGCACGAAGGAGACACGCTCCCGAGCACGGGAGCCTCCACGGACCTCAGGAATGGGAGCCAATGGGAGGGCGGTGGTGGTGGTGGCGGGGCCAGACAGACTAGCTGGCCTTTGGTTGCTGCTGAAACCCGCCTCCACAAGGGAGTCATCCTCCGAGCTGCTGTGGTCCTGAGCTGAGGTGGATGGTGCTGAGGACTCCTCGGTGTGGCTCCCCTCGCCCTCTGTGCCACTGGGTCCCTCTGACCACTCGTCGGATGCTGACCCAGTCTGGCTCCGCTGCTCCTCCTGGTCCGTGGAGCTGTCCCCTCCTGTGGCCGTGGATGTATCTGCAAACAATTAGGGAAACAGACAAACATCAGTCACCTGCACTGACCGCACACACCACAGTAAGTACAGCACATCACAGAGCAAGCCCTGGCATCCTTAGTTGAACATTGCCTAAAGTCCTCACACAGATTTGGGGAAGCCAATTGTCAGTCTGATGGTCAACCATGCTTTATAACGCGTACCTGTACAGGTCAGTCGCATATGTCACCATGCTTGTCACTGGTGAACGTATGCCAGCCACATATACCTGCCAGAGACACTGGGGCACACCTACAACACACCTACAACACCACACCCAGTCCACACTGCTTCCTAAGGCATGTAAGGCTGCATTACCTTTTCTGTGTATGGGGGTTGACATGTGGTTTCTGTGGTGGCACTTGTGGGCAGCCACACCCAGGCTGTGCATGTGTTAATGGGGACAGGGTCCTTTGTGTGTTGTGCACATGACCACTGTGATGTGCAACAGTTCATTTTGGAGCAAGTGGCATGGTCACATTTCCAGGTTGTGTATGTGTGTGACATGTCACATACCCCCAGGGTCCCATGGGGGAAGGCATGTACGTCACAGGATGACCCATAGCCGCAATAGTGATGTCCCTCCACAGTCTGTGTGCATGTTGTGTTTCCGATGTCTCTGATTCCATGTGCAAGATGGGAGACAGTCTCCACATCAACGTTGTTTGTGCATGGACTTTGATGTTGTGCGTCACTGGCGTCCATGTCTGTCCTGCGGAGGCAACCGGGGCCACTACCTGTGGGAGTCATGTTTGTTTTTCTGACGTGTACATGATACGCCATGTCATGCCAGTGTCCATGTGGCAATACAGTGTCACTGGGAATCTACCTGTCAATGAGCTGTGATGCCTGTGGCGCATCTGTCCAGACATGTCACTGTGGTGTGTGTGTGGAACGTGACAGCAGGAAATGGGTACTGTGACACAGCCTAATGGTTTCCCATAGCACAACCTGGTACCTGTTGTGCACACATGTTGTACTGAGAAGTTAGATGATGGGCATGTAGGTGTGAGTTATGTCCGAAAAGAACGGCACACACATCAAGTACTTGTGTCTCGTAATGATGTATCATGTGAAATTGAGTATGGTGAATGGCACATATGTGGGGTGACTGACAATCTTTCTTTCTTCAACCTATGCACTGCAGGGCTCCAGCTGTCCATAGACCATTCCCTGACCTGGCAACGATCGTGGAACGTGACAGCATCCGACGGTACCGCTTCACCAGGCAGCTGATTGATGATTTGGCAGTGCGCTTGGCACCACATTTGCAACCTGGCCGGACGTACCCTACGGCGCTGACACCCAAGGTGAAGGTAATGGCAGCCCTACACTTCTTTGCCACCGGTACCTTTCAACACACTGTGGCGACTGCCGGTGGGATGTCACAGACTATGTTCAGCCGTGTGCTACGCGATGTTTTGGAGGCAATGTTGAGATGCCTGAACCAGTACATCTATTTCCCTACACGTCAACAACTCACTGACGTCAAGAGTGACTTCTATGCCCTGGGGAGGATGCCACATGTCATTGGCTCCATTGATGGGACACATGTGGCTTTGATACCACCACAGGCACATGAGCAGGCATACCGGAGCCGTAAACATTACCATTCGATCAATGCTCTGGTGGTATGTCTTGCAGATATGAGCATCACACGTGTGTGCCCGTTTCCTGGTTCAGCACACGATGCCTACGTGATGAGGAGTAGTCGCATCCCGAGGATGATGGCACAGATGCAGAACCAGCGTGCCTGGCTTGTCGGTGTGTACTGACTTTGTACCATTGTGTGTGTTCTGATCTGTAGTATTCCACCCACTTTTCCAACTCAGCTAATGTGCACTTGTCTGTCCGTAGGTCACTCCGGATACCCCAACATGCCGTGGTTGCTGACACCCTCAGGAACCCTGTGACACCAGCCCAGATGCGCTACAATGAGGCACATGGTCGGACCAGGAGAGTGATTGAGCGGACCTTTGGTCTCCTGAAGAGCCGCTTCCGCTGCCTGGACAAGACAGGAGGGGCCCTCCCATATGCCCCAGCAAAGGTGTGCAAGATTGTCATCGTCTGCTGCATGCTACACAAGCTGGCAGTGCGGAAGGAGTTGCCTCTCATCCTGGATGACGATGACCAACGTCCGCCACCTGTGGAGGATCCTGGCCTGGACCACGATGCCAGTGATGATGATGATGATGATGATGATGATGGTGATGTCCGCACACAGCTCATCACCAACTTCTTCAGCTGAATGTGAGTATCCATGGAGATGTAATGTGAATGATGTGAGTTTGCATGATATGTGTGGGTGGTGCTCTGGTGCTGTTTGAGTGTGGCCATGTGCTACTTGACTGGATGCGTGCAGCAATGTGTCCTTACAGGTAGTCTGTACTCCCAACAGTTTTGACATACTAACTTGGTTTTGTGTAGTTGTCTTGCGACATGTATTGGGCATGAGTATTGCAGTTCTGTCCTGTTCTTCAGTGGTTTTAACTATGTGTCATGTCTATCCTTCACAGGGTGCTTACTGAGTACTTTGGTCAACTTGGATCCTCCGACACCATGATTCAGCTTTCAGGGTGGCAGCAGTAGTTTGCCTACAAGTGATGTGCCACACACCCCTGGACTTCATATCTTCTGCACTTGTTGACTGTGTGGCCACTGCCACGTGGGTAAACCTTGCATTTGTAGTGGAAACAACATGTTGCAAATGTGTAATGAACCTGTGCTTCACTTTGGGATGTGCGTTGTCTGTGGTCACACATCTGACTGACATTTGCTTACTGCACCTGTGGGCTAGTTGACACAGACTCTGAATAGGTGTGGTGTCTGTGCATTCCACTGTATTTCCTGGCAACATCACTGTGGGCGATGAGTCCGATGGCCCTGGTGTCTCTGTGTTGTGTAGCCCTAGTGGTGTGTCTCCCTCATATGTGTCACGTCACCATGACTCACACGACGGTGTTGTACTTGCTGTAGCAGTTAGCATACACAGTGTAATTTAGCAGGTCATCATCACCATAACAGTATCCACATTTGAATAACATCAGAGGCAAGTATGGTGTACTAGTGATTTTATTTACAGAAATGTGTGTGTGTGATAGTGCACAGGATGGTGGGTGCTGTACATTGGGATTGTGATCCAAAGTTCCCAGATGAGTTGGAAGTCTTGGTAGCAGAAATGTCCTGAGTGAAGTCCACAGTCATATGATACATTAGTCCAACTTGAACTCCCGATGTCATGTGGGAGAGTAGTGTTGCATTCGACAGGGTGAAACGTTTGCACACAAAGGAGAATTTCCGGAACAGGTGTTGGCTTCCTGGGGATGTACGTGGCCATCAACCTCACAGTTTTCCTTCCTCGGACGACCCCTCTTCTTTTGGGGGACCCTCACGTGCAGGCTGTGGCGGTGCAGGGAGTCTCCGCCAGAGTCCTCCTCCCTCCTGTGGCGGTGTCAGTTGTTGCAGCACCAGATGTTGTGGGCACACAGGGAGGTGTGGCCATGTTGGTGCTAATCTGGCGGAGGCATGTCAATATGTCCCTATGCACCGCTGTGAGTTCTTGCAATGTGTCCCACTTGGACTCCATGCGAGACATGTGTGTCTCCACACGGGACATGTGGGAGTCCAAGCGGGCATGATGGGCAGCCTGCTGCTGTTGTATGTCCTTGAGGATCCCCACGACCTGTCTGACCTCTCCGGTGCTATCCTGGTACGCATCAGCGATGCGTGCCAGTTGTGGGTCATCATGCAGTCCAGACCCCTCTGCAAGCAGTGACCTATGTCTACCACCCCTCCCACCACCCCTGGCGACATGTGCAGGACCTGCGGTGGCACGCACAGGTGACCCAAGGCCCTCTTGGGGGTTGTTAGTGGTGTTGTCGTCCATTGCTCCACGCTGGGCCTGGGGCTCTGTGCTGTTGCCATCGGTGGTCCTTGGTCTGTCCGTGTCGGCGGGGGTGGTCTGTGTGTTGGCAGTTGTTGGAGGGGTGGGTGCAGGTGTTGGTCCAGCTGGTGCTGCATGATGACTCACACCGGAGGTGCCAGGTAGGTCTTCGCCATCCGAGGAGGGCAGAGGCTGTTCCACACCAGTGAGCTCTGTGTCCCCTGGAGCCTGGGACAGGGACTCCTCCTCGCCTGCTGCTGTGTCCCCATCATCATCACCTGTATTTGGAAGAGACACACGTATGTTATGTTTCTACAGGCATCAATGGTTCACACACCTGACAGTTGTGACTGTACCTCTGGATGCGGGCATGTACATTGCATTGTCCTAAGTTGTCACAGTAAGAGGTTGATATTGGTGTAGCACATTGTCATGCATACCTGGGGCATTTCAATGTGAATGTTGAGGTGTGTGCATGGCCAGCATTTGTTGTATTTGGTGGACATCCGGCCATCCTTCTCCACCTAGCCCAGTTATCCACCATGAAGCATGCCACCCTTGCAGTGGGTTCAGGTTGACTCTCAGGATGTCATTCAGTGGTGTCTTGCTGTTGGTTGTTGCACAGTTCCCAGCAGCGCCTTGTGCTCCCCACAGCAGTACCCAGTGTCAGCCATCTTGTCAGTCCTTTTCCACTCCCTGTGATGTGAGCATGGTTCAGAGTGGTGTTGATGGGCCAATTGTGAGGGTGAGCAGTATCTGTGACTACAACTCCCATCATGCTATTGCCTACACCCCCTTCCCAGCATGCCTGTACTTCCTTCCTTTGGACTCTGCTTCCCTGTGGGGTAGTGTGCCTGTGCTGACAGGAAGGCTGACAGTGTTGTCCTTGCGTTTGTTTGGCTACAAGTCCCAAGAGTGTCCCTGTGCTTCACACAGCATTACCCAGGGTGGTGGTTCTTTGTGGGATCTTCATTTGGTATGTGAGGCATTGCATTCTCCCAGGTGGGTTATGTGGAGTTTGTGTTGAGGGGTGTGTGAGGTGAGCTGCTTGTAACTATGGTCAGTGCTGTGAGTCCTCCTTCCCACCCAGCCACGATATCCCACCATGCAACGTGCTTGCATTGCAGGGAGTGCAAGTTGGCTTTCAGGATGTCAGGCAGTGGTGTTGTGCTGTTTGTTGGTGCACAGTTCCCAGCAGGGCCTTGTGCTCCCCACAGCAGTACCCAGTGTCAGCCATCTTGTCAGTCCTTTTCCACTCCCTGTGATGTGAGCATGGTTCAGAGTGGTGTTGATGGGCCAATTGTGAGGATGAGCAGTATCTGTGACTACAACTCCCATCATGCTATTGCCTACACCCCCCTTCCCAGCATGCCCGTACTTCCTTCCTTTGGACTCTGCGTCCCTGTGGGGTAGTGTGCCTGTGCTGACAGGAAGGCTGACATTGTTGTCCTTGCGTTTGTTTGCCTACAAGTCCTAAGAGTGTCCCTGTGCTTCACACGGCATTACCCAGGGTGGTGGTTCTTTGTGGGATCTTCATTTGGTATGTGAGGCATTGCATTCTCCCAGGTGGGTTATGTGGAGTTTGTGTTGAGGGGGTGTGTGAGGTGAGCTGCTTGTAACTATGGTCAGTGCTGTGAGTCCTCCTTCCCACCCAGCCAGATATCCCACCATGCAACGTGCTTGCATTGCAGGGAGTGCAAGTTGGCTTTCAGGATGTCAGGCAGTGGTGTTGTGCTGTTTGTTGGTGCACAGTTCCCAGCAGGGCCTTGTGCTCCCCACAGCAGTACCCAGTGTCAGCCATCTTGTCAGTCCTTTTCCACTCCCTGTGATGTGAGCATGGTTCAGGGTGGTGTTGATGGGCCAATTGTGAGGGTGACCAATATCTGTGCCTATAACTCCCATCATGCTATTGCCTGCACCCCCCTTCCCAGCATGCCCATACTTCCTTCCTTTTGAGTGGACTTCACTGTGTGTGAGTGTGACAGCAATGGCAAGATGGCTGACAGTGTGGTCCTGTTGTTTGTTGGTGCACAGTTCCCAGCAGGGCCTTGTGCTCCCCACAGCAGTACCCAGTGTCAGCCATCTTGTCAGTCCTTTTCCACTCCCTGTGTTGTGAGCATGGTTCTGAGTGGTGTTGATGGTCCAAATGTGAGGCTGCCCATTATCTGTTACTACGAGTCCCATCATGCTCTTGGCTACACTGACTTCACCAGCATACACAGGATTCCTTCCTTTCTGTGAGCTTCCCTGTGAGGTGGTGTTCTAGTGGTGGCTAAATATCTGACAGTGTTTGTTGGTTAGATTTGTGCCACTGCCTAGCTCAATTTGGTATTGGATTTCTACATGTCATGACACAGTTACATATCACTATGAGATGGCATGTATTGTGTTTATCTGTCTGACATACACTTTTTGGGATGATTATCTTTTGTTTGCTGTTGATTTGCTAGGGGTGCATGGTTTGACTGTCGCCTTGACAGTGATGTGTGTGTATTGGCACACAATATTGTGTATATTAGTTGTGTACTCACCAGGCACTGGGATGTTTGTTAGTCCATATACGCTCACTGGTGGTAGGATGGCCCGCACCTTCTCCTCCCAGGGCCTGAGGTATACTGGTTTGGCAGGAGGGCCACTGCCGGTGTGCTGGCTCAGGAGGTAATCCTTCTTCAGGAGGTCCCTGACCCTCCTGCGCACATCATACCACCTGTTCTGGTTGTCTTCCTTTGTGCGCAAACATGGTGATTGTGCGTTCACCCTGTCGACGATCCTCACCCACATCTTGGTTTTCTGCGACATGGGGGTCTGTTGGACCAATGTGCCAAACAACTGTGGCTCTACCCTCAGGATCTCGTCTACCATGACTTCCAATTCACTATCTAGGAACTTTGGATTCTTCTTTAGGGGCATGGTGATGTGTGGTGGTGGTGATTGATGTGTGTGTGTGTGCAAGTGAGGGTGTGTGAGTGTAGGTTTTGCTCTGTGTGTGTGAGGGTGCTATTTGTTGCGGTGCTAATGGTGTGTGGCTTTTGTGTTGGATGAGCTGTGTGTGTGTCTGTGTTTGCTGTGTGATGGTGTTCTCTGCTGGCAGGTCAGTGGAATTTGCAAAGGATCATGGTAGGGATTTGTGGCCTTTATGTAGGTGGAGTTGGCGGTGTGTCCTTGTTCAAATTTGTTCACCCCCTGTATTTATTGGCTTTGTCATTGCTTGTTTGGCCCTCTTTTTTTTGTATTTTTTCATTTGTGATTATTGTGCATGTTGGAGTCGTTCTTCTGACCGAGTAGGACGTTGCAGTTGATCTCGTGCGCGCGTCTTCGAGTCGCTCCCGCTGTGTTTCAGCTCTGTTTCATATGCGGCGTACGCGTCGGTCGCGGTGGATTGTGTTTGTTCGGCTGGGTTTTGTATGCGTGTCGGTCGTACGGCTTGGGCTCCGTGCGAATCGGTCTGCTTTTGCACCCATTGCATCGTACTGCGCGGGTCGGAGTTCGCGGGTACGTTTCGCTCGGCTTTCTTCCTGGTGCGTGTCGGTCGGTTCGATTCGCGTGGTTTTCCGGCCGGATAGCTTGTTTCCGTCCGGGTCGGTCGTTCGCCTTGAGTTCCGTACGAGTCGGTCGTGATTCACATGCATTTCATCGTACTTCCCAGGTCGGGCAACGCCGGTACGTGTCGGTCGGACTATTATCCCATACCGAGTCGGTTGGTATTTTTTCCGGCCCGAATCGGAATCGACCCCTAAGTGTTTTCAATTCAACATTTGAACATGAAGAAATTAACAGTCCCTGCTGTTCAAATCATGAAAATGTGAACCAGTGTCAGGAAAAAGAATTAATTTCCCTGAGTAAGGAAAGAAATACATGTGCAGTAACTACACATGAGAGACTGACTGATTTGGCTCAAAAATATGAAATTAATGTTTCAGGAAGTTTTCCATTTCAGAAAAGCTTCAGGGTACATATGAATAATGAAGCAAATGAGAAAATGTGTTCTTCAGGAATGCAATTGCACATTGCAGAAATAATAAAATATAATTTCAAATGCAATGGGTTTGAGAAATTAGGAGACAAGTGGGCAAGAAAACATGAGAAGAAAAAGAAACCACCAGACCTTGTTAGGGAAAATAATAAACAGGATGAGGGAGAAGCTTTGCTTACTCATTGAGAGAAAAGGTGGGAGAAGTGCATGTTCATGTGCCACGGAACAAAGGTGAACTTGCAGCATTTCTGAACACATTCCCACAATTGAGAGACAAACTTATGCTGTGGTACCCACAAGTTGATGGATTTGTTGAAATTTTAAAAGAGTTGTGCATTAATTTGGAAATGTTCTTTGACATTGCCATGCAGACTGAATTGTGGTTAGAATCTAAAGTTGTTGTGCAAAGGCCAGGTGAGGAGACAATGATAAGGGTTTGCATGAATGCACCATCATTTTCTGTTGTTATTGAGAAAAACGTAGCAGTGATTACTTTCCTGAAGGGCAGAGTGCCAGCAAAGGATGTTGATTGGGTACAGATTAAAAGAACACAGGATGGAAGTAAAGGTATTTTGGTTCGTGCAAATTCAGGTATGGATGTTGCACTGCTGGAAAAAGTATTCTTTTGCCATCTTTATAACAAATTTGAGCATTGGAAGAAGAAATTTAAATTTAAACATGATGCAGCAGTTGGAAATGTGCAAAAACAGAGAGAAATGCAGGTGCAAGATGTGTCAGCCAAGCAAATGCAAATATCAGTTCAGAAACAGGTACCAATGGCAGGAGTTTTTCAAGCCAAATGGTCCCACAAAATATGGAAAATGCTAAAATTAATTTAAATAAGTTGTCCAGAGCAAATGTGAATTATTTTCAGAAACAAAATCAGAACCCAGTTCAACAGGTTGCTGTATTTGAAAATGAGAGTTTTAACCCTAACAATTCTGAATTTACCAAGTCCATTGTGAAAGCAGTGGAAGATCCAGACTTAGTTGTAGGAATTTTAAAAGGAGAGATTACAAACCCAGTTTTAGAAGAATTTGCACCCAAAATAGGCCCATTTGAGGAAAAATTCCAAGTTGTTGTTTGTGACTCAGGCCTAGCAGGAAAACAATTATTTTACAAATTAAACAGCACAGATTACTGTACACTAGATGATGTTCATTTTCAGATTCCTGATGAGGATGCACATTTTAAAATGGCCCAACAAGAGACAGCTGTAGCATTGTTTTCCGAAAAGACAGTTGAAAAATTACCTTCTGATTTGAAAGAAATAATAAACACAGAAGTAAGGGAGTTCACAGAGAAGGATGGCAGATTAAGAACATGTGCAGACCATGTCTTATTCAAATTAGAACCAGATGACATGTATTCAAGAACACCATCAGTTGCAGACATTTTACCCATAATTGGAGATAAAGTGAGTAAAGTATTTTTGATGGAATTGATTGGAAGTTTATGTAACTTTCTGATCACAGGTTCACAGAAACTAAATGAAAAGAACAGATTAGTGCAGGAGATTAATAGCATAACTTTTCCATGTTGTCCTGTGGTACCGAATCCAGCCAATATATTTTTTCACATTCCATGTGCTGAAGAATGGCTTACTGTTATTGATTTTTGTCATGTTCATGTAACAGTGCCATTGCATGAGAATAGTCAGGAGTACTGTCAAAAAGAAAATGAATGTCTGGGACACATAATTGGAAAGGGAGGTAGAAAGGTGTCACCAAAGAGAGTGGAAATAATTCACCAGATAAATCCACCTCAAATTCAGAAAGAAGTCAGGAACTTTTTGGGAATGGTTGGCTGCTGTAGAGAGTGGTTACTAAACCTTTCCCTAGTGGCTAAGCCTTTACTGAGGCTGACACACAAGGATGTGTCTGATCCGCTTCCATTGGACAACAAGTGCACCAAAGCATTCCTCAAGTTGAAAGAGAAAAAGTGTCGCGCCCCAGCCCTAGGAATGAAAGTTTATTTAAAAGAAAATACACCAATTTGCAGTGAGAGGGAGGGCCGCGCTCTCTCAGTGCCTGTTCAAAGACATGAATGTGTTCAAGGGTCTGTGATGTATTTCCCAATGACCTTTGATCCCAACATCAATGAAACTGAATATGAGTGTCTAGATGTCATGAAAATATGCATAAAGCCAAGATCAGACTTTAAGGATGAACGTCTGATTCAGCCCAACAATGTCCATTTTGTAGATGGCCCATATTTGAAAGGGAATAATGACGCATTAAGAGCAGCACATGCTGTGCTTCTTATACATTATGTTGTCAAAGCTTCATGGCTTTCAGTAGTTACCTCAGCCCAAAATTCGAAATTGATTGCCCTTACCATAACATGCAATATAATTTCTCAATTGGGAGTCACTGTTGTCCTGGGAAAGAGAAATGCTAATTCAGTTGCACAATATTGTATCCTGTTAGTCTCAAATGTGTTATTGCAAAAACTGATGCCCAGGTATAGATTGCCAGGTTCTCTGAAATCAGATCATAATGAGGTTTCAAAGATGATGTGTGCAGAACAACAAATTGGACAAAGATTCGATTGTAGCCATCAGCCTGAAGTTTCAAGCATAATAAAGCAACACAAAGACAGCACAGAGTTACACTTTGGAAAAGACTGTGTTTCAGCATCACCGAAATGGCTTGAAAATGAACATGCAAATGCACTTGTGAAAAACACAGATGAAAAGACTAGCCATTGCTGTGAAGGTCTGACTGATGTGGAGTGTGCAGTTTCTCACCAGATTGCAGCTGCTACACAAGATCTACATAATGAATGGTGCCAAAACTTTGATCTGAGAGATGCTGTGAAATGGAAAGGCCTGTTCCAAATGATCCTGGCAAAGACTGTTGTGAAATGTGGTGGCCTTCCAAATTGGGTGCATGCCTCTCACACACGTATGGTCCTGTGTCCCCCTGATAAAACCGCTCCTCTTCAAGAAGAGATGCCAGCAGTGGTCAAAAGTCCACAGAAGAGGGTCAGTCAAGCTGTAAGGGAACACACAGAGTCTGAAGCAGCACTAGAGAAAACTGAAGTGGCACTGGAAAAGCAAAAAGTGGATACTGACTCAGATGAAAGCGGTGCCCAAAGGGTGAAAGAGTCAGATGCAGCCTCTGAAGAAGAAATTAGTGCTGTGGGCCTACGAGTGGAGGTAGGAAAAAGCTGGCTGAAAGGGTATCCAAAAAGTCTACAGTGGTTCCTTGAAAAATCATTTGCACCCATAGCTGAAACATCTGAATCTGATCAAAGTGAAAATAAAAGTGAAAGGCTTGGATTGAAAAAGTGCAAAGAATTGATGGTGCTCTGTCAGAGTTTCTCAGCACCTGAGTGGTCAAATTGCATGGAAAAAGTACAGAATGCCACACTGTATGAGCCGCCCTGATGGCAAGCTGATGGAGAGCCAAGAAATGATGAAACAATAACTGAGAATTGTCAAGAGCTGAAGAGAAAAGAATATTTGAATGATGAAAGAAAAAGAAGAAAAGAAAATAGAAAAGAGAACTGTCCTGTTGAATTTTCCTTTTATTATTTTAGTTACTTATTTTAGAGAAGACTAACAGTTCCAAGAAGCTACTTACAGAACTCTGCACTAAACTTTGAGCTTGGCTATATATGATCTGATTACAGACAAAAACTTGTGTTGCCTTAGAAAATAGAGGTAAAATTGTTATATGCTCAGTTTTTGCAATAAAAATGTCACTTGTGAAAATAAATAAGTGTGATGATTTACAAATCATTTGAGGTATCATGATTTGTTATCATCAAAGGGTGAATTGATAGAGCTAGATTTCATCAAGATTAAGCATTGCTTTATTTTTGTGTTTCAGACACTGCATTTAAAATGGCACACAAATTTTGGTGCAAGTGAAAACACATGGCACATGCCTAGTCAAAAGTTTTTTTAACCCCTTCGCTGCTAGGCCTTTCCCCCCCCCTGTGCTAAGCCTTTTTTTGGCTATTTGGGGTAGTGCACGCTTAGGCCCCTGTAACTTTTTGACCACATAAGGTATCCACGCCAAATTTGCGTCCTTTTTTTCTAACATCATGGGGATTGTAAAGGTACCCAGGGTTTGTGGATTCCCCTGGAGGGGACCCAGAAATTAGCCAAAATACAGCAACATTTTGTTTTTTTGGGGAAAAATGCGAAAAAGGGCTACAGATGAAAGCGTCTTGTTTTTTCCCTGCAAATGGCATCAAAAAGGGGTTGTGGTGCTGAAATCACCATCTTCCCAGCTTTCAGGGACAAGCAGACTTTTGTCAGAAAACCAAGTTTTTTACACAGTTTTGGCATTTTTCTGGGACATAGCCTATTTTTGCTATTTTTTGTGCTTTCAACCTCCTTCCAGTTAATGGTAGAATGGGTATGAAACCAATAATGGATCCTGAAAAGCCATACATTTCTGAAAAGTAGACAAAATTCTGAATTCAGCAAGGGGTCATTTGTGTAGATCCTTAAAGTTTTCCTTATAGAAACTAACAGTTAAATGAAGGAAAAATTGAAAATTAGTTGAAAAAAACAGCCATTTGTGTCAACGTTTTCACCTGTAACTTCTTCTAATTATGACAGATATTTGAAAGCAATATACCGTTCTATCCGCTGGACCTTTCTGGTTGTGGGGATATATAGGACTTGTAGGTTCACCAAGAACCCGACGAACCCAGAGCCAATAACTGAGCAGCATCTTGCAATGGTTTTTTATTATGTACCGGGTATATAGCAATTATTTTGGGAAAATGTATACATGGAAAAATTGTTATGAAAGACACCTATGTATTTCTGAAATGGAAACAAAATGTAGATTTTAGAAACAGTAGATATTTGCACATTTCCGAAATTGGGAGTACCCATACTAGCATGAGAATTATAGGTCATTTTTCAAAATGACTTATTTTTGACACATTGTCTTTCATTTGGAAGGCAGAAATGCATCGAAAGTCAATAGGTAATAACAGTTGCTCTACAATTCTGTGTTACCCTAAGTCTCCCGATAAAAATGGTACCTCACTTGTGTGGGTAGGCCTTGTGCCCACAACAGGAAATGGCTCAAAATGCAACGCGGACGTACCACATTTTCACAATGAAAAATTACCCTTTTTTTGCAAAGTGCCTAGCTGTAGTTTTTGAACCCTAGCTCTGCGGGCACTTAGGGAAACCTAGCAAACCTATACATTTTTGAAAACTATACACCCAGGGGAATCCAGGATGGGGTGATTTGACTGCCTCCCACCAGGTTCTGTTACCCAGAATCCCTTGCAAACCTAAAAAATTGTTAAACAAAACACATTTTCCCCACATTTCTGTGGTGGAAGGTTCTGGAATCTGCGTGGATCCACAAATTTCGACCCACCCCGTGTTCCCCAAAGTCTTATGAGAAAAATGGTACCTCACTTGTGTGGGTCGGCCTAGTGCCTGCGACAGGAAACGACGCAAAACGCAACGTGGTCACACTTCAATTTCGCAGTGAAAAATGACCCTTTTTTGGCAAAGTGCCTAGGTGTAGTTTTTGAACCCTAGCTCTGCCGGAACCTAGAGAAACCTAGCAAACCTATACATTTTTGAAAACTAGACACCCAGGGGAATCCAGGATGGGGTGACTTGACTGCCTCCCACCAGGTTCTGTTACCCAGAATCCCTTGCAAACCTAAACAATTGTCAAAACAACCACATTTTCCCCACATTTCGGTGGTGGAAAGTTCTGGAATCTGTGTGGATCCACAAATTTCCACCCACTCCGCGTTCCCCAAAGTCTTCAGAGAAAAATGGTACCTCACTTGTGTGGGTCGGCCTAGTGCCCGCGACAGGAAACTGCGCAAAACGCAACGTGGTCACACCTCAATTTCGCAGTGAAAAATGACCCTTTTTTGGCAAAGTGCCTAGCTGTAGTTTTTGAACCCTACCTCTGCCGGCACCTAGGGAAACCTAGCAAACCTATACATTTTTGAAAACTAGACACCCAGGGGAATTGAGGACGGGGTGACTTGACTGGCTCTCACCAGGTTCTGTTACTCAGAATCCCTTGCAAACCTTAAAAATTGGTAAAAAAAACACATTTTCCCCACATTTCTGTGGTGGAAAGTTCTGGAATCTGCGCGAATCCACAAAATTCTACCCACCCCGCGTTCCCCAAGGTCTTCCGAAAACAATGGTACCTCACTTGTGTGGGTAGGCCTAGTGCCCGGGACAGGAAGCAGCGCAAAACGCAACGTGGACGCACCACATTTTCACAGTGAAAAATGACCCTTTTTTTGCAAAGTGCCTAGCTGTAGGTTTTGAACCCTAGCTCTGCCGGCACCTAGGGAAACCTAGCAAACCTATACATTTTTGGAAACTAGACACCCAGGGGAATCCAGGATGGGGTGACTTGAATACCTCCCACCAGGTTCTGTTACCCAGAATCCCTTGCAAACCTAAAACATTGCCAAAAAAACACATTTTCCCCACATTTCTGTGGTGGAAAGTTCTGGAATCTGCGTGGATTCACAAATTTCCACCCACCCCGTGTTCCCCAAAGTCTTATGAGAAAAATGGTACCTCACTTGTGTGGGTCGGCCTAGTGCCTGCGACAGGAAACGACGCAAAACGCAACGTGGTCACACTTCAATTTCGCAGTGAAAAATGACCCTTTTTTGGCAAAGTGCCTAGGTGTAGTTTTTGAACCCTAGCTCTGCCGGCACCTAGGGAAACCTAGCAAACTTATACATTTTTGAAAACTAGAAACCCAGGGGAATCCAGGATGGGGTGACTTGACTGGCTCTCACCAGGTTCTGTTACTCAGAATCCCTTGCAAACCTTAAAAATTGTCAAAAAAACCACATGTTCCCCACATTTCTGTGGTGGAAAGTTCTGGAATCTGCATGGATCCACAAATTTCCACCCAGCCCGTGTTCCCCAAAGTCTTATGAGAAAAATGGTACCTCACTTGTGTGGGTCGGCCTAGTGCCTGCGACAGGAAACGACGCAAAACGCAACGTGGTCACACTTCAATTTCGCAGTGAAAAATGACCCTTTTTTGGCAAAGTGCCTAGGTGTAGTTTTTGAACCCTAGCTCTGCCGGCACCTAGGGAAACCTAGCAAACCTATACATTTTTGAAAACTAGACACCCAGGGGAATCCAGGATGGGGTGACTTGACTGCCTCGCACCAGGTTCTGTTACCCAGAATCCCTTGCAAACCTAAAAAACTGTCAAAAAACCCACATTTTCCCCACATTTCTGTGGTGGAAAGTTCTGGAATCTGCGTGGATCCACAAATTTCCACCTACCCCGTGTTCCCCAAAGTCTTATGAGAAAAATGGTACCTCACTTGTGTGGGTCGGCCTAGTGCCTGCGACAGGAAACGACGCAAAACGCAACGTGGTCACACTTCAATTTTGCAGTGAAAAATGACCCTTTTTTGGCAAAGTGCCTAGCTGTAGTTTGTGAACCATAGCTCTGCCGGCACCTAGGGAAACCTACCAAACACACACATTTCTGAAAAGTAGACACCCGGGGGCTTCCAGGGAGGTATGGCTTGCGTGGATCCCCTAACGTTTCCTTACCCAGAATCCCCTGCAAACCTCAATTTTGGCTGAAAAAATCACTTTTTTCACACATTTTTGTGTGGGAAAGTGTGGCATCACTGGCCTCACACAAATTTCCTACCACCCAGCGTTCCCCCGGGTCTCCCGATAAAAATGGTGCCTTACTTGTGTGGGAGGCCCAAGTACCCGCGACAGGCAAGGGCCCAAAACGTAGTGAGGCGACATCAAAATTGCCTATCTCAAAACCACCTGGTTTTGCAAGGGGGGGTCACCTGGGTTTTTGGCCCCGTGCTCGGCGGTCATCTAGGGAAACCTACCAAACCCACACATTTCTGAAAAGTAGACACCCGGGGGCTTCCAGGGAGGTATGGCTTGCATGGATCCCCCAACGTTTCCTTACCCAGAATCCCCTGCAAACCTCAATTTTAGCTGAAAAAAATCACTTTTTTCACACATTTTTGTGTGGGAAAGTGTGGCATCACTGGCCTCACCAAATTTCCTACCACCCAGCGTTCCCCCAGGTCTCCCGATAAAAATGGTGCCTCACTTGTGTGGGAGGCCCAAGTACCCGCGACAGGCAAGGACCCAAAACGTAGTGAGGTGACATCAAAATTGTCTATCTCAAAACCACCTGGTTTTGCAAGGGGTGTCAGCCCGGTGATGCCACAACTTTACCACACAAAAATGTGTGAAAAAAGGGATTTTTTCAGCAAAATGTCAGGTTTGCAGGGGATTCTGGGTAAGAAAACGTTGGGGGATCCACGCAAGCCATACCTCCCTGGAATCCCCGGGTGTCTACTTTTCAGAGATGTGTGGGTTTGGTAGGTTTCCTAGGTGGCCGCCGAGCCCCGGGCCAAAACCCAGGTGACCCCCTTGCAAAACCAGGTCGTTTTGAGATAATGTGTTGTTTATTTCTGCAGCGTGAACATTTTGGCACAATATTGCAAGGAAAATGTGACAGACATTTTGAGGTTTGCAGGACATTGTGGGTAACATAACTTGTTGGGATCCACAAGAGGGATATCACCATGTACTCCCATGGGTGTTTCGTTTACGACAATATCTACAGTTGGTAGGTTATTCTTAGACGGAATGTACACCTTGGCAGACAGACTAAAAAGACAAAGATTACTGCACAGCCATGTATTCCTCAAGCACACACACATACTGGTTGGATTTGGCACGAGGGCAAGTGATGGTTCAGTATATACAATTTTATTAACAAGAGATTTCACAAAAATGAAATGCACTGTCAATAATTGAAAGGACAAAAAACTGAACCAGTGACTCGCAGCTCGTGAGCTGTAAAGCCACGTCAAGGCCCCAACCGCTTTACAGGCCATTCACACACCTTTCATACGTGATACACACAAGACCATTCACACCACCAGGCACGAAATAAACACATTACAACATTCACAAAAGGGACAAGGTACACCCTGCTTGAGAAAGACAAAAAAAAATATTACTGCACAGCCATCTAATCCTCAAGCACACACACATACTGGTTGGATTTGGCACGAGGGTGAGTGATGGTTCAGTATATACAATTGTATTAACAAGTGATTTCACAAAAATGAAATGCACTGTTAATAATTAAAAGGACGAGAAACTGAACCATTGACTCACAGCTCGTGAGCTGTAAAGCCACGACAAGGCACCAACCTCTTTACAGGCCATTCATACACCTTTCATACGTGTGACACATACAAAACCATTCACACCACCAGCCGCGGGCCCATCACATTACAACACTCACACCAGCAGACAGCGCCATTCAAGGGCCCATCACTTTCACACGCCCACATTCCTAACACAGCAACCACACAAGCTGATGGATTGCGTGGAGTGTCGCTCGGCTAGCAGTGTGTGTAGTGACCAGCAGCAAGTCACTACTCACACACCGCCAGCCGAGCCCCAGTCCACGCACACCGCCAGCCAAGCGCCACTCCACGCACACCGCCAGCCAAGCGCCACTCCACGCACACCGCCAGCCAAGCGCCAGTACACGCACACCGCCAGCCAAGCGCCACTCCACGCACACCGCCAGCCAAGCGCCACTCCACGCACACCGCCAGCCAAGCGCCACTCCACGCACACCGCCAGCCAAGCGCCAGTCCACGCACACCGCCAGCCAAGCGCCACTCCACGCACACCGCCAGCCAAGCGCCACTCCACGCACACCGCCAGCCAAGAGCCACTCCACGCACACCGCCAGCCAAGCGCTACTCCACGTACACCGCCAGCCAAGCGCCACTCCACGTACACCGCCAGCCAAGCACCAGCCTACACACACCACCATCACATTTAGGATTTTTTTATACAAAAAGAAAACACAAACAAATTGCAAATAGATACAAATCTACTAACACAAAATCAGAAACTAAATACATTGCACTAATGCCAACCTTGAAACAGAACAACAATTCTTAAACATTACAGACCAGGCAGTTCACTTTACCACTCATGGTTGCTCCCAATAATTCTTTTGCTTGTGGTACGCTCTATAACAAGCAGGCACACACAGCCCAGGGTTAGAAGGACACTCAGGGCAGTACATACGAGTCCCCTTCCGCGCACCTCTTTGCCAACAGACTCTACATCTCCTAGTGGGAAAGTCTTTTGAGGGTGTAGGAGGAATGTGATCAGGAAAGTGGCGATCTTTCAATCGAGCCACATCCTCCACCACTCCAACTCTAGGAACACTTGCCTGTTCCACAACAACAAGGCTGCCTATGACAGACTGCTGAAACTGAACAAAAGTCAACTTTGACGCAGGAGAACACTCCTTGAACACAACAAAAGCATTGAAAGTGCTAAATTGAAGAGATGGATGGCCAACTTCTTATACCAAATGTAAGCCTTACGAATAGCAGTGTAAGGTTCCAACCTCTGATCTACTCTATCAACACCACCCATGTGCTTATTGTAGTCTAAAATGCACACATGTTTGCGCACTTCAGCAATCTGACCCCAAACAGCCACAGGTGAAGTACTCTCATCATGGATGGTAGTCAGCATGTACACATCCCTCCTGTCCACAAATTTCACAGCTAGTAGTTCATCACTACGCAAGGAACTGCACTGTCCCCTCTGAAGTTTTTTGCAAACAAGCTCTTTTGGATAACCTTTACGGTTAGAGCGGATTGTGCCACAAGCAAAAGTGTCCACTTTGAACAATTCCTTAAACAATTGCACAGCAGTGTAGAAGTTATCAAGATACAAATGGTGGCCTCTGTTAAACAGTCCTCTAGCAAGATCCCACACAATTTTCTCTGAAACTCCAAAAGTGGACGGACAACCAGGGGGTCAATAGTGGAATCCCTACCAGTGTACACACGCAAATTAAAAGCATATCCTGTCCTACTCTCAGACAACATATACAGCTTAATTCCATAGCGTGCCCTCTTGCTAGGAATGTACTGCCTAAAAACCAAACGGCCCTTGAACAGGACCAAAGACTCATCAATAGATATTTCTTTCCCTGGAGTATAGATCTCTGAAAATCGATCTACAAAGTGATCAAGAACAGGCCAAATCTTAAAAAGACGGTCACATTCAGGGTGATCTCGTGGCAACGCCAAACCATTATCAACAAAATGCAGCATCCGAAGCAAAAGTAAATACCGATCACGAGTCATAACTGCAGGAAATATGGCCGTTGCCATCAAGGGACTGGTAGACCAATATGAACCCATGGACGGCTTCCTTATCAAACCCATCAAAAAAGTCAAACCCAAAAACTTCTTCATCTCTTCCAGATTTGTGGGACTCCACCGGGTAGCTCTAGAATGGGGCCTAAGTCTGGCACTGTTGTCCCTCAAAAACTGTTCCGCATACAAATTAGTCTGCTCAACAATCTCACCCAAAAATACATCATCCATAAACAACTGAAAATACTGTATAGGCAAATAATGTTCACAATCCACTCTACACCCTGCATAACCACTAAAGGCAGGCAACACCGGCTGCACCATGTTTGGATCAACCCAGAGTCCAGCACTTCCAGTAGGAAGCCTAGCAGCCCCAGGCTGCAATCCAGATGCCTCTTGCACCATCGGCACAGTAGTATCCTCCTCTAAAACAGGCACTTCATCTGCACTGAGAGTCCCTTCATCATCCGATGATTCCATGTGGAGAGAAAACTCACTGCCTGAATCTTCCCCTCCCTCCTCTCCCTCAGACGCACTGTCAGTCTCATAATCCTGCTCAGAGGAAGATTCAAGAAGCAAACCAACCACCTGCTGAGCAGTCATTCTACGGCTAGCCATAATGCTTACTAATAAAGGTTACTTGTCAAACAAGTCAACAACAACAAACCCTTTGTAAAAAAAAGAAATAAACAAAATGTAGCTTTATCACAAAGACCTATATACTCCAACACTATACCACTCACATGACAGAAGCAGCTAGACTCACCACCACCTACTCTGCACAGACACAGTAAGGATCAACAATATCCCACTAAAAAAGAAGAAGAAAAAAATTACACATAAGACAATGCAAAACATCGCAAAGAATTTCATGCTCTGAACACTAACAAATATGCTGCCATTATGACACCACTTACAAAAAATTCATTCATGCATGACAATAATACTCATTTGGAGTACACACAACAAAAATATTTTTCTTACCAAATAAATGCAATTACGCAAAACTGCAGAACAACCACTGCCGAAACCGCAAACAGGAATCAAAAGCTTTACACTAGAATAAAAAGGAGAAAAAAACATTACAATCACATATGCAAATAATGCACCAGTCCACAAACAATCCACCAGCCAAGCTAAGGGGTAGGTGGGCCAAAGAGTATAAATAAAATATTCACCCCCGTAAAAGGGGAGAAACCCTTGCCCTTTTGGCCACTCCCCAACACAAAAATTTAAAAAACACTGGTGTCTAGTGGCTTCTGCCCTCCTTGGGGGCAGATGGGCCTAAAAACATACTGCTATTCTGCCACCCAAAGAGGGCAGAAATGGCCACAATCATCCTCCCATAAAGGGGAGCGACCCTTGCCCAAGGGGCCGCTCCCCAACATAAAAAAAACCCTGGTGGCCTAGTGGACCTACAAAAAAACAAATCAGCCGATCTGCCCCTCAGGATGGCAGAAACGGCCAAATTAATGCTCCCCAAAGGGAGCAACCCCTGCCCAAGGGGCCACTCCCCAAAAACAAATCCCTGGTGGTCTAGTGGGCCAAATATAAAAAAATGGCGACATCTGCCCCCCCCATGGGGGCAGACAGCCACAAACAATGCCCCCAAGGGGAGCGACCCTTGCCCAAGGGGCCACTCCCCACAAAAAATCCCTGGTGGCCTAGTGGCCATACAAAAAAATCAGCCGATCTGCCCACCCAGGGGGCAGAAACAGCCAAATTAATGCTCCCCATAGGGGAGCGACCCTGCCCAAGGGGCCACTCCCCTCAAACAAATCCCTGGTGGTCTAGTGGGCCCAATTTTTTAAAAAACATGGCGATCTGCCCTCCTGGGGGGCAGACCCAGCCACAAATATTGCCTCCAAAGGAGAGTGACCCTTGCCCAAGGGGTCACTCTCCACAAATAAATGCCTGGTGGACTAGTGAGAAGATACCTTTATCTTCCGCCCACGATCTCTCCCTACTCAACTCTACTCTCAACTCTATTCACAACTGGATGTTAGCTCACCAACTCATTCTGAATCCCGCTAAAACTGAATTCCTCCTCCTCTCTACCTCTCTCTCACCTCCTCCTGTTCAATCTTGGATGGATCAGCTGAACCTACTCAACAACAAACCCATCATTGTCGACAGCGCTAAATCCCTAGGTGTCATTCTTGACAAAAGACTCAACCTAATCTCCCACATCAACTCTATTGCTAAGAACGCACGTTACCAGTTGCGCCTTCTATGGGGGATCCGTCGGTTCTTCCCGGAGAAAGACTTAAAACCTTGGTACAATCTCTGGTTCTCTCAAGACTGGATTATTGCAATTCTCTTCTGATGGGCCTACCCAAATCCCACCTCTCCCCTCTCAAATCCATCCTCCATTCAGCAGCTCGCTTCATTTCAGGGTCTAAACGAAGCGACCACGTCACTCCTATCCTGTCCTCTCTTCGATGGCTTCCGATCGAGGCAGGATCTATTTACAAAACTGCCTGCATCACACACAAAGCCTTACACACGTCCTCCCCTCGTTACCTGGCGAATAAATTGAAATTGTCCGGTGGCTCTCGCCCTTCTCGCATTGCGGAAAAACTTCTGCTTGAGCCCCCCCGTCTTCAAAAGGGAAAGATCGATGGCACAATCCTTCTCAGGCAATGCGGTGAGAATCTGGAACTCGCTTCCCCCATTGCTCCGTGCCACCTCCTCTACCCGGATCTTCAAAGCTGACCTCAAATCTCTTCTTTTCCAAAGACACTTTCAGAACTAATACTTTCACTCTCAGCCCCCTCTAGGAAGTTCGCTCTTCATTGTAAATTTGTACTTTTTCCTGTACATTCCTCACCCTTGCGTGCTGTGCTGCATTTGTGTACCCTTCATTTTAAGTCTCCTGTTTAATTCACGCCCTCTCTACTCCCTCAAGGAAGTTCTTCCACTATAGGAAACTCTGTACTCCATGCCTATAGAAGTGCCTTCCCAGTGTGTTCTGAGTGACTGCCACTTATTGCAGTATTATACCTCTATTTGTATTTTGTATCTCGTGTATCTTGTAACGCATACCTCTTTTTGTATCTTGTTTGCTTTATTTGCACAACTGTCACTTTTTCCTCATGTAATGTAACGCTTGCTTTTGTATTATGCTCACTTGTAACCTTCTCCTCATGTAATGTTACTGTTCCTATTGTGAAGCGCTCTGACACCTTCGGGTAAAGCCTGCACTATATTAAAAAACTGCCCCCCCCAGGGGGGCAGACCACTAAAAACATATGGCCCCCAAAAGGGGAGCGACCCTTGCCCAAGGGGCCGCTCCCCAAAACAGTATTTTCACTTTAAAAAAAAAAAAAAAAAAATCCCTGGTGTCTAGTGGGCATTCCTGCTGCACGATCGCATGATCGTGCAGCAGGAATGCACAAAAGAGGCATCGGGTGAAAGGAAAACCCTTTCCTTTCCCTCGATGCCTCTTTTGTTTGAAACCCCCCCCCTCCCCGGAGCCAAAACTCACCTTATTCCCCGACGCGCTGGAAGCAAATGGCTTCCAGCACGTCAGGGAACAAAGGGAAACGCCCAATGACGTCAGCGCGCCTTGCGCGCTGGCGTCATTGAGGAGGGGAGGGGCGGGGGGAGGCAGGGGAAGCCCTTCCCCTGCCTCCCCCCAAAAAAAAACAACGATCGGATTCCCACGGGGGGAGCGCCAGCGCTTCCCCCGTGGGTGGTCTTATGACGAGCTGGACTCGTCATGAGCACACGACCACTGTGTGCCATGACGAGTCCAGCTCGTCATAAGCATCGAAGGGGTTAAAAGTGGCCCTTTTGGTGCATGCAAAGTGAAAAACATAAAATGAGGCTTGGTCATAAATGCTTTCAGTCTGAAATGCTTGTGCTGAATTAACATGTGTTTTTGCAGTGTAGAGAAAACTCGTGATTTCAGTGGCCTCTTTAGCTTTGAATCATGGAATGTGTTCTCTCTTCCCAGTTTCCTTTCCCTTATAATCTACGCTCCCTGTACCTGTCTCCAGAGACTTTGGCTTTGTTGCATATTTAGACAATACATATTCAGTTCATAACACATCTTTTTATAATGTGTATTAATTAACCATGCACCATCACTACACGGGGCAAAGCATTTGCATGAAAAGCTATCTAAAACATTAGAGCATGTTGCTATGAGTATGTATTAACTGTGTGCGCTTTCAAAATTTACACTAGTGCATGTTTTATGCTATGTTGTACATTGCACATTTTTGCATGTTGTGCACAAATAAGAAAAGCTGCTTTAAACTAATAGCTTTTGCTAGGTAATCATTTATACAGGGTATTAGTATGGGGGGTAAAACATAATGGGTTTTATTTCGTAAATTAATACTATTTTTGTGTTTGTTTTGTTTATGGGCCCACCATTAAATGGCTGCCTAAGAATCCAGCATGGCTGAGAATCGTGCTGAAAAACGCATGCGCAGATTATACCAGCTTGCCTCAAGTGGAGGAAGAAGTCAAGGCCACCATGAACTGTACATTCTTGTTACCCTGCCAATGTATCCGTGTTTGTGGAATGTGTCCTTCCTGCGTGCGATGTGACAGGAAGGAGGAAATGGACTGAAACATTTTTCCTAGTAAATGTTGCTAAAACATATAATTGTATTAATCATTAACGCTTCTTTGTTAAAACTGGTATGGGTTGGATTTGCCAATGAGAACAGGATGGTGAGACCCTCATGTCATCTAAGCTAACCAATCATGGTACAAGCTTTACTGAAAACTTGCAACATTATTAGAATAGTCAGCCAAGAATTAGAGTATAAATAATGACCTCTTAGGGGGCGTGGTGGCTTCTCTTAAGCTTTAGGGCCTTAGTCTGAGAGGGAGGAGAGGAGAAGAAGCAGATGAGATGAAACATCATATGGGTTAGGTACGCGAAGGTCGCGGGTGCAGTCTGAGAGCAGATTGCGTCCGAGGAGAGAGAGAGGGAGGTGGGAGCCATAGGCTAGCCTTGCACGTCATATTTTTGGCAAGGCAGATCACATTCCTCTGTGGTCTTGTGAAGGGCGGGCTGTCTAGCTCCTTGTGAAGCAGCCTCTCTCAGATTGAACAGACCAGGGCAGAGAGTGGAGCTGGATAGAACAGGATTAGATTTAGATGCTAAAACTTTTAAGTTCATGCTTTGATTAATTAATTAGTTTTGAAAAGATTTATTTGTCTTATGCATTTATTTCTCTTTATGGGAGATTTTTGCCAATTATTAATTATTGATTAGCCTTGCATAATTCACTCTTGAATTATATTTCCTGAACTTTCTTTGGAGAATTCTGATTGACATTTGATTGCCTCATTCCCTTCCTTTATGGAATGTTTTGTATGCAACCTATAATATGTTCTGTATTAATTCTATTTTTCCTGTTTTCCAAATTCTGTAACCTGATTGATATTTGACTAATGAATATAGGGTCAGAGAACCTTAACTTTTAACTAGAAAATAAAACCCTTTAAAATACTCACAACTCTCTTTATTGGCTTAAATATTAATTGCATTTTTGATTTTTCATGTTTATGTAAAATCTCCTGATGGTAATATACAGTGGCAAGGGTCCAGTACCTTTGCAGCGGTAAATTAGAAGGTAAATGAGGTTTTGCATTGAGAAATTACCATGAAAATTACCGCTGCATCAATGGATGCACCTATTATTCGTCCATGTACTTAGTCTCTCACATACTCACCAACCCTTGCCTCACCCCTGCCTTTGCCCACTCACCAATCTGCACAACCATACATGCAAAAATGCCAGTCACTAAAAAAAAAAGCACTTTCATTTGTTTATTTAAAAATATACAGACGTGCTTTTTGAATGCTGTTTTTTCCAGAACCTGTCTCGTTTGCATACTCTACATGCCTTTTGTGGCTCATGCTTTTAGCTCAGTCCAAAAATGTAGAAATTATAAAAAATTGATTAGAGCCACCAAAATTGTATACTAATTTGAATGTATAAAACTTTTAAAATAACGCAGGACTTACAATCTTTATTATGTATACTACCCAAACTTTCGATTTTGATTTGCTCTCTAAAATGTTATTTATTAGGTTTCACACTCTGGTTTCTCAGATTGCTGATGGTAATAACGGAATCAAGAACAGAGAGGACCGACCCTTCCCATGCCCTGCCAGCATGTCTCCTACGGCTAACAGTACTGTCACAGTTTGGAGACTAGAAATAGACGAAGCACGTAGGGGCTGCCCTGGGGATGTACCCGACAATGGGAGTGGAGCTGAGGCAGGGAGAGGGGCTTTCCTGCAGCCCCAGGGAAACTTCACTTTGCAAAAGTACAGTCTGATTTTTGGGCAGGGGGACCAAACGTCAGAGTCTGGTGAAGGGGGGGGGGGAGGTATTGTTCAGCTATGTGTGGCTGGAATACTGTATTGTGACTATCAGTACTAAGAGCGCCAAAAACACTGCGTGCCTCATGTCGTTTTCAGCAGACATATATCTTTATTACATGTGCGTTGTGGTGGTATACTTGCCTCTAATAAGAAAAGTACATCACTGCAGGCTTGTAAAGCACTGGTTCGTCATGCTCTTTGTTGCAGGGTTTTAGGGCTCCCACTTCCTTCCAGGACCTCTCTGAAGGCGGAAGGAGCCCTGTCCGCAGTGCCAACGATTGATTCACGTCAAAGACTGCAGGCCAGTGCCTACCTTCCTCAGACATGGTCAGGATTGGATTGGGATCAAAAATCGGCCCGGGCACACCCAAAAAAAGTGGCCCACATTTGCGTATTGCCTTTCTGCAAAACAATGCTTCAGCGAAGTTTTATGAAAAGAAAGGGGGTGGGGGCATGTTTTATTACCTTCACTTAGATAAAAAAAAATGCACAGATTAGTTCACACTGCTGAGCCACACATGAATGCAAGTGAGACCACTTCTGCTCAGGCCTCCTGCCCCCGCTCAATCAGCATACATTATTGTGCCGGCCCAGCGAGAGAAAGGGAGTGAAACCTCCGACCATCTTCCTCTAGAAAGGCCACTTAGGCACCCACTGGGCCACTGGCGGCATCCTAACAGCACAGACAGCCCCCAGGCTGCCCAAAAAAGCAGTCCACAGCTAGAACTCGGCTACCCGCCCTTCGGCCATTTTCCGAGTGCCCGCGTTACCAATCCGACCCTGGATGGTCCAGTACAAGAATCTGCCGAATGGCCAGTCATTTCATCATGGTGCTGCCAAGTTTGAGGGCTCCCCTCCGTGAGCTCACCGGCGGAGGATGTGGCCCCGGCCCTTTTACATCTTTTGCTTATGGTCCATCCCATCCATATCACCTCTTTCTTCTTGCCTTATTCAGTGGCACTTCCAAATAAAGGATGTAGATGAAAAGATCGGCCAGCACAGGGTTAGTCATGTGTGTTATACAGCAGCGGAGCTGTTTTTCACCATCCCAATGCCCTTGCTGCTGTCCTCCTGCACCTCACAGCTCTGCAGAAACAGGAAAGGGTAACTTGCGTACAGAAAAATGGGGGAGCCATAGGTTTAGCTCGTCGAGTCTGGGCTGGATGCTGTTTTTTGATCATTCACTAGCCAGCACATTAAACCCTTTCTGTCTTGTACAATAGTGCTTTCTTCAGTGTGTCACCAACAGCACCTCAGTATCAGACAGTAGTTGTTTTACTTCAGGGTGGAAACAGAAGTGGTAGTTGTTTTATGTGTCATTCCTCCCGAGGTCCAACTACTGCCTTTTCATATTTCTCATAAAATTGGTGAGAAAAAGCAAAAATTCACCCAGAGAAAGCTGTTATAGAATTAGGCGTGCTTCCTCCTGGGCTCTGGTCACAAGATGGTGAAAGGAGATTTCAGATTCCAGGGAGCTGCTTTTAAATGGGTTCCCTACTTCCGTTTCCTTTGGGATTCGGAACCGACCACAGCGGGCCCTGATCAGTCTGTGATGCGAACACTAGTCACCCTTGCAGTCCCCTGTGTAAACAAGTTCTTGTTTACTTTGCTTTTCATATTTCTTAAACTTTCATTATCCTCTCACTTATCAATCTCTCAGGTACCGCTATTTGACAGTTCGCATTTTCTAAAGATGCTAGCTGCAGCAAACCTCTCCAGTATCTTCCAAGAGTGACATTAAACCTTAATCTGAATCTGGCCTGGTTTTGACTCACTGTTTCCAGTCAAAATGCAACACTAACAGCCCCATGCAGGTCCTTTCCAGTCGTGATTGGGGTCTGGGCCAAGAAGGAGCTTAAAGTGGTGAGACTACTCTCCAACTGTCTTTGCTTCCTCACTCAGCTATTGCTTCCCATCCCCCCAACCGTGCAGGAAGACATGACTCTCTTCATTCTTTTTTCTGTGACTGGGGCAGAGATGTTTCCAATGGTTATATGACACAACCACGCTTTCCTTTCCCACGGTTCCTTAACAACGCAGGCGGAACAATGAATGCGTCTGAACCACGCATTCCATTTACAACGCAAGTTGTTACAACGACTTGCCTTGGGGGGCACTGAACTTTGGAATAGTATTATTTACTATTCCTACTCCAGTCCCCGTAACAGCAGGGAAAGTGCTGGACTTTAAATTCCAACGCCGCTTTACCTAACGCATGTCGTTGTAACGACTTGCGTTGTAAATGGAATTCGTGGTTCAGGCACATTTGTTGTTCTGCTTGCATTGCAAAGGCAATGCGTTGTTCGGCGGTCATGGTATATGCTGTTTCCCGTTTCCAATACCGGGCACATTTTTCCATCACTACATAGGACTAACATGGTTAAAGTTTGTTTGAGTCAGAAATGAAACTGGTGGATTTCTTCTAATAAGTTATTTTGTTCTTGGAATGATTCCAGAAAAAAGTCAATTTTCATTCCACTAACCTGCTCCAAACAAAGATCCAGTACTGATGCTGGCGGTGCACCTAACAGAGACAAGCTGACCGTGCTTGTAGAAGCCAGGGGAGTAAGGAATCTGACTAAATTCAAAGCAATGTCTCTGTAAATGCAGCAGTACCATTAGGGTATCTTAAACAAAAAAGACTAAGTCTCATGCACATATTTATTTGTGGCTTTAGGCAGACACCTATGAGGTAGCCATAGTTTCACATTGCAATATACATATAGCGTAGGATATGGCTATAGAAGAATGCGTTTTCTGAAACATATTACACTGAATTAAAGCATTTGCCCAAAAAGAGTGGATCCTTAAGTCATACTATTGAAGAGTTAAAGGAGGAAATTGACATCTTGAAAAGGAGTGCAACATATCTTCTTCAGCCCACTAACCAAAGAAATAACTCCCTTTCCATCTAATTTGTTTCACAGGAACAGATTAACGAGGAACAGTACGTATGAAGGTATGTATATAAATGTATTTGTAAAGTATGAAGGTATTGAAAAGCAGTAAAGCACCCTAAGGAGTATGGGAAGGGATACATTATGGGATAAACTTTGTTATGGGGTGTCTCTTCATATAAAGACTGAGGGCGGGGAGCAGTCAATCAGTTCACTCACAGAGGAGATGCTCTTGAAGGGATGTCTCAGATTGTTGCGGAAGTGGAGAATTGAAGGAGCATTTTAAAATAGAGCACTATTCTAGATCCTGGACGAGGCTTGTTGTCGAGGTTTGCTCCTTCTTCCCCTTATTTCTTTTGAGTGTGGTAACGTCATTGATGCGAGTTCAGGCAGGGCACCAGATAGTTTGATTTTGTCCTTCAAGTTGAGTGATGTGCTGGACTTCACAACCTTGAAATTAATGCAGAATCAATCAATCAATCAATCAATCAATCACAAGATTTGTAAAGCGCACTACTTACCCGAGAGGGTCTCAAGGCGCTGAGGGAGAGGAGGGGGGGTGTTGCCGCTACTGGTCGAATAGCCAGGTCTTGAGTCGTCTCCTGAAGGTCAGCAGGTCTTAGGTCTGTCGTAGGTTGAGGGGAAGGGTGTTCCAGATCTTGGCGGCGCGGTGAGAGAAGGATCTGCCTCCGGTGGTGGTTCTCCGGATGTTGGCCAGGGAGAGGTCGGCGGAGCGGAGCTGACGGTTGGGAACATAGGAGAGTCGACTGTTGAGGTAGGCTGGGCCGGTTTTGTGGAGTGCCTTGTGTGCGTGGATCAGGAGTTTGAAGGAGATTCTCTTGTCGACGGGGAGCCAGTGCAGGTTTTTCAGGTGGGGGGTGATGTGGCTGTGGCGTGGAATGTCGAGGATCAGGCGTGCAGAGGCGTTTTGGATTCTTTGCAGTCGTTTGATGAGCTTGGTCGGGGCTCCTGCGTAGAGGGCGTTTCCATAGTTGAGTCTGCTGCTGACGAGGGCCTGGGTGACTGTTCTTCTCGTTTCTGTCGGGATCCACCTGTAGATCTTGCGGAGCATGCGGAGGGTGTTGAAGCAGGAGGAGGAGACTGCGTTGACTTGCTTGGTCATGGTGAGCGTTGAGTCATTGAGTCGAGAAGACCTTCAAGGTGAAGTGTGCGGTCAAGTTATGCCAGAATATATCAGTTTATGAGTGTCAATATGACGTGTCCCCATTTTGAAATCAAACCTGAGGGAATTATCAACCAAGTATCCTCTGAATCAGTGAGGTGGGCAAATGCAGACCAAGATTCCAGGATGAACTCTGTGATCGGGATTAAACCAGTGCTTCCTAATAAGTTTCTCACAGCTGGTTTATTGTTAATGTGGGATCAGGACATATATTTCAGGTAGCTGATCCAATTTTTGGAGTCATTCCAGCTGTCTGTCCATAACAAATTGGCAATGCAACTTCAAATGTAAAAAGAAACTGTATTGATGAAGTAGACTGACAGGCTAACCCACGTTTGGTTATCTGGAACTGTCTCGGAGAATGTCTTTTGCGATAAACCACTGTTAAATGGCCAAATTATACAAATGTAATCTTGGAACGTTATTGGGGTAACATCAATTCTGAATGACCTGGATTTGTGAAACTTTGTGTTCAGTCATGAAGTCTGATGCTGCCAAGTCTAACAATGAGTCTGTAACCAGTGCAAATTGTAGGATATAGGAAACTGTATTGGTCGGCTTTAGGAGAGCGAGGGCTCAGAAATCATGTAAAGTGTGGTGAGTTCCCTGGTTTCTGCGAGACATAATAGCACACTCTTTTCCACTTGACGCAAGTAGAAAGGCGTTTTCGTGAGATGTCCACGTGGTAGTGTGCAACCAGAGCAAAACATCATTTTCGTTAGGAAATAAGGGCCAGATGTATCAGAAAAACAGTTTGCGATTCCCAAATAGCGATTTTTACCGAATCGCTATTTGGGAATCGTAAAATGCTATGCTGTAAAACATTCGCAAAAAAATAGCGATTCGGTAAAAATCGCTATCGCAATTACCGATTTCTAAAATTGCGATTCTGTAATTGCGAAATCGCAATTAAGAAATCGCAAAATTGCAAATCTGCCATTCAGGTGCAGCATGATGACATCACAACCAGGAAGTGTGACTGCCCATGCCGTTTCTGAGTGCCTGAGGCTGTGTTAGAGGCTGAGAGAAGGAGCACACCACTCAGAAGCCCATCTGGAGTGCAAATACACCCACAAACCCACCATGGATACACAGGAGAAGGCAAAGGAGACTGCAGTAAGTAAAAGGAAACAGAAATTCAGCGAAAAAGAACTGGAGGTCCTCATTGAGGAGATAGTGAGGAGCCATGAACAGCTGTTTGGTAAAAAATCTCTGCACATCCCTGAGTCGGAGAAGAGAAAAATCTGGCTGGACATACAGGCAAAAGTAAATGCCATTGGTGTCACACAGCGCTCCATAGAGGACCTACGCAAGCGCTGGTACGACTTGCGCTCAAGGGCAAAAGAAAAGGTTGCAAGCAGGCTTGCGGAGGCCAAGAAAACTGGTGGAGGTCCATCTACTGAGCCAGCGTCAACACCCCTTGAGGACTTGGTGGAGTCCACGCTACAGCCAGAAACCATCGGCGGCGTAGCAAACATTGACAGCTCAGCCACGCCCAACACCAGACAAGGTAGGATGCATGCTAAATCACCCCTGACCCATTACCCCCTAAACACCCCACTCAGGAATGACTCAATATCTAAGTATGATAGCCACTCCATGCCACAATTTTGTGATCACCCAGCAATGCATCATGGGAGATGCTGTCCCACACACAACACAGGAAAGCATTGATACAGAGTAACATATCTGCAGTTGAGATACACCAGTAAAAGACCAATTGAAGCACAGCATTTAGGTATACCAACTGAAGTAAATTTATTTTGGAAAGAACAGAAAGCAGGACACACAATAAGTAGTTCTCTTGTATACACAGATGAACCTGCGACACAGGGTGAGGACACACCAATTGATGAGGCACCACAGCTACAGGAACAGGCAGGGGGAGAGGAGTCAGACCTCACAACACAGACAACACCTGCACCAAGACCACGCCGTTACACTGTGGCTCCACTACAGGAGTTGGAGGGAGGAGTGCAAGCCATCCAGGATGAGCCACAGCCAAGGCACGAAGAGCAGGCACGGCACCAACATGACCAGTCTCCTGTGCCACGTAGTGACAGCAGTCGCATGAGATGCAGACCAAGGGCACAACACACCGCTGACGAAGGAGAGGAATCCTCTGTCTTCTCTGGGCTGGAGGGCACAATGGTGAAGGTGCAGCGGCTGCAAGCAAAAAGCATGCGGTCCATGCAAAGGCAGCTGGTGTCTGTAAATCACAATCTGACTGACAAAGGATGGCATCAGTGAGCTCTAAAAACACTGTGGCCGAGGGTAACAAGGCATGTGCAGACAGCATGAAGGACATGACCGTAGCCATCAGAGCTCTGTGGCACCATGCAGAGGGACCATGCCTCCAGAGGCAGGGAAAAGCAACACCTATTTACCCGTCTGGATCATTACACTAAGGCAGTCAACCATCTGTGCAATGCCACAGCTGTCCTTTCCAGACGCACAATGTCCATGCAGGTTGAAATGGCACGCTGCAGCCAGGATGTTGCCAAGGGGTTGGTGCAGGTCACAACTGCAGTTGAACAGCTACAGACAGCCAACATAGCTGGCACAGGTATTCTGGGTGCAGGGGACAGTGAGGAGGTCTCCAGCCGCAGCAGCATTACCCCACCCATGACTGAACCCAAATGGCGGAGTGTGAGGCAGGGAACAGCATCCGATGCCTCATCAAGGGAGGGCAGTGTGAACATTGACCGTGCAAGTGCGTTACGGGGTGCAAGAAATAGACAGTGTTGCGACAGAGTCATGCAAATGGGTGAGGTAACCCATGGCATACATGCTGAAGTCATTTAAATGTGCATGGACTGTGTACATGGTATGTTATACACCAAACGCCACACATTAGTTGTGACTTGTAGGCTGCGTGAAGACATTTTACCTGATGTTAAGGTATACTGAAACACAGTTATTCAACAGACATGAGTTGCTTTGTGTCTTCATTACTCACCTAGAAATAGTTGCGTGTTATTTCATCATGTCTCTGTCTGCCATCTGCTGCACCTACACCACCTGCTGGTCTGAGACGTGGACCTGGTTCCTCATCTTCATCTGATTCGGAATCTGTGAGTTCCACTGGTATGCCTTTTGTTGTTGCGACGTTGTGCAGCATGGCACAAGTAGCCTCGATCTTGCAACAGGTATCAGGCCTATACTGCAGTGCTCCTCCACTTTTGTGCAGACAGCGGAACCTGCTCTTCAGTATTCCAAATGTCCGCTCGATGACATTGCGCGTTGACTTGTGTGCGCCATTGTATTTTCTCTCACTCTGATTAGCCGGATTGAGGTATGGTGTGAGGATGAATGAGCGCACAGCATATGCACTGTCACCTACAGGATGAAAGGCATATGGTTAATCAATGTCCTATTCATGCAGAAGTAATGAGTCCATCAGAGTGTGTAAAATGCATTTACCTAGCAGGTATCCTTCGCCAAATACACCCCCAGTGAGACGTGTGTATATTCCACTGTCTAAATAGGAAGGAATCGTGTGTACTGCCAGGATATTTGGCCACTATATCAGTTATTATGTGTTTTGCGTTACATATGACCTGTATGTTGAGTGAATGGAATGATTTCCTGTTCCTGAATGCGTACTCATTATCTGAGGGGGGACAGAGGGCTACATGTGTCCCATCAATGCACCCGATTACATGTGGGAACTGTGCTATCTGGTAGAAATCCAATTTGGTCTGCTGCAATGCCTGTTGTGTGGTGGGGAATCTGATGTAATGGTGTATCCTCTGTACCATTGCATCCAAGAATGCATTAAAGAAGCACAACAGGCAACTTTGGGTCACCCCTCCTGCTGTAGCTATGACCCCCTGGAAGCTCCCTGATGCTAGTAGGGGCAGTGAACAGAGGACCTGCACATGTGTTGGAATGGCTTGGGTCCTGCGGGTTGGATGCTCAAGTATAGGTTGTAGGTCAGCTATCAGGTCTAGTATAGTTGCTGAGTCTAGTCTATACTTCTCATGTATTTCTTCCTCTGTCTGCTGAAACAGGGTTATGCACACTCTGTAAATGCGTTCCTGTCTCCTCCTCCTTCTCTGTGCTGCTGCTTGAATCCGCATCCTCCTCACTATGACATACAGCGCTTCCATTGTGAAAGACACTGAGGCATTCTGGGCCTGTTTAAATAGGTTGCACCTGGTTACCACCTGCCCTGAGTTGGTGGTAATTTGAAGGTGCAAAATTGCAAATTTTACCTATTCGCAATTTGCTAATTTTTCATACATTCGATTGCGAATTCTCAATCTGCGACATACATTTTTGCGAATTTGAGACTCTCAAATTGCGAATTCGCTAGGGCTTTTTCGCAGAATTGTTGCTTCGCTAATTTGGTAATCGCAATTTTTGCGATTATCCATTTTGCGATACGGACATGCTTGTTTTGCGTTCGCAAATGTACTATTTTTGCGATTCGCAGCGTTTGCGAATGCAAAATAGCTTGATACATCTGGCCCTAAAAGTCTTAAGATTTCCAATCAAATTTAATTAACAATGAGAATGATTTAATGAGTGAAGGCACACATAACATAAAGAAAACCAGATATAGGAATCAAGTGTTATTGCAAAACTAAAAATTGTTCCATAGGAAACAACTGGGTGTTCAGGACCTAGTTATTTTGGGTCCAGAACCAATGGACCACTCGTTGTTGCTTGGAAAAGTGTGCCATACAGGTATACCACTCTGCACATCTTGAAATGGGGACCTTAGACTGCTGCTGATAGCTTCTGTGCAGATGTTTTTCCTTTCCAAATTTCAGTGATAGGAGCAGTTGACTTTTACAGGACCTTTTAGACACATGCACCAGTGCAAAACGAATGCAAATGCAATTTGCCCCTACTTTAATACCAGATTTTATTAGGAATTGAACACAAGGTGCCCTCACTCGTGAGTTTACATGGCCAAGTAATACTAGGTCCTACTTACCTGTTGCAACCTATAAATGCAAACATTGATACTATTATAATAATGCATGTAAATGTGGCACACATACACCTTGCACGTGATATACCTCCATTTTAGACCCGACCTGGGAATAAGATGCAAAAAGACCAGGAACATCTGCATCAATGCATTTTGTGCCAGTGTGTTTATGCACCTCATGATCTATTGGGTCTAAATTAGCTTGTTAGGTTTTTTTAAACGTTCTGTTAAGTCTGCTTCCCCATGAATACAACACAAGACCTTTACCTTTAATTGTTTCAGCATACACTGTGATCATGCTTGGAATCAGCACTGCACCACCCACCAAGAGTAAATACTCCTAAATAAATGACAAATCCACAAACCGGATCCGCCCAGCTTGGGACCCATGTTTGTTTCTAAGTCAATACGTGAAGCTATTAGTATTGCAAAATTGTTTTCTAACAATTATTTTTGACTTGAGCTTTTGCACATCTTCATATTATTCTGACCAAGAAAGCTAGGGTTCCCATAAAACGTCGGTCACTTTTCTACAGTGCTGGCACTAGTACTGGGCTAGACACTTGAATGTGGTAGGTAGGGAGGAAGTGCCTGTTGACATGTTATGTAGTCAATCAAGTTGACTTAAGCCTTTCAAAGTCTCTTTCCTTTCACCTTAAATCCCAATAGGATTCCTCTTTGGGTTTCAGATGTTGAAAACATAACAAGCATTGACAAAGCCAATAGGCCTTGCCTGCATTTTCATTTATAAGCCAGGTCAATTTTCTAGCGAGTGCTGCTGGGCTCACTTAATTTGCATTCAGCAATGGCTTGGTGACAAACACAAAGGAAATGCTGGGAGTGATGAATCTCATCACCAACCTGGTGCCTAAATGTAGTGGCTAGGGTCATCAAAGGTTTGGTTCTATAATTTATCCCAATAGGGAAAGGCCCTTTCGTACACAAGAAGTTTGTTTGCTTTGCTGCATACATTAAGCCATTGTGTCTTCCGTTGAAAAAATAACCTAAAAGTATTGCTTTTTACATACAATGTTCACAAGTCAAAGAATTGAATGAGACAAATGTGTGATGAAAAGGTGTACTACCAGATGTAAAACAGTCCCTCATGCCTTCCAATGGAAGCAACTTGTAAGAGGCAAAAAGATACACTCAGACAACCAACAGCATGACAATGAGGCTAAAATACTCCTCTAAGCTGACCCATGGTTCAATTGACAATGTCTCTAGCTAAAGAAGGGGGTCTCGCCCAAGCAAGCCAATGATTTGAAGAACTGCCTCAAAGGCCGCTCTGTGTATTACACACAAGAGGTTTTGTGCGCAGTACCAAAAAATTATTCCAAGGTAGTGATCATTGTAGGCTTCTAATAATGTCCAGTCGCTTGCCTCCTAAAAATAGAGAAAACTAAAAGGACACTGGGGCACCAAACATAAATATTTTCAATCTGAAGCTCCCACTTTTTTTTGTAAATGCTAGGTGGCTCTTGCAGTGGGCCATAGGTGAACTGGAAAGCCTCAAGCGGCCCAGCAGGATTTCCCCCTTGTACCACTGCACACTTTGATAGTGAGCTGTACGGGTGTACCTGCGAGGTTTGTTTACAAGGTCAATGGGGGAGGGAAGAGCAGCAAGAATAGAAGGAGACCTGCAAAACCAAACTCGAGAAAGTGTTTCTACCTCTAAATGTGCTAATAAGAGGAATGTGGACATGAGGGGCCGTATTACAATAAGTGCCCAGGGGCGCAACTGGCGTTTGCACCCGCTTTGCACACCCCGTAGTACTTTGGTATTACAGAAGGGGGCGCAGACGCTTGCGCATCCCCTTCAGTAATACCGATAGCTCTGGAGCACTTAAAGCGCCAGCGCTACCTTTAGGGGGCATTCCCTCATTTGAATACGGGCGTTCCCTATGCAAATGAAGGAATTCCTTTTCCTCTGCGCCGCGCCATATTACAGACGTGGGCGCAGAGGCAAAGAAGCTCTCAGAGGGCGCACTCACAGTGCGCCACCTTTTAGTTGCCGCACTGTGAGTGCGCCCCCTGAGAGCAGCCCTCTGGAGGGGAGAAAGGGGGTCCTATGGACCCACCAAACATCCCTTTTAAAAGTACAGGCGGGTTGCCGCCTGCACTGTGAAAACACAGCGGTTGCCAACAGCTGCTTCGTGTTTTCACATGAATGCGCTGCCCTAGGGGCAGCGTGAGTTCGTGGCTGCCCTATGGGCAGCGCATACATTGTAATAGGGTGCATTGTCATTGTTTGCGCCGGACGCACCTTTTGAAATGCGTAATACGGGTGCTTAAGTGAAGAGATCCTGAACTAGCAGGGTACCCATCCAAAAGCCTTAAATGTAGCCACGCCAATTCAGCATTAGCCTCATTGAGTTAATGGTCAGTCCACCCCTGCATAGGATACCACCATGTAGTGGTCTCTGCAGACCACTACATGGTGACAACACTGACAACAAAAGAGTCTCACAATATAGTGTAGTAATTTCATACTTCTCATGTCAGTGTCCTTTGTTCCAAAAGTGAGAGAGAATATACGGAGGCCAATCTATCCTTGCTGGGGGGATTCCCCGAGAAGGTCGATATGAAGTGACGATCATGGTAACAACCCTTCGCATATTTGAAACATAACAACAAAGCAATTAATCCATGGAGTGCACATCGTCAAGGAAAATTACTTAGAAGTACAGAACCCACATATATGGAGTATTCATTGAGAGTACATAGGATAGAGTCTGGAGAAATAACTAGTTGAAAATCAACAACAGTGGCCTCTTTCAATTTGCAGGTGTATAAATACACTCATTGTACCCCTTGTCTGGTTGTCAGTTCATTTGGCATGGTCCTGAGGAAGGTGGTCCATTGTCTGTTTCCAACCCACCGAAACGCGCGTCGACCTTCTAATAAACCCTGTTGAATTCAGATCATACAATAGGGCAGTGGAGACCAATTAGTTCTAGGTCTCCCCATGATCCAGATATGAAGAGTGGTTGATATTGGATGATGTGTGAATGTGTTTTGGTTGTGATTGAGTGAGTTTGAGAATTGATGATAGTTGATTATATAATTCTGTAGGGGTCTGAAACCATACATTAGTTCCTCAAATGTTATGAGTGTATAATTATGTATAAATAATATTGCACATAAATGTAAATGAATATTTTTATGGTTTTGTATTTATAAAAAAACGGAAAAAGAAAAAAATCTTTTATATGTATTTCTGAATAAAAAAATGATGATAATTAAATCACATGGCTAAAGTGTTAAATTGTATAAATCATATGTGTAGCCCTTATCTGATGTTGTACACATAAATCAAAGTAATATAGGTCGTGAGGGAGCTTGTTATATACTCTTTGGTTGTGTTCCCCTCTTCTCCCTGACCTTAGTTCTCCTAGAGGGGGTCCCCCTTACTAGTTACACATTGTTCCAAGGATGTCAAAAAAGTGTTGTGGATTTCAGTTTTACGAATGAAGTTTCTTTTAGTCTCCCAGTCAGTGGTTGTTAGAAACGGGTAGCGTGGTGCAGAGCGGGCGGGCCAAACTCTGGAGGAAAGCTGTAAAGCATCTGCGCAGCACACTCACAGGCGACACACCAGGCACACTACAAAAGGAGACCACACCAGGTTGCATGAAAAATAACTTGTGTATTATACCAAATACAGTAGGATGCAATCACATGGTGAACACGGAGCCAACTGGCACCAGGTAGTCATTTACAGAGGGGGACTATTTACAAGGCAGGACCAATCAGGCCGCTGCCGGAATCATCACAAGTAAACAGGATAAATGTGCAAGCATCAGTAACTGTGTAACAACCCGCACTTACAGGCAGGATCCTTGTGGGCATAACATTAGGCAACTTGCATGAGGCATCTCAATATGCATAAAAACACATTGTGGGCAACAATTAGGCATGGAAACATAGGAGACACTCTCTTCAGGGGTAGGCCACCTTAGGCGGGGCATAAACCTCAGCAATGTCCACCCTAGGAAAAAGCATTAGGCACATTAGCATAACCCTAGGTATGAACACATCTGTATAAATCACTTTAACAGGAGGCCTGGGATGAGAACCTTAGGTTAGGCATGGAAATGCAACATGCATATTCAGATTGGCATTAGCATAAAATGCAACCTTAGGCATACCATCACACTGTGCATACATAACATTAGCATTACGCAAAACCAGGTGAGCATAGAGGCACCACCATCATTAGCGACACAGCATTAGGCCTGAACATGTGGGCATGGAGGCCACACCATTTGGGTGAAAGCATGAACAACACATTAGCAATTTGGGGGAAAACATTACCAGCATAAATGCATTAGCGTAGACCCCTTAGCGCAGGCATAGCCTTAGCATAAATCACCTGTACATAAATCATAAGAGGCGCTAGGCCTCACAAGCATAAGCCCCAGTCGTCCCAATCGGGGGCACAACACTCTGAAACTGGGCCCAGGCCAACTGGCCTCTCTCAGGGGCTCAGAAGCCCTATGTCCCGCAAAGTCAGGGCTGGCTGCAAGGGCAGCGAAAACAAAGGTGCGCAAAGCGCTAGGGCAGGAGGGTCTCTCACTCCCCTCTCTGTTCTCCTGGGTAATCCAATGCCCCCAATGCGTTGCAGCTGCCCCCTGTCCTGCGGGGCAGCTGGGTAAACCCAACAAGCACTGGCACCAACAATGCAGCGATGGGAGCCCTACTCCGGGCTCTAACAGGAATCTGCCCACAAGAACACTGGCACGGTGGAGCCCCTCTTCTGGGACTCTAGAATTTCCCAAAATGCCTCTGTCGTGCAGCTGAGGGAGGAAACAAGTACTGGGCACGTTGGAGCCCCCTCCTATGGGACTCTAAACACAACCAATGCCCTCCAAAGAATACTGGCACCGGGGCGGGCACCGACAATGTGCCCCGACATACCCCCAACCACAGGATGACTGAGCCCCACTCACCGGCAGTCTGAGGCCCCTCTGGATGTCTCTGCAGTCTCCGGGCACCGGCAATGTGCCCCGACAGGTCCCGCTTCTGGGACCTCTCCTGGCTTCACCCTCAGCGGAGCCTTCTCCTCGTCAGCAGCGCGGAGGGACAGGCACCGACAATGTGCCTCGGGCCCCCTTCGCCGCAGGACTCCTCATTGGCAATTTATATATAGCGCTCACGAGGCGCTAGGCGGCAGGAAAGTTCTTGGGCTGAAATTAAGTTGTAGCGCCCACAAAGCGCTAGGTCCCACACCATAAAGTGGTAGCGCTCCCCTTCACTGGCAATAAAATATAGCCCTCCCGAGGCGCTAGGGAGCAGGCAGGAAGGCACAGTCACTGGAAATATAGCGCTCTCGCAGCACAGCGCTGCAGATGTCAGCTCCTCACCTCCTGGGCAATAAGATAAAGCGCTCTTCTTCTCCAGGCGCTAGCCAGCAGGCAGGGATGGTCAGTCACTTCAAATGTAGCGCTCCTCTTCTGCTGGGCACAGTTATAGCGCTCTCGCAGCAAGCAGAGCACAGTCAATGCAAATATGGCACTCCGGCAGCCCAGCGCTGCAGGACCCACGCACCTTCTTCTCCTGGGCAGGGCTGGAGGCAGCGCTCTCCTGGTGCAGGAATAAGGTTGTAGCGCTAAGTCCCACAAAATAAAGTTGCAGTGCTCCTCTTCCCCTGTGGCACAGTTATAGCGCTTTAGCAGCACAGCGCTGCAGGCATCAGCTCCTCTCTTCTCCTGGGCAGACCACGTGCTCACAGGGTGCTAGGCAGCAGGCAGCTGGCAGTAAGATATAGTGCTCACCAGGTGCTGGGCTTAGGACGGCAGGAGAGCAGGCAGGCAATACTGGGCAAGATCAGCAGGCAGTGGGTACTCATCAGAACAGGACAGCAGCTCCTAGAAGCAGTCATCTCCCATAAAGTGGCACTCCTCCTGACACAGCAGTCTTCACTCCAGTAAAGGGCTCTCACTGGCCCTGTGGACAGCGGAGGGGTGCAGATGGGCACAGGGGCCAGCACACAGGCCCAATGTGGCGGTACCTCCTGGCAGAGTGTCCCCTCTCATTCAGGTCCACGCTCAGTCTGAGCACATGGAGGCACAGCCCCCTCACCCCACCTACCAGAAAGGGCTGGAAGCTTCTGGAAGGTTCCCTGGGAAACCGGTCCCAACTGGTTTAGGGGGAGTGTAGAGCACCCTGTCTGCCAGACTTCCTCCAAAAGCTGGGGGTGCTGGGAAACAAACGACTAGACTGGTAACCCACCTCTGGCAGGCAGGCACAAGCACACAGCCATGGCGTCCATTTTAAAAGTAACATTTTACAAAGGTGCATTTCTACAATGGTGGAAATAAAGGTGCGTACACCATTGCACAGCATTTATTCTTTTCAGTTCAGACACACCATGTCAGTAAAAAGGCTAGGGGGAAAAGCGAAAAAGTTTAGGACAATAAGGGCCAAGTCCAACAGTGGTTGATGCCACTGCCTTAACAAAGGGTGTTAGCTCCTAGTCGTTGCATGTAACACAGATAGGGGATAAACAAAAATCCGTCTGAATAAAGTTCACAGACTGTGCTCTGGAATTTATTCTATATTTACAATTAATCAAAATGAGGCATTACTGCATATGTTTGGTACAAATGTAATGTTTCCACAGAGGTTATCCATGGGGTTAATACAGAGCTTTAAGAGGACAGGTCCTGCCAGGTCACATACCCGCAGTAATTAATAACTGATTTTGAAACGTGTCCCCATTGGGCCCTATATTTATTTTTTATTTTGCAGGTAAAACACTGATCAATTTCTCAACAATGACTTGAAAACTAGGCTCTGACTAAATTTCATTTACGCCAGCTTTATCTTGCATAATTGGCAGCATTTTGCTTTGAATCGTTATGATTGTTACAGAAAATGCCTGAGATTGTAGCCATTATGTCATGTCATAAAATTGACACGTTGAGTAAAAGATCCATATTACAAGAGCACAGGAAGAACGCAAACAAACCAAACACTTAATTTTGCATACTTTTTTGGCCATTTAATTCAATAAAGAACCAACCTTGGAAACATCCAATACATAATCCATGTCAGCAATGCAGTCTCTATTTACATTTCACGTTTTACCTCATCTTGCATTTCTGTATTTGGAGTATTGCTTTTTCTAGATGTTTTTTTTTAAATTCTTTATTTTTTCACACTTCATACGACTCTTTTATAGTGCATACTGGGAATTGAGTTTGTAATAATGACGTCCGTGGCCAGGATGTAGTTTCCAGTAGATTTATGAAGTTGTAGTTACATGTTGTAAAGATCAAGTAGAACAGCCCCACCAGGAGCAGCCTCTCTGCTGCTCAGCGCATCTTCAACTGTCAACACTCACACCAGGCACCCAAGCATTCCAAACATGTCCATCACACCAACATTCCATACAGAACACTCACTCTTACTGAGCAGCTAGGAACTAGGTACATAGGAACAGTATAAACACAACAACAGGATATTACAGAGTTGCCTCTAGGTCTCTGGGTGGGTTCTGGTTATTGCTGTGGATTCATGATGGTGCACAATTGAGAGCTCTAAAGTTGAGGCCGAAGATTATCTGAGTTTCTCACAGTGCCTTATAACGGACGATGAAGGTAGTCAGACTACATTGTTATCCAATCCTTGGACTCCCTGCTGAGCGATTGAAGCAACAGTCACATATGTGTCAAGTGTGATTACCATTTATCTGAAAGTGAATGTGTACACAACTGTTGAAATATTGAAAGTATCAAAGGCAAAATGATCTGTTTACTGGTGACGAGAGAGATTGAATGTGTATGTGTGTGTGAAAGGTTGCTAGAGTGGACCTGCTGAAAGGGGGGTGATGCAAGGAAGTGCATGCAGAACGACAGAGTGAAAAAGTAGTGATGAAGAGTGAAGTAGAGATATATAATTTAAGAGAAAAAGGATGTAAGAGTCTAACAGCGAAAGACTAGAAAGAAAAACTGCCTGAACTGAATAACGGGAGTGATTGGGACACCGTAGACCACAACCCCTTTCACAGACTTTAGTAATGTTCAATTCTCAATCTCATGTTTTCAGATTTTAAACATTTTCATTTCTTTTTTTCTTTTAATTCTTTTTATTGATGACAAGTTTACATGTTACAATCTTTATACAAACATAAGCGCTCAGGGATGTGGTTTTATCTCCACACTCTAACACTGACCATAGCTCATACAAGCTCTTTATCGATTCCAAGTCTGGCCTACTTATAATTAAGCTACCCCGGGCCCGGTTCCTGTCCCATTTGTGGGGGCTCACAGATTCCTCCCCTGTAATCGTTCCATTTTTCCCAAACCTGTAACCTCTTTTTAGGACATGCTCTAGATTCGTAAATTGTCTTTTCTGTCACCATGCACCAGTCCATGTACCTTTCCCATTCTGGTACTGACGGTGCTTCCTGGGCCCCCCACTGCTTTGCAATAATCCGTTTGGCGATGATCAGTCCCAATGCTACCCATATTCTCTCCTTACTAGTTAAGTCAGTTGGACCCCATATATTCAGGAGGCACATCTTTATACTATTTTCTATTATTTTCCCCACCACTTCTTCCATGCACTTTATCAGTTCAGCCCAATAGCTTTGCATATGTGGACAGTACCAAATTACATGCATAAAGGTGCCCTCTTGTCCGCAGCGTCTCCTGCACCCTGAATCGGTTCTATAGCCCATCTTTACCAACGCCAGGCCCCCGAGATACGTTCTATGAAGTATTTTAAGCTGCACGAGTCTGAGCCTGGAGGGGATAGCAATCTCCCTGGGGGAGGCGATTGCCTCTAATCATTCTTCCTCCTCCATCTCAGCTACATCGTGTTCCCAGTTAGTTCGGAGCCGGATAAGAGGGTCAGTCATGTTATTGATTAGCTTCCTGTAAACCAGTGAGATGGACTTGTTAGGCATGTAGCCATCTAGGATCCTATCCTCCAGTGGGGAGGACTCCGGGAGTGTTACCCCTTTTGTAATAATCGCTTGCAGTGCGTGTTTGACCTGTAAATATCTAAAGTATTCTGTTTGTGCAAGGTCGTATTCAGTTTGCAACTGAGTGAAAGTCATCACATCTCCCGCCCTCCATAAATCCCCTACCTTAGATATGTCAATCAAGTCCCACCGGTCAAAGCCCTTGGTGTTTCTTAAGTTGCCTAGCATTTCCGAGTCCCAAAGTGGGGTAACCTGCGTGACCTTTCCCTCCAAGCCCAGGCTCTTCGTGGCTGTCTGCCATATTTGGACCGCATGCATTGTGGGGCCTGTCAGTTTCAATTTGGTGGATTTGGAGTAAAGGACTTTCGTAAAATCTCCACCCGGTAGTAACCACCTATCCATTTGGTATCCCGGGTCACCTGGAGGTCTGTATTGACTTTGGTTAATCGCTGCGGGCTGCGCCGCCCAATAATATCGTTTAATATCTGGGAGGCCAATTACCCCTTCATACCTTCCCCTTGTGAGCTTCTGAATTGAGATCCGGGGCGGTTTCCCTTCCCACAGAAGTTCTCTCTGGGTAACATTTTTATTTCTAATGATCATTGTTGCCACTAATTTTTCTGCTACAGCTAACATGCATTGCCAAGGCTATAGGTCGGGTTTGTTTTAGGCATGTGTTTGTCGCTGTTTGATATGTCCAGATACAATAACAAAAAACTCTCAAAGAGGCATCCAAATACTAGTCAGATGACACATTGAGTGAACACATGATTTCAATTCACATGCGTTAAACTACGCCCTCGTTTAGATAGGCCCACGCTGCTTGGACAGGATTTCTAATTCCTGTTCTTTGGCCATATCTCTCTGACAGAGACCCAACATTTTTATCCTAGTGAAAGTACATGGCTAATGTGATTGTTTTGTGATATTGGCGTATGTTCTCAGACTTATGTTAGCTTGCATAATGTGCACTTTTCATTATGTTGCAATACTAAATACTGTTCCTATCGAAGGCACAGAAACACGCACGATTTAGTAGTTTTTTTTTACCGGTCCAACGCTGCAGTTGAGGTTATGTTTTGGTATCCGAAATAGTGAACAGCCAAGACGTTCAGCGGCAATACGCTTGTCACCCCACAATTGGAGATCTTTTTAAAACATGAGAACGAGTGGGTAGTCAGATGGTCAAAGAATCGTCCGATTAAAGCTCCGCCCCGAGGAAAAGAGAGAGAACTGAATGAACAACATGCAGTAATCCTTGGAAATTTTTCAACACTGAAAACCGCAGTAGAAATGGCCACTAGATGGCAATGCGTAGAAAGAAATAACCAAGATCGGCGGCTCCAGGTTACAATCAATGTTTTAAAGTTTGATGCCAACTCATGTTACTAGCTACTATCGTAGAGAAGTGAACAACAGCCGATAGCAAGATTTGCTTGCATTTTCCACCAGCCTGTTTTAGTGCTAGAATCAAATCCCGCACAAGTCTTATATTAGAGACTATATTGGCATCCCTCTAACCTCCTCAGGCCCATCATTGGATGAAAAGCGCCCTTAGGTTTCCTTTCTCATTCACGGTACATCCACGCTTTCAGTATATGCACTGCATATCTGATTATGATCTGGATGTAACGTTTCTTTACACGAATCATGGGCAAGTTTATCATAATAATTATATTTAAAGACTTCTTTGGTCTGAGAGCGAGAGGTATTTGGTTAATCACAGAATTTGTTCAATCAAACAATCAAACTGAATTTGTATAGCGCTGCTTATCACTCGTAAGGGTATCCAGACACTGGGTGGGGGGGGGGTGTTAGTCGAAAAGCCAGGTTTTCAGGCCTTTCCTGAATTCTTGTATGGTGGAGGCTGTTCGGAGGGGGAGAGGGAGGCAATTCCAGGATTTAGCAGCCAGGTGCCAAAAGGAGTGGTCGCCACTCCTGTGGATGTGAGGCATGTGGACCATGGAGAGTGATGCAGAGCGTAGTTCTCGGTGGGTTTGTGGAAGATCAACCTGTGGTTGAGGTATTCTGGTTCTATGTTGTGAAGAGTCTTGTAGGCGTAGGTGAGCTATTTGAACTGGCACTGTTTGCTAGTGGCGGGCGGGGGTGGGTGTAGGGTGGGCGAAGGGTGGGCATGAATGGGGGGCGAGAAAGAAGAAAAAAAGAACTTAACTGCCACCTGCAGCCTATCACATCGCCCGTCTTCTGCTCCTCTCTTGTATCCACTGCAGGCAGAGGCTCCCAGCTTCCCCTGCGGCCAATCCTGAAGCTGCTCTCATGCATGACAGCAGCTTCAGGATTGGCCTGAGCGCTGATGATTTGCGCTCCCAGGGAGACTGGGAGCCTCTGTCTGCTGTCTCCAACCTGGCAACGCAGCTGGGTTGGAGAGAGCTTCAATGCGCATGTGGATTTGGCCGTCCTGAGACGGCCGGCCAAACCCACATGCGCACTGATAGCAGTGCTGCCCACCACTCCCTCTCCTGACTGCCCCCGCTATGGCCCGCCCCCAGAATGCAGCATGTAGAAGTTGAAAAAGAAAACGATAATAAACTTGTTTTATTATCGTTTTATTTTTCAACTTTTAAAGCCGCTGGTAGGTGAGGGCAGCGCTCCTCCTCCATAGCGGAGGAGCTGCCGCTGGGTGGGGGGTGATTTTGGTCCGTCTTGGGAGGTCAAGGATGAACCTGTCTGCAGCATTCTGGATGGTCTGGAGTCTGTTGAGTAGTTGTGAGGTGGTTCCCATGTAGAAGGAGTTGCCATAGTCCAGTTGGCTTGTGATGAGGGCCTGGGTGACGGTGCGTCTGGTGCTGATGGGGAGGCAGTTGAAGACTTTTTCGAGCAGGCGCAGGCTGAGGAAGCAGGCGGATGAAACGGTGTTCACCTGTTTTCTCATTTTAAGCCTGCTGTCCAGTATGGTGCCAAAGTTCCTTGTGTGTTATGTGGGTGCGGGTGAGGGGCAGCGTTCCATTGGCCACCAGGAATCGTCCCATGGGGAGGTATTGCTCCTGAATATGAGTAGCTCTGTTTTGTTGGTTTTGAGTTAAAGGCATCTGTTCTGCATCGAGCTTGCGACGCAGGTCATGCATCTGTGGAAGTTTTCTTTGTTGTTTGTGGGGTCTGAAGATGAGCTTAGTGTTGTCAGCATAGGAGATGATGTTCAAACCTTAGGATCTGACCAGGGTGGTCAAAGGGGCCATGTAAGTGTTGAATAGGGTCGGGCTTAGTGAGGATCCTTGTGGGACGCAACATATGATGTTTCTTGGGCCTGAGGTATATGGTGGGAGGCGGACGCTTTGGGTTCTTCCGGAGAGGAAGGAGGCGATCCATTCGAGGGCTTTGCCCTGAATCCCAATTTGTTGAAGTCCGTGCAGGAGGGTGTAGTGGGACATGGTGTCAAAGGCAGTGAAGAGGTCAAGGAGAATCAGGGTGGCTGTTTCTTCCTTGTCTAGGAGAAGCCTGATGTCATCTGTTGCCGTGATAAGGCCATTTTGTTGCTGTGATTTGAGCAGAACCCATATTGGGAGAGGTCCAGTAGAGTGTTGGTTTCTAGCTGAGTGGAGAGTTTGAGGTTTATTGCTTTTCCAGAACTTTTGCAGGAAAAGGGAGCAGGGAGATGGGATGGTAGTTTTTGAGTTCTTTAGGGTCCAATGGGGTTTTTGAGGAGCGGTTTGACTTTCGCGTGTTTCCATCCCTCTGGGAATGAGGCTGAGGTGATGGATGCGTTGATGATGGTGGTGAGTTCTTTGCCTTTGGTGGTGTTCCCCAGGCTGAACATGTGACAGGGACAGGGGTCCTTGGGTGCTCTTGAGTGGATGGTGTTCATGATGGAGGTGGTTGTTTGCGCCAAGAGAGATTCCCATGCTGTTAGAGAGTTTTTGTTGGGGTTAGTGAGGTTGAGGAGTCTGTTGAGTTTGGTTGCTGGAGATTGGGGGTCAAAGTTTTCATAGATGGTGGCGAATTTGCTGTAGAAGAAGTCTGTGAGGGAGTCACAGAGAGCCTGGGAGGAGGTGACGGTGTTCTCAGTGGCTGTGGGGCTGGAGAATTCCTTGATGATTCAGAATAGTTCCTTCCTGTGGTTGGAACTGGCATCCAGGCAGTCGGCCAGGGCACTTTTCTTGGCACTTTTGAGGTGTTGGTGGTACTCGTTGAAGGCTAGTTTGAAGGTAGATCAGTTGGTGGGTGTTTTGCTGGTGTGCTAGATTCTTTAAAGTTGCTTGTAGTTGTGTTTGTAGGATTTGAGCTCATGAGTGAACCAGCTGGAGTGTTTGGAGGATATGCTGGCTTCGGTGGGTTTGAGGGGTGCAACCTTGTCTGCACAGTTTGTGATCCATGTGTTGAAGTTTCTGATTGCCTCCTTGAGGTCTGTGGCAGTGTCGGTGGTGAGGCGTTGGGGTGGTTATCCAGAGGTTCTATGTTACTTTGCTACAGCTCCTGTAGGGGGTGCTAGGGGTGGGTATTATGTGGAAGTGGACGATTGACTGGTCTGTGCAGGTGATTTCAGTGGTGTGGCTGAAGGATAAAGGCAATGGAGAAAGCTGGGTAGAAAGAGGTTAAATAGATGTTGATTGTACACGAAGGAAGAAAGGTTCGACAAAGGAGAGTTCAGGGCGATCGATGGGACTACTGGCAGAGTGAGGCAGCAGGGGAGAGCTGGCCCGGGGACCTGCTCAATGGAGTCGGGCTGCGGCCTCCATTAAGTAGATTACCCGGGAGATGGCTGAGGCACTGGGCGGGGTCAGCGGGAAGCAGACTGGAGAGGGAGCACAGGGGCAGCCTGCAGGGAAAGAAGTGGGAACAGGCATTTACAATACAATAGGTCTCGCATTTGTTAAAATTAGAGCTGTTGTCGTTGAAAATACAAATTTTTCAACTTTTGCTTTTTTATTTGCAGTGGTGTGATTATATTAGCATAGCATGATTTCCACTGGTATGACCTTGCCTGGCTGGTGAATGAGTCAATGGGAAATAGGTTATAAGAGAGGGGAGATAGTAAAATGCTGCATGAAAATTTTTTTTTAGACTGGTGAAAAGTGGAATCTGAGAAACAAATGATGTCACATAGACTACATTATGGCAGGTGCGCTCACAATGGAAATTGCCATGGATCAAAAGAATGGACAGAGATAAAGCAGCTATAATAGCATTAGCTATGAGGGAAACTAGGAGCGTCTGGGATGAGGGGAGGAGGACCCAAAAACGTAGCAGCAATCTGGGGCCTTTTATGCTGTTATTCGGGAACCCACATTTTCATACGATTTTCTTTTGATGGATTGGAAAAATGCGGCCTTGAGGGAACACCCGGTGCGCGCACCCTTTGTGCGTGAGTGCCTCACCAGTGTCGTTGTGACCCATGGTGAGCAACTGTGCCCTAGAGAGAAAGAACAGCTGTATGGCTGGTGCCAGGACAGTCAAGCTTTTGCGGTAGGTTCAGGCAGTGGCTGTTTGCCCACGCTGGCCTGCAATCTGTGCTTACAGGGAAAGGAGCAAAGGCTAGCCGACTTTTATTCTGGCCTTATCACCTGCTGTGCCAATGTTGACTTGAAAGCGGGTCCTTAAAAGGTAGTAAAAATAAAAAAAAATATTCTTGCTTCAGTGCTATTACTAAGTTAAACATGAACCGAACATAAGAAAAACGTTAAGCGTGAAAAGGCAACATACGTGGGGTTCTAAAGGCACATACCTTTATCTAGTGAATCTTGAAAACAGGGGGAAGAGGAATGCTGCAGGGAAGTGCTGAAGCCTAAACTGATGACAGAGACCATTGGGTGGCGCTCAATGTTTAAAGGACTTACACAAGCCTGCTGCTATTGTATTGTATTGTAATTGCATTTATATAGCGCTTACTACCTCTGATGAGGAGTCAAAATGGCTTTTTTGGCGAGTAGCACGCTACTCCAGAACCCAAAAAAGGATTAGTGGTCAAGTAATATAGGGAAATATGAAATTAATTTGAACGGTGGATATGTTGGTCTGTTATTTGGATTGAAAAGGATAGTGGAGGGATAAAAGAGGGGAAGGGTTTTGCATGTATTTAGCACTCGCTATGGAGAAAAAGATGATGGAGAGAAGGATGGAGAGTATATGGATTAATGGGGAGAAGGCTGGAGAGTATATGGATGAATGGGGAGAAGAATGATGACTGAGAGAAGGATGAATGGATGGAGAGAAAAGACAGATGAAAAGAAGGAAGGATGGGAGAATGATAAATGGATGGATGGCAAGAAGGAAGGACGAATGATAGATAAGAAGGAAATGAACCAAAGCAATAGAAAGAGGATGGATGGATGATGTACAGGGATGGATGGAGTGAATCATGGAAAAAAAAAATAATGGTGACAAAGGAGGTCAAAAGACTTGAAGAAGGATGGTGCCAATGAAAGAAGACAATTAAAGAATTTCAAAATTCCCTCAGGCGGAGGATTCTTCAAAATGTATGCATGGTTCACTTGCCTCATCCCTCTGCTCAGGAGCTTTTTGGGACAAGGTTCAAAGTGTGTTGTATTTTTGCTGCCTATTCCCATGAATGTGTGATCGTTTGGATTCCATCAAATGTGCAGTTACAGAGGTCATCTATGTTCATGTAAAAACTTTTAGTGCCATGTTATAATTTGAGTTTGAACAAGGTCCACTCCAAGCCTGAACTTATATGCCAAACATGGCAAAGCGCAGCATAGATTTAAGTGGGAGGCAAAAAGTTAGAGGGGGGGGGGGTCCTTAAAGATGCATGACTATATAATTAAGGGCATGGCTTAAACATGTGAACTACATTTTTGTGATAACTAAAGTTTGCCTTTCGACTGGGGTTTTGATGCAATATTAAGTAAAGCATGAAAAATAAACAGGAACTACCTCAGTGACACGTAATACTTTAACATTTTTGCAGTAATTTTTCCGAAATTTCTCTGTGTTATTTACCAGTAAAGTTAAGGGCATGAATATAGGTCCTAATGGGAACCTGTTTCAATGTCTGTTTTTTATTGCTAATTTCTCTTAGATACGGAGGGACCTAGCACACTTAAATCCTGAAGCGCAAGCCATATATTGTGGAGGTGTGGCTCAAAACCATATTGCAGGAAGTGGGACCTTACTCTAGTGAGAATCTTACCCAAGTAGGCAGTCAGTAAACTGCACGCAGGCAAATTAACCCTTTAACCTATTTTGAGTCAAAACTGTGACTATGTAGGCAAAAGACATATCTCTTCAGCAAGTGCATTAGCCGCCATAGTTATCTTATTACTAATATTACCAATGTATTATTAGCGGGAATTCGTGTAAAAGAAGATTTTTGGGCGGGGGAGCAAAGATTGTCGTACCAGTTGTAAGGAACTAAGCCAGCCCTGTTTTTCTGCCTTCTCTTTATTATCCCGCAGCCCTGGCTGCTTCTATTTTCCCGTCTTGCAAACATTACTGTATGCTTGTTTAAAATGTTTGTGATGCCCTGAGGAGTATTCTCAGCATAAAGGGACACAGCAGGTATATCTTTCCCGCGCTAAATAAAATTCACCCATTTCGCTTTTCCTGAGCATTTCGGATATGCTCAGATAGGGCAGTACCCTCGCTGGTCTTGGGAGGGAGAGGGAAACATCTCTCAACTTTCTGTGGAAATACCTAATCACCAGGCAGGGCGGTACTAACCACACAAGGTGTGATTTAGGAGGAGCTGCGCCGTCACCTGAGCTCGGACATGACATACTTTTCCCAGGAGTTACAGAATAAATCAGCATAAGGCTGATAACAATCTGAGGCTGAACGTGACACAAACTCTGACTTGCAAAGTATTCTCATTAGTACGCAAACGAAGCCTCAAGCGACGTGCCAGAAAATGGAACCTTTTTGCTGATCAGGACTTGTTGATTTATTATTTTCACGTAGTACCCAGACCATCACAGAAAAGCTCATCAATGGCTGCACGCATTTCATGTTAATTTTTATGGGCATCCAGTAACTGTCCCCTGTGTGAAATATGCAGCTACGCCTAGAGCAAGAAACGAAAAAGAAACAGCAACGAGGAAGGTAGATTGTTGGCCTAGGGGCCTGATTCAGTGGTGGCGGGCATCTACAAGGGGGGAGGCTTTCAAATAACATTACAAAATTAAAAAATAAACACTTGCCGAACCCGCCCTCTGCTCCGGACGTCTTCTTTGTTCACTGGGGCAATGCAAGAAACCCTGCACATGAACACGTTTAATATACATTTATTTTCACAGCAGCGACCGGAAGGAGGTGGTGTGTGTGCAGGCAGGGCTGGGCCAGGAAGGGTGGAAGCAACACGAGGGCGGGGATAAAAGCATGGCAACACGGGCTCTCCCCAAACAGTAAACAAAGCCCAGTGCCTCTGCCACTGCTCATGCAAAGGGCTGACTTACCGGGCAGTAAACTGACAATATGAGGAGCCGGGGAGCCAGCTGCCACATGGGATCACAATCTGAGGTAAACATTGAAGTGAGCATGGTCACAAGTAAACAGTATTAAGCGTCTATACAGAACAGGAATCAGTCCGCATCGTTTAAACACTGTGTTTGTGTCTGAGGGTGGTAGGAGGGTGGAAGTAGCGATGGGGGTGAAGCAACTTTAAAAAAAAAAAGTTTGCTAAAACCCAGATAAGGAAAGTAAGAGTAAGTAGACTGTGCTCAGCCGGTGCTCCTTAGTCTTAACCAGAAGGGACGTATCGGCTGAGTGAACAACCCAGGGCCCAGCAAAAAATAGCGACGGAGCAGTAAGCCAATGAATAATAGCAGGCGGGAATAAAGTTGTTTTGTTAAAGACAAAAGGTCTTGCAGACAGCGCATGCACGCTGCCTAGGCTCGACCTAAAAAAACAAGAGATTAATGAGGAGAGAAAGTGGTTAGAGGCGATTGTGGGAGAAAGATGAATTCAGTGGGAGTGAAAAGTTGTCAAGAGCCTGAAAAGGAAGAATGAGTTTAGTGGGGGAGCAAAAGGTTTAAGGGGCCTGAAAAAGAAGGATGCTGTCAGAGGGGGGAGTGAGAGCGGATTTATTCAGTGGAGAAAGCGGGTTAATGGAGAGAAAGCGGGTCAAACGGAGGCAAAACGGGTTACACAAAGGAGAAAAGCAGGATTAATGGAGCGAAAACGAGTTAAGCAATGGAGAGAAAGCCGGTTACACAAAGGAGAAAAGTGGGATTAATGGAGAGAAAATGGGTTAAGCAATGGTGAGAATGTGGGTTACATGGAGGCAAAACGGGTCACACAAAGGAGAAAAGTGGGATTAATGGAGATAAAATGGGTTAAGCAATGGAGAGAAAACGGGTTATATGGAGGAAAAACGGGTTACACAAAGGAGAAAAGCGGGATTAATGGAGAGGAAATAGGTTAAAAGCAATGGAGAGATGGCGGGTTACATGGAGGCAAAACGGGTTAAAGATCGAAGGATAAAGGCAATGGAGAAAGAGTGGAAAAACTGTGGAGAAAGGGGCTAAACAGGTATGGGTTGTACACAAAGGAAGCAGGGTTCGACAAAGGAGAGAGAGTTCAGGGCGATCGGTGGGACTGCTGGTAGAGCGAGGCAACAGGGGAGAGCTGGCCCGGGGACCTGTCTTAGCAGCTCACCTCCGAGTGTTTAGCATAAAATGTAAGGTACAACATCAATAAAATGTATGGATCTCGTGCCTAGCTTCAGATTGGAAGCAGTGTTAATGCTCAGGGACCGGAGGGCGTGCACAATATACCTGGTGTCCAGTAAGACATGATCACGTTCTGCTCTTTGGCATCAACTATTGCTCTAATTGTTGAGAATAGATTACTAATTTAACAGTTTCAGTTAACCAAATTAATCTTTTCAGTAATTGCAAACCCACTTTTAACAACCTCAAAAGAAGTTTTGTTTTAAAACAACACAGTTCGCGTCTTTTCTCTTTGTGTCGAACACTGATCTTCAATACTACCTCCTGGACATGTTTATTTGTGCTGCTACTTTATTTCGGGTTCAAACACTGTTTTGATTTAATTGATGGCAAAAAGCGGGTATCATTATTCTGCTCTCCATCTCTGCAACTAAATGAAAAAAAATATAGGCAAATATAGGCAACGGTGAAACGCATTTACTGTCCTCTGTTTGTATGCGCTGTTGGTGAGAAAACGTAAATAAAATATTTAATACATGCCTGTGGTGCTGCCTGATTCCTGCCGTGAGGAGAAGAAACTGGAGTAGCAGGATTCTTTGGTTATATATATTGTATGTATGTATGGCGGACACAATGGGTGTTCAATAAATCTTTTTGTACTTACTTTGGGTCTGCCTTCGTTCTTGGACTGAGGAATTGCAGTTGCGAAGGCGTTCGCATATATATATATATATATATATATATCCAAAGAATCCTGCTACATATATATAAATATATATATGTACATATATATATATATATATATATATATATATATATATATATATATATATACACATATATACATATATAAATACACACTGGACAAAACAAAGGTTAAAAAGACGTTATAGTTAGGTGAAAATTAAAATGTCAGTCATAACATCACATTCTAAACCCGAAAAATCACTGAATTATCCAGTTATAGTTGACTAAGCTAACTATAACTTGTGCCCCCACCATGCACTGCTTATGATCTCACATATTACATCACACATGATGTTCAATTATATCATTGATGACATCACTAATGACATTGCAAATGTCATCAGCAGTCTGTCAACCCCCCGCAAGCAGCTAAGTGGCCACAGACCCCCAGCCCACATATTCCTTTTTGGAAAAATATTTTCCTCCCACAGGATACCCGAGAAAGCACAGAGATCTGCACTGGCTCCCTCATGACCACACAGAGGGGTCCCGCAGGATTCCCGCGGGAGCTGTCAAAATCTCCTTCGGGAGTACCGCGGGACTGGCGGGGTGGAAAACTATATTTTGGGCCATGGGGGTCAGGGTACTGCTACCCTGCACATTAGCATGTGTTTTAAATTTTATTTTCAGAGCATGGGTACTGAGGCGCTGTATCCTATAATGGTGACTGCAACATTTTATCTCATGTTTCGGCTAGCCAGTCAGATTCCTCTGTCCTGCGGGACTGCTGGGTCCCGCAGTATCAAGGATGCCAACAGGAAAAAAATGCCCTTGTGCACAATCAGATTGAAAACCACCAAGGACGCCGATCTAGCCGATCTATGTATATCTGAATGTGTCGTCCTTGTGGACTCCTGCAGGGGCTAACTGTCCAGATATCTCTATTTGTTTTGCCTTAATTTCTCAAAAACATCTGAACATATTTACACCAAATCACAAAAAGCACACTTTCTGGGTAAAGATCTACCTTTCTGCCAAATTCAGTATAACTCTGTTTAGACATTTTTCCTATATTGTTGTCTAAAATTAATTATGAAAAACGCATGGGAAAATTTCATTTTGGAACACCAAAACTTTTCAGGAAGGAGGTGAGGTGGATGAAATTTTAATTTGGAAAGTTTCATGAGAATTCATCAAACAACGTTAAAGTTATGAGCGAAACCAAAAACACTCTCCCTATGGAAAGTCTGACCTAATTGTAACTACACTGATATATACACATATATATATATATATATATATATATATATATATATATATATATATATATATATATATATATATATATATATCTCATCCAGTAGCGGTTGCCCTGTGTAGTTATAGTTAGGACCATATTTCCATTCCAAAAACATTTTTTGGTTGCTTATAACTTTGGCGCCATATGACGATTCTTCAAGAATCTTTCCTAAAAAAAAAGGTCTCATCCATCTCAGCTCCTTCCTGGAAAGTTTCAGGGTGATCCGCCAAAAGTAGGGAGAGAAAAGGGGGGGGGACACAAAATGTGTTTATGCCATTAATTTTTCCATAGAAAAATTGAACAGTGATAACGCAAAAAGTGCTGAACGGAATCACACCACATTTTGCAGATAGTTAGATCTTGCTCCAGAAAGCGTGCTTTTGTGATTTGGTGTAAATCCATCCAGAAGTTTTTTAAAAATTAAGGTTAAAACACTTTGTATATGTAACACTGCGGAGGATCCAAAGAGCCAACAGATCTTGAGATAAGATCTGATTGGCTACCACCACATCAGCAAAGAAGAAGCAGCAGTTATTTTAGGACTCAGGGACTTAGTCCCCAGTCTTACAAAAAGTAACAAAAAAATGGGGCGGCAGGGTAAGGACACCTTGCACCCCTTGGCCATGCTGAGTTTAATAAATTAAAGGAGGCCTTGGGCATTTTTATGTTGCTGGGACCTCCACCTCCCCGGGGCTTATGTTTAATTTAATGCGGGAGGGCCGTGTGGACCCCCAGGCCCCGGAGACCGCCATCTCCCTGGAGCTTTAAATAACATGAATTGGGGGGGCCACGTAGACCCTCCCGAGCCCCGGGGACCACCACCTCCCCAGGGCTTTTGTTAAATTAAATACAGGGGCATTGCCCCTGGGGGCATTTTTTTAATTGGCACCACTGATCTACAGAGAATCCGTGGCCCCAATTTAAAAAAAAGATGGTGGTTTCCTGCCTTTTTTTAACTGCCCTCCGTGTGAGCTAGGGCCCGGGAGGGTGCACATTTTTTATTATTTAGGGTGGGGGCATGCGCCCCCCTGAGCCTCTTGAGAACCTAGGGACCCCTTCCCCAATGGCTGATGTATTTAAATTAGGGAGGGGGATGTTCAGCCTCAATCCTCAAAGAGGCCCAAGGACCCCATCTCCTAGAGCCAAACATAAATATTAAAGTGGAGGCAGCATGCGTCTCCCGTGCCAGTGATCGGCCCCGGAGACCCTATCACTCAAGGCCCCATATGTTACAGTATCCCGGGGACTCCACCCCCCAGGACACTGTAGATCCCTGCCTAGTAGAGTGTAGGCATACCCTGCCTTCACTCTCCCAGACAGGGAACAGAACTTTGCTTCTGCCTGGGTGGGAGCAGTGAAAAATTCTGCTCCCTCTCATGTGGGAGCAAAGCAATGGAGCCCCCTCTGGCCAGCACTCAGTATGATGCTGGCCACAGAGCCAGCAGGGGCCACGGAGGCTTTGGGGTTACCCATGGTCCCCACTGTGGGACTTATTGTGGATGCCCAGGGTGAGTACCAGGGCACCCACCAATAACTAAAGAGGCCGACTCTCGGCAGGGGAGCTAGCAGGGGCTGTGGGGACCTGGGGCTCCACCTGCAACCGCAACAGAAAAAAAGATGTGGGGTGCCCATAATGTCCTGCGATGGCTTGTTATTTTCATTTTGTTTATCCTGGTGCTGCCCCTAGAATGACAGGGGCGCCACCAAACATTTGTTTTTATAGTTGTGGGGGGAGCTGCAGGAGGTGTAGCAGCCCTCCAGCACCATTAAAAAAAACAGTAAGGGCATGATTACGCATTTGGCGGTGTGGCAGTGGGCCAATACGCCAGAGCCCCGCTGCCACACCGCCAAACCTGTACTGACACCGCCTACCAGAATTAAAGTTTTCTCCTGGTCTGGCGGGTGGTGCTTTGGTGGTCCCAGGCGGTGAGCCTTAGAAAGCCACCGCAATGGGAATGCCAAAGCAAGTTCCTTTATGGCATGGACTTAACAGTCCATGCCGTGCAGGACCTGGGCATGAATGTAGACAGGGGGCACACCATGTGCCCCCCTGTGTTCATCCCCATGGCCCTGAGGCACCAGGGGCTCCTGCTGGTTCCACTTAGTTTCTTCACCGCCATGGCAGGCTCACCGCCATTTAAACTGTGGTGGTGAGGAAACTCGTAATATGCTTGGCAGTGCTGCAGCAACACCACCAATATATTGTGGGCCTCAGACCACTGCAAGACTGCCAGGGATCGTGGATCCCTGGCGGTAGCAGCGGTCCCACCGCCCAATTAGTAATAGGACGGTCGGACCACCGGTGAGGCGGTGCCCACACTGCCACCATGGCTAAAGCGGTCCATCAGACCACTGCAGTCATAATCAGGCCCTAAGTCTCCTGGGTCAATAAATCCATGACCCCGGAAGAGCTTACTATAATTTTTTTAAGGACTCCTGGTAGGAGCTCTATGCTCTTCAGCTGGAGTACAGGGCTCTCTTGTGGTTGTTTTATGACTGCATTTTGTAGGCTGAAAAATGTGAAAAGAACGGATGAAAGACATTTCTTAAAATAAAACGTTATTAAAATGTTTTGGGACAGTCACCTTTTTTAAACATTGCATTTGGGGTATTAATGAAATATACATTTGATTATAGTTATTGGTAATTTTTTCACAAAGATAATAGGTCTGCTTTATAAATGTTGAAATGCTGACCTCTTGATAAAGCTAATAGGCCCACTTTTTATATTTTGGTGTTGTGACCTTTTGGCAAAGTCAGTAAGTCTGCTTTACTTAAAATAACATCTTTTATATTGTAACATCACATAGTCAGCCTGCAGGGATTGGGTGCAATGCCACACACGGGCGAAGCCATGCACAGGGGAGGGTTAGGTTATGTTGAGGTTGTGCTATGATGGGTTACGTTTAAAAAACATAGAAATTCACTAAAAAAATAAAGGCTAAAGTGAGTATAGTTAGGAATTATAATAATACATCACTTTACAAAAAAAATAAAAACCTAGAAATTCAATGAAAAAACCCAAAGGTTAAAGGGTCATTATAGCTAGGTAAAGATGTTGGTTAAAATACACTATATTAAATGAACAAAACCACTCAAACTCACCAGTTATAGTTACTTTAGGGCACATGTTATAATTACTTGAGATAACTATAACTTGAGCCCTCGCAATGCATTGGCAAATACCTCAGAAATTAGACCACATATGACATGTTCTGTGCCATCATTTATAATGCCACTGCAACATCTGAAATAACATCATTGATAACAACACTGTGCATGGTGGGGCAGTATCCATTGGAAATTATGTCCCCAAACCTTTTTCATTTTAAAGTAACAGTTTTCATACATTTGTTAACAAACAACTGTTCCGGTATAGGTAATACTGACCTTCAACATTGCACTCTAGAGCACAGTTCCCATAGATTTTTACACACTTCAACCTCTGAGATATATATATATATATATATATATATATATATATATATATATATATATATATATATATATATTATCTACTATCTACTGGCGGTCGCCAGTAGATAGTTATAGTTAGGACCTATTTTCCATAGGAAATCCGCAACATTCTATTTGAAATAACTCTTGCGTCGGTTGACGAATCTTCTCAAAATTTTCAAACGTTATGGCCCGCTCCGGTCCGCTCCTACCCTGAAAGTTTCGGGGTGATTCATAAAGCGGGGGCCGAGAAAAAAAGGGGGCCCCAAAACATGTTTTCCCCATTCATTTTCCCATAGGAAACTTTAGCCACGGCTACAGCCCGAACTGCTGAACGGAATTACACAAAATTTGGCAAAGAGGTAGTTCTTGGTTCAGAAAGAACCCTTTTTGTTAAATGGTGTAAATCCGTTCAGTAGTTGCGGAGAAATTAAAAAAATAAGAGTCAAAAAATCAATTTCCCATAGGAAACTTTATGCAAGGCTACAGCCCGAACTGCTGAACGGAATTACACCAAATTTGGCAAAGAGGTAGTTCTTGGTTCAGAAAGAACCCTTTTGTTAAATGGTGTAAATCCGTTCAGTAGTTGCTGAGAAAATCAAAAGTAAAAACACATATATATCTGGGCGGAGCCTAACCACACATGTCATCGTGAGATCTGATTGGCTGTCAGCACTTCATCCTGGAATTGCTGGCAGCCATCTTGGGACCAATATAAATGATAGTACCCCATTGAAATGCATTGTAGTGAATCGAAGATTTTGAGGGTTACCAAAAGGAGAACTATAAAGGGTGATAACAGACTTTAGTTACATTAGAATTCATTTGTTGATGGTACCATACTAATTTCAGGAATTGTGGTGTGTTCTAAGGTGATTTTACCCTGTGAAAAACCTTCTGCTGGGATATCATGAATCATGTTTGAGAGAAAACTATTTTCACATGCTTGTCCCATACAGTTTTGGAAGGTGCTCCAGAAGCTAAAATGAGAGCATATTTTCTGTAAATTCACATTATCTTTCTCAGTCATGTGAGAATGAAGTCTGACATTCTCAGTAAAACATGTACATCCAACAATGGCAGAGACTGCCAGTTTATTCCTTTGTGTTCTACTGCAGCTTCCCAGAGTGTTCTAAAGAACAACTAGAGTGCTAACAGCCTTACTTATGACAAAAGTATGGCACACCTGAAGCCATCTTGATTGGAATAAACTGGTAACACTTAAAACATTTAATTTAAAAAGGAACAAAATGATGGGGTTCATTTTGTCATAGAAATTATGGTTAGTGCTGTAGAAAGAAAAATTCGGACATGTTTCAAGTGTGATCTCAAATATCTTCCTGTTATATTTCAACAGGAGCAGCCTGTCAGTTGATGCCTTTGTGTTCTACTGCAGCTTCCCAGAGTGTTCTAAAGAACAACTAGAGCGCTAACAGTCTTACTTATGACAAAAGTATGGCACACCTGAAGCCATCTTGATTGGAATAAACTGGTAACACTTAAAACATTTAATTTAAAAAGGAACAAAATGAGGGGGTTCATTTTGCCATAGAAATTATGGTTAGTGCTGTAGAAAGAAAAATTAGGACATGTTTTAAGTGAGATCTCAAATATCTTCCTGTTATATTTCAACAGGAGCAGCCTGTCAGTTGATGCCTTTGTGTTCTACTGCAGCTTCCCAGAGTGTTCTAAAGAACAACTAGAGTGCTAACAGCCTTACTTATGACAAAAGTATGGCACACCTGAAGCCATCTTGATTGGAATAAACTGGTAACACTTAAAACATTTAATTTAAAAAGGAACAAAATGAGGGGGTTCATTTGCCAGAAATTATGGTTAGTGCTGCAAAAAGAAAATTTAGGGCATGTTTTAAGTGAGATCTCAAATCCTCTTCTATTTCATTAGAAAATTCTGACATGCAGACTGAAACAATCACTTTCAATACCAGCAGTAGACTTCCAGTTAACTCCTTGGTGAGCAGTAGCTTTACTACAGTGATATAATGAACAACTAGAGTGCTAACATTCTGAATTTATGGCAAATGTGTGACACATCTGAATGCCTTCTTGATGGAATCAAAGTAAAAAACTGAAAGCATTTCCTACTGAGGAGACTGTAGTAAATGAGGAAATTAGGAAACTTCATAACAAATAAGTCTCCCAAGATGGCCACCAGAGAAAAAAGAGCCCAAATGTAGCACAAATATCACCCAGAGGTAGCCCACGTATAGCCCAATGACAGAAGTGTGCAAAACACTTTATTTTTTGTTTTTTTGCAGTTTTATATAGTGCAGACTGGTCAGGTATTGGAGTGCTTTACATGAGCATTGGTTACATCACCCAAGGACAAATTCATGTTGGTTGACCCCTACACTACCCAAACACCACTGCACTGCCCTAAACCCTAAAACACTACCCCCAGCACGACCCCTTCACTACCCAAACACAACTGCACTACCCTAAACTCAAAAACACTACCCCCAGCACGACCCCCTACACTACCCAAACACCACTGCACTACCCTAAACCCTAAATCTACCCCTACACTACACAAATATCACTGCACTACCCTAAACCCTAAAACACTAGAACCCAGCACGACCCCCTACAGTACACAAACACCACTGCACTACCCTAAACCCTAAAACACTATCCCCTACACTACACAAACACCATTGCACTACCCTAAACCCTAAAACACTACCCCCAGCATGACCCCCTATACTACACAAACACCACTGCACTACCCTAAACCCTAAAACACTACCCCAGCACGACCCCCTACACTACCCAAACACCACTGCACTACCCTAAACCCTAAAACACTACCCCCAGCACGACTCCCTACACTACACAAACACCACTGGACTACCCTAAACCCTAAAACACTACCCCCAGCACGACTCCCTACACTCCCTACACTACCTAAACACCACTGCACTACACTAAACCCTAAATCTACCCCCAGCATGACCTCCCACACTACACAAACACCCCTGCACTACCCTAAACCCTAAAACACTACCCCCAGCACGACCCCTACACTACCCAAACACCACTGCACTACCCTAAACCCTAAAACACGACCCCGTACACTACACAAACACAACTGCACTACCCTAAACCCTAAAACACTACCCACAGCATGACCCCCTACACTACACAAACACCACTGCACTACCCTAAACCCTAAAACACTACCCCCTACACTACACAAACACCACTGCCCTACCCTAAACCCTAAAACACAACCCCCAGCATGACCCCCTACACTACACAAACACCACTGCACTACCCTAAACCCCCTACACTATACAAACACCACTGCATTACTCTAAACCCTAAAACACTACCCCCAGCACGACCCCCTCACAACACAAACACCACTGCACTACCCTAAACCCTAAATCGACCCCCAGCACGACCCCTACACTACCCAAACACCACTGCCATACCCTAAACCCTAAAACACTACCCCCAGCATGAACCCCTACACTACCCAAACACCACTGCACTACCCTAAACCTTAAAACACTACCCCCAGCACTACCCCCTACACTACACAAACACCACTGCACTACCCTAAACCCTAAAACACTACCCCAGCACTACCCCCTACACTACCCAAACACCACTGCACTAACATAAACCCTAAAACACTACCCCCAGCACAACCCCCTACACTACACAAACACCACTGCACTACCCTAAACCCTAAAACACTACCCCCAGCACAACTCCCTACACTACCCAAACACCACTGCACTACCCTAAACCCTAAATCTACCCCCAGCACGACCCCCTACACTACCCAAACACCACTGCACTACCCTAAACCATAAAACACTACCCCCAGCATGACCCCCTACACTACACAAACACCACTGCACTACCTTAAACCCTAAAACACTACCACCAGCATGACCCCCTACACTACTCAAACACCACTGCACTACCCTAAACCCTAAAACACTAACCCAGCATGACCCCCTACACTACCCATACACCACTGCACTACCCTAAAGCCTAAAACACTACCCCCAGCACGACCCCCTACACTACGGCACTACCCTAAACCCTAAAACACTACCCCCAGCACGACCCCCTACACTACCCAAACACCACTGCACTACCCTAAACCCTAAAACACTACCCCCAGCACGACCCCCTACACCACCCAAACACCACTGCACTACCCTAAACCCTAGAAAAGAAACCCCCACCCCATGCCCAATCCCCCTTACCTCTCACTTCTCGTGGTTCCTCTCTCCTCGTGGTTCCTGCTTCACGTCGTCTCTGAGGGGCGGTGCACGTCGTTGTGAGGAAACGGAACAGCCTCTGTTTCCTTACAACGACATGGATCGTCTACATGTTTTTAGAACGCATGGTCATTTACCATACATACCTTTACAACAAAATTCGTTGTAAAGGCATGCGTGGTAAATGACCATGCGTTCTAAAAATGCGTAGTAATGACTTCGTGATGTACAACGCATGCGTGGTAATGCATGCGTTGTAATGGTATCGCAAAGTAAAAAAGTCGTTGTAACGGCTGTTTACCGATCGAAGCTGGCCCCTGTTCTTCAGTGAGACGTTTATTTGATTAATTAGGAGGAAGGAATGTGTTTTTTTACCGAAAAGTGCATTCCCGGCTGTTGTATTGTGAAAGTGTCCGCGTGGCCTGGTTTCACTTCCGGTGAGAGAGTGGAAGAGTCTGTTTGGATCTAAAGGAGTTCTGTTGTTGGACGGGGCCGGCGCGACATGTCATCAGAAAACATAGCTAATGGAAAGCGTCCTCCCTGAAGTGTGGAACAGTGCCATGAGAGGTCAACGAGTGTGCGTCCCACCGCAGTATGACCGTACCGCGTGACCCATGTGCCACCTCCAGGGTACGGGAGGCAGAAGCGGCATCGCAGGTCCTCTTGAAGACCGTTGTAGCACTAATTCTACATTTTGGTACTAGGGCATTTTAACTTCGTTGTTCCTGCCAGATACAAAGAGAAGATCCTGTGTTATTCAGTGCCCTCGTTACCTTTTTTGTGGGTTGTGGTGCTTGTCACTTCGCTGCCCCGCCGGTGCACACGACTGGGCACCCCACCTCGTGTGCCATCTGCAGGGCCTCTGCCCTCGGATCACTGGTTTCGGTTTCTGGAGTGGCAACATAAACAGTTGCTCCCAAAGGACTAGCCTGAACACTTAGGTGAATATCCCCTGCACCAGCATTCCACGGAAATTCTTTCCTAGCTCTCCCACGTCAACGAGGACGTCATAATAGCACGGCTCCGCTCGCGACACCGTATGACGTCATCGGAGCCATAAGAGAACCTCGTCGGCGTGCTGACGTCAGTTCCACCCATTTTTTCCGTGCCACCGAGGCAAACAGGGGACCGAGACATTTTCACATGTATACATAGTATAATAAATATATATATATTCACTGAAAAAACCATAGGTTTCAGGCACGTTATAGTTAGAAATTAGCATTTAAAAAACCTTAGAAATTCACTGAAAAAACCATAGGTTTCAGGGGCGTTATAGTTAGTTGGACATTTCACTCGTACAAAACCATAGAAATTCCCCCGTTATAGTTAGTTCAGCTAACTATAACTCGCGCGCTCCGCAATGCACTGCTGATGACGTCACATATTACATCACTCATGACATGGTCAGTGACATCACTCATGACATCACTGATGACATCATCCAGTGAATGTGTGTTTTTCTGAAAATTAAATATGTTTTATATATGTATATCTCAAGGTCGATGGAAGAATAAATGGGTATATAAGTGTCTAAATGGATGATTTTGTTTTGTAAAATTGATTGTATAACTGACTAAGTGTATCTTAGTGAATACATGGGTTAGTGAGTAATGTTTAAATATGAAAATATCTGTATCAGTCTCTCACTTTGTGTATAAGTGGCTGCATGGGTTGGTGAGTAGCTACATGAGTGTCTATATGGGTTATTAGTTGGTTTTTTGAGTATCAGTATGAGTGTCTGAGTGTCTGTATGGTTCGGTGGGGGGTATTACTTAGTGCATAGATGCATGAATGAGTGACTCACTGTTTGTATGTGTTGAAGACAGCATGTGTGTAGGACTGTATAGGTGGATGAGTATGTGTATGGGTGTGTTAGTGAGTGAATGACTGTCTCAATAGTGTCTTTATGAGTAACTACATATGTTTTAAACTAGTATATGTGAGTATTGGTGTATATAAGTGAGTATATGTGAGAGTGAGAGATTGGAAGAGTTCCTGTACAAATAAGTAGGTGTTTCTATAAGTGATTGTTTAAGAGAGTAAGTATGTGTAAGTTTCTGTAGAAGTAAGTGTGGTAGTGTGTGTATAACTGTATATGCAAGTAAATGGATGTTTGATACTTTGTTTGCATGTGTGACTATGTGTGTGAGTAACTCTATGGATGAGTGGCGGGGTGTAACAGGATGTATAGGTGTATGAGTACATATGATGAGTGAGTACATGTATGAGTGACTGTATAGGGACTGTTGGTGAATGAGTGGATGTGTGTGTAGATCTTGGAATTACTGAATAGGTGTGTTGTAACTGGTATTGGTATGTCCATTGTTTTGAAAATGTTAGTTTGTATTTTTGAGTGTGTGTATCAAAGGTTATATTAGGGTGAGAGGAGGTCTGCCACTCTATCACAAGGATGATGTCATCAGTGATGTCACTGACCATGTCATGAGTGATGTAATATGTGACGTCATCAGCAGTGCATTGTGGGTGCGCGAGTTATAGTTAGCTGAACTAACTATAACGGGGGAATTTCTATTGTTTTGTACGAGTGAAATGTCCAACTAACTATAACGCCCCTGAAACCTATGGTTTTTTCAGTGAATATATATATATATATATATATATGTATATGTATATATATATATATATATATATATATATATATATATATATATATATATATATATATATATATATATATATATATATATATATATAATGTGCAAAAAGAGTTGCATCTAGGTGGGATGCACTCCCAGGTGGAAATTACGCCAAAGCAAGGGCACACGCCATGAACAAAGTCCTTTTCTGGTTTCCTGCCAGACACGTTGCAGGCCAACGCCCTCTTCAGTGGCAGACCATGTGACGTGACGGCGTGCGGCAACCACCAGTAAATCCCCATAATAATTATGCTCAGGTGAACCACCTGAAGCAATACTTCCTGGGACTGGTGGTTCAGTAAAACCCAAGTGGGTCGCCGCCGGCACTCACATTCAAAAAATGTCTTTAAAAGGATTGCCGATGTTCGCGCCGGCACCCCTGCATATAACAGGCACCTCCTGTTCCACAGTTAGCTGCCCCAATAAAGCAGCAGTGGACCCGCAAGTGTTTCGCGGTGGTGCAATCCCGCGACCAGGCAGGCCGCTATACAAAATGCAAAAAGAGTTGCCTCTAGGTGGGATGCACTCCCAGGTGGAAATTACGCCAAAGCAAGGGCACACGCCATGATCAAAGTCCTTTTCTGGTTTCCTGCCAGACGCGTTTCGAGCCAACGCCCTCTTCAGTGGCAGACCATGTGACGTGATGGCGTGCGGCAACCACCAGTAAATCCCCATAATAATTATGCTCAGGTGAACCACCTGAAGCAATACTTCCTGGGACTGGTGGTTCAGTAAAACCCAAGTGGGTCTCCGCCGGCACTCACATTCAAAAAATGTCTTTAAAAGGATTGCCGATGTTCGCGCCGGCACCCCTGCATATAACAGGCACCTCCTGTTCCACAGTTAGCTGCCCCAATAAAGCAGCCGCGGACCCGCAAGTGTTTCGCGGTGGTGCAATCCCGCGACCAGGCAGGCCGCTATACAAAATGCAAAAAGAGTTGCCTCTAGGTGGGATGCACTCCCAGGTTGAGATTACACCAAAGCAAGGGCACACGCCATGAACAAAGTCCTTTTCTGGTTTCCTGCCAGATGCGTTTCGGGCCAACGCCCTCTTCAGTGGCGGACCATGTGACGTGACGGCGTGCGGCAACCACCAGTAAATCCCCATAATAATTATGCTCAGGTGAACCACCTGAAGCAATACTTCCTGTGACTGGTGGTTCAGTAAAACCCAAGTGGGTCGCCGCCGGCACTCGCATTCAAAAAATGTCTTTAAAAGGATTGCCGATGTTCGCGCCGGCACCCCTGCATATAACAGGCACCTCCTGTTCCACAGTTAGCTGCCCCAATAAAGCAGCCGCGGACCCGCAAGTGTTTCACGGTGGTGCAATACCGCGACCAGGCAGGCCGCTATACAAAATGCAAAAAGAGTTGCCTCTAGGTGGGATGCACTCCCAGGTGGAAATTACGCCAAAGCAAGGGCACACGCCATGAACAAAGTCCTTTTCTGGTTTCCTGCCAGACGCGTTTCGGGCCAACGCCCTCTTCAGTGGCAGACCATGTGACGTGACGGCATGCGGCAACCACCAGTAAATCCCCGTAATAATTATGCTCAGGTGAACCACCTGAAGCAATACTTCCTGGGACTGGTGGTTCAGTAAAACCCAAGTGGGTCGCCGCCGGCACTCACATTCAAAAATGTCTTTAAAAGGATTGCCGATGTTCACGCCGGCACCCCTGCATATAACAGGCACCTCCTGTTACACAGTTAGCTGCCCCAATAAAGCAGCCGCGGACCCGCAAGTGTTTCACGGTGGTGCAATCCTGCAACCAGGCAGGCCGCTATACAAAATGCAAAAAGAGTTGCCTCTAGGTGGGATGCACTCCCAGGTGGAAATTACGCCAAAGATTTATATGAATGTATATATATTCACTGAAAAAAACAAAGATTACAGGGATGTTATAGTTAGGAAATAGAATTTTTTTAAAACGTAGAGTATCACTGAAAAATGCAAAGGTTACAGGGACGTTTTAGTTAGGCTTAGATTTCACTCATACAAAACCAGTGAAATTCAGCAGTTATAGTTACCTGAGCTAACTATAACTTACACCCCTGCAATGTACTGCTTATGACCTCACATATTACATCACTCATGACATTGTCAGTGACATCACTGATGACCTCATTGGTGACATCTCAAATGACATTACTGATGACATCATCACTGATGGCCTCATCCACAGAACCACTCACACACCCATTCACACCCCCATACAACCTCTGATACACCCAATCACACAACAACTCACATACCTATTCACAGACCCATACAACTACTGACACAGACAGTCACTCACCCATACAGCCATTCACACAGCCACTCACAGACCCATACAGCTTCTCACATACCCGGGGCTGGGGTTCCACGCGGACCCCCTCTTTAATGTTAATTGTAGCCCCGGGGTGGTGGTGGTCCCTGGGGCTTGGGTGGTCTGCGCAATCCCCCTGCATTTAATTTATCAAGAGCCCTGGGGAGGTGGTGGTCCCCGGGATCCAGGGGGGTCTAAGTGCCCCCTAATTCATGGTATTTAAAGCCCTGGGGAGGTGGTGGTCTCCGGGACCCGGGGCGGTCTGCACGGCCCTCCCGCATTAAACATAAGCACAGGGGATGTGGTGGTCCCCGCAACATAAAAATGCCTATGGAGGGGGGCCACATGCACCTCCTCCTTTAATGTATTAAACTTTGGACCTAGCCCACCCTGGGGCTTAATTAAAAACTAGTGCAGGAGACCGCGCTTGTTTTTTTTAAAAATGTTGCTGTGATTTGGCTAATTTTGCAAATGTGCTGCAATTTTTTTTAATGCTTTTTTTGTCCTGACGGATCCCTCTGGCACCCCAAGACTAAGGCTTAGGGGGTCAGGGTATTCCTACCCTGCCCCCTTTTCTTTTTTAAAAACATTTTTGGGGGATTCGGCTGAAGTCGAGTCCCAAGATGGCTGCCAACACTGGTTGAACTGTTGGCAGCCAATCAGAAACCCTGCAGTTCTCTGCACGAGCTCTTATTATTCACGAATTAGCCACAATCATAGAAATTCTAATTTGGATTACTTTAAATTTCTCAACAACTACTGAATGGATTTACACCAAATAAGTGAAAGTATGACCTGCGTAACCAAATCTACCTTTATGTCAAATTTGGTGTAATTCCGTCCACTGGTTCAGTATGCAGGTGCATCTAAATAGTCTATAGGAATTAACATGGAAAGGCGCTATTTTTGACTGCCCCTTTTGTCGGCCCCCACTTGACGGATCACCCTGAAACTTTCCATGCACAAATAGAATCACCAGGGTCACTTTTTTGGGGAAAATGTTGTGAAGATTTATCAAACGCCATCAAAGATATAGGCAAGTCAAAAAACGCTTTTCCAATGAAAACATGGTCCTAACTATAACTACCTACTGGCGTCATTTGAGATGTCATCAGTGATGTTATCAGTGATGTCACTGACCATGTCATCAGTGATATAATGTGTGGGGTGATAAGCAGTGCATTGCGGGGGCATAAGCTCTAGGTAACTCAGGCAACTATAACTGTTAAAATTTACTGGTTTTGTATGAGTGAAATCTGAGCCTAACTATAATGTTCCTGTAACCTTTGTTTTTGAGTGAATTTCTAGGGTATTTTTAAAATTCTATTTCCAAACTATAACGACCCTGTAACCTTTGATTTTTTAAGTGAATTTCTTAGGTATTCCAAATCTAATTCCCAACGATAACGTCCCTGTAACATTTGTTTTTTTTAAAGTGAATTTGTATGGTTTATGAACTAGTCGTCATGTTTGCAGAGTGGTGGAGAAAGGGGGTGAGGCCTCTGACTAGCTCTCAGGAATCCTGCTGTGTCTGGCTTACTGGAGGTTGGCCCCCAAGGACCCTCTGGAGGAAAGGGGACTTCATCCCCCAGCTAGGAGTGTGCCAGGAGGCATGTTTGCATAGTGGTGGTAACAGGGGGCGGGCCTCCTCCCACTTGCCATTTCTTTTTTTATTTATTAGGGGGGTGCTTGACCCCCCTTCCCTGGGACATTTTCAGCCCCGGGGACCCCATCCCCTGGGGCCCGGCCTTTGCATTTGTTTTTAAGAATAAGGGGAGGGGGGCCATGTGCCCCCCCCCACCCTGGGCCAATTTTGACCCCGGCGTCCACATCCCCCAGGGCTTGGACTCTGTTGTGGGTGGCCTGGTCCAACCCAGGGCACCCACTCAGGAATGATGGAGACCATGGGAGGAGCCTGAAGGCCCCTGCATTCCCTGCCGGCTCCCTGGTTCCTGCGGGAGCTGGCATTTCTTTTACAGAGAGGGAAGTGCTGCAGCTCCCTCTCTGTAAAAACAATTGTGCTCTGCTTTCAGCAAGCGAGTGCATTTTTAATGCTCTCACTTGCTCAAAATGGAGCAGAGTTTGTTATGGCTTGGCGGGAGTGGTAAAGCTCCCACCAAGCCATAGCAAACAGCTGTGTCTCGTGGGTGGGCACTCCGGGACATAGCAGCAGCCGGCCCTGGGGGGGTTGCAGTCTCCAGTGCCATTATTGGGAAGATGGTGGTCCCCGAGGCTGCAGGGGGATCCGCATGCACCCCACATCAATTAAAATTTAAGCCCCGGGAGGTGGTTGTCCCCGGGGCCCCCCGTTCAAATTAACAAAAGCCCTAAAAATGAACGCTCCGGGGAGGTGGCGCCCCCAGGGATGCAAGCCGGTCCGCACGGCCTCCCGCATTGTGCAAAGAGAAAGCCCCGGGGAGGTGGCGGTCCCCGGGGCTGGGGTGTCCAAGAGGCCCCCAATTATAATTACATAATCCCCTGGGAGGTTGTGGTTCTCGGGGCAGCGCGGATGTCGTAGGGGCCTCCCCCACTTTAATTTTGAAAGAAGCTCCGGGGAGGTGGTGGTCCCTGGGGCAATTTTCAGCCCCAGGAGGGAGGAACAATGATTAAAAAAATTCCCCCAGGACCTGGCCCATCCGGGGCTATTAATTAAGGAAGTGCAAGAGACCACACTTCAAAATGCTTTTTTAGCCCTGGGGGGTCTCTGTGGGACCCCCCCAGGAGGCATAGGGGGTCAGGGTATTTCTACACTGCCCCCTTTTCTTTTTGTTTAACTTTTTTTCTGGGACTCGGTTCAAGCTGAGTCACAAGATGGCTGGTTTTGTAAAGCGCACTACTCACCCGATAGGGTCTCAAGGCTCTGTGGGGGGGGGGTGTAGCTCCGTCATTCGAAGAGCCAGGTCTAAAGGTTTTTCCTGAATTGGTCCAGTGTTGGGTTTCGCCGGAGGTGGAGGGGGAGCTCGTTCCATGTTTTGGCTGCAAGGTAGGAGAAGGACCTTCCACCTGCTTTGTTCCTGTAGAAGCAGGTGACAGTGCTTAGGAAGAGGTCGGCTGATCGTAGGTTTCTCTTGGGTGCATGGAAGGAGAGACGGTTGTTGAGGTCCGATGTTGTGGAGGGCCTTGTATCCATGCGTAAGCAGCTTGAAAGTTATCCTTCTTTTGACGGGGAGCCAGTGGAGGTCGCGGAGGTGTTGGGTGGTGTGATTATGTCTTGGGATATCAAGGATTAGTCTGGCTGCAGCGTTCTGGATGGTCTGGAGTTTGCAGAGGAGTTTCTTGTTGATTCCGGCATAGAGGGCGTTGCCGTAGTCCAGTCTGCTGGTGATCATGGCATGAGTGACTGTTTTCCTGGAGTCAGTGGGTATCCATTTGAATGTTTTACGTAGTATGCGGAGGGTGGTGAAGCATGCGGAGGAGACGGCATTGATCTGGTGATTCATTGTGAGTGATGAGTCCAGTATGATGCCGATGTTGCGTGCATGGTCAGTTGGGGTGGGTGTGTTTCCGAGGGTGGGGGGCCACCAGGTGTCGTCCCATGCTGAGGGGGTGGAGCTGAGGATGAGGACTTCTGTTTTCTCTGAGTTGAGTTTCAGGCAGCTGTTCTTCATCCAGGTTGCGACAGCTTTCATCCCTTCTTGGAAGTTGTGCCTGGTGATGTCGGGTTCCTTGGTGAGGGAGAGGATGATTTGGGTATCATCGGCATAAGAGACGATGTTGAGCCCATGGTTTCTGGAGATGGTTGCGAGGGGGGCCATGTAGATGTTGAGGGCTGAGGGAGAATCCTTGGGGTACTCCGCATCTAGTCTCTGTCGGTTCCGAGAGGAAGGGCGGGAGTCTTATTCTCTGTGTTCTGCCGGTGAGAAATGAGCATATCCAGTCTAGGGCCTTTCCTTGGATGCCTGCGTCTTGGAGTCTGGTGGCTAGTGTGCGGTGGGAGATGGTGTCGAAGGCTGCTGAAAGGTCCAGGAGGATGAGGGCTGCTGTTTGGCCTTGGTCAAGGAGAGCGCGTATGTCGTCTCTGGCAGCAAGGAGGGCGGTCTTGGTTCTGTGGTTGTTGCGGAATCCGAATTGGGAGGTATTTTAGGATGTTGTTGGTTTCATTGAAGTGTGTTAGCTGGGTGTTGACGGCCTTCTCGATGACCTTGGCTGTGAAGGGAAGCAGCGAGATGGGCGTGAAATTCTTGAGGTCCGTTGGGTCTGTGGAGGGCTTCTTCAGGAGGAGGTTGACTTTGGCATGCTTCCAGTCATCGGTGAAAGTGGCGGTCTCGAGGGAGCAGTTGATTGTACGGCGTAGCTTGGGAGCAATGACTGTGGTGGCCCTGTGGAAGATGTGAGGCGAGCAGGGGTCTGAAGGTGCACCAGAGTGGATGCTCTTCATGGTCTTTACAGTGTCTTCTGTTGTGAGTGGGGTCCACGTAAGTAGGATCTGTTGGGTGGCATCGCTGAGGGTGGGGGCTGGGATGGTGCAGAGGTCTTGGTCATTGAAGTTGTCATAGAGCGTCTTGATCTTGAGGTGAAAAAAGGCGCTGAGTCTGTTGCAGAGGTCTTGGGAGCGAGGGATGTCTGTTGTTTCGCTGTTGGGTTTGGTAAATTCCTGTATGATGGAGAAGAGTTCCTTGGTGTTGTGGGAATTGGAGAGAATTCTGTCTTGGAGGAAATTCTTCTTTGTGGATTTGATGAGTTGGTGGTGTGCCGTGGGGGCGGTTTTGTAGGCGGCGCGTGTTTATGGAGTTTTGCTGTTTCTCCATGTATTTTTCAGTCTCCAGCAGGAGTCCTTGGATTCTTGGAGTGCCGTGGTGAACCAGTGAACCAGGCTAAATCGCAGCCAAAACCTGGAACGAGCTCCCTTTGAACATCAGGCGCTCCCCGACCCTGCACACGTTCAGGAAGGACCTCAAGACCTGGCTCTACGACTGATCTGGAGCCGCCCCACTCCCCCCCCCAGTGCCTTGAGATCCTCACGGGTGAGTAGCGCACTTTATAAGCCCCTGATTGATTGATTGAGTTTGCTTTCTTGACGTATCGTCTTGTGGTCTTCTGGAGGGGGGCAAGTGTGTTGGTACAGTTGGCGATCCATCGGTGGAGGTTGCTTGCCACGGTGTTGGCGTCTGTCATAGTGGGGGATGGGGTGCAGGTGAGGGCGGAGGTGAAGTCTTGATGGATCACCCCAAAAATTTCACGACAGCAGCTGAAGTGAGTGGCAAACTAGTATTGAAAATTTTGCGAGGTTTCGTCCAACGATGCCAAAGTTATTGGCAAATGAAAAAACTATCTTCCAATGGAAACTACATCCTAACTGCCAGTAGGTAATATACTACTAAGTGAAATATTCAGTAACAACTTAGGGGCCGATTCCGATTCGGGCCGGAAAACGTACCGACCGACTCGGTACGGGAATATAGTCCGACCGACACGTACCGGCGCTGCCCGATCCGCGTAGTACGATGCAATGCATGTGAATTACGACCGACTCGTACGGAACACAAGCCGAATGACCGAACCGCACGGAAACCAGCTATCCGGCCAGAAAACTTCGTGAATAGAACCGACCGACACGCACCAGGAATGAACCCGACAGAAACGTACCCGCGAACTCCGGCCTGCGCAGAATGATGCAATGCGTGGAAAACCAGACCGAGTCGCACGGAGCCCAAGCCGCACGACCGACACGCATACAAAACCGAGCCGAAGCAACCCAATACTCCGCGACCGACGTGTACGCCGCACATGAAACCCATCAGAAACACAGCTTGAAAGACTCGGAGAAGCCCGCACGAGCCAACGTCAGCGTCCTACTCGGTCAGAAGAACGTCTCCTACATGCCCAAAACCCACAAAGGAAAAATACAAAAACAAGGGCCAAACAAGCAATGACAAAGTCAATAAATACAGGGTGAAAAAACATGGAACAAAGACACACCCACAACCCCAACCATATAAAGGCCACAAATCACTACCATGATCCTTTGCAAATTCAACTGACCTGCCAGCACAGAACACCATCAGACAGCAAACACAGACACACCCACAACTCATCCATCACACAAGCCACACACCATTAGCACCTCCCAAATAGCACCCTCACATACACCCAGCAAAACCTACACTCACCCACCCTCACTTGCACACTCACACACACATCAATCCCCACCACCACCCATCACCATGCCCCCAAAGAAGAATCCAAAGTACCTAGACAGTGAATTGGAAGTCCTGGTAGATGAGATCCTCAGGGTAGAGCCACAGTTGTTTGGTACATTGGTCCAACAGACCCCCATGTCGCAGAAAACCAAGATGTGGGAGAGGATCGTCGACAGGGTGAACGCACAATCACCATGTTTGCGCACAAAGGAAGACATCCAGAACAGGTGGTATGATGTGCGCAGGAGGGTCAAGGACCTACTAAAGAAGGATTACGCCTTGAGTAATCGCACCGGCAGATGCCCTCCTGCCAAACCAGTATACCTCAGGTCCTGGGAGGAGAAGGTGCGGGCCATCCTACCACCAGTGAGCGTATATGGACTATCAAACATCCCAGAGCCTGGTGAGTACACAACCAATACACCCAATATTGTGTGACAATACACACACATCACTGTCAAGGGGATAGTCAAACCATGCACCCTTAGCAAATCCACAGCAACCAAAAGATAATCATCCCAAGATGTGTATGTTAGTTAGATAAACACAATACATGCCATCTCATAGTGATATGTAACTGTGTCATGACATGTACAAACCTAACAACAAATAGAGCAAGGCAGTGGCACAAATCTAACCAACAAACACTGTCAGATATTTTGCCACCACTAGAACACCACCTCACAGGGAAGCTCACTGAAAGGAAGGAATGCTGTGTATGCTGGTGAAGTGAGTGTAGCCAGTAGCATGATGGGAGTTGTAGTCACAGATATTGGTCACCCTCACAATTGGCCCATCAACACCACTCTGAACCATGCTCACATCACAGGGAGTGGAAAAGAACTGACAAGATGGCTGACACTGGGCACTGCTGTGGGGAGCACAAGGCCCTGCTGGGAACAGTGCACCAACCAACAGCAGGACACCACTGACTGACATCCTGAAAGCCAACTTGCACTCCCTGCAATGGAAGCACGTTCCATGGTGGGATATCTGCCTGGGTGGGAAGGAGGACTGACAGCTCTGACCATAGTTACAAGCAGCTTTTCTCACACACCCCCTTAACACAAACTCCACACAACTCACCTGGGAGAATGCAATGCCTCACACTCTAATTAAATATCCAGGACAACACTGTCAGCCATCCTGTCAGCACAGGCACACTACCCCACAGGGAAGCAGAGTCAAAAGGAAGGAAGTATGGGCATGCTGGGAAGGGGGGATGTAGGCAATGGCATGATGGGAGTTGTAGTCACAGATATTGGTCACCCTCACAATTGGCCCATCAACACCACTCTGAACCATGCTCACATCCCAGGGAGTGGAAAAGAACTGACAAGATGGCTGACACTGGGTACTGCTGTGGGGAGCACAATGCCCTGCTGGGAACTGTGCACCAACCAACAGCAGGACACCACTGTCCAGCCATCTTGTCAGTACTGTCACACTCACCACACAGTGAAGTTGACTCAAAAGGAAGGAAGTATGGGCATGCTGGGAAGGGGGGTTTAGGCAATAGCATGATGGGAGTTATAGTCACAGATATTGGTCACCCTCACAATTGGCCCAACAACACCACTCTGAACCATGCTCACATCACAGGGAGTGGAAAAGAACTGACAAGATGGCTGACACTGGGTACTGCTGTGGGGAGCACAAGGCCCTGCTGGGAACTGTGCACCAACTAACAGCAGGACACCACTGTCAGCCATCTTGCCATTGCTGTCACACTCACACACAGTGAAGTCGACTCAAAAGGAAGGAAGTATGGGCATGCTGGGAAGGGGGGTGTAGGCAATAGCATGATGGGAGTTGTAGTCACAGATATTGGTCACCCTCACAATTGGCCCATCAACACCACTCTGAACCATGCTCACATCACAGGGAGTGGAAAAGAACTGACAAGATGGCTGACACTGGGTACTGCTGTAGGGAGCACAAGGCCCTGCTGGGAACTGTGCACCAACCAACAGCAGGACACCACTGACTGACATCCTGAAAGCCAACTTGCACTCCCTGCAATGGAAGCACGTTCCATGGTGGGATATCTGGCTGGGTGGGAAGGAGGACTGACAGCTCTGACCATAGTCACAAGCAGCTTTTCTCACACACCCCCTTAACACAAACTCCACACAACTCACCTGGGAGAATGCAATGCCTCACACTCTAATTAAATATCCGACAAAGAACAACCACACTGGGTTATGATGTGTGAAGCACAGGGACACTCTTGGGACTTGTAGCCAAACAAACGCCAGGACAACACTGTCAGCCATCCTGTCAGCACAGGCACACTACCCCACAGGGAAGCAGAGTCAAAAGGAAGGAAGTATGGGCATGCTGGGAAGGGGGTGTAGGCAATAGCATGATGGGAGTGGTAGTCACAGCTCAACATCCCCCACCCACATGGCCCAGCAAGCTCACACTGAAGCATGCACACCTCACAGGGAGTGAAAAGCCACTTCTAAGATGTCTGACAATGGTCCTCTGTTGTGGGGAGTACCAGGCCCTGCTGGGAACTGGGCACCAACCAACAGCAGGACACCACTGACTGACATCCTGAGAGTTAACCTGCACCCACTGCAAGGGTGGCATGCTTCATGGTGGGATAACTGGGCTGGGGGAGAAGGAGGTCCGGATGTCAACCAAATACCACCAATGCTGGTCATGCACACACCTCAACATCCACATTGCAGAGCATCAGGTTGGCAGGACAATGAGCCACACCAATATCAACCTCTGACTGTGACAACTTAGGACAATGCAATGTACAGGGCCGCATCCAGAGGTACAGTCACAACTGTCATGTGTTTGAACCATTGATGCCTGCAGAAACATAACATACATTGTGTGTCTCTTCCAAAAACAGGTGATGATGGGGACACAGCAGCAGATGAGGAGGAGTCCCTGTCCCAGGCTCCGGTGGCCCATGAGCTCTCTGGTGTGGAACAGCCTCTGCCCTCATCGGATGGCGAAGACCAACCTGGCACCTCCGGTGTGAGTCATCATGCAGCACCAGCAGGACCACCATCTGCACCCCCTGCACCCATTCCTCCAACATCTGCCGACACACAGACCACCCCCGCCGACATGGACAGACCAAGGACACTCAATGACAACAGCACAGGGACCCCAGCCCACCGTGAAGCAATGGACAACAGCCCCAGTACCAACCCCCAAGGGGGCCTAGGGTCACCTCTGCGTGCCACCGCAGGTCCCGCACGTGTGGCCAGGGGTGGTGGGAGGGGTGGTAGGCAGAGGTCGCTGTTTGCAGAGGGGTCTGGACTGCATGATGACCCACAACTGGTACGCATTGCTGATGCGTACCAGAATAGCACCGGAGAGGTCAGCCAGGTAGTGGGGATCCTCAAGGACATTCAACAGCAGCAGGCTGCCCATCATGCCCGCTTGGACTCCCACATGTCCCGTGTGGAGACACACATGTCCCGTGTGGAGACACACATGTCTGGCATGGAGTCCAAGTGGGACACATTGGAAGAACTGACAGCGGTGCAGAGGGACATATTGACATGCCTCCGCCAGATTAGCACCAACATGGCCACACCTCCCTGTGTGCCCACAACATCTGGTGCCGCAACAACTGCAACTGCCACCGGGAGGGAGGATGACTCTGGTGGAGAGTCCTCTGCACCGCAGCGGCCTGCACGTGAGGGTCCCCCAGAAAGAAGAGGGGCCGTCCGAGGAAGGACAACTGAGAGGCCGATGGCCATGTACATCCCCCAGGAACCCAACACCTGTTCTGGAAATTCTCCTTTGTGTGCAAACTGTTCACCCTGTCGAATGCAACACAACTCTCCCACATGACATGGGGAGTTTAAGTTGGACTAATGTATCAGATGACTGTGGACTTTACTCAGGACATTTCTGCTACCAACACTTCCAACTCATCTGGGAACTTTGGATTCCAATCCCAATGTACAGCACGCACCATCCTGTGCACTATCCTCACACATGTATGTAAATAAACTCACTAATACACCATACTTGCCTCTGTTGTGATTCCAACGTTGTTTTTGTCATGGAGATGATGATCTGCTAAATGACACTGCGCATGCTAACTGCTACAGCAAGTTCAACACCGTCATGTGAGTCATGGCGACGTGACACATATGAGGGAGACACACCACTAGGGCTACACAACACATACACACCAGGGCCATCTGACTCATCGCCTACACTGATTTTGCCAGGAAATACAGTGGAATGCACAGACACCACACCTATTCACAGTCTGTGTTAACTAGCCCACAGGTGCAGTAAGCAAATGTCAGTCAGATGTGTGACCACAGACAACGCACATCCCAAAGTGAAGCACAGGTTTATTACACATTTGCAACATGTTGTTTCCACTACAGATGCAAGGTAATCCCACGTGGCAGTGGCCACACAGTCACCAAGTGTAGAAGAAATAAAGTCCAGGGGTGTGTGGCACATCACCTGTAGGGAAACGACTGCTTCCACCCTGGAAGTTGAATCATGGTGTCGGGGGATCCGAGTTGACCAAACAACTCTGAAAGCACCCTGTGAAGGACAGACATGACACACAGTCAAAAGCACTGAAGAACAGGACAGAACTGCAATACTCATGCCCAATACATGTCACAAGATACCTACACAAAACCAAGTTAGCATGTCAACACTGTTGGGGAGTACAGACTACCTGTAAGGACACATCGCTGCACGCATCCAGTCAAGTAGCACATGGCCACACTCAAACAGCAACAGAGCACCACCAACACATATCATGCAAACTCAAATCATTGGCATGACATCTCTGGATACTCACATTCAGCTGAAGAAGTTGGTGATGAGCTGTGTGCGGACATCACCCTCATCATCATCATCATCATCATCATCACTGGCATCGTGGCCCAGGCCAGGATCCTCCACAGGTGGCGGATGTTGGTCATCGTCATCCAGGATGAGAGGCAACTCCTTCCGCACTGCCAGGTTGTGTAGCATGCAGCAGACGATGACAATCTTGCACACCTTTGCTGGGGCATATGGGAGGGCCCCTCCTGTCTTGTCCAGGCAGCGAAAGCGGCTCTTCAGGAGACCAAATGTCCGCTCAATCACTCTCCTGGTCCGACCATGTGCCTCATTGTAGCGCATCTGGGCTGGTGTCACAGGGTTCCTGAGGGGTGTCAGCAACCACGGCATGTTGGGGTATCCGGAGTCACCTACATACAGACAATTGCACATTAGCTGAGTTGGAAAAGAGGGTGGAATACAACATTGCAGAACACGCACAATGGTACAAAGTCAGTACGCACCGACAAGCCAGGCACGCTGGTTCTGCATCTGTGACATCATCCTCGGGATGCGACTACTCCTCATCACGTAGGCATCGTGTGCAGAACCGGGGAAACGTGCACACACATGTGAGATGCTCATATCTGCAAGACATACCACCAGAGCATTGATAGAATGGTAATGTTTCCTGTTCCTGTATGCCTGCTCATGTGCCTGTGGTGGTACCAAAGCCACATGTGTCCCATCAATGGAGCCAATGACATGTGGCATCCTCCCCAGGGCATAGAAGTCACTCTTGACGTCAGTGAGTTGTTGACGTTTAGGGAAATAGATGTACTGGTTCAGGTATCTCAACATTGCCTCCAAAACATCGCGTAGCACACGGCTGAACATGGTCTGTGACATCCCACCAGCAGACGCCACAGTGTGTTGAAAGGTACCGGTGGCAAAGAAGTGTAGGGCTGCCATCACCTTCACCTTGGGGGTCAGCGCTGTAGGGTATGGCCGGCCAGGTTGCAAATGTGGGGCCAACCGCACCGCCAATTCCTCAATCAGCGGCCTGTTGAAGCGGTACCGTCGGATGCAGTCACGTTCAACCATGGTTGCAAGGTCAGGGAATGGTCTATGGACAGCTGGTGCCCTGCAGTGCATAGGTGAACAAAGAAAGATTGTCAGTCACCCCACATATGTGGCATTGACCATACTCAATATCACATGATACATCATTACGAGACACAAGTACTTGATGTGTGTGCCATTCTGTATGGACATATATGGCACCTACATGGCCAACATCTAACATCACAGTTCAACATGTGTTGACAACAAGTGCCAGGTTGTGCTATGGGAAATCATTAGGCTGTGTCACAGTACCCATGTACTGCTGTCACGTTCCAAACACACACCACAGTGACAAGTGAGGACAGATGTGCCACAGGCATCACAGCTCATTGACAGGTAGATTCCCAGGGACAGTGTATTGCCACATGGACACTGGCATGACATGGCGTATCATGTATACGTCAGCAAAACAACCATGACTCCCACAGGTAGTGGCCCCTGTTGCCTCTGCAGGACAGACATGGACGTCTGTGACACACACACGCACGCACAACATCAAAGTCGATGCACAAACAACGTGGATGTGGAGACTGTCTCCCATTGTGCATATGGAATCAGAGACATCTGAAACACAACATGCACACAGACTGTGGAGGGCCATCACTATTGTGGCAATGGGTCACCCTGTGATGTACATACCTTCCCACATGGGACTCAGGGTGTATGTGACATGACATACACATACACAACCTGGAAATGTGACCATGCCACATGCCCTGAACTGAACAGTTGCACATCACAGTGGTCATGTGCACAACACACAAAGGATTCTGTCCCCATGAACACGTGCACAGCCTGGGAGTGGTTGCCCCCAAGTGCCACCAAAAAAACCACATGTTGACCCCCATACACACACAGGTAATGCAGCCTTACATGCCTTAGGATACAGTGTGGACAGGCTGTGGTGTTGTAGGTGTGCCCCTGAGTCCCTGGCAAGTAATTGTGGCTGGCATACGTTCACCAGTGACAACCATGGTGACATATGCGAGTGACTTGTACAGGGACGCGTCGTACAGCAATGGACCGATCTGGTGCGCACGCATTGGCCATTGCATATGATGTGGACGGATGCGTGTTGTCATCCGAAATACGCGTTGTACAGCAATGGACCGATCGGTGCGCACGCATTGGCCATTGCATTTGATGTGGACGGATGCGTGTTGTCATCCGAAATACGAGTTGTACAGCAATGGACCGATCGGTGCGCACGCATTGGCCATTGCATATGATGTGGACGGATGCGTGTTGTTTTTCGAAATACGCGTTGTACAGCAATGGACCGATCGGTGCGCACGCATTGGCCATTGCATTTGATGTGGACGGATGCGTGTTGTCATCCGAAATACGCGTTGTACAGCAATGGACCGATTGGTGCGCACGCATTGGCCATTGCATTTGATGTGGACGGATGCGTGTTGTTTTTCGAAATACACGTTGTACAGCAATGGTCCGATCGGTGCGCACGCATTGGCTATGGCCTGACATGGTAACGGACGCGTTTTCGAAGCTTTAACGAGTCTGATGCAGTGAATTCAGTTGGCCACCCACAACAATGTTGCAAATTCATGGGTGTCATGAAGTTGAACTTTTGAAGGATGCTGTGGGCGTGTATAAGTGGTGCAATTCCATGGATTGGCCAGATTCAGAAGATGCAAACGACTTGGACCTATCACTTTGGACACATGGGACAGTATCTGCCTCTGCAGCACACATATAATGCTGGCTGTTCCCCTGAGAGCTCACTTGCCTGCACTACATGCTCCAGGACGACATCTGCCACCACCACTGCTGCTGTCTCTGCATCCTCTGGCTACTGCAATGGCACGTACTGTGGAGAGAGCCCCAGCCTTCAGCACTGAGGAGAACCAGGCCCTGCTGGACAGCCTCCTTCCACAGTACAGCAAGCTGTATGGGAAACCAGGGGAGCAGGTGAGTGTGCTGTCCACTGCCTTACTAATTGTGCATGTTGTCTGACTAGCAAGACTTACAGTGTGCACACCACTGGCTAGCATGCTCACTGAGTACTTGGCACCCCCCAAAGTGTGTAGTTACATGCACTGAACAGGTATAGTGCAGTAACAGTGCATTCCAACAAGGTTTGACTTCCCAGGCAATGATACCATTTGGTAACTGCTGGCAAACTGTTCATAGCCATAGTTGCACTGCCTGTGTACATCATATGCCCCTGTGATTGAGACATGTATATCCAACTGTGTGATGCACGGAAATGTTGCATGTGTAGTAATGGCCTTTTCACTTTGTCATCCTCACAGGTTGATGCCCACCAGAAGCAGGAGATCTGGCTGACCATCGTCCGGGCAGTACGATCGGTGGGGGTCTACAGGCGCAGGATCCGCAACTGCCAGAAGAGGTGGCAGGACCTTCGGGGCTGGACCCGGAGGATCGCAAGGGTCCAGCTGAAGCTGTCGCCTCCTCGCAGGAGGGGCGGACACCGGACCCTGACCCCCACATGCTCCGGATCCTGGCGGTGGTCTTCCCTGACCTGGATGGGCAGCTGAAGGCCAGACAGCAGCAAGGAGGGGGTAAGTGCTAGCCTCAACTGTGTACTATGACTGACATGCTCTATGCACTCCTTTAGCCTGGTTCCACTTCCACAGTACAACTGTCATGTCGTCCTGGACTCATGTCCCTCACTTGTGTCATGCCCCCTCCTCATCTGATACACAGGTGTGGCCCTTACAGTCTGTGACTTAGGTCACTTGGGTACTGTGTACTTGCAGTTACCTGTGGTTCAAGTTGGGGACAGCATCAGTTACAGGAACTTTGTGGTGGGCTGCATGGGTGGTACAATTGCTCACAATGCCTGTGATCTGACATGTACTCTGGGTATGGCTTTAACATGTGTTCCAATTGCTGCTCTGACTCACCACATGTCTGGGGTATGTGCCACACACCCATGCTGCTGCAGAGACCAAGGTAGGAGCCTCAGTAGTATGTACATCATGTGTGTGACACATGCATAGCCACCTGCCTAGTGTTCAGGGTAATACCATGTTGCACATGGACCAGGACTGTAATGCCTACTCCGGACATCGAAGGCACTCTGTTCTCCCACTCCCGTGTGTCAGCATACATATTGGGCATTGTGAAGAGGGCACTCAGGTGTATGCCTCTGTGTCACCGTGGTGTGGCCTTGCTATTTGGACTCCTGGAGTGTTTAACAATTTGGGGTGGCCAGCCATCTGAGTTGTGACTATGGGATCTGCACATAGGTCAATGCATAGGTCTCTGATCCCTTGACTGTGCACAATGTTGTATGAAACATTGGGGTGCAGGCAGCTTTGGTTCATTCTCATCAAACGTTGAAGTGCTCATGTGTATGGATTTGTGTTTGCAGTCACTCAAATGTCTCATTTGATTGACGTGGGATCATCTCAGTCCTCATGATGTGGGTGGCCAGGGGTGCACATGTGCACCTGTCAGCTACAGGGCTTACATTTCAAAAACTTCCATGATTGTGACACAGTGCAGACTGGTGTTGTGTGTATGCACTGCCCCTGTGACAGGAGACAGTTATGACTGACTTGCCAGACAGGCCTGTGCCATGACATTCCAATCGCAAAGGGTGATCCAGCAGTGGTGTGATATGTCCTGCATGCACACCATTGTTGCATTGTCTATCAGGACATGAGGACATCATTGTGTCTGGTGATGGAACCAAAACCCGCATATCAACAGAGACTTTGCCCATCACTTTTCCTGACACATGTACTGAGTCAGTGGCAGGAGATGGCATGTGTTTGGAGTGACACATTTCCATATGTTCTCTTGGATGTCCAACAACTGTGTATGTGGTGCATGTGTGCACATATGATTAGTCGCATACAACAGGCAGCAGACAGATGGGTGCATGGACAGGTAGGATATGTGTGGCATGACTGACTGTCAGGCAGACAATGGGCTTCTTCAAATCAGTGTCAGCACTTATTGCAATGTCTAGCAAATGATGGCAGGGCTTGCTCTGTGATGTGCTGTACTTACTGTGGTGTGTGTGGTCAGTACAGGTGACTAATGTTGCTCTGTTTATCCTGATTGTTTGCAGATACATCCACGGCCACAGGAGGAGACAGCTCCACGGACCAAGAGGAGCGGCAGAGCCAGACTGGGTCCACTGCAGGGGAGACCGAGGGACCCAGTGGCACGGAGGGTGAGGGGAGCCACACTGAGGAGACCTCAGCTACGACCACCTCGGCTGGGGAAAACAGCACTTCCAGTGAGGACTCCCTTGTGGAGGCGGGTGTCAGCAGACCAGAGGCAACGTCAAGCAAGTCTGTCCCCGCCACCACCACCATCTCTCCACCCTCCCATCTGCTCCCATCCCACATGTCCGTGGAGGCTCCCGTGTAGGGGAGCGTGTCTCCTTCATGCCAGGCACCGCACCCCCTGCCTCTGTCCCCCCTGCTGCCCTGAGTGTGGAGTCTGTGGACTTGCTGAAACAGATCCATGTAGGGCAGACATCAATGCTGAGTGTCCTCCATGCACACACGGGTCTTTTGACACAACTGGTGTCATTCATGGAGGGCATGTCATCTGGCATGTCTGCCCTACATCGGACCAATCAGTCCATGGCCTCCTCACTGACGGCAGCAGTGTCCCTCCTGCAACAGTCCCTCACCCCTCCTACCTCTGCCCCATCCACAATCCCCAGCACCCTACCTGTCCCAAGCACACACACACCGGCACCGGCACGCACCAGCACAGACACAAGCAGCACACAGACACACAAGCCAAACTCCAGACGCACACGCACGCACAGTCAGGGGACTGATATCTCACTCACAGGGGATGGGGCCCAGACACACACACACGCATCCACGAGCACTCCGCAGTCCTCAGATGCCTCTCCCTCCAAAACCCCTTCCCTTGCCTCACCTGCAACCCCCCTCCCAGAAGCTCTTCCTCTGTGAGCTTGGCCTCTTCCCCACAGATACATCTGACACGAAGTCCAGGCAGAAGAGGCGACCACCACACACAGAGAGGAGTGCCCCTCACACCCGGACACCCTCCCCCAGGCACAGACAGACTGAGGACCCCATTCGAAAGTCCCCCCGGACCAGGAAGGGCAAGACCCCACCACCACCACCACGCAGCTCCACCACACAGTCTATCTCCTCCATCCCCCAGGCCACCACTCCACAGGTTCCACTGCCACACCCTGCCCCAGGTTCCCCCACACACCGATACTGCATCCCCAAACTGCTTAGGCCCTCCCCCCCTACCACTTGTTCTTCCACCCCCAAACCAGACGCTCTGCCTGTTTGTGCCACTGGTGTGGAGACCGGGTCCCCCCTCTGTCCTGCCCACCTCATCTGCCCCCCTTCCACTCCCTTGGAGTCATGCACTGCAGTGGAGTCCACAACCACCCCGTCTGACTCAGGCACTGCAGTGGGGACCCAGTCCACTCCATCTGACCGGCCCACTGCAGTGGTTGCAGCACCCACACCATCTGACTTGTGCCCTACAGTGGTGCCGGCCCCCACTGAGTCAGACACCTCCACTGCAGTTGCCGGTGACACTCCTGCACCCACCACCCCTTCACTGCCTCCTTCTGGCATCCCCTGATCCTGTCCCTGCGGTGCCTGGCCTGCCCCTTGTATGCCCCTCCGAGGGGGATGTCCCCTGTCCGTACCAGTGCAGGCAAGCAATGGGTGACAAGTTGTCACATATCACCCTGTTGGGACTGTGTATTTGGACTGGCCATTGGCCTTAGTTTCTTTTGGACTTAAATTTTTAGTTTAACATTTGCTGAATAAAGCCTCTTTTTGTTTACTTGTGGTTTTTCTTTGGATGTACATGATGTAGATGAGTATCATCATGCATTTGCAGTTGTAATAGTGTTCAGATCATGAAAATGAAGTGTTGCTGTGATGGACTCCATGTGGTCCATGGGATATGTGTCCTAATGTAGTCTGGATCTATAGCATCCTTTGCTGCAGTCTGAGGGTGTAATGTTCAGCATTTGACACAGGGATGTACGTTTTGCATTTGTAAATTAACATCTTTGGCTTACACTGATGCACATCTGGTGGGCTTACCACTGTTCAATGTTTCTATTTCCCTGACTGTGTGCCCATCTCCACTGGACATGCAGTTTAGCACATCAATGTTGAAGGACTCATCTGTGTATACAGTGCAACTTGCTTGACACGTGTTTTGGGTGTATGCAGATGACTGACGTGACACTCCCATACCCAGGCTGATGTGAGCAGAGCCTTCAGTGTGTTGTAGTTGTTGACTCACTGACCGAGTGTTCTGCTGACATGTTTGAGTCGTGCACAGACAAGGTTTGGCACAGCGGACCTTCCACAGGAGTGGAGTGCCCTCATAGCAGTGTGTAATCCTGTGACATTGCCTGGGCCCGTGTTGTGTGTTGTGTGAGCATGTCTGTGTGTGTTCCCTTCCCTTTTCCTACACAGGCTGTGTCCCTAGGGATGTTCCTGTTTGTGATGCTTGCTGAGTTGTCCTGTGTTCATCCAGCATCTTGGACCTGGTTTCTCCGGGATGTGGGTGCATGGCAAACTAATGTTCATCAGGTTGTCATCCCTAGTTGTCTTTGTTGTCAGGGCTGGGGATGTGGGCAAACGCAGATGGGACACAGTCAGGATTCCCCTTGGCACTTGTTGGTTACACAAGTCATGTAATTTACAGTTTGTGGTAGCTTTCAGTGATTGTGACACGTTGTGTGTGTGACTGCTGCCACTCCTCAGGGTCAGAGCTGCAATGTTGGAAGTTGTCTATGTGTGTTCTTTGTGGGTCACCTTGGCTTCTTCATTGGTGTGTGACTGTGGCCGGGATCCCATTGATTGGGGTGGATTTCACGTCATGCCCATGTACGGCATACTGTGCAGTGTGTCAGACATTCACGAGTCTTGTTGACTGGCCATGTGTGATGGGTTTCTGCACCTTAGTTCCCACCACCACCCCTGGGATTGTCATGGGTGCATGTGCAATGTCACCAGTCCATGTGAGCTTCACTGCTGCACATTGGTGGAGATCAAGGTGTGTGGTGTTGAGTGTGTGCAAATGAGAGTTGTTGCACGGCTAGTACCCTACCTCCATATTGGCCTTGGCTGACAGGCCGTGCTGATTGATTTGTGCTTGTGTAGGTGTGATGGTAGTTTGTTGCTCAGGACACATGACTGTGGTTCACAGTGTGAACGACATCTAGCTTTGTCATCACAGTGGGATTATCATGCAGGCCAGTGTCACCACAATGTGGGGTCCCTGGGGGTAGTGCTGTGGTGGGTCTGTCTCTTGCTGTGTTAGTTGCTGTTCCTACAAGCTTGTGTGACATGTGTAATTTGGGCTCCCTCTCATCTAACAATGCCTGATTGCCCACATAGGGGAATCCGATCCATGAGTTACTTTTGTGTGGCACTGTATACACATCTGTGTAATTGGGATTCAGGCCTCCTCATGTGTTGTGTGGTTGCCTGGGGACACTGGCACACACCCCCATCACCTGTTGTGTTTGATATGCAGTGTGAGGCTGCCTGTTTGTGTTTGTGCATCTGCACCACTGCATTGGCATATCTTTAGTGTGCCATTGGCTGTATGTTGTTTGGTGGATTTCCCCTGCTGTCCCTGGGACTCCTAGGTCATCAGTCAGCACAATAATCATGGTTTGTATGTCCCATTGCTGCCATGGTATGGTATTTGTTCACCTCACATCTACAGTCTCCACAGGATATCTACATTTGTGTGTCCATTGGTGCAGCAGATATGTGGGTCTGCATTATGATGGTCACTTCTGTCATTTTGTAATTGATGAATGTTGACAATGTCAGCCCCCATGGGAGATGTTTGTCTGCACATGGCCAAAGGTATGTCTTATTTGCACTGCACTGTTTGCCTCGCCCAATCTATGTTGCTATGGGACACAAGCACTACTTTGCCACTGATGTGTTTGTTGTTGTGTGACCAGGAATCATCCATGCTGTTTGGCAGTTGCAACTTTTTCCATGACAACACTTACCTTTTGGTCACTGTGATGATGTGGGTTTAGACCCCATTGCCACAATGTTCAAAATGTGCTTCAGCTATGGACCCCACACTTACATTTTGGTCACTGTGATGATGGGGGTTTAGACCCCATTGCCACAATGTTCAAAATGTGCTTCAGCTATGGATCCCACACTTACCTTTTGGTCACTGTGATGATGGGGGTTTAGACCCCATTGCCACAAAGTTCAATTGTGCTTCAGCTATGGACCCCACACTTACATTTTGGTCACTGTGATGATGGGGGTTTAGAACCCATTGCCACAATGTTCAATGGTGCTTCAGCTATGGACCCCACACTTACATTTTGGTCACTGTGATGATGGGGATTTAGACCCCATTGCCACAATGTTCAATTGGGCTTCAGCTATGGACCCCACACTTACATTTTGGTCACTGTGATGATGGGGGTTTAGACCCCAATGCCACAGTGGTCATGGTCTGCTTGCATTGTGGAGGCAACACACATTTATGTGCGACACATGTGATAGGGGGTCACATTGTATGTTCAATGTCATGTTCAGTGTTGTAGGCATTTGACACAGACTACACACGCTTGTCATGATGTTGGGGGGATGTCTTTTTCTGACATTCCTTATGTTGGAGTATGCTGGTTGTGTCATGCATTACCCGTCCTATGAGTGGGGATGGTAGTAGTGGTAGGCATCCAGGCCCCCATGAGTAGGGGTGGTGTTAGTGGTAGGCATCCAGGCCCACATGAGTAGGGGTGGTGGTAGTGGTAGGCATCCAGGCCCACATGAGTAGGGGTGGTGTTAGTGGTAGGCATCCATCCCCCTATGAGTGGGGATGGTAGTAGTGACAGGCATCCAGGCACCCCTGAGTAGGGGTGGTGGTAGTGGTAGGCATCCAGGCCCACATGAGTAGGGGTGGTGGTAGTGGTAGGCATCCAGGCCCCCCTAAGTAGGGGTGGTGTTAGTGGTAGGCATCCATCCCCCTATTAGTGGGGATGGTAGTAGTGACAGGCATCCAGGCCCACATGAGTAGGGGTGGTAGTAGTGACAGGCATCCAGGCCCCCATGAGTAGGGGTGGTGTTAGTGGTAGGCATCCATCCCCCTATGAGTGGGGATGTTAGCAGTGACAGGCATCCAGGCCCCCATGAGTAGGGATGGTGGTAGTGGTAGGCATCCAGGCCCACATGAGTAGGGGTGGTGTTAGTGGTAGGCATCTATCCCCCTATGAGTGGGGATGGTAGTAGTGACAGGCATCCAGGCACCCCTGAGTAGGGGTGGTGGTAGTGGTAGGCATCCAGGCCCCCATGAGTAGGGGGGGTGGTAGTGGTAGGCATCCAGGCCCACATGAGTAGGGGTGGTGTTAGTGGTAGGTATCCATCCCCCTATGAGTGGGGATGGTAGTAGTGACAGGCATCCAGGCCCCCATGAGTAGGGGTGGTGTTGGTGGTAGGCATCCATCCCCCTATGAGTGGGGATGGTAGTAGTGACAGGCATCCAAGCCCACATGAGTAGGGGTGGTGGTAGTGGTAGGCATCCAGGCCCCCCTGAGTAGGGGTGGTGGTAGTGGTAGGCATCCAGGCCCCCATGAGTAGGGGTGGTGGTAGTGGTAGGCATCCAGGCCCACATGAGTAGGGGTGGTGTTAGTGGTAGGCATCCATCCCCCTATGAGTGGGGATGGTAGTAGTGACAGGCATCCAGGCCCCCATGAGTAGGGGTGGTGGTAGTGGTAGGCATCCAGGCCCCCTGAGTAGGGGTGGTGGTAGTGGTAGGCATCCAGGCCCCCATGAGTAGGGGTGGTGGTAGTGGTAGGTATCCAGGCCCACATGAGTAGGGGTGGTGTTAGTGGTAGGCATCCATCCCCCTATGAGTGGGGATGGTAGTAGTGACAGTCATCCAGGCACCCCTGAATAGGGGTGGTGGTAGTGGTAGGCATCCAGGCCCACATGAGTAGGGGTGGTGGTAGTGGTAGGCATCCAGGCCCTCCTGAGTAGGGGTGGTGTTAGTGGTAGGCATCCATCCCCCTATGAGTGGGGATGGTAGTAGTGACAGGCATCCAGGCCCACATGAGTAGGGGTGGTGGTAGTGGTAGGCATCTAGGCCCCCCTGAGTAGGGGTGGTGGTAGTGGTAGGCATCCAGGCCCCCATGAGTAGGGTGGTGGTATTGGTAGCCATCCAGCCCCCCATGAGTAGGGGTGGTGGTAGTGGTAGCCATCAGGCCCCTATGGGTGTGTATGGCATTGGTGATAGCCATCCCGCCCCTATGGTTCTGCTGTTGCTAGTGTACGTCATTTCTGCATCCCTATGTGTGTGTGACATATGTCGGGTACGTGTCGTTTGTTTGTGTTGTGGGTGTTTGACTTACCGTCTGCGCCGTACGCGTCCGTACCGGTTCCGGTAATAGATGTAGAGTATTGGTAGGACCTGCGCGATGGGATTCATGGTTGGGTCGTCTCGTTCGTGTATCTCGTGGCTTCGACTCGTACTCGTGGCTGGCTTGTTCGTCTCGTAGCCGTGAATCGTTTTGTGGCGCGAATCGGAGCTTATGTGCAGCTCTCCCGGATGCTCTGACGTGCCGGACGTAGCGACGGGTTCGGCGCGTACGGAAGGCGCATCGTACTAGTCCGGCCGGAAGGTGCTGTATATTTGCTTCCGTGCGACTCGATTCGGTGTTTACGGATCCGGCTCGGGCGGGGAACTGGAGCTGGAATGGATACGTACGGCTGGGTCGGAATCTGAGCAGTTATGCACATCGTACTTGCTCGTTCGGACGAATGTTCGAATCGGTCGGGAAACACGCGTTCGGCTTTGTTTTTTTCCAGGCGAACAGTGTTAGGTGCGCTTCCGGCCGAGATCGGAATCGACCCCTTAATGTTTTAAACTTGAAAAAACACAAAAATGTACCAGTTATAGCTACAGTTATCTCAAGTAACTATAACTCGTGCCCTAAGGTATTTATAATTTGCACACCCACCATGACCAGTTATCACATCAATAATTTCAAAGCAATTGTTGCAGTGATATTATCAATGATATCATAGAAGATGTCATGAATGATGTATTGTGTGGGGTAGTTAGCAGTGCATGGTGAGGGCGCGTGTTACAGTGGCCCCCTCCCCAAGCCTCATTAGGCTCTGGGGATCCCATCCCCCAGGGCCCTATGTATTTTCAAGGGGGGGCGGGCAACGAAGCCCCCTTTGTAGTGTAGTTCCTATTTCCCTAATAGGCTCTGCGCATTGGAATAATATAACCTATAGGCTTGACATAGGACTAAGGTCGGTATGTCCCTATCGAGTATATTAAACTTAATTACTTGTGCCAGCTAGCTCAGAGGCCACTAGAAACTCCTTGAGAACAAGAAGGGAGTCGTTTCTGGCAACCGAAAAACATGACAACTTTGTTTCCCTTTAGAATCGGAACACGTCTCAGAATCGTGGAAACAATAGATAACAGTTTCACTCAGCTCAATCGTGCATGCTTAGTTTTCTACAGAGTTACACAGAAAGGAAAGACGGGCGTTTCAATAAAAAGGGTTTTATTGAAGAGTCTTGTTTCTCATGTAAGAGAGATGTGCTGTTATGATCACAAGACAGTATGCATGATAAATAATGTACAGCGTAAGCAGTAGAAATAAATAATTCTGCGCTAGCATTATCTTTTAGCATATATTCACGTACATAAATAACATGAGCTAAAAATGCGAGTACTCATACGATGCGTCTCTAAGCTAGTTCTACCCCAATGTACCTAACCTAGTCTAGGTGTAGGGAAAGGTAAGAAGTAGGTGGAGTATTCTCTAGTCTGGTATACTAAGAGTATGTTAAGTATAGTACGCCAAGTATGCCAAGTATGCCAAGAGTCCCTCTAGGTTCTAGTCAGCTCCATACCTTGAGAATGAGAGAGGTGGGAATCTCCTGCTGGATCTCAAACTCTAACACCCCGCGAAGGGAGTCAGAACACTGGAAGCTGGATTCGTCTGCGTGCAGGAATGACAGCGTCTTCTCATTGCGTCAGGCCGGGATACGGGCTCCTCTGAAGTCGAGGTCTCCTCTAACTTGCTTGGGCAAGGGAAGGTATATTTATACCTGGTAGGTGCCTTGGATTGTTAGCATTGACGTGAAGTCGGACAGAGGAAGACGTCAGGAATGAACCCTTAAGGTATAATGGTTCATACATAATAGATGAGTTCTTGGAGAAATCAATAGTCCTGTGCTAGGGGAACTCCCGAAGCTTAAGGGTCTGGTTTCTAAGAACTCGTTGTGACGTTTGGGTGGACGGATGTCCTTGACCATGCCTGTATTTGGAGTGCACGGTTAATGCCTAAAGAAGGACAGGGATTCTATGCCTATATAAGGGCAATGCGAATTGTGCCTATATAAGGACATGATTCAGGAAAACCTATCTACGGACACCTAAAGCGGAATACAACACCCACTCCACTTTCGAATTAACGATAATACTAAATGCTAAACATTTACATGCTAAACATAAAATTGAGTACCACATGTTGCTAAAAACATTTCTAAAAGCATATTAAAAGAAGTTTAAAAATAAACTGTTGAATGTAATAGGTACTGTACATTTAAAGCATCGTTTTCATTCTAAGCATATAATGGAAGTAAAATGCAACGTGAATGAATAAACAGAAATATATACATATGATGAAATAGTCGATAAGTTTTCAAAAATCAAAGCCATTGCATATCATGGAATTAAATGAAATGTTAGACAAGCTGACAATGTGTCCCTGGAAGTATTCAAAGAAGTCCGTTTTATAAGACTAGTTCTACTGTAAGCAGATTGTTCATTTGCCATGTCATTTCAAAAAAAAGATTTTTAAAAAGAAAAAAGTTCAATTTCTGGGAAAAGTTCCAAGTTTTGAAAATATGAAGGCCAAATTTCATTGTTGCCCTGGTACACTGTGAGTCGAATCAAAGTCAGTGTATGGGTCTGGCGTAAACATTAGATCATCTATTTCCGTAGCCAAAATATCGTCCACCGAAGTTGGTGACATTTGGAACACCTCGTTCAGAAGGTTAATTGCACAGAGATGAGAAACATCACCTTCAGCAGAAGATGCAATGTTCGCGTCCATTGTTACCTGTGTGCCTGTTGATCCATCTCGTACCTCAGCAGCTGCCGGAAGCGTCTGTGAGATCTCAATGAATGCCGTCATCAGGATTGGTAGCCTCTGGGGACAACACACAGCATGGGCCGTTATCGGGTCCAGCAGAGCATCGACATCCGTTGGCATGACTGATGGGAGTGTTAGACAGGTGTCTAGCACGCATTCTTCACCGCAAAACAGGCAGCGTAGAACAGGTAAGATGCAATCTTGCCAGATTGGTCTGAATGACAGGAACCACGTTGTATTAAGTTCCCGTGAGACGAGGCATGCCCAAAAGCTGTACTATTCGCTCACGGCATTTCCGTTCAAGGAGAGCTTTCTCCACATCGCTCGGAGTGATGTTGGCGAATAGGCTTGCCATAGCGTAGTAGGAGGAATAGAAATAGAATTCCTGCAACAAGTGCTAGAATTAATGGCACACCACCAAACACCGAATGTGCGAAGTTTGGGATGATTCCGAGGACAGCCTGGAAAGGTGATAATAGTCCGGAACAGATGGTCTTAAATACATGTACAATTCCGCTTGTATCAGACATGTTAAAGATACGTCCTTTCATTTCTACGAAATGTATAGGGCAGTTTGTACGCAATTAAAGCCTGTATCTCTGCCGAAGTCCTTGCAACTTGTAGATCATAGGTTTCTTTGGCCGAGGTCAAAGGCACTGTTTGTTGTATAAGCATGGCTTTCATTCTGCTTAAAGTATCAAATCTTATAAAAGAGACATTCAACGAAGGCCACAAAGGTGACTCCCTGACTGTGTCTATTGGGGCAAACAATACTTGCATACAGCAAGTGACCGAGGAGTTGACCGTTACTAGATATGGGATGCCTGGCAACATGCCACAGCAACTCTGATCATTCAACGTGAGGTAACTCCCATTAGAAAGTTGGCCAAACGTTGGATTAATCACAGCAGCTGGTGGCAGGACAAATTTGCCACAGAACCATTACAAGCCCCGTGTAAAGATATGTCCTGACAAATTAGTGAATCGCTTAGTGCACTTTCACAGTGTGTACCGCTCAGAAACACTTCACGATCCCCACTCCAACATCTATATGTGTAAGGTAAATTCCAGGATGTCTTAATGTATTCTTTGCCCAACCTTTCATATTTGCCTGCTTGCATCTATTTGAGGCAATACTGAAACTGAAAAGTAGTCACAGGTAGACTAATTTTGCCATGAATAAGCCATTCTGTAGCTGGTTTTTCTGCCACTGTGAATGGTAATCTCTCAAGTTTTTCAATGCTCAGCACTGTATACTTTGCTCCCCTTTGTGCCAGTTCGATCTGTTTATCAGTTAGATTGTATTCTGCAAACAGAGCTGACTTGTTGATAAAACGCCAAGGCACATAGCCCGCACGCAAAGATTGCAGCGTCCAGCTTAATAACACAATAGAACGTAACTGAGATTGGCCTTGCTGTAACATGGCTAAATCTTGTTCCAGTATGTCGATAGCAGAGGATACAATACTGTCCAATGAATAAATTCTGGAGGACAAAGTTGTTAACCCATTGTCGACCACAGTGAGAGTTTTCTCTAAGTTAATACGATCAAGTTCACGTATTCGTTCTGCGGCCTCCATCTGTGACACCTTCCATGCTTCATTATAAGCAGCATAGATGCTGGCATATATGAAACGTTTTTGAGCGGTTTTCTTGGTCCAAGCAAGAATTCACTAAGGTCTGCGTCTTCTTTAAGTAAAGATAAGTGTTGTTTCACATCCTTAAGTGTAGATTTTTGCAGCCAATCGAGGCATAATTTTCCTACACTGTATGTTGTTACTACCCCCGCATGTTGTCTTTGGACGTATCGTGGGTCTGGCCTATTGTCAGGACTCTATCAGCCTTACCTTCTGCCTGTAGAGTAGTCTCGCGGGGATGACATGGACAACCTCCACCGTCTCCCACCTGTTTCCCTGTCCTACCTTGAATCGGTACCAGACCGGGGATTGGTGAAGACTGGGGGAAGGAATCCTCAAAGGGTGTTGTACCGTTTGGAGTGCTGAGGTGAAGAGTGACACCTGATGGGACTGTTGTCTTTCTGGACCGTCAGCCTGGAATGACAACCAACAAACAATCACTACCCCGTCAACTAGTCATACATACACCCACACACTAGACAGGGGAATGTTTAGGGAGAGTTGCAATAGTCACCTGAATGTAAGCGTTCTAAGTTATGAATCTCCGGTAGGTGCGTCAGCAACCCAGTTTCTTGAACTAGACAGCAGGCGTACCTTCACGGGGCACCAGGGGAACTGGGGAGTAGAGGATTCCAGGGAACAATAGTTGCGGTAGGAACACTTCTGTGCCGTTGCTGTCTGGTAATAGCGGCAAGGTGCTCCTGCGTCGTGTGAAGGAAGAAAGGAAGGGGGTGGTGACGTGCTCCTGCACTCACCGGGTTGTTGGCAAGGGCAAAGGCGGTGACGCGCTCCTGCGCTCACCGGGAAGCTGGCCAAGGAAAGGGCAAAGGCAGTGACGCGCTCCTGCGCTCACCGGGATGTTGGCAAAGGAAAGGGCAAAGGCGGTGACGCGCTCCTGCGCTCACCGGGATGTTGGCAAAGGAAAGGGCAAAGGCGGTGACGCGCTCCTGCACTCACCGGGATGCTGGCAAAGGAAAGGGTAAAGGCGGTGACGCGCTCCTGCGCTCACCGGGATGCTGGCAAAGGAAAGGGCAAAGGCGGTGACGCGCTCCTGCGCTCACCGGGAAGCTGGCCAAGGAAAGGGCAAAGGCGGTGACGCGCTCCTGTGCTCACCGGGATGTTGGCAAAGGAAAGGGCAAAGGCGGTGACGCGCTCCTGCGCTCACCGGGATGCTGGCAAAGGAAAGGGCAAAGGCGGTGACGCGCTCCTGCGCTCACCGGGATGTTGGTAAAGGAAAGGGCAAAGGCGGTGACGCGCTCCTGCGCTCACCGGGATGTTGGTAAAGGAAAGGGAGAGAGCTTCGTTCTTCTCTTAGGAGGAGCAGCGCATCAGTGCTAACAGGCTCCTGGGGCTGCGTGAGGCTCTGTGATGCGGTGGTGAGCATACAGGATACATGCAGGGAAGAAGCCTCCGTTGAGAGCGAGACAAGGAAAGGTTCTTACCAGAGGTCCGACGGAGATACGGAGTCCAACTTCCAACACGTAGCATCTTAATCAGAAGTACCAGGCGCCGTGCATAGAGGGGTTTTATGCGGTGTCACCCGGATGTGATCGGGTGGTGACCCGCGGTACTGCACGTATGGGGGAGAGCACAATAAACTAGACAGGCAACCGTAGTACGCTCTCCCCGGTACGTACGAACATGACAGCACCCCCCACAAAGACAGACCCCTCTCCCCTACATGGGGGTGGCAGGACGCGGTTTCAGGGGGTAACGAACATGGAAGGCACGTACCAGCTGAGGGGCGTGACGGACATGGGATAGGGGCTCCCAGGACCTCTCCTCAGGACCATACCCTTTCCAGTCGATAAGGTAATAGAGCCTCCCCCTGGACCTACGGGAATCTAGCACTGCACGCACCTCGTATTCCTCGTGGTCATCCCTGAGTACAGGCGGCGGAGGCACGGAGGCCAGGCCATCAGAATGAGCCTGCTTCAGCAGAGACACGTGGAAGACTGGGTGTATTTTCATGTGAGGGAGCAAGGAAAGTTTCATGGCCACCTTATTGATGACCTTGGCTATGCGGTAGGGACCTATGAAACGTGGTAGCAGCTTCTTGGGGCCGTGCAGATTGAGGTTCTTAACGGAGACCCAAACCCTGTCTCCCATCTTGTACTCTGGTTCTGCCTGTCTGTGTGTGTCTGCATGGTGTTTGTAGGTTTCTTTGGCTTTGGCCAGCTCGAATCGCGCTTGTTGCCACAGGTCACATAGCAGGGTGTGATAAGCTTGGATGGTGGGCAGAGGACTGGTTTGTGGTTCTGCCTAGGGCGTGGTGCGTGGATGTCGGCGTTGTAGGTAGTAAAAGGGCGACATTCCTATGGAAGCGTGTTTGTTGTTATTATATGCATACTCCGCCATCCACAGGACCTCTGACCATTCCTTTTCGACCGCTATGAGTAGGCAACGAAGGTATTGCTCCATGGTTTGGTTGGTTCTCTCTGCCTGGCCGTCGGTTTGGGGGTGGTAGGCGGAGGAAAGCCGTACTTCTGTCCCTATGGTGTCACATACCGCTCCCCAGAAACGGGATACGAACTGAGAGCCTCTGTCGGTGATCAGTACGGAAGGGATTCCGTGCAGACGGACTACGTTGGTCATGAATACTAATGCTAGCTCCATAGCAGAAGGCACTTTCTGCAACGGCACGAAATGCGCCATCTTGGTTAGGTGGTCCACAATGGTGAGTATGGTGGTATATCCGGTCCTAGTTCGAGGCAATTCCACAACGAAGTCCATGGACACCGTGTGCCACGGGTATGGGGGTACAGGGATAGGGGTGTAGCAAACCCACAGTGGGTCCGGGTTGGTTTTTTCCTTGCGCGCAGGTCGTGCAGTGGGCTATGTAGTTGCGAACGTCATCCTGCATGGTTGGCCACCAGAAGTGTCTGCGTAAGAGATCCAGGGTCTTGTGATACCCAGGGTGTAATGACAGCATGTAGTCATGGCACATGTACAGCGCTGTTTGTTGATGGTGCGGCAATGGTAGAAAGTAGTTGTTGTCTTTATAGAGGAACCCACCACCAGTAGTGATTCCCGACAGCTTTCCGATCCATTCTGCTGGGTCCTTTACTTTGAGGTCGTTTTGCAACTGGGACAAGAAAGAGGAGGAAAGGATGACTCCTGAAAACACCGTCCCGGTAGGATGGGAGATGGTGTCGGTTTGTCTCCTCCTTCATAGGTTTCTCCAAGTCTGGACAGGGCGTCTGCTTTGGCGTTGTCTTTACCAGGACGGTATGTAATCATGAAGTCGTATTCATTGAAGAACAACGTCCATCTCAATTGACGGGCATTGAGAGCCCTGGCAGAGCGGAGGAATTGAAGGTTCCGGTGGTCCGTATAGATGGTAACGGGGTGTCTGGCGTCCTTCAGGTAATGACGCCACTCTTCGAAGGCCGTCTTGATGGCCAGCAGTTCCCGATCGGATACCGTGTAGTTCCGTTCCGCGGGTTGCAGCTTTCGGGAATAGTAGGCTACAGGGTGTAGGAGACCCGATGTGGTATCCCTTTGGGATAGGACTCCCCCCAGGGCATCCTGTGAAGCATCGGCCTCGACAACGAATGGGTGTTCCGGATTGGGGCGTATCAGGACGGGTGCACTAGTGAATCTGGTTTTCAGTTCGAGAAAAGCCTTCTCAGCTTCAGGGTTCCATACAAACTTAATCCCCTTGCGCAGCAACCGTGTGATGGGAGTGATGATGCCAGAGAACCCTGGAATGAAACGACGATAATAGTTGGCGAAACCTAGGAATTGTTGGACCTGTTTCAGGGAACCCGGGGAAGGCCATTGCAACACGGACTCGACCTTTCTTGCATCCATACTGATTCCTGCTGGGGTCAAGATGTGTCCCAAGAATTCCACCTCGGTTGTGTGGAATACACTTTTTTCCAGCTTGACGTACAGGCCGTGTTGCAGCAACTTCTTGAGGATGCTACAGACGTGTTGGATGTGGTCTGGAACGCTCGGGGAATAGATCAATATATCATCTATATATACTACGCAATATTGATCGATATGTTCTCGTAGCACCTCGTCGATGAAGAATTGGAAAGCAGCAGGAGCATTACAGAGCCCAAAGGGCATGACCTGATACTCAAAGAGGCCGTATCAGGTCCGGAACGCTGTCTTCCATTCGTCCCCCTTTTGGACTCTTACCAGATGATAGGCCCCACGGAGATCCAGTTTAGTATAGATCCTGGCGTCTTTCACTTGGTCCAGTAGGTTGGAGATCAAAGGCAAGGGGTATCGGTTCTTGATAGTGATGTTGTTCATGGCTCTATAATCGATGCAGGTTCGCAGATCCCCTCCCTTCTTGGCTATGAAAAAGAGTGCTGAAGAAACGGGTGACTTGGAATGGCGTATGAAGCCGTTTTTCAGGTATTCGTCCAGATATGTGCGTAGATGGGTGCTTTCTTTTCAGTGAGGGAATACACTCGACAACAAGGCAGCTTGGATCCCGGCAATAGGTCTATTCTGCAGTCGAAACTGCGATGGGGAGGAAGCGTGTTGGCTTTTGTTCATCGAACACCGATGACAAATCGGCGTACGCTTCTGGTATGGTTCCTTGTGTGATAACACCCATTCCCGTAAGAGGAAGAATGTGGGTTTGCACGACTCGTGCGTTGGTGTTCCCATGTTTTGGGTAACAGGTGCGGCTGCAATATGGTGAATTAAGGGTCATTAGTCTGGTTGCCCAATCGATGAGAGGATTATGGGTAACAAGCCAGGGAGACCCAGAATTAGTCTGAACTGGGGTGCGTCTATGACATCAAAGGCGATGAACTCTTTATGTTCGTCTGTCCCACATGTCATCGTCATGATGTCAGTCTGATATCGGATCAGTCCAGAGGTCAGGTCTGTGCCATCCACTGCTTTCACCGTTTCTGGCCTGTCCTTGGTTATCGCAGGGATCCCAAGATCTTCCATGTATTGGGTGTCTATGAAATTTCCTGTAGCTCCGGAATCGATGAGGGCCGTTACGGTCCACGATTGGCCTTTACTGGATTGTAACGTTACTGTGATACCCACATGTTGTTTGTGATCATGTGGGGCTGATGAGGAGGTCTTATCAGACGAACAACCCAGTAGACCGACCTTCCCTTCTACTGAGTTATGTCGTTTTCCGACCATTCACCACGAGAAACGGGAAGGGCGCTGGTTTTCCTTGTCATTGGTTTACTCGGTTTCACAGGGCACTCCTTGACATAATGGCCGCTTTTGCCACAATACAGACACTGGTTTTGGTGACGTCGTTTTTCTTTTTTGGCCTTAGACAAGGGTCCACGTATGCCGCCTATTTGCATAGGCTCCGAGGTGTCCGGAATCTTAGGACCTTCGGATCTGGTTTTCTCCCGGAATACTGGGTACCTGGCATCGACCCCCTTGGTTTTTTCTATTTTGCGTTCCTGCATTCTGAAGTTCATTTTCACAGTTAGGTCTATGAAGGGACCGATGTCCTCTGGGGGGTCCGATATTTGTGATATAAGGTACTTTAGTTCCTCACGTAGTCCTCGGTAGAATACTGACACCATCTTGGTCTCAGGCCATTTGGCTTCAATGACCAACCTGTTGAAGGTGGTGATGTAATGTAGGAGGTCTGTGTTACCTTGTTTGAGGTTGAGGAGTGCGTTGTCGGCTGCCTGCAGAAGCGTGTGTCGGGCAAACATTCTACGCAGTGTTTCTTTGAACACAGGTAAACTGTACAACATGGGGTCGTCGTTGTCCACCAACGCTATGGACCATTGCGCTGCGTCTCCCCCCAGATACGAAAGGATGAATGCGACCTTCGCTGCATCATCGGGGAAGGCGGAAGCACGAGCCATGAAGTGTAGCTGGCACTGGTTGAGGAAAATGCTGTATTTAGAACTGTCCCCATAAAAGCGTTCCGGGGCTGCCAGCGGGACTGGATGCGAAGCCACCACCTGTATAGGAGGGATAGGGCCCTGTGCCGGGGCGAGGACCCCCAAGGGTTGAACGTGGGTGGTTGTAACACATTTGTCTGCTTGGGTCTAACCGTGGGTGACTGACCGGAGGCCAGCTGACCCTGTAAGGCATTGACATCCTGTCGCAAGCTTTGGTTTTCGGTTTGTGTGCAGGTCAATATAGCAGCTATGTCCTGCAGGGTAATGTTCTGGGTGTTCATGTCACCCGGGCGAGATGATTGGCTTGGGCTTCTGATTCTGTCAGGACTCTATCAGCCTTACCTTCTGCCTGTAGAGTAGTCTCGCGGGGATGACATGGACAACCTCCACCGTCTCCCACCTGTTTCCCTGTCCTACCTTGAATCGGTACCAGACCGGGGATTGGTGAAGACTGGGGGAAGGAATCCTCAAAGGGTGTTGTACCGTTTGGAGTGCTGAGGTGAAGAGTGACACCTGATGGAACTGTTGTCTTTCTGGACCGTCAGCCTGGAATGACAACCAACAAACAATCACTACCCCGTCAACTAGTCATACATACACCCACACACTAGACAGGGGAATGTTTAGGGAGAGTTGCAATAGTCACCTGAATGTAAGCGTTCTAAGTTATGAATCTCCGGTAGGTGCGTCAGCAACCCAGTTTCTTGAACTAGACAGCAGGCGTACCCTCACGGGGCACCAGGGGAACTGGGGAGTAGAGGATTCCAGGGAACAATAGTTGCGGTAGGAACACTTCTGTGCGTTGCTGTCTGGTAATAGCGGCAAGGTGCTCCTGCGTCGTGTGAAGGAAGAAAGGAAGGGGGTGGTGACGTGCTCCTGCACTCACCGGGTTGTTGGCAAGGGCAAAGGCGGTGACGCGCTCCTGCGCTCACGGGAAGCTGGGCCAAGGAGAGGGCAAGGCGGTGACGCGCTCCTGCGCTCACCGGGATGTTGGCAAAGAAAGGGCAAAGGCGGTGACGCGCTCCTGCGCTCACCGGGATGTTGGCAAAGGAAAGGGCAAAGGCGGTGACGCGCTCCTGCGCTCACCGGGATGCTGGCAAAGGAAAGGGTAAGGCGGTGACGCGCTCCTGCGCTCACCGGGATGCTGGCAAAGGAAAGGGGCAAAGGCGGTGACGCGCTCCTGCGCTCACCGGGAAGCTGGCCAAGGAAAGGGCAAGGCGGTGACGCGCTCCTGCGCTCACCGGGATGTTGGCAAAGGAAAGGGCAAAGGCGGTGACGCGCTCCTGCGCTCACCGGGATGCTGGCAAAGGAAAGGGCAAGGCGGTGACGCGCTCCTGCGCTCACCGGGATGTTGGTAAAGGAAAGGGCAAAGGCGGTGATGCGCTCCTGCGCTCACCGGGATGCTGGCAAAGGAAAGGGCAAGGCGGTGACGCGCTCCTGCGCTCACCGGGATGTTGGTAAAGGAAAGGAGAGAGCTGTTCTTCTCTTAGGAGGAGCAGCGCATCAGCGCTAACAGGCTCCTGGGGCTGCGTGAGGCTCTGTGATGCGGTGGTGAGCATACAGGATACATGCAGGGAAGAAGCCTCCGTTGAGAGCGAGACAAGGAAAGGTTCTTACCAGAGGTCCGACGGAGATACGGAGTCCAACTTCCAACACGTAGCATCTTAATCAGAAGCACCAGGCGCCGTGCATAGAGGGGTTTTATGCGGTGTCACCCGGATGTGATCGGGTGGTGACCCGCAATACTGCACGTATGGGGGAGAGCACAATAAACTAGACAGGCAACCGTAGTACGCTCTCCCCGGTACGTACGAACATGACACCTATGAATAGTAAACCCCTGTGTTTTATTCAGGAATCTCTCTTGACAGTTGTTTGTGTCTGTGGGCCAGATCAACCATTTTCTCCAATCAGGATTTGTTCTGTTGATTTGTAGTATTGTGTCAACTGTAACCGCTGCCTGTGTATTGTTATCACTTGCAGGTGTTGGTACAGAAGGTGTTTTCATGTCTTTGATCTTGGCTAAACCAAGGCAAGACGTTTGTTGCACAGTGTCATTCAAAAACATAATTTGCTGAGGGATGATACAGGCTCTAAACAAAGCTTCTATCCCCTGCACTTGCCAATCTTTAGTACCCCAGACAGATTTTGTGTCTATTGTGTCTTTCCACAAGTCGAAACCATGTCTAGACAGTTGGGCAATAAATGCTGCAGAGTAAATCTGTTTTGTATTAGTTAACATAATTTTCAGTCCTGTTTTGTTCACATTTTTATAGTAAAATGTTTCTGGATCAGATGTATTATATCCTGAAAAATATGGAAACTTTTTTGCAAATGTTTTTGAACTACCTTTGGGTGGTGTAGGACAATGCTCCCATTGGTTAAACATAAACACATTTCTAGGTGTTGCAGATTTATGCAAAAAATGATGACCATAGTGGTTATAGCAATACAGCTGTTCATAGTCTGATGAACCCTCTAAATATTCATTATTAGAAAATGCAGCAGACCTTTCTAGATCAAACATTATGTCATTTACAGTCTCAAAGTCCCAATCATCAGAATAGGTACTGGATGACACAAAATCACTTAGTGAAATCTTAAATAAATGTGGAATGTTCAAATGTTCCGTAGGGCCGAATATATCGAAATCAGTTTTGTCCCACACTATACCATCCTGTATAGGAACGGCTGTGATGTTCACTGCAGACAAGTCTCTTGTTTCACGATGGGATGATTTGTGAGGTTTCAAAAGTAAGTTCACTTCTTTACTTTCAATGTCCAAATGGATGTATCTGCCATTTATAAGCACGCTCATAGTCATAACCAAAGCTAGCCACAGCAGAAAGAAAAATATTCCAGAAATAATCCATAGTTCAATCCATGGTGAAACCAGATAAGTCTTTCTCAAAAAATTTAAAAAGTCTTGTACTTGCTGTTTAAAAGTTTTTGATGCTGGCGACGTCTCAGGCTCACTCAGATCCTCAGAAAACGTATCAAAGTTAATGAAATAGCCAGAAGCAGTTCTGTCAATTGTTGGAATTGCATCAGGATTTGTCGAAATCGCTGGAACCAGTTGATCACTTGTTACATTGGTGTAGACAGGTGTATTTGGACGAACTGTTACTTGAGTTTCAAGAGGGATGAGTTCCATAGCATTGTTGCTCAGTCCTTCATCTGTTACTGCTGAATTCTCGATGGTTATCAGTCTTTCAGTCTGAACCTCTTGGATAGTAGCGAGAGGAGTGCGTCTGCTACTAGGTCGGAGTCCACGAGGCCTACTATTTAGTATTGGCCACATACTGTGGTTTGATGAGGTCGATGGACACAAATCTTTTCTCCTTTTTTCCAGCAAGGGGCGGCAGAAGTACTGTTCTTGTTCCGTGTATGGCTAGGACAGGTACTGGTTGTCTGTAAGAAGGTCCAAATTCCTTCTTGTCCGCAATTTTCTCTCTGACTAGATCACCAACTTTTGGAATCCAGACAGGCCTTGCTGGGACCGCCGGTTTTTCCCCAGTGGTGGTTGGCTGCAGGAATACGTTGCTTTGTTTCGATCTTAGTTCATTTAGATCCTGTAAAACAGCCAAACGATCTTTGATATCAAAGGGTTTATTTTCCATCACTGTGCCTTTACATTCTAGATCAGGCACCCACATTCTTGTCCCAAATAGGACCTCATATGGAGTGACCCCCCCTAGAGAACTTCTTGGCAAATTATTTAATGAGCGTTGGACCCCATAAAGATGTTTGACCCACCCATCACCCGAACCTAATACCCTAGCTGTTATAGACTGCTTTATGTCCCGGTTTTTCCTTTCCACAACAGAATTTCCCTCAGGATGAAACGGAGAGGAGTACCGCAATGCAACGCCCAGACTGGCCATGGTGTCTTTATAAGCCTGAGAGCTAAACGCAGGGCCCTGGTCAGAATGTAGCGTGCCTATTGCGTATGTGCCGATAAAGACTCGCAAATCTTTTATAACAGTTCGAGCGTCAGCCGAGCGCTGAGGCCATATCCATAGGAACCTTGACTTAGTATTTGTGGGATTGCAGTTGTCCACAAGGATGCCTGCACATAGATAGTCTAATGCTGTTAACAATGGTGTCTGTACTGGGCAGGCTACTTCGTAGCATGGTGTCTGGTAGCGTTCTGCATCACGCTGTACCTTACAGTCTATGCAGTCATTGATGAAGATGTGAATCTGTGTATTCATTCCAGGCCACCAGTACATCTCTTTTAATGTCAATATTGTTTTAGAGATCCCTTGATGTGACAGACCCTCCCCCAGATGTGCTTCATAAATCAAAGCTGCTCTACGTTCCATGTTTGGAATTACCCTATCCCCCACTCCAGGGATTCGAGCAAAAGGAACGTTGTTCGCATCAATTACATAAGAGTACTTGAGTGGAAACTTTTTGGTAACGCTGCACCACTGCCTTTGCTCGTAGCATTGACAGCCAACATTATCTCACTGTCTATTCTCGTTTTTGAATGAGTGATCGCAGCTACGGAAGGCGTCTGAACAGCCCCCTTTGCGGCTTCATCAGCCAATGAATTCCCTGCAACGTGAACGCCATCACGTTGATGACTCAGCGTGTGTATCACGTGAGCCTTTGGTAGTTCGTTTTTTAACTGAACTACTTGTTCCCAAAGCGTTTTATGCTTTATTGTGCCACCTTTTGCATCTTTGAACCCATTTTCAAGCCAAGTTTGTATATATTCATTATACGACTGCACACAGTAGAAAGAATCGCACACTATTAGTGTGGGGAATTCGCGATCTGTACTTTCAAGTGCCAGTTTGAATGCTTGTAGTTCAGCTCGCTGAGCTGTACAATCGCCTAGAGATTGGGTTTTTGTGACCATAGGTCTGAAGTTGCCATCTCGCATGCAACCTTTAACGATTGCGCACGCTGCACTGTAAGCTTGCTTACTCCCTGTAGCGGGTTGTGCGGATCCGTCAGTGTAAATTATGAATTCGTACTGATCGAGAGGCAGAATCTCAGTGGGCAGAGGACATTCATGTTCATATTGCAGGAACGCTTGTGTTTTTAAATCAGGATCAAAAACATATTCAACATCTGTTGCAGCAAGAGAATTAACCCATTGTATCCATCTAGGATGTAATGCTTTAGCATTTGGAATGCTCGCTTTTGTTACCGAGTCCAAGGCCGGAACTAGGGTTACGACAATAATGCGTTTCCCTTGGGCTAGAGCTCTTTCTTTTGCTACAGCAGTTTGAACTGCTGTCAGTATTTTTTCAGTTGAAGTGAAGCGCATTTCTGCTTGTGTATACAAATGTGATTTGTATGCAATTGGTACTTTTTCACCCTCATTAAATGTTAAGTAGGTGAATCCGCATTGACCCAAAATTATTCGGATGACTAAATTGCGTTGACTTACGTGTGTTTGTAAGTGATTTGTTGCTAACATGTTAGCTTGGAGTGAACGCAAGATTTCTGTGTGTTCCTGTGTCCAATTTTTGATTGAAAAATCAGGTTTGATTAGTGCGTAGAGAGGTTTAACCCTTTCTGCGTAATTTAGAATGTAAGTTCTTCCAAAATTTAGGAAACCCAGGATGGATTGTAAATTTTTCAGCGTCTTTGGAGGTTGGAGCAGCGCACACCTTTCTAAACAGTTAGCTGCCAAGCACTTGCCTTCACTTGAAAGCTCATATCCTAGAAAAAGGACATTGAGATGGACAATTCTGGATTTTTTTAAAGTTGAACTTATAGTCCTCAGAGGCGAAGCCCAATATAATTTAGTGGAGAGGTGTGGTGCAGCGGCCAGGGCAGCTGACTTCGGAGCACAGGGTTCACGGTTCGATCCCCGGCGGCAGCTCAGCTCAGCACCATGTGACTCTGGACAATAGCTCACTTAATTTCCACTACGGCCCCCAGCGCCTTGAGACCCGTAAGGGTGAGTAGCTGCGCTATATAAAAAAACGGACTTACACCCTGTTCAAGTGTTTGTCCAGGTCATCGTCTGTCAGATAGATGTCATCGACATATGACAATGCCTCATTATCATAAATTTGTAGTAACTCCGTTACTCTCACTGAGAATAACCCTGGGCTGTTCTTGAACCCTTGTGGGAGTCGACAAAATTGACGCTGGGTCCCCATTATTGAGAAAGCTGTTAAGTACCTGCTTTCAGGTGCTATGTTTTGACAAAAGAAACCATTTGAGATATCCAATGTGGTTTTATATTTTTTACGCACAATGTTATTCATTAATGCTGTACTATGTGCATTTTGCACTGCAAATGTTTTAGAACAAGTGTTTAAGTGTCTGTAATCCAAAACTAGACGATATGTATTGTCTGGTTTGGAGACAGGAAACAAAGGATTGTTCATTGAAGAGGTGCATGTTTCAATCACCCCTTTGTATTCAAGTTGATCTAAGATCTCCCTGACCTGTTTATTAGCTTCTTGCTTTATTGGGTACTGCCTCTGTGCAGTAGATTCATTTTTTAGATGTATTTTATGGTGAGGTGAGTCCTCATCCCATCCTACATGATTTTTGTATAATGCTGGGGCCTGGGCAACTGCCCATTTCCTGGCATAAGTATATTTTAGATGAATTGGAATATGGTTGGAGAAGGCAGGCATAATGATGTCTTCGCCATGTGGGCACTCCCTGACAAATTGTGGTGGCCAGTCTTTTTTTGCTAGAAGTATGTCATAGCCCCTTGAAAGTTTTTCCCAAAAGAGTGTTTTCACCTTTCTCGGTATGTCTCCCTCCATTTGGAGTGTTATTTCATATAACTTTTGAGGAGTACTAACCCTGGTGTCCACAGTCTCAACTGTGATGTACTCATTCAAGTTCACTATCTCCAGAAGTTCCTTCAGGTTCTGGCGAGCTATTGTGACTTCTGCCGCACTGTCCAGCATTGTCTGAGCCCATTCTCCGTTCTTGAGTTGTGTTCTCAGTATCCTTGGCATGTCTGACCTTCAGACCTGCTACCTTCTTTTTGGAGAATTGAGGTTTTGATTTATTTTTCGGAACGTGTTTGTCGTCTTTCGATTTCACGCGTTCTTCTCTATGTTCTGACCGTCCTCTTCTTTCCGATGTCTGTGAAGATATCTGAAAGGTACGAGAGGAACGTGTATCAGTATCTTGATACCTGTCAGGTTTTTTTAAATTATCCCTATTCCTGAGGTTATACCTCCTTTCAGAGGGCTCCTTTTGAGGAGACCTACCTCGGGATTGAGAACGTTTCTCGTTTGAATTATGTTTATTAGTTTCCCACTTCTTTTTAGAAGATGTAGGAGTTTGTTTATTAGAGTCCTTCTCAGGACTTTCAGATAGTTTTGGCTTTAATGGTCTTCCACCTAAACTATCTCTGCCTAATTCTCCATAAGATTGTTCTATTATTCTGGGTGGTTCTGTTTGATGTTCTGTAACATCGAATTCCCTTAATCGTTGGCGGATCGCCACTGCTGCTGCCTCCCCTTTAATATTAGATAATATTATTGTTGAGACCTGGTCGAAATTTTTCAGTAATTTCATACCTAAATTCAGAGCAGGCTCTGCCCCGTATTTGTTTTGAATTTGTTTCAAGACATCTGGTATTACTGCAATTGATGGAATACCATGTGTTTTAGTATAGATGGCAGCAAAGACATAGGACTAAGGTCGGTATGTCCCTATCGAGTATATTAAACTTAATTACTTGTGCCAGCTAGCTCAGAGGCCACTAGAAACTCCTTGAGAACAAGAAGGGAGTCGTTTCTGGCAACTGAAAAACATGACAACTTTGTTTCCCTTTAGAATCGGAACACGTCTCAGAATCGTGGAAACAATAGATAACAGTTTCACTCAGCTCAATCGTGCATGCTTAGTTTTCTACAGAGTTACACAGAAAGGAAAGACGGGCGTTTCAATAAAAAGGGTTTTATTGAACAGTCTTGTTTCTCGTGTAAGAGAGATGTGCTGTTATGATCACAAGACAGTATGCAAGATAAATAATGTACAGCGTAAGCAGTAGAAATAAATAATGCTGCGCTAGCATTATCTTTTAGCATATATTCACGTACATAAATAACATGAGCTAAAAGTGCGAGTACTCATACGATGCGTCTCTAAGCTAGTTCTACCCCAATGTACCTAACCTAGTCTAGGTGTAGGGAAAGGGAAGAAGTAGGTGGAGTATTCTCTAGTCTGGTATACTAAGAGTATGTTAAGTATAGTACGCCAAGTATGCCAAGTATGCCAAGAGTCCCTCTAGGTTCTAGTCAGCTCCATACCTTGAGAATGAGAGAGGTGGGAATCTCTTGCCGGATCTGGAACTCTAACACCCCGCGAAGGGAGTCAGAACACTGGAAGCTGGATTCATCTGTGTGCAGGAATGACAGCGTCTTCTCAGTGCGTCAGGCCGGGATACGGGCTCCTCTGAAGTCGAGGTCTCCTCTAACTTGCTTGGGCAAGGGAAGGTATATTTATACCTGGTAGGTGCCTTGGATTGTTAGCATTGACGTGAAGTCGGACAGAGGAAGACGTCAGGAATGAACCCTTAAGGTATAATGGTTCATACATAATAGATGAGTTCTTGGAGAAATCAATAGTCCTGTGCTAGGGGAACTCCCGAAGCTTAAGGGTCTGGTTTCTAAGAACTCGTTGTGACGTTTGGGTGGACGGATGTCGGTGACCATGCCTGTATTTGGAGTGCACGGTTAATGCCTAAACAAGGACAGGGATTCTATGCCTATATAAGGGCAATGCGAATTGTGCCTATATAAGGACATGATTCAGGAAAACCTATATACGGACACCTAAAGCGGAATACAACACCTTCCTCGAGCCTATTTTGGCCAAGTGGCCCCCCTCCCCACACCTTATTAGGCCCTAGGGGCCCCATCCCCCAGCGTAATTTTTTTTAAAGGAGAGGGGCCCACGTGGCCTCTTTCCCCAAGTCTCAGGCCCTGGGAACCTAACCCCCTAGGGCCCTATGTATTTTAAAGGCAAGGGGCCCACCCTCTCTGAGCCTAATTTGGCCCATGGGACCCCTCCCTGGGGCTCTCCGAGCCTGAAAAAAACCCTTATGCCTTTCTTTATCATAGGCGGGTTCCCTGGTGCCCACCCAGGGCACCCACCATACACTTGTTGCTCCTTCCCTCCCTCCGGGCGGGAGCAATATCTTGTTCTGTTTCCATGCCCGCATCAGTGCAGGCAGGGAAAGAGAACAAAAGTCTGCTCCCAACCAGCAGGAGCATTTTTAAACTCCCGTCCGCTGGGAGAAGACTTTGTGTTTGCCTTCGTTTGATGGGAGATTTAAAAATGCTTCTGCCAGGTGGGAACAAACACAAGTTCCCCTGCCCACGCCGGTCCAGGCAGGGAAAGTGATGTGTTCCGGCTTGGGGTCCCCAGGACACAGCAAGTGAGCCAGCCCCGGGGAGATGGGGTCCCTGGGGCCAATGAAGACTCAGGAGGGGAGACATCCCCCAACTCTTAAAATATATTTTGGGCCCCAGGGGATAGGGTCCTGGGCACGAAAACAGCTCAGGGAGGGGGGCTGCATGCCCCCTTCCCTTAAAACATACTTCAGGCCCTAGGGGATGGGGTCCCTGGGGCCAAACATGGCCTGGTGAGAAGAGCCATGCACACCCCTCCCCTTAAAAAATACTTCAGGCCCTGGGGCTGTGTTCTTCAGGGGTAAAAAGAGCCATACGTCCCCTCCCCCAAAATAAACATTTGGCATCCCCCCAGGACCTGTCCCACCCCTTGGGGGAGTTTAAAAGGAAGTGTGGGAGCCCACGCTTCGTTTTAAAAAAAAGAATTTAAGCGTAATCATAGATCCTCTGCAAATTTGCGGCAACATTTTATAAAAGCCCTATGGAGTCAAAGTATCCCTGCCCTGCCCTCTTATGTCTTTTTTAAAAAACTTTTGTTTAGGACTTAAGACTGAGTCTTAAGTTCTAAGATGACTGCCACCACTTCCTGGTTGAGGTGGTGGCAGCTGATCGGATCTCAGTTTGAGATCTGTCAGCTCCGTGGATCCTCCGTGGCATGAAATATTAAAAAAAAAAAATCTTAATTTCTCCAAAAAGACTGAACAGATTTAAACCAAAACACAAAAAGCACTCTTTCTGGACCAAGATATAGCTTTCTGCTAAATTTGGTGTAAATTAGTTCAGCGGTTTGAGCTGTAGCGGTGTCTAAAATTTCAATGGAAAAATGAATGTAGAAAACATGTTTTAGGACCCTTGTCCCCCATTTTTCTTGGCACCCACTTGACTGATCACCCCAAAACGTTCCATGCGCAAAGTAGTCAAAAAGCAGCACGTTTTTGGAAAGTTTAGTGGAGATTCCTCAAACGGGTCAAAGTTATTAGCAACAAAAAAGGCGTTTCCTATGAAACTACACTACTAAATATAACTACCCAGTGGTGACCATCATTATTGCACAATTCCTATAAAGTGCAAAGTGATATTAAAGTGCTCTATACGTATTAAAGTGCAAATTTTTCTTTTTTCATATCATCTACTGAAGCCTCCTATTTGCAGCATTTCATGTTAACACAATATTTCGTGTCACATAAATTGGTTACCAACAGAACACATTTCTATGTACAAATACATTCCTTAAATATTTTTTCTCTCTCTCGAATGCATAACCATCATAAAGTGAATACAGTGCTTATATAAAGTGCTAAAAGTGAATTTTACAAGGTTGATGAAGTACTTAATAAAGTGACCAATGCTAATTTTGTCCCCTCGTAATCTGTTGTAGCATATTTACTTATTTTTGCTGATTATTTTAAACTGACACCATATTCGTTTAGATTTATCAGATGGAACAACATTGAGAATATACCTTACATCACAATTTGATCTGGACAAACGATATTCAAACTTGGCTCATCATATTACAATCACAAGAAATTATGAAGATCTTGACTCATATTTAACCCATTCGGCATTTTTTTGTCTAGCTCAATTATGAATTCAGATTCCATCTGTCTCATATGTATATATATGTATACATATGTGTATAAATATGTGTATATATATATAAATATGTGTGTATATTTATTTATGTAAGAATATATATGTATATATATATATATATATATATATATATTTCCTCCAAAAAGCACTCTCCGAACCTCCACACAGGCGAACAGAGAGACACAGACCCGGGGAATGGTGGCAGGCAAGTTGTTTATTCTCCTCTCACTTTGTGACGCGTTTCGAGCACCCTGTGCCCTTGTTCACACATAAAGAATACTATCCGCCATGATCTTTTTGAATACTAGGTGTCCACCCCTTGTGAGTCACATGGTCAATGCAATAGAAGAAACACTATGTTGTCAGCACTTGAATGCATTAAACAATACATTACAGATTTATATTTCTTCTTGTTGCCGGTAAAGATTAATGACATTATTACATTATTTTTATCCCATGGAAATACATTGTAAATCTTAAATGTATTCCACCTGTACAAAATGGAAATTTCTGAAGTATACATGATAAAGTACAATTGTGCACAAATATTACGTATAAAAGCAATAAATAAATAAATAAATATTGCAGAACTCCTATATAAATATTAAAACTTCATAAATTATTTGAGAATATAAAGACCACATAATCGATCTTGTAACATTCTGTCAGCATAAATGCTTAAACAATCCAAATGTACCTATTGCATATGTCATGTTTTCTGAAAGTGCTTTTAGTTCCTTAATACTCATTGCCATGTGAGTTTGATAAAGTGCCAAGTGCAGCTAAAATATCTATCTAAAAACCATGCAAGTGCATATATCTAAAAATGAACCTAAAACCCAGATATAAACATTTCTTTTGTGAGACCTAATATGTAAATTGATAGCGGCCAATAACAGTGACTATGGTCACTGTGAAAGTGCTTTGAAAAATGTAAAAAATACAAGAAAAATATATATGAATATATTAATAAAAGACCTAGAAAAATCTATCGAAAATCTAAAAAGAATTTAATAAATAACATGGTTTCCAACTCAATAGAAATGGTGTCTAAAGCGCATTATAAGCAGCAAAAAATTCCTATCATTGCTTTATCTAGACTCATTCTCATCTTATTTTCTCTTTCTCTCTTTCTCCTCTGTATGTTCATTTTTATAAATAGTTATGCATGTCCTCAGTTGTATTAAGTCCGTTCGGTGCCTTACTATCTAATTCCAGAATGGTACGTGTCTCAAGCTGCCTTAACAGTTTCTCCCTGTTTCCTCCTCTCCTGAGGGGTGCAATGGCATTTATCACATAGTAGGTTAGACAACTTAAATCATTATCATGTGTAACTTTAAAATGTCTTGCAACAGGGTAGGTGTTGTCATTGTTCACAATTGCTCTTAGATGCTGCAAAATCCTGACATGCACCTGCAGCTTGGTACTCCCAACGTAACGCAAGCCGCAGGTGCAGGCCAGGACATATATAGCAAATTCTATATATATATATATTACCTACTGGTGGTCGCCAGTAGGTAGTTATAGTTAGGACCTTGTTTCTATTCAAAAAGCGTTTTTTCTTTTGCCAATATCTTTGGCGCCGTTTGACGAATCTTCGCGAAATTTTCCAAACTAATGGTTCACTCAGGTCAGCTCCTGTCTTGAAAGTTTCGGGGTGATTTGTAGAGCAGGGGCCAAGAAAAAAGGGGGGTCCCAAAACGCATTTTCTCCATGTTAATTTCCATAGGAATTTTGGAACAGGCTACAGCCCGAACTGCTGAACGGAATTACACCAAATTTGGCAAAAAGGTAGCTCTTGGTTCAGAAAGCGCCCTTTTTTTTAAAATGGTGTAAATCCGTTCAGTAGTTCCTGAGAAATTCATAAAATAAACATTTATATATCCGAGCACCGAGGAGGATTCGCGAACCCTCCCGAGGACGAGCTAAATTCTGATTGGTTGCCAACACTCCAAACCAGAATGTGTTGGCAGCCATCTTGTGACTCGGTAACCGAGTCACAAGAAAAAGGTAAAAAAAAGGTTAAAAATGAAGAAAAGGGGGCAGGGTAGAAACACCCTGACCCCCTAGGCCTGCTCAGGGGGTCCCACTAGGACCCTAGGGTCAAAAAAAGCATTTTTTTAAAAAACAAAATCAGCTGATTTCGCGCTGGGTGCGCGAATCCGGCCGAAAAATGTAAAAAAAAATGAAGAGCGGGCTCCCGCGCTTCGTTTTCTATAAGCCCCCGGGTGGGCCAGGTCCCGGGGGCAATACCCAATTAAATAGCGGGGGCCCATGGGGGCCCCTGCAGCCCTGGGGACCACCACCTCCCTGGAGCTTAGATAATTATATGTGGGGGCACGCGGCCCCCACGCTGCCCCGGGGACTGCCACCTCCCCGGGGCACTTTAGGGCTGGGGCCTCGCGGGCTCCCCCAAGTCCCGGGGACCGCCACCTCCCCGGGGCTTTCAATTATTTATGGGGGCCTCACAGGCCCCCCGCAGCCCACGGGACCCCCACCTCCCCGGGGCTACTTCTAAAAACAAAGTGTGGGGGGCTCAAGCCCCCCACACTGCCCCGGGGACCACCTCCCTGGGGCACTGTTTATTAAAATGCGGGGCTTTAAACAGTTGGGAGGGGAGCCAGGAGGCGCGTTTGCAGAGTGGTGTAAAAAGGGGGCGTGGCCTCAGACCACTATCAGCAATCCAGCTGTGTGGGGCTTACTGGAGGTACCTGGTGGGCTAGTTGGCCCCCAGGGAACCTCAGGAGGAAAGGGACTTCATCCCCCAACCAAGAGCGCGCCAGGAGGCGCGTTTGCAGGGTGGTTGACAAAGGGGGCATGGCCTGTGTTCACCTATCAGCAATCTCACTATCTGGGGCATACTGGAGGTATCACGTAGGCTAGTTGGCCCCTAAGGGCCCCCAGCAGCGAAGGGGACTTTAATCCCCATCCAAGAGCGCGCCAGGGAGTGCGTTTGCAGAGTGGTGGGGAAAGGGGGCATGGCCTGCTATGACAAGGTTGTCCTTGGGGGCCAACTACCTCTCCTATTACCTCCACTAAGTCCCACACAGTGGGATTGCTAAGAGGTCTTCGGAGGCATGCCCCCCCTTTCTCCACCACTCTGCAAATGCGCCTCCTTACACAGTACTGGTTGGGGGATGAAGTCCACTTTACTCCTGAGGGACTTTGGGGGCCAAGAAGCCCTCCTGGCACCTCCAGTAAGTCCTACTCAGTGGAATTTCTGAGCGCTGGTCGGAGGTCCAGCCCCCTTTCTGCACCACTCTGCAAATGCGACTACCAGTTAAAGAAGCATTTGTAATGTAATAGGTCTCGCATTTGCGAGAGTTAGAGCTATTGGCGTTGTAAATGTAAAAGATTTTTTGGGTGTAGAGTGGATGTACGTTGTGTGTAGTGGAATTATGTGGTATGCTGTGCAGTGAAATTATGTGAATAGTAAGTATGTGGTATTTAGTGTATAGGAATTATGTGGAGTGGGATTATGTGTTTTGGAGAGTAATTATGTGGTATTGTAGTCTGTGTTGTGGAGTGGTAACCTCAGGTTTAGGCTTCCTCGTTTCCATAGAAGCTAAACTATAAACTCAATGAGACACAAAAAAAAGGAACCACTAAGGAGCACTTCTGGACCTAGTCGGAGGTGTGAGCAGGGCCACTGGAATTATGTGACTGTTCGGCTGCACCAATTTTCACATAATTAAACATTTTCCGCATTTGCCAAATATTCCATCATCTGCTGCCTAATCTGCAGATTTGAACAAAAAAACCCTTGTTTCTAGTTCAAACGGCTCAAATGTTCCCAAAAATGCAGTGTCATGTGTTACAGCATGGTGGAAGGCTCTTTGCAAAGCTGGAATGGTAACGTGTTACTTATTGCTAAATGTGGGTGTTAAATTGGTTCTAATGGTGCACAAACCTCTCTTCTTTCTCTGCCTCTCTTGCCTCTTTCTGCATTTCTCTTGCTTCTTTCTGCACCTTTCTTCCTCTTTCTGCACCTCACTGTCTTCTTTCTGCACTTCACTAGCCTCTTTCTGTACTTCTCTTGCCCCTTTCTGCACTTCTCTTGCCCCTTTCTGTACCTCACTTGCCTCTTTCAGCACCTCTGTTGCTTTTTTCTGCAGATCTCTTGCCTCTTTCTGCACCTCTATTGCCTCTTTCTGCACCTCTCTTGCCTCTTTCTGCACCTCACTTGCCTCTTTCTGCACTTCTCTTGCCTCTTTCTGCACTTCTCGAGCCTCTTTCTGCACTTCTCGAGCCTCTTTCTGTACCTCTGTTGCCTCTTTCTGCACCTCGATTGCCTCTTTCTGCACCTCGATTGCCTCTTTCTGCACTTCTCTTGCCTCTTTTTACACTTATCTTGTCTCTTTCTATACCTCTCTTGCCTCTTTCTCCACCTCACTTGCCACTTTCTGCTCTTCTCTTGCCTCTTTCTGAACCTCACTCTCTTCTTTCTGTACCCCTCTTGCCTCTTTCTGCACCTCACTTGCTTCTTTCTGTATCTCTCTTGCCTCTTTCTGCACCTCTAGTGTCTCTTTCTGCAACTCTGTTGCTTCTTTCTGCACTTCTCTTGCCTCTTTCTGCACCCTTCTTGTCTCTTTTAGCACCTTGTTGCTTCTTTCTGCACTTCTCTTCCTTCTTTCTGCACCCCTCTTGCTGTACCCCCTTGCCTCTTTATGCACCTCTCCTACCTCTTTCTGCACCCCTCTTGCCTCTTTCTGCGCCTCTGTTGGTTCTTTCTGCACTGCTCTTGCTTCTTTCTGCACCTCTTTTGTAAATTTCTGTATCCCTCTTGTCTCTTTGTGCACCCTGTTCCCTCTTTCTGCACATTTCTTGCCTGTTTCTGCACCTCTCTTGCCTCTTTCTGCACCTCTGTTGCTTCTTTCTGCACCTCACTTGCCTCTTTCTGCACTTCTCTTGCTTCTTTCTACACATCTGTTGCTTCTTTAAGCAATTCTCTTGCCTTTTTCTGCACTTCCCTTTCTTGTTTCTGCACCTCTTGCTTCTTTCTGCACCCCTCTTGCCTCTTTCTGCACCCTTCTTGCCTCTTTCTGCACCCCTCTCCCCTCTTTCTGCACCTCTCTTGCCTCTTTCTGTACCCCTGTTCGTTCTTTCTGCACCTTTCCTGCCTGTTTCTGCACCTCTCTTGCCTCTTTCTGTACCTCTGTTGCTTCTTTCTGCACTTGTCCTGCCTCCTTCTGCACCCTTCAAGCCTCTTTCGCACCTCTGTTGCTTCTTTCTGCACTTCTCTTCCTTCTTTCTGCACCCCTCCTGCCTCTTTCTGTACCCCTCTTGTCTCTTTTTGTACCTCTGTTGGTTCTTTCTGCACTGCTCTTGCTTCTTTCTGCACCTCTTTTGCAAATTTCTGCATCCCTCATGCTTTTTTCTGCACCCCTCTTCTCTATTTCTCCACCTCTCTTGCTTCTTTCTGCACTGCTCTTGCTTCTTTCTGCACCTCTCTTGCAAATTTCTGTATCATTCTTACCTCTTTCTGCACCCCTGTTCCCTCTTTCTGTACCTTTCTTGCCTGTTTCTGCACCTCTCTTGCCTCTTTCGGCACCTCTGTTGCTTATTTCTGCACTTCTCTTTCCTCTTTCTGCACCCCTCTTGCCTCTTTAAGCACCTCTGTCGCTTTTTTCTGCACTTCTCTCGCTTCTTTCTGCACCCCTCTTCCCTCTTTCTGTACCCCTTTTGCCTCTTTGTGCACCTCTCCTGCCTCTTTCTGCACCTCTCTTGCCTTTTTCTCCAGTTCTCTTGCCTCTTTCTGCACCTCTTTTGCTTCTTTCTACACTTTTTTTGCTCTTTCTGTACCCCTCTTGCCTCTTTCTGCAACTCTGTTGGTTCTTTCTGCACTGCTCTTGCTTCTTTTTGCACCTCTGTTGCAAATTTCTGCAACTCTCTTGCCTCTTTCTGCAGTTCTCTTGCCTCCTTCTGCACCTCACTTGCCTCTTTCTGCACTTCTCTTGCTTCTTTCTGCACCCTTTTTCTACACATCTCTTGCCTCTTTCTGCACCTCTCTTGCCTCATTCTTCACATCTCTTGGTTCTTTCTGCACTGCTCTTGCTTCTTTTTGCACCTCTGTTGCAAATTTCTGCATCCCTCTTGCCTCTTTCTGTATCCCTCTTCCCGCACCTCCCTTACCTCTGTCTGCACACCTGTTCCCTCTTTCTGCACTCCTTTTGCCTGTTTCTGCAACTCTCTTGCCTCTTTCTGCAGTTCTCTTGCCTCCTTCTGCACCCATCTTGCCTCTTTGTGCACCTCTTTTGCTTCTTTCTGCACTTCTCTCTCCTCTTTCTGCACCCCTCTTCCCTCTTTCTGCACCTCTGTTGCTTCTTTCTGTACTTCTATTGCCTCTCTCTGCACCTCTCTTGCTTCTTTCTGCACCCCTGTTGTCTCTTTGTGCACCCCTATTGTCTCTTTCTGCACTTGTCTTCCCTCTTTCTGCACCTCTCTTGCTTCTTTCTGCACTTATCTTGCTTCTTTCTGCACCGCTCTTGCTTCTTTCTGCACCCTTCTTCCCTTTTTTACATCCCTCTTGCCTCTTTCTGCTGTTCTCTAGCCATTTTCTGCACCTCTCTTGCCTCTTTCTGCACCTCATTTGCCTCTTTCTGCACTTCTCTTGCTTCTTTCCATACCTCTGTTGCTTCTTTCAGCAATTCTCTTGCCTCTGTCTGCACTTCTCTTGCCTGTTTCTGCACCTCTCTTGTGTCTTTCTGTACCTCTGTTGCCTCTTTCTGCACCTCACTTGCTTCTTTCTGCACCCCTCTTGCCTCTTTCTGCCCCCCTCTTTTCTCTTTCTGCACCTCTCTTGCTTCTCTCTGCACCTCTTTTCCCTCTTTCTGCACCTTTCCAGGTCTGTTTCTGTACCTCTCTTGCCTCTTTCTGTACCTCTGTTCCTTCTTTCTGCACTTCTCTTGCTCTTTCTGCACCCTTCACGCCTCTTTCAGCACCTCTGTTGCTTCTTTCTGCACTTCTCTTCCTTCTTTCTGCACCCCTCCTGCCTCTTTCTGTACCTGTCTTGCCTCTTTGTGCACCTCTCCTACCTTTTTCTGCACCCCTCTTGCCTCTTTTTGCACCTCTGTTGGTTCTTTCTGCACTGCTCTTGCTTCTTTCTGCACCTCACTTGCCTCTTTCTACTCTTCTCTTGCTTCTTTATGCACCTCTGTTGCATCTTTCAGCAATTCTCTTGACTCTTTTTGCACTTCTATGCCTTATTTCTGTACCCCTCCTGCCTCTTTCTGTACCTCTCTTGCCTCTTTGTGCACCTCTCCAACCTCTTTCTGCACCCCTCTTGCCTTTTTTAGCACCTCTGTTGGTTCTTTCTGCACTGCTCTTGCTTCTTTCTGCACCTCACTTGCCTCTTTCTGCACTTCTCTTCCTTCTTTCTACACCTCTGTTGCTTCTTTCAGCAATTCTCTTGCCTCTTTCTGCATTTCTCTTGCTTGTTTCTGCACTTTTCTTGCGTCTTTCTGCACCTCTGTTGCCTCTTTCTGCACCTCACTTGCTTCTTTCTGCACCCCTCTTGCCTCTTTCTTCTCCTCTCTTCCCTCTTTCTCCAACTCTCTTGCCTCTTTTTGCACCCCTGATCCCTGTTTCTGCACCTTTCCTGCCTGTTTCTGCAGCTCTCTTGCTCTTTCTGCACCCTTCGCGCCTCTTTCAGCACCTCTGTTGCTTCTTTCTGCACTTCTCTTCCTTCTTTCTGCACCCCTCCTGCCTCTTTCTGTACCTGTCTTGCCTCTTTGTGTACCTCTCCTACCTTTTTCTACACCCCTCTTGCCTCTTTTTGCACCTCTGTTGGTTCTTTCTGCACCTCTCTTGCCTCTTTCTGCACCCTTCTTCCCTCTTTGTGCACCTCTCTTGCCTCTTTCTGCACACACAGGGCTACTTTTAAACTGACCTCAGACTCAGCAGTGCACACATGCAAGTGCAGAAAAGGGCTGCTGGCCTCTAAACTGCCATGCCCTATTATATGCTAGGGAATTAGAGGTAGTTTTAATCCCCCTGCCCTATTATGTACTAGGGCCTTACTGGGGAGGTCATGCCAATCACAGGGGTACTCCAACCCATAGTGTACCCTAGTGTTTGTATATGTTTTCACTGTATTCTAATTGTCTTTTAGCATAGCACTGGCTCTAAGCCTGGTTAGGCAGAGTCCAGGGTCAGTCAGAGTCAATTACCACCAATACCAGTCAGCAAAAGGTTAGGGGGTGCCAAGGGCACAGGATAACTTTGCAACAAGGCCTCTTTCTGCACCTCTGTTGGTTCTATCTGCACAATTCTTGCTACTTTCTGCACCTTTCTTCCTCTTTCTGGACTTCTGTTGCCTCTTTCTGCATTTTTCTTGCTTCTTTCTGCGCCTTTCTTCCTCTTTCTGCACATGTCCTACCTATGTAGGCATATTTAGAAATTAGCACTTAAAAACCTTAGGTTTCACCATAGGTTTCAGGGACGTTATAGTTAGAAATTAGCATTTAAAAAACATTTGAAATTCACTGAAAAAAACATAGGTTTCAGGGACGTTATAGTTAGAAATTAGCATTTAAAAAATCTTTCAAATTCACTGAAAAAAACCCATAGGTTTCAGGGACGTTATAGTTAGAAATTAGCATTTAAAAAACCTTTGAAATTCACTGAAAAAACCATAGGTTTCAGGGATGTTTTAGTTAGAAATTAGCATTTAAAAAACCTTAGAAATTCACTGAAAAAACCACAGGTTTCAGGGACGTTATAGTTAGTTGGATATTTCACTCGTACAAAACCAGAGAAATTCGGCCATTATAGTTAGTTGAGCTAACTATAACTCGCGCCCCCGCAATGCACTGCTGATGATTTCACATATTACATCATTCATGACATGGTCAGTGACATCACTGATGACATCACTGATGACATCTCAAATGACATCACTGATGACATCACTGATGACATCATCCACGTGATAATCTGATGCACCTCCTCACACCCTAATATAACCTTTGATACACCCACTCTAAAATACAGACTACCATTTTTGAAAACATAGACACACCAATACCAGTTACTACATACCCACTCACTGATTCCTAGGTCTACACACACATCCACTCATTCACCCATACAGTCACTCATACATGCAGTCACTCATCAATACAGCACTATCATTTGCACTCATACACCTACACAGACACTCACACACCGCTCACTCATCCATAGAGTTACTCACACACCTAGTCAGTCATGCAAAGAATCAATCACACTCCCATTTACTCACCTATACAGTTATACACACAACACCTCACTTATTCATACAGATACTAACACATACTTACTCTCTTATACAATCACTGATACAAGCACACACTCATCCATACAGCCACTCTCACAATTACTCACTCTCACATATACTCATTTATGTACTCCAACACTCACATATACTGCCTTTCACATATGTAGTTACTCACACATGTACCACTGAGACATCCATTCACTCACCAACACGCCCACACACACCCACACACACACTCACCCACCCATACAGCCCTTCACAGATGCACTCTTGAACCCATACACCCAGTAAATCACCCACTCACACATCTATGCACAGAGTCACCCACCCCCACCCACCCACACAGACACTCAGGCACCCATACAGATACTCAGACAACCAATCAATAACCCATATAGACACTCATGTAGCTACTCACCAACCCATGCAGCCCCTTACACACCAACTGACAGACTGATACAGACATTCACACAGTTTAGTCACTAACTCATGCATTCAGTAAGACACGTTTAATCACTCACTTATACAGTCAGTCACGCACCTACTAAATCATCCATTTAGACACTTATACACCCACTCATTCATCAATACACCTTGGCATATATATATATAAAACATATTTAAACTTTACAGAAACACATAGTCACTGGATGTTGTCATCAGTGATGTCAAAAGTGATGTCATCAGTGATGTCACTGACCATGTCATGAATGATGTAATATGTGATGTCATCAGCAGTGCATTGCGGGGGCGCAAGTTATAGTTATCTCAACTAACTATAACGGCTGAATTTCTCTGGTTTTGTACGAGTGAAATATCCAACTAACTATAACATCCTTGAAACCTGTGGTTTTTTCAGTGAATTTCTAAGGTTTTTTGAATGCTAATTTCTAACTATAACATCCCTGAAACCTATGGTTTTTTCAGTGAATATATATATATATATATATATATATATATATATATTACCTACTGGGGTCACGAGTACGTAGTTATAGTTGGACCATGTTTTCATGGGAAAAGTGTTTTTTGACTTGCCTATATCTTTTGCACCCTTAGACAAATCTTTTTTTTAAAAAGCCTACCGGTGATTATAGTTGTGCATGGAAAGTTTTAAGGTGATCCATCAAGTGGGGCCAAGAAAAAGAAGGGGTCAAAAAATGTGTGTTTCTCTTGTTAATTTCCATAGGAATTTTAGACACGACTACAGCCCGAACCGCTAAATGGAATTACACCAAATTTGGCAGAAAGGTAGCTCTTAGTCCAGAAAGAGACCTTTTTGTTACTTGTTGTAAATCCTTTCAGTAGTTTTAGAGTTATTAATGGAAATCCAAATTTGTATATTTAGGGATGCAAACCCTCCTCGAACCCTCATGCAGAGATCTGATTGGTTGCCAACACTTCAACCAGAAAGTGTTGGCAACCATCTTGGGACTCGGCCTCAGCCGAGTCCCAAACAAAAACCTAAAAAAAAGAGAAAGGAGCAGAGTAGGAATACCCTGACCCCCCTAGCCTTGGTTCTGGGGTCTCAGAGGGACGCAGCCAGAGATAAAAAGCAGTTTTTTAGAAATGTTTGCGGCTAAAATCACGATGGATTTACAAATTCACTGCAAATATTTTTTCAAAACACAAGTGGGGACTCCTGCACTTGTTTTCGAAAAAGCCCCCGGGTGGGCCAGGTCCCGGAGGCATGCACATACATTTAAAAAATAAAGGAGGGGGCACACGGGACCCCCTCCTGAGGCTCCTATGAGCCTTGGGGACTACCACCTCCCTAGGTCAAGTCAAGTCAAAAACGTGACGTTTATTAAGACCATTAGGTCTTTAAACCCATAAAAACATATCGCCCTTTACAATAATTCTAAAATGTACTCAATTCATCATAACATCCAATACAAATATCCAATTTACATGTACTTTTTCCCTAGTTTACCCGGTATTAAAACTGTAATACATACACACATCCATAAAAAGACATAAAAATTTAAAACGATAAACATTTCTGTTATACAATATATTCCTGAAATGATATAAGACACATAAGACTTTGCCTAACAAGGAAACTATCCTAACTTCCATCATATCTCTCAGCCATCCGTTACCTTTTCCATGAAAAACCTTTTTGCGGCCTCCATTTACTTTGCAATGGCTACTGAAATTTCAAGATTTGTCATATCTGTTAAAAGTTCAATTGCTTGTGCACGCGAAACAGTCCCATATTTAAAAAACATCGGATGTAAAAACTGTTTCCGCAGGGCTAGCACTTTTGGGCAGTCCACTAAAATGTGTAAATTATCACATTTTGTGCCCAGCCTACATGTACATTTACCATTGGGTTGCATCATTTCTGCTTTTACTTTCCCGTTGATCATACCAAAGTTAACACCAATTCTCAATCTTAAAACATCTGATGTAAGCCATTGATTGGGTAATATGTCCAAATAGGGGTACCAAATTTCTTTTTCCCAACTAGTTATCATAAAATTCACTGACTCTTTCTTTCTCAGATACTCCATGTCTTCCATCTTAGACAATTCCTGCCCTAGAGTTCTGAGTTTGCTCTTCATTACGTCTACTTCTAGGGTCTCCCGGTCAATTCTCACATTTAGATTTTCGCAAACTAGATACAATTTCTTCCTGACCTCTTTTGCCCACTTTAGTTCACTAAGCTGGGCCTCGTTCATGCACCACTGTGACACTTTTATGGCCTCTCCTGTGCCCAATCTTTTCCAAAATCTTAATAAGGCCACTTGTGCCTGTACATTCAAGGAAGTCATTTCCAGCTCTACTCTAATTGCCTGGACCATGGATGAGCCTGGTAGTGACATTAGGGATTTTATACATTTCCCTTCCTCTACATCCCAGCTGCTTTTGCCACTTAAGCCGATTACTTCTGTGCCATATTGTAGTTGTGGTGGTATCATAGCATTGTAGGCCTTTAACACTGGTCTGTGAGACATGTCCCCATAGATACGATTGAATTTTTTCAGCCCACACACAGATGTAAGGGCTTTGGCTTTTTGGGGCTCCAAATGTCAAGTACCACGCACCTTAAAATACCATAGACTTCCACAGGAGCAGATGACTATTTCTCCAATCCCAAACTCCACTAAAAGCGGATTTCGAATTCCACTTCCAGCAAAGAGGGGGAAAGGGGGATGGGATAAAAGAGAGACTCCACTGCTGTGCCACTTCCTCTCGGGAATTCAAGCTACACCTCTCGGTACCTACAATACAAATGGACAGTATTAATACACCTCTAAGAATTCCGGAGCTTAAGTGTTTCTAATGACTAATTACACAAACGTTTCTCATACCTGAACCTCTGCAGTGATTTGCCTCTCTCCTATAATATTAAATAAAGGAAGCTGTTGTAATGTTGAGTCAAAAATGATTATTCCTGACAGAGTCTTTTCTTATCTTGCAGGTGGCAGTAAAAGAATGGTTGGTAAGTATAATATATATATATATTTCTACATACTTTTAATAGTCATATTCTTAGATGAAAAGCTTCTGCCGTTTCTTGTTTGAGCTTCCTCTGTATCTTATATATATTCTTAAAGAATTTCTCATTCAGTTAATGCACTGCTTTAAAAAATATAGTCTTTGTAAACTGATAAGTCTTTGTTTAATAGTAATTCCAAATTTACGTGCTACAAAATACCAGGCAAAAATAAACTGTTCAAAAACATGAACACCCCTGTTGAATACACAGGGAGTAAAGTGCTCTAGAAAGACTGAATGCACTGAGGACTGGAATATACTAATGAAAATGAATGTCAACTGAAGAAAGGAACGCTGCTGGAAAGCGAAATACTGTGAGAGCTTGGATAACTGCGCCGGTAAAAATATGAATGCGCGTTTAAATTCTCACTCCTTAAAAGAACGCAGTGCCTTGCAAAGGCAAAACAAAACAGTTGACTTACTTCCTGCGAGAGGGAATTCTCCCTACCCTCTTCTCACAGAACTGGGCTCGCTGGGAAGAACGAAGATATCGATCTCCTGTAACCTCAGAGGCTTCAACAATGCGACCCAGAAAGCCTCCAAAGGGTCAGGAAGAGAAACTCTGTGCTCTCTGAAACTTCTCTGACGAAATTCTGGAAACGGCGAACGAGCGAGAAAGAAACGCTCTGTTCGTCGGAAAAAGACGGTTGAAGTGCGCTGCTAAATTGAAGCGGGCGCGTGAACACCTGGTACCGCAAACACTAGCCAAACACTAGAACGCCTCCCTACAATGCCAGAACAGTCATTACGCAGCCATACTAGAGGAACAAGGAATTCGCCCAAGTACTCTAAGAGGGGAATCGGCGAAGCCGATTCCAGGGGTAATAAAGAACTTTCTTGCGCCTGACAATACTCTGTGGACGGAGAAGAATCACCAGGGGGCCAGCCTTGACAGTACCCCCCACCAAAACCCCTCCCCTAACCTCCTTGGGTTTAGATGGATGAGTTCTATGGAATTCTCGAACCAATCTGGGGGCATAAACATTGGTACCAGGTTCCCAGGATCTGTCTTCAGGACCGAAACCCTTCCAATATACCAAGTAGTGAATCTTCCCTCTCTTAATCTTGGAATCTAAAATGCGTTTGAGTTCAAATTCTTCTCCTGACTGACACTGAATTGGAGCAGGTGGTTGATCTTTTCTCAGATTAGTAGGATTTCTTTTAACTAACGATACATGGAAAACAGGATGAACCCTTATATTAGAGGGGAATTTGATCTGAACACTGACTGGATTCACCATCTTCTCTACCTCCTAAGGTCCCACAAATCTAGGTTGGAATTTCCGATTTCCCTTTAATTTCATGTTCTTAGTGGAAATCCAAACCCTATCTCCAGGTTCAAAAATTGGATTCTCTCTTCTTTTCTTATCTGCCTGTCTTTTGTAGGAATCTTTTGCTTTCTCAAAATTTTGTTTCGCTGTTAGAAAGGCTTTCTGCAATTCACCCACCACCTCCTCCACAGCAGGTACCTCACTCTCAGCCTTACCCACTATGGTGTTGGGGTGCCTGCCTGCATTAAAAAAGAATGGGGAATAACCAGTGGACGAATGAACTGCATTATTATACGCAAATTCAGCTGCCCAAATTAAATCTGGCCAATCCCCTTCATGATCCATCAAATGAAAACGTAGATATTGTTCCAACTCCTGATTGACCCTCTCAGTCTGTCCATCGGTTTCTGGATGGAAGCTAGAAGACAACTGAGAGTCCACTCCTAATCTACCCAAGAAGGCCCTCCAAAAACGGAAGATGAATTGGGGCCCCGATCAGAAATCACCACTTTAGGGATGCCATGAGACTTCACTATGTGTTGCGTGAATAATGAGGCCAGTTGTGCAGAATTTGGAAGTGACTTTAATGGAACAAAATGACTCATCTTGGAAAAATTATCTACCTGGACCCAAATAGTGGAAAATCCCTGGCTAGAGGGAAGATCTACAATGAAGTCCATAGAAACAGTGTGCCATGGATATGGAGCTACGGGCAAAGGCATAAGTAAACCTTGCGGGGCTTGTCGATTGGTCTTCCCCTTTACACCCTGTTCACAGGAGGCCACATACTGTCTCACCTGAGCATCCAAATCAGGCCACCAAAATTCTCATTTAATCAGTTCGAAGGTCTTCTTTACACCTTTATGGCCTGCCAAAAGATTATCATGATAGTGCTTCACAATTTCAGTTCGCAGATCTTCTCCAGGTACATAAAGATTTCTGTGATGATAAGGTTTGCCATCTTTAATCTCTCTTCCAACATTTTCATTCATCGAGGCCATCATTTCATCTTTAGAAAGAGACCCCTTAATCTTGTCTTCCAATTCTGAATACAGAATACTGCTAATAATTTTTTCCTCCGGGATGATGTGACCTTCTTTTATCACTTCTTCTTGATCTCCAAAATTCAAACGAGACAAAGCATCAGCCTTTCCATTTGCCGAACCTGGTTTATAGGTCAAAACAAACTGGTAATCAGCAAAGAATAGAGACCATCTCAGTTGTCGTGGAGTGAGGGAGCGTGCAGACTTCAAAAACTGCAGATTTCGGTGGTCAGTAAAAACCGTGACCACATGCCTGGCACCTAATAAATAATGCCTCCATTCTTGAAAGGCATCCTTAACAGCTAGCAATTCCTTGTCTGCAATGGAGTAGTAATTTCAGCTGCTGACAATTTTCGAGACCGATAGGCTACAGGATGGAGTTGCCCAGTTATCTTATTCCTTTGAGACAAAATACCTCCAATTGCCAAATTGGAAGCATCAGCTTCCATGAAGAATAGTTCCTCTGGGTTCGGATGCTGCAAAATAGGGGCAGTGGTAAAAACTTCCTTTAAATATTGAAATGCCGTCTCAGTCTCAGGACTCCACAAAAACTTCTCTTTCTTCTTAAGGAGTCGAGTAATGGGAGCCACCTTTTCCGAAAAGTTGATGATAAAACGCCTATAAAAATTGGCGAACCCAATGAAACTTTGAATTCCTTTTACATTGCGTCGTGGTGGCCAGTCCTTGATTGCCTTTACCTTAGACTCGTCCATAGAAACTCCTTCAGGGGACAAAACGAAGCCCAAGAACTCCACTCGAGCAGAATGAAATATACACTTTTCCAACTTTACGAAAAGCTGGTGGTCTAACAATTTCTGTAAAATTGCTCGCACATGAAGAACATGTTCTTCTAAGCTGGCTGAAAAAATGAGAATGTCGTCGCTGTAGACCACAGCAAAACGATCCAAAAATTCACGTAATACATCATTGACAAAATGCTGGAAGGCAGTGGGAGCATTACACAGGCCAAAGGGCATGACCTGATACTCAAACAGACCAAATCGGGTACGAAATGCTGTTTTCCATTCTTCTCCTTCTGCCATTCTAACCAGGTGCTACGCCCCCCTTAAATCTAATTTGGTTTTCACACGGGCTTCCTTCACTTGGTCCAACAATTCCGAAATCAGCGGCAAAGGGTAACGATTCTTCTTGGTTACTGCATTCAGGGCGCGATAATCTATGCAGGGCCTGAATTTTCCATCTTTCTTCAGAATGAAGAAGAGCGGGGAGGAAACTGGAGACTGTGAAGGCCGGATGAACCCATTAGCCAAAAATTGATCTAAATATTCCTTAAGGTGACAATTCTCAGTTTCCAAAAGGGCATAAATTCGGCTGCAAGGCAATGAGGCTCCAGGTTCTAACTCGATCTTGCAATCTTACTCCCGATGAGGAGGTAACTTCTGGGCCTCCTGTTCATCGAACACTGCCTTCAAATCTTGATATTCCACTGGAATGTCAGGAACTTCAACTGCGCAAATCACTAGTGGAGTTTCCGCCAAAAGAGACGATTGGGTAGACTGATGATCGGATATCCTGGGATGAAAACAATGCTCTTTACAATAATCAGAATTCATTTCAACTGTTCTCTTGGCCCAATCAATTCGTGGATTATGTTCGGTCAACCACGGGAGTCCTAAAATCAACTGAAATTGTGGGGCATCAATGAGACTGAATTTCAAATAACTCTGATGAGACCCAGGACCAATTACTAATATTTCTTCCGTATCATAAACAATTGGCCCAGAAGATAAATTAGTACCATCGACTGCTCGTACAGATTCAGGCTTTTCTTTCTTTAAAAATCGTATCCCTAAAGACTGGACGAACTTGATGTCACAAAAATTTCCAGTCGCCCCTGAATCAATCATGACAGAGATTTCATCCACCTCAGTAGTTCCAAATTTTATCGAACTGGAAATGATTAAATGAGGGACTGCCGATTGTAAGGTGTTTGCTACCAACGGAGAATTTGGAGTTGTCTTATCTGAAGCTCCCACCAGAGCAACTCCTCTTACTGGTGGGGCTGATCTTTTACCCATGCGCTGGTCTTGGACCTTTTTGGGCACTCCTTGACAAAATGCCCTGGATTTCCACAGTACATGCACAGCTTATTACTTCTGCGCTTCTCTCTCTCCTCCTTGGTAAGGGGTCCCCGCACAGAACCAATTTGCATGGGCTCTTCTCCAACAACGGTCTCACTGGGCTTAACAAGTTCAGGTTTTATTCTGTCAAAATGAGGTGGAAAGTGTCGAATCTCTTTACGGCGTTCACTCTTCCTTTCATTTTGCCGTTGATCAATTTGAAGCACTAAATCAATTAACTCTGAGACTTCGGTAGGTCTCTTGGGAATCTGAGCGAGTCCATCTTTGAGTTCATCCTTGAGACCTATATAGAATATCGCTGCTCTCTTAGCTTCAGGCCATTGAGTTTCTACAATCAATTTATTAAATTGGGCAAGATATGCCACTAACTCACGATTCCCTTGTTTGAGATCCAAGAGTTCATTGTCTGTGGTCTGCGAGATGTTTCTTCGATCAAATATTCACAAGAACTCTGTTTTGAATTTTTCAAAATTGTAAAGTATGGGGTTATTACAATTCACCAAAGGCATGGACCACGCCGCTGCATCTCCACTCAGGTAAGACAGTAAAAAGGCCACCTTAGACTGATCCTCCTTAAAAATAATGGGTCTACATAGAAAGTGCAAGGAACATTGGGTGAGGAACACTTGGGCCTTATGGGGGTCTCCATTAAACCTCTCGGGGTCAGCTAACAGAATGGTAGGGGAAATCGCATGTATGACTTGTGTGGTCAACTCAGCTGCGGTGGGAGAGGGGGAAAAAGTTTGTGGTTTGTGCTCTTTGGACATTGGGTTCCCTCCAGAAATGAAATCATCAAAACGCTGTCTGAAGAAACTGGCTTCCTGACTAGACTTTCTAACCTCTTCTCTCAAATTCTTATTATCCTCCATTGTCTCACTAAGCTGTTTCTGCATTCCCTCCAGAACTGCCGCTAAAGCCTTGAGATCTAATCCCTCCGCCATCCTGCCCAGGTGGAAGCAGTGTGGGCACTTCAATCTGTCAAGTACCACGCACCTTGAAATACCATAGACTTCCACAGGAGCCGATGACTATTCCTCCGATCCCAAACTCCACTAAAAGCGGATTTCGAATTCCACTTCCAGCAAAGAGGGGGAAAGGGGGCTGGGATAAAAGAAAGACTCCACTGCTGTGCCACTTCCTCTCGGGAATTCAAGCTACACCTCTCGGTACCTACAATACAAATGGACAGTATTAATACACCTCTAAGAATTCTGGAGCTTAAGTGTTTCTAATGACTAATTACACAAACGTTTCTCATACCTGAACCTCTGCAGTGATTTGCCTCTCTCCTATAATATTAAATAAAGGAAGCTGTTGTAATGTTGAGTCAAAAATGATTATTCCTGACAGAGTCTTTTCTTATCTTGCAGGTGGCAGTAAAAGAATGGTTGGTAAGTATAATATATATATATATTTCTACATACTTTTAAGTCATATTCTTAGATGAAAAGCTTCTGCCGCTTCTTGTTTGAGCTTCCTCTGTATCTTATATATTCTTAAAGAATTTCTCATTCAGGTAATGCACTGCTTTAAAAAATATAGTCTTTGTAAACTGATAAGTCTTTGTTTAATAGTAATTCCAAATTTACGTGCTGCAAAATACCAGGCAAAAATAAACTGTTCAAAAACATGAACACCCCTGTTGAATACACAGGAAGTAAAGTGCTCTAGAAAGACTGAATGCACTGAGGACTGGAATATACTAATGAAAATGAATGTCAACTGAAGAAAGGAACGCTGCTGGAAAGCGAAATACTGTGAGAGTTTGGATAAATGCGCCGGTAAAAATATGAATGCGGGTTTAAATTCTCACTCCTTAAAAGAACACAGCGCCTTGCAAAGGCAAAACAAAACAGTTGACTTACTTCCTGCGAGAGGGAATTCTCCCTACCCTCTACTCACAGAACTGGGCTCGCTGGGAAGAATGAAGATATCGATGTCCTGTAACTTCAGAGGCTTCAGAAATGCGACCCAGAAAGCCTCTAAAGGGTCAGGAAGAGAAACGCTGTGCTGTCTGAAACTTCTCTAACAAAATTCTGGAAACAGCGAACGAGCGAGAAAGAAACGCTCCGTTCGTCGGAAAAAGACGGTTGAAGTGCGCTGCTAAATTGAAGCGCGCGCGTGAACACCTGGTACCGCAAACACTAGCCAAACACTAGAATGCCTCCCTACAATGCCAGAACAGTCATTACGCGGCCATACTAGAGGAACAAGGAATTAGCCCAAGTACTCTAAGAGGGGAATCGGCGAAGCCGATTCCAGGGGTAATAAAGAACTTTCTTGCGCCTGACAACACTCTGTGGACAGGGAAGAATCACCAGGGGGCCAGCCTTGACACCAAATGTGTATGCCACTGTAAAGACTTATCAAACCAGACCCCTAGGTATTTGTACTAGTTCACAATTTCAAATTTAGATGAGCCCAGGTACCAATTACACCTCTGATCTCTCTTCCCAAAGCATAGAATCTTAGTCTTATCCATATTTACAGTTAAATGCTCTGCACCACAATATTCACTAAAAGCATCTAACTTCTGCGGCAGACCCAACTCTGTCTGGTCCAAAATTACTAGGTCATCAGCATAAAGTAGACAGGATACTTGTTTTCCATTCATTTTTGGCTTGCACTTCTGTCTACTTCCAAAATCATTGGCAAATCTGCCAAGAAAATAGCGAAGAGTAAGGGGGACAATACGCAGCCCTGTCTTAGGCCATTGTTGATCGCTATTTTCTGCGTCAAGGATCCCACCTTATCCTTAATAATTTGGGCCCAGTTCTGAGTGTGTAACTCCTGGATTACCACAAGGAGCCCTTCTGGGATGTCGTATTTTTTCAAGGTCTCCCAAAGACAGCTCCTGTCAACCAAGTCAAACGCGGCTCGGAAGTCTACAAAGCAACAGTACAACTTCCCTCTTTGCTCCATATACTTTCGTGCCACCACCCATCGAGCAAAACAGTGGTCGATCGTTAAGTGTCCTTTCTTAAAACCTCCTTGTTCCACCGGCACGATCGACTGCTGAGCCACCCAATCCTTCAAGCTACCTAGGACTATCCTTGTAAAGACCTTCTCACCAATATTCAACAAGTTAATCAATCTATAGTTCTTCTGGGCTTTCTTATCCCCCTTCTCGTGTATTGGTCTAATTATGGACCCCTTCCAATTTTTGGGAATATTACCAGACTCTAATATGGCTAAAATTTAACTGGGACTTTATTATAACTGCAGGGAGGTTATCGGGGCCTGCTGCCCGAGATAATGTTAACTTTCTTATAGTATCCTTTACGTTATCTACAGTAAAGAGAATTTTCAATTCGTCAACCTCCCCACTCCAGTCTGTTTGTTTACTTACTGTGGCCACTGCATTTGTCCCATACAATTCTCCTAAGAACTCTTCGCATGCTGCTTCCTCCACTACACGGCTCAAGGTCCCGGGTGTCTGTCCAGTGGCTTCCTGTATTAGCCTCCAGAACTGAAGTACATTTTTTGTTTCTATTGTTTCCAGTAGGCTCTCCCAGCTTTTCTCTTTGTAGATCCTCTTCTGGTTCCTAACTAGCATTTTATATTCCTTTTTCAGTTTAAAGAAATTTAGCTGCCTTCTCTGATCAAACCTTGTTCTTAAACTTCTCTCTTCTCTTCTTATTAACCTTTTCATATTCAAACATTCTATATTGAACCACCCAGATCGTCTACCATGGGTTATTTGTTTGTCAATATGACAATTTTTCTTGTTTTTTAGCTCAACTCTGAGGCATTGGACTACATGATCTATTGTTTCTTCAAACCAGGACACATTCTGCCCCCTTGCAAGTTCCGTGTTTAAAGTCTGTTGGAAGTTAGTCAGTGTTTCCACATAGTCATCCGTTAGTCTCATTGTCAGGCGCTTAGGGTACTCCAATTGTTGTGGAAGTACTATTTCACGGTGACTCATAGACCCCCTAAATATTTTAAAGTGCAAGGGGTTATGGTCACTGCCTTCTCTTTGGGATACCTGGAAGCCTTTTACAGTTGCAAAATTCCATGCTTGAATAAACACGTAATCAATGGGGCAATGCTGCATACCTATCTTAAAGGTTTGTTTTGCTGGGCGATCTTTTTTTATCCTGCCGTTTAGACTAAACAGCCCCTTTGACCCCAAGTATTTCCCTAATATTAAATCTTGTCTGGTTGACGTGCATTTGGGAAAGTCTGCTGCCTCTATATTGTATGCACCCAGTATTTCTTTAAACCAAGGATGTAATTTCTTTGGATTTAATTTGTGATTAAAATCGCCCATCACAATGATCAAGCACCACCTCCCTAGGGCTTTATTGAAGTAAAGGAGAGGGGGCCGCATGGACCCCCCTCCATTGGGCTCTAAGAGCCCCGGGCACAGCCGCCTTCCCAGGGCTTAAATTAAAATAAAGGAGGGGGGCTGCATGGTCCTCCCTCCTGGGCTTACATATGATCCGGGGACCACCACCTCCTCTGGGCTAAATAAATACTAATGAGGGGGCCCCGGGGACCAGAACCTCCCCAGGGCCAAATACATATTAAAGAATGGGAGGGGGGCCACGTGGCCCCCCTCCCGGGCTTATACGGCCTAGGAGACCACCACCACCTGGGGCTGCACCAGCCAATAAAAGGAGGGGGACCACATGGCCCCCCTCCTGGAGCCATTAATGACCGTGGGGACCGCCACCCCACCAGGGCCAGCTCCTGCTATCTCTTGAGGTGCCCACTCTTGGGAAACAGCCATTTGCTTTTGCTTGGTGGGTGCTTTGACAGCTCCCGCCAAGCAAGCGTGAGCACTACCTCCGCTTCTAGCATGCCGGAGCTGTCAAACTGTTCCCGCTTGCTGGGAGCAGAGTTTTCATCTGTTTCCCTGCCCGCTGTCATGCAGGCAGGTAAACAGATGAAAGAATTTCTCCCACACGCAGGGAGCTGCATATTCAGCAGAACCCTGCCTGGAGGAGCAATGCCTGTCCTGCAGGAGGCGGGGAGTCAGCTGGGACTACAGGGGCCTTAAGGCTCCTCCCATGGTCCCCAACGATTCACACTGGGTGCCCTGCGTGGGGCCAGGGCACCCAGTAAGAAGTGACCGGGCCCAGGGATATGGGGTCTCCGGGGCTGAAATAAGCCCATGGAGGGGGCCACCCAGCACCCCTCCCCCAATAGCTCAAAAGGCAAAACAGAGGACAGAAAAACGAGCAGAAAAGGCAAAACAGAGCAGAAGGGGGCAAAATAGAGGGCAGAAAAACTAGCAGAAAAAGGCAAAACAGGGGGCAGTAAAATGAGCAGAAAAGGCAAAGCAGAGCAGAAGAGGGCAAAACAGAGGGCAAAAAATCGAGCAGAAAAGACAAAACAGAGGGCAGAAAAATGAGCATGAAAGGCAAAACAGAGCAGAAGAGGGCAAAACACAGGGCACTCAGACACTGACACACCCACTCACAGACTCACTGAGACACTCACACACCAACTCACAGACCCACTCACAGACCCACTCACAGACCCACTCAGACCCTCATGTACCCAGTCAAAGACCCACTCACACACTCAAGTGCCCACTCACAGACCCACTCAGAGATTCATGCACTCACTCACAGACCCACTCAGAGACTCATGTACTGACTCACAAACCCACTCAAAGACTCACATACCCACTCACAGACTCACTCAGACACTCATGCACTCATCCACAGTCTAACTCAAACACTCATGGAACAACTCACAAACCCACTCAGACACTCTCACACCCACTCACAGACCCACTCAGAAACACACACACAATCAGACACCCACTCAGATACTCATGTATCCACTCACAGACTGACTCAGACACTCACACACCCACTGACACACCTAGTGAGACACTTATGTAGCCACTCCTAGACCCACTGAGACACTCACACACCCACTCGCACACCCATTGAGACACTCACGTACTCACTCACACACACACTGAGAAACTCATGCACTCACTCACTCACCCACTCACTCTCTAAGGTTACAGTTAGGAAATAAAATTTTAAAAACCTTAGAAATTCACTGAAAAAAACAAAGGTTAAAGGAACGTTATGAGTTAGGCTCAGATTTCACTCATATAAAACCATTGAAATTAAGCAGTTATGGTTACCTAAGCTAACAATAACTTATGCCCCCACAATGCACTGCTTATGTCCTCACATATTACATCACTCATGATATGGTCAGTGACATCACTGATGACATCTCAAATGACATCACTGATGCGATCATCCATAGAACCACTCACACACCCACACAACCACTCACATACTCTTTCACAGACCTATACAAGTACTCACACAACCACTCACTCATCTATAGAGCCACTCACACATCCACTTACTTACTCAGACAGCCACTCATACAACCAGTTCACCCAGAAGGGTATCTTGGCGTTGAATAACAGATGTTTATTGTTACTGAACTCAATGGTACTCATTTTATTGCCCTCAGAAGGATGAAAGGCTGAGTGTACCCGTCGGAATATGTGTATATATATATATATATGCAAAAACTTCTCCTTCCGTGAAAGTAGAAACAGGGACACAGCGGGGCTTAGAAGACTCAGTTTATTCAAAACCCGGCATAACGCGTTTCGGCGACTGCCTTTTTCAAATGCCTCGGGTGATTTGAGGTTTCAGTTCACTCGTGTAAGCCCATCCTCCTAAAGTAGCATGGGACACACCAGAATCTCATTACTTCAGAGTGTACGCAAGCTGCTCAGTGCTCAAAGACTGCAAGTTCCAGCATGCAGTTGGTCCGTGGCGCTAATGAGTATCTCTGTCAGCCTTTTTATTTTATTACTCCAAGTGAGAGGCTGAATGATGTGATTCAGGTTGAAACCTTGACACAATCCTGGACAATAGACGGTTTCTCCGCCCTCTCTTCCAACCGTCCTCTTCCCCGCTGGCAGAGTGCCTGGAGGTGCTGTTCAATATATATATATATCCTATCGAACGCTGCTTAAAACGTAGATGAAACAGCATGCCGCTTGACTCAGATTCTTTGCAAAGCGTTATTTTAATGGTGGCACAACAACTCTACGCGTTTCGGAGCCAACACTCCTTGCTCACGGGTAACTTTTGTTGTAGTGAAAAAAACTTAAATAAACAACCATGTGACATTGCACTTAATGGAACAACTTTATTGGCTATTGAAGCTGGTAAAGCCCACTGGGGCAGTATTATAATGGGTCAAGAATTAGGGTGATCATTAGATAAATACCATGCCAGTTACTATATACTCGTCTGCCCACTTGGGCAACACATGGTAACAGTGCGATGATCCCGTTCCAGATTCGAGGTTAGGAACAGTTGTTCCCTGAAAACATTTGTGAGTGGCTGGATAACTATCTTTGCCCACTGGGGCATTATTTCTACTTACATTGTGGCATGGCGAAATTTGTTGTTTGGATATATATATACATATATATATGTTGGACTTGGCCCTTTTTGGCAGGTTCACCCCTAAACGTTTTGCCTTGTATGTTAGTAGTTTTAAGTCTCTGGGCACTTTAGCACTGTGGTCCAGTGTAAAGTGCGTGCGCGCTGTGTGCGTGTGTGGTGAGACTGGCCTGCCCTCCCATAGGAATGCATTGAGGATGAGTGTGTCAGTGGTAATTCCTGGTATGAGGGGAGTGCAGGGTCGAGTTTAGTATGTGCGAATTCGTGAGAATAAATGCTGCGCAATGGTGTGCGCAGATTTATTATGGCTGGTGTAGAAATGCCACTTTTAGAAGTTGGCATTTATGTGTGCTCTGTGCTTGCCTGCCTGATGTGGATTGCATGTCTGGCTTTGTGAGTGACAGGGGCTGGGAGGTGTGTGTGGCTCCAGGAGGGGCAGGGTGAGTCAGCGCAGGGCTGAATGGAGAGATCTTCATGTAGATGGGTGGGAGGAGTTGCACCTGGGACCTGAATAGGGCTGTGCCTTCCCTCTACAATGCTGGCTCCACCTCCTGTGGTGCGTCTGATGTCCCTAGCCTACACTCTGAAAGGGAAGAGGAGCTTGCCAAAACAAAGTGCTCCAAATCCCCCCTATACAAGTTCTGACTGGTATCCCCAAGCCCTGTGCTGTGACACAAAGGGATTTTGTGTATAAAAGAAGGGGCTGTGACCCCATAATGTTGTTCTGTATTTGGTGCTGACCCTGCTGGGGCGTGCTGCTGCTGGGGCCCAGGGGGAGCTGGCATGAGGGCTTGCCTCCCTGGGCCCTGCATTGCCCTTGAGCCCTAGAGGAACTTCTTGCTGGACTTATGCTTTTTGCTGCAGGACCCCTTTGCCAAGGAGCTGTGGCTCCTAGCGCCTCGTGAGCGCTATATTTTAATTGCTCAGGGGAAAAGACGAAAGGAAGCTTCGCAGCGCGGAGCTGCCGCCTATCTTGAGGGAATCCCCGACGTAGGGATTCCCCTGCATTGTGATGCGTAACGGGAGCCTACCCCGCTTTATGGATATGGAAATCGGCGGGTGCCCACCCTGCCTTACGGTGCCTGAAGGCGGGTGCCCACCCCGCTAGTGCCTTACTTCAAATGACGGGAGCCTACCCCGTATTGCCGCCAAAGAGAAGAAAAGTGCCGCCGGCTGCCGCGGCGCGACCAGGAAGCCAGGCAGCCTTGCCTGGTTGTGGGCGGGGCATAGCGGCCGGCTGACCAATTACAGCGCGGCCGAGAAAGGAGGTGAAGGAGCCTCGCGGGCTCCATCTCGAAGTCCCGGTCCCAGGAGGGGGCCGGGTGAAGGAAGGAGTGCGGCCGGAGCAAGCAGCGACCCCGCAGGCCGCCGCAAGAGGAGTCTGGTGAGTGGAGCTGGTGCAGAGGGGGCGCGAGGCACATTGTCGGTGCCTGCTCCTCCGCGCTGGGGAGAAGTAGCGGAAGGCGCCCTGGAGCCTCGCGGGCTCCACCTTGAAGTCCCGGTCTTAGAAGAGGGACCGGGCGAAGCCAGCTGATCAGCGGGGCTCCCGTGAGTGAGGGAAGCCCCGCGCCAGGAGAGAGGAGACCGGAGGAGTCCCCATGCAGTCCGGTGAGTGGCCACCGCCTGCTGGGTGTTGGTGCCTTTCGAGGCACGTTGCCGGTGCTTGGGGGGACTTGGGGCATTTCTGGGCACAGTTGTGGTGCCGGTCCAGGCCAAGTGCCTATTTGCTGAGTGGACCCACCGTTGCGGGCCGCTCCAACGTGGGGCAAGTTTATTTACAAACCCCATGGGGGCCAGAGGGCACCGTAGTGCCGGGCCCCTATTTTCCTTTACAGCTGCCCCGCTTGCTAGAGGGCAGCTGCCACGCTACAAGGGGCATAGGTTATTCTTAGAGCCTGCGTCGCTACAACAAGGGGACAAGTTGGATTCCCTGAGTCCTGGAGTGGTGCCACCAGGCACGGTCAGTGCCAGTGTCACATTTGTTTTCCCCTACACAGCTGCCCCACCTTATAGCGGGCAGCTGCCCCGATTGGGCAATTTAGTATTCCAGAGTCCCCAGGGGGGACTCCTACCGCACGTATAGTGCCAGTGCTAGTTCTCATGGCTGATCCCAGCTGTCCTGCGAGAGCGCAGCCAGCTGCAACGTTGGGGCAAGTTTTATTTGGTCCCTGAGGGGGGACAGAAGAGGCACAGTGGTGCCAGGCCTCACTTTGATATTCACAGCTGCCCAGCAAGTAGTGGGCAGCTGCACCATTTAGGTTTGCGCAATGGCACCATTGGATTTCGCTGCATAGGCAGCAGCCCTGACATTCTGGACACAGGGCGTTTGAGCCCCTGAGAGATGGCCAGTTGGCCAGGGGGACTGTTAGGTTTGTAGGGCCCCAGGCCCTAATGTGATTTATGTGGTGCTAGGAAATGTGATGCATTTACTTTGATTTACGCACCCTGTTTTATACCTCTAAATGTAGTTCTATGATTATGAGGTTTTGCATAATGTGTTTATGCTGGTGAGATTATTATTACCTAATGCGTTTAGGTCGTGAGTTATTCTCTACTGTGAGTTATGCCCCTAATGCAGAGGTCTTCAAACTTTTGTAGGCTGAGCCCCCCCAGCAAAATGTTTTTAGATGTCGGGGCCCCCCCACCACCCGACAGAAATTTCTGGAATCTGGTACACTATATAATCGACTGCCACCCGCATATCACGGGCCATATCTGGCAAATAATGTTAAACACAATAAGAGTGTTTAGTAAACTGCAGGTTTGTGAGTGGGTGTGGTTAAATGACAGAGGCTTATTACACAATTTAAATCAAAATTTTCCAAGATGAAATGTGCGCAAATTGTTTTTACTATGAAGCTTTGTTTTACACATATAACACATGATTTGACATAGATTGATAATAACACCACTAACATTAATGTGATGGGTGTGCCTGTTTTTCGCCACAGAGACGGTCAATCTGTGGATGGATTTTGGCTACTGCCATCCTCAGGTTGTGCTCCACATCTAGTCTTGACCGGTACTTAGTCTTTAACACCGCAAGTGCTGAGAACCCAATCTCACATAAATAGGACGAACTGAAAGGCAAGAGAGTTTTGATAGCAGTTTCTCTCAAAGCTGAATGTTCTGCAGACATTTTCAGCCAAAACTCTCCCAATGAGACTTTGCTGAATTGCATCTGCAGAGTGCGGTCACTTTGGAGATCAATCAGTTCTTCCTGCATGCGAATCGGGAGATGGCTCCCCACCTCTGCCAGAAATGGTTGAAAGACCCAGTCATTGAAGTGATCGCTGTCCTCAGGAAAATACTTTTGTAAACTGTTCCTGAGAGACATCAGGTGATTTTTTATTATCTCACCAACACTTGGACGTTCATATTCAGTCTCCTCAAAAGCATCTACTAAACATGGAAACGACTCAAACAGGCCCTCTTCAACTAGTCTTCTCCATAATTCCAGCTTCTTCTTGAATGCAGTTATTCTTTTGTTCATGGTAAAAGAAGTGATTTCAGCTCCTTGCAGAGACAGATTCAGGGAATTTAATTTCTCGAAAATGTCAGCAAGGTATGCTAAAAGCACAAGCCAGCGGGGACTGCATAGCTGTTCTGCTTTGCCAGGGTCCAAACACAGAAGAAACTGCCGTACTTCATTCCTTAATTCAAAGATGCGAGTCAGCACTTTCCCCTGGGATAACCACCGCAATTCGGTATGAAACAGCAAGTCATCATGCTCAGCTCCCATTTCTGCACATAAAATTGCAAAAAGACGAGCTCTTGTGGGATGGGTCTTTATAAAATTTACTATTTTTATAGCAGAATTAAGCACATCCTCAAGTTTACTGTCTATGTTTCGAACAGCAAGGGCTTCCCGGTGTATCATACAGTGGGTCCACAGAATATGTGGAGCCACTTTCAACACGTTAGCTTTTAGGCCAGCCCTAGCACCACACATTGAAGGAGCACCATCTGTGCAGATTCCAACACAGTTTTCCCATTTCAAGCCATGGATATTCAAGAAGTCATTGATAATGTCAAACAAATCAGAACCTGTTGCTCGCCCCTTGATTGGCTTACAAAATAAGAAATCTTCCAATAATAGTGTTTCATAACAGTATCGAACATAAGCAATTAAATGGGCATCCTTTGACACATCAGTTGCTTCATCTAATTGCACAGCAAACAAGCTTGATTTCAACCGGGCTATGAGCTGTCCCTGGATATCTTCTGACATGTCAGAGATGCGGCGGCAAACTGTTGTGTCTGAGATGGGTATGCTTTTGAACTTCTCTGCTGCTTTTTCACCAAGCATTGTCCTAGCCACGTCGAGCAATGCTGGGAGAATCACTTTTTCTCCATCTACAAAGGGCCTTTTGTTTTTAGCAATGTGGTATGCTACTTGGTATGATGTTTTTAATGCATTTGCTGGAGTATTTGCCACATGTTTCACCGCTTCTTTCTGCTGAGTTATGTCCTGCAACTTCCTGGCAAAAAAATCTCTGCTTTTTCCTGCCAGAGACCCATGTTTCGTTTCAAAGTGACGCCTCAGTTTGGTTGGCTTCAAGCTGTCATTAGCTAAGATCAGGCCACAAACCACACACTGTGGTCTACTTTCTCCACTAACAACAATGCAGGTGAACCCAAAGTCCAAATAGGAGGCATCATATTTCCGTGTTTTTGCAGCTTTTCTCTCTCCATCTGTTTCTGTTTCAGCCTTTCGCTTGACCACTCTACCATCTTTTGGCAGCAGGAAACGGTCCATGTCAAATGTGTGCTTAACCTAAGATACAAAATTCCGAAGCTGCATGTTAATGAATAGTACATGGCTACAATTTTACAGCTTCATGAGGTAGAGCAGGTTTTGTAGTTTCAAAAAAATCTTTACAAAAATTCTTCTTATATTATAAATAAAAAAATTGGATAAAAAAATAATTTTATGATAAGTGGATAAAAAGTAATTCCAGCTCATCCAGGCTTTAAGTAGGTGCTTCCATAATTGCTGCAGTATGTATATGCTGTATACCACCGTTGAGGCTCTGCAAGTTACTTGTTCAAAGGTTAGTGAGGGCAAACTTCAGCACTGCCCCTTCACCCATCACTCAAAAACAAATGCGTACCTTCTTATTCACTTCCTCGGATGTTCCTGCTGCTTGAATAGGAGTCCTCTGCCTAGCGATCAAAAAGCGTTTTCCCTTGCAATGAAGAGAAAATGTTTAAGAAATATTACTTGCATGTTCTTAATAGGTTTTGCATGAGACATCATGAAAGCTCCCCTGAGATCAGAATCATAGTGATTGGCAAGGGAGTGAATGACATGCCTAGAAGTTACCTGCTGCCTTATCTTAAGGGCAAATAAAGTATGCCATGATCTGCAAGTTATTAGTTTCAAGTCCTGACGGCTGGTAAGATAGCCATGATCTCCAAGTTAAGAATTTGATTTCTGGCAGGGCCACGTTAGCTTTCCATTCGTTCAAGTTTGTTAAATTGATCTTGAATGTACTTCCTTGGAGCTCCTTCACTTCAATATCCCCCATAACCAACACACCCACTCTCCTGTAAGCGACAAGTTTCCTTTACTTTTGCGTTGCCAATATTTCAACACGTGCAGTTCCTCTGCAGAGGCGCGAAGGATTGGATGAGCATGTATTTGGATGTTTTTTTTATGACCCACAGACCGCCGCTATGCGAAACTTGCACTGCCTTTCATTCTCAAATCCAGAAGTCTTAATCATGGTTATTGAGCGTTTTAAGTACGGGCACATCTCTGACCGGCTCAAGAGGTTGTACATAATTTTCATGGGGTCCTGGTCTTTGCTCTTAGGCCTGTACCATATTGCAGACGGAAGGCCAGAGCAAAAAAGCACTGGGGAAAAAAATTCTACAGCATCAAAAATTGTCCATATAACGCGTGCTGCTGAACGGCATCTATAAAGGGACAAGGAGGGCTACTGGGATACTCCGTACCGCCACACTGTACCTTCTAAAAATGTTGTATTCAAAATATAAATCTTTCCTATGCCCGGCTAAGACTCCATCGGTTAAGACACTACCTTGATATATTGGGAAGAATGAATGCCAATAAATTACTTTAAAAATATCATTTTTTCACAGTTTTACATTGTGCAAACTCCTGGGCACTGGAACACTTTAAATGAGCACCAGTTACATTACACAGGGTCAGATTTGTTTTCATTACTCATGGATAAATTACATTATTTTGTCCAAGATCACTTGATGTTGCGCCGAGGATGGGATTCAAACCCGGCTCCCCACTTACAAAGTCAACAGCTCTGGCTATAAAACCACATCCCTCCCCTTCAATTTGATGGGGTGGAAAGTATCAATCCAAGTACAGCATGCAAACGAGCATAGTGGACGAATGCAAACTTAGAGGGTGGGGTTTGCTTAGTTGTATTGTTTTATGAAATCAAATGATCCATTGTACAGCATAAATTTCTAGAAAACTGGGGCATTTTATGGCCAAAATATTCCTCGGGTATAATCCCCAATTTGTCTTTTTCCCAAAAAGCCTACAAGCCCCAAAGTCAAGCCCATACTGACCAAACAATTTCCCAGGGCCCGCTTTAGGGCGGTACAGCCGATGTGTTCAATAACTTTTGGTTTTAAAAGTACTTGCTGTTTCCTTGCTGTCTAGCAGTTTTCAGGCAACAATAAAAATGTCAAGATAACGCAGGTGATTAATCTTTCTGCTGAAGAGAGATGAAGTTTTGTCTAGTGGCATTTTTGACTCATAATGTAGCGCAGAGGGTTAATGTGCTTGCTGCAAAGAACGTATACCATGCAGATCACACAACGGTATTCCTCACTGTTTTGTGTAACATTTCATGTAGAATGCTTTATACACAAGATTCATTGCCTCTGAGTAACCAGTGCTCAATTTAGTCCGGTGGTTGTCTTTAGGTTCCACCGGCACTCATTTTTGGTGACCGTCACTTATTTTTCCTCATCGCACATTTACCTAGAGAAAGAGGAATAAACAAACACAGAAAAGGGGAAGAAAGAGGAAAAGAAAAACAGAAAAAAGTCACAGAGGGAGAAAGCAGGAAACTGCAAAAGTGAGATAAAGGTGCAGGGTGTGACTGGTAGTGGATTAAAGGCATGACAGATTACAAAACAAATTTGGAAAACTAACATTTAATATTGCTGGCTTTGGGCATTTGAGCAGAGCTCTGGACACCAGCACCTATTTTGTTGATAGCAGTATAGTGGTGCAACTAGAATCAAAGCAAGAAGGCACCAGTGTGCTGAAGAAAGCAACGCCCTGCGTGCGCAACACCTGCAAAACTACAGTGAAGTTCTTCAAAAGCTTTCTTATCAGCCTCTCACGAAATATTAAATCTGTTCACTCCCTTCATGTGTTTGTGGTGCGAGACTCTCTGGTTGCATGTGTGTTTTTCTCTGTGCTGTGTGTACAGATTCCGTGAGGATGAGGCACTCTTGCTTTGCTTCCTGAAAATAAAACGTCTTTGCTCTCGTGTGCTTCTGTTGTCTGGTAACAAGTGGCTGCCTAAGAGTGAATTAGTGATTCCCTTGTGAGTGCAGGCGTTTTTGTAATAATGTAAAAATGAAAATCTCTTTGAACAGCAGAAGGCGCCATGTTCCAGGTTTTTGTTGTCTATAATTGGGCACACAGAGTTTGTTTCTCCCTTGCTCTGTTCCTACAGGCCTTGCTGAAACCCCCAGAGATGTTTCTTTACACTACAGAAGTATAGGCACGTCCTGCCCCATTGCAATTTTATTTAAAATAACCTTGCTCTACATTGCAATGTGTGACATTTTCATAATTTCAGTGTAATTATGACTGACATTTCAACGACTATGAGTGACACAAATCAAGCAATGAAGACGAGGGAAACATAAATATCTGAAATTGCACCCATTTGAGCAACGTGACTGCACCAGCAAAAGCACATTTTCATAGCATACCAAGTCAGTGTAACAGTAGATCAGGCTTCTCCAAAAAGTAGCTCGCAAGCTACTGGTAGCTCTCTAGCTACCCATGAGTAGCTCTCCTGTGTGCAGCCCAGCCTACAGAATTACAAGCCTTTGCTTGGCTGAATTATTATACATATACCTAAATGGAAAAGTGAGTATTTAAGATGAAAATGCGTTTACTTTCAAAGCCCATATTTTCCAAATTATTAGGTGACTCAGTGTAACCAGCGCTGCTCGGCTCACTTTCATTAACTACATGATGTATTCTGAAGACAATGACATTGCTGATTTGTAAAAGAAAAGTCCATGGGCATACATGTGTGTGTGTGAGGGAGGAAGGGTAGAGATGGCAGCCAGGCAGAGTGCAGCTGCAGCATAAGGGAGTACGGATAGCCACAGGCCCTTTCTAAATAGATTTTATTTGAACAATCTGCTGAACACGAGCGCTAGAGTTTGCTGGTAACTGTTTACTAGCTTGGGTGAGCGGACGTTCGTTCCAAGCTTCCCTTCCCTCTCCCACATCAACTTTACATGATGCACCCTATTCCAACAAGAAAAAAATATCATTTGTACATTAACAGAACCCTTCAACAGCAGTTTCTGATTACAATACCTTGCACAACCGGGGTACAGAGAACACATTTGCAAGTCTCCCAGAAGATAAACACTCCTCTGTTACTGACAGGCCTTCTGACCTTGAGGGGTCTTTAAATTACAAACTTATGAGCACGTCGTGCCCCGTTGCAAGATACTTAAAATTAGTATGGGCATGTCGTGTCTCTTCGCTTTTCCCTCTCTCCCCCCAGCCACCTCCGCCCGACTGAGAAAACTTGGGCATGTCGTGTCTCTTCGATTTTCCCTCTCTCCCCCCGCCCACCTCCGCCCGACTGAGAAAACTAGGCAGCATTGAAAGGAGAATGTTTGCACATAAGGCTACAAATAATAGGGAGAAAATAAAAGTGTTATAAACTTACCTGTTGGTGGTTTCAATCTTCCGACAGCAGCAGCAGAACGCCAGTGCATCAGCACTAGAATTCTTCACGTCGATGAAGTCAACTGCAGATCATACACCAGGATAACCTCGACAAGACCGGAACTGGCAACGAAGAAAGTGAAAGGCAGCAAACGGCAGGAGTAAAGAAACGCCACACTACCCAAAAAGTAGACTAATTCAGGAGCTTTATGCTCCTGATTTCGCGGCGCTTCCTGCCATCGGTATAGCTGTCCCCTTCATTGGTGTAACGTCAGTGGTGACGTTACTGAGGGCTGATTGGCTGCTGTGAAGGAGTTCGCCAATCCAAAAGCCACATTTGAAAAGGGGAAGAAATGCAGGAAGTAAACGCACTTTCGACGTTTAGAAACAGGTGAGATTTTCCGGTGGAGTGCGCGCCCCCCCTGAGATGATGGCACGCCCCCCCAGGGGGGCGCGCCCCACAGATTGAAGAAGTCTGCCCTAATGTGAGTTATGCTTAGGAGGTTAGGGTCTAAGAGTTTAGACTGATGAGGTTGGCGTACAATAGATTTGGCGCCTATGTGATACTGTGCATAATGTGGTTTATGTTACAGGCTGATGCTGAGTACAGTGGTTACCAGTGATTACTGGTTGTACGTTGATGATATGTTCTACATTTATTATCTTTAATAAGTGATGGTTCTGACAGTGGCCCACGTGGCCCTGTCATGTGTAAATAATCCCTTGTAGATATTGCCCAGTTGGCACCATGTATATTATGTGATTACTATTCTAATGTGTTATGAGAATACAAAGGCTATTTTTGATATACCCTTGTGTGGAGTTCCTTTTGTGGTGTGCCTGGGATGTTGTTGCTGTGCGCGTGCTGCAAGCGCTTTACACATTGCCTCCGGGATAAGCCTGACTGCTCGTGCCAAGCTACCAAGGGGGTGAGCAGGGGTTATCTTTGGCGTGTAACTCCCTTGCCCTGACTAGAGTGGTGGTCTCTGCCTGGCTTTGGCGCAAGCCTTAGCCAACCAGAGATCCCATTTCTAACATTGGTTGTCAGCGGTGGGGATTAGGACTTGCGTTTGTGCAGCACCACAGCGACAACTGGCTGCATTACAAAACTCTGCATTTTAGATAGTCACATGGAAAGGGATTATTGTTTCTGAGTTTGTTTTAAGAGTCATTTCTTTGAAATGTGTTTTGTTGCACTATGAGTTGAGTGTCCTGCCAAGGACAGAAACCAGAGAATCTGGAGGAGTGACTGCCCTTGTGCAGACTGCTATTGGGTTGGCCTAAAGCTGGAGGAGGGACTGCCCTTGAGCCATTGTGCTGGTTCTTGGGTTGGCCTGCAGCTGAGGGAGGGACTGCCCCTGTGCTGTCTGCTGGTTCTAGGGTTGGCCTACAGTGGGGACTTAATTGGCATGGAGTCACTAGCTCGGGAGGGTAAATTATCCCCTAAGTGCAGTGTGAGTTTTCTGGATTCCCCAGTAAGGGTGGGATCCAGTGGTGGCAGCAATATGAAGTCCAGTGCAGAAAGTCCTGGTCCCCAGACGGTGGTACCTGGTTCCCGGTTAAGAAGGGGGCAGGTTGAGATTCAGGGGCAGTAAGATACTGTCTCACCAGTCCGGGGGGCACCTGTGGATGAGTGGTGTGTTGCACTGGACGATTGGGTGTGAGTTCTCTGAAATAAGGAGCTTGCATGGGGGAGTGAGTCCAATAAGAGTGGCTCGGGTATCTTCTGGTCCTGTGTGGTGGAAGAGGGTTCAGTGTAGCCCAGCTAGGTCCCAGTGTGGCGGGAGGGTGTAGGGGCTCACGTCCTGTCTCAGTGGAGAAGGAGTGAGTGTGCCCGAAACCCAGTCCCAGGGCCTGGATGGTTTCTTCAGGGAACACCAGGTTGGGGGCCTAGGCTGTACTTGTAGGCCATTTGAGGAGGATCTCCCAGTGTCTAGAGGACATGGAGTGTCTGTAATCAGAGCTCCAGCGATCCTAGTGTTGGGCAGCGCCGCTCCTAAGTGGAGGGTGCAGAAGTCCTGATTGAGGGGTGAGAGGGGAGAGGTTCCCCAGTGGAAAAACCAGTGGGTCCAGAAGGGGCCATGGGGACACCACTTCTGCCCTGAGTTTGTGCCCGGCAGACTGTCACACAACACATTAGATGTGTTACCCTCTGGGGGGTGGTACAGGCCTGGCCGGGATCTTTGGGGTCCCTGGCTGAGTATGGTAGTACTACCTTGAGGGCAGGTGGGGCCTATCTTAAGTGAAGGGAACCTGCTCTTCAGGATGGGGGGCATGCGTGCTCCCCGGAAGTCCTGGTTCGCCAGGCATCTGACCAAAGGGTAGCGTCCCTGGGTTGGGGAGCCAGGTTCAGGTGTTTGCCTGTCCTGGACAGCAGGGCGGCTGTAATCGGTGTCCTGGCCGGTTTGCCTTCTAGGGGGTACCACTCCAGTTGGGAGGGTATCGGACTCTGGAAGGGGGTGCAGAGGGAGGGAGTCCTCGCCTCTGACCCCGGTGCAGCCGGTGAATTTATGTCCCAGGTGGTAGACCAGTGATGGAGAGAGGTCCTGAACTGGTGGGAGAGTTGTGTTCTGGTAGGTGCTTCTCCTGGGAGAGCGCGAAACGTCAGAAGTAGAGGTAGGGTGAGGAGACGCTTCGCCCGTGACCTCTGGTCCAGCCTGAGGAGTGCGGACCCTAGGTTGAAGGATCAGTGGTAGTTTGGAACTACACTGAGAGGGAGAGTGGAGAATGGCTATTGTATGCCAGGGGTTACTGCCCCCCACTCTGTGGATTAGCAAGGACCAGTGGCATCTGGGTGGCCTAGGGCCTGGCCCTGGCCGTGGACAACTAAGGAGTACCGGTGGGGTAGCCTAGTTGGTCCTGAGTTTTTTTTTTCTTAGATGGATTCCATGGGTTCCAAGTGGCGTAGAACAGGAGGGTGTCCCTGCAGTGCGGGCCCCGTCCGTGTTCTATCGCCACAAGCAGGGAAGCCCATCACAGTGGTGATTGGTCTGCCCTGTGTTTTGGCTGGAAGGGGGTTGTGTTGGACTTGGCCCTTTTGGCAGGTTCACCCCTAAACTTTTTGCCTTGTAAGTTAGTAGTTTTAAGTCTCTGGGCACTTTAGCACTGTGGTCCAGTGTAAAGTGCGTGCGCGCTGTGTGCGTGTGTGGTGAGACTGCCTGCCCTCCCATAGGAATGCATTGAGGATGAGTGTGTCAGTGGTAATTCCTGGTATGAGGGGAGTGCAGGGTCGAGTTTAGTATGTGCGAATTCGTGAGAATAAATGCTGCGCAATGGTGTGCGCAGATTTATTATGGCTGGTGTAGAAATGCCACTTTTAGAAGTTGGCATTTATGTGTGCTCTGTGCCTGCCTGCCTGCCTGATGTGGATTGCATGTCTGGCTTTGTGAGTGACAGGGGCTGGGAGGTGTGTGTGGCTCCAGGAGGGGCAGGGTGAGTCAGCGCAGGGCTGAATGGAGAGATCTCCATGTAGATGGGTGGGAGGAGTTGCACCTGGGACCTGAATAGGGCTGTGCCTTCCCTCTACAATGCTGGCTCCACCTCCTGTGGTGCGTCTGATGTCCCTAGCCTACACTCTGAAAGGGAAGAGGAGCTTGCCAAAACAAAGTGCTCCAAATCCCCCCTATACCAGTTCTGACTGGTATCCCCAAGCCCTGTGCTGTGACACAAAGGGATTTTGTGTATAAAAGAAGGGGCTGTGACCCCATAATGTTGTTCTGTATTTGGTGCTGATCCTGCTGGGGCGTGCTGCTGCTGGGGCCCAGGGGGGGCTGGCATCAGGGCTTGCCTCCCTGGGCCCTGCATTGCCCTTGAGCCCTAGAGGAACTTCTTGCTGGACTTATGCTTTTTGCTGCAGGACCCCTTTGCCAAGGAGCTGTGGCTCCTAGCGCCTCGTGAGCGCTATATTTTAATTGCTCAGGGGAAAAGACGAGAGGAAGCTTCGCAGCGCGGAGCTGCCGCCTATCTTGAGGGAATCCCCGACGTAGGGATTCCCCCGCATTGTGATGCGTAACGGGAGCCTACCCCGCTTTATGGATATGGAAATCGGTGGGTGCCCACCCTGCCTTACGGTGCCTGAAGGCGGGTGCCCACCCCGCTAGTGCCTTACTTCAAATGACGGGAGCCTACCCCATATTGCCGCCAAAGAGAAGAAAAGTGCCGCCGGCTGCCACGGCGCGACCAGGAAGCCAGGCAGCCTTGCCTGGTTGTGGGTGGGGCATAGCGGCCGGCTGACCAATTGCAGCGCGGCCGAGAAAGGAGGTGAAGGAGCCTCGCGGGCTCCATCTCGAAGTCCCGGTCCCAGGAGGGGGCCGGGTGAAGGAAGGAGTGCGGCCGGAGCAAGCAGCGACCCCGCAGGCCGCCGCAAGAGGAGTCTGGTGAGTGGAGCTGGTGCGGAGGGGGCGCGAGGCACATTGTCGGTGCCTGCCCCTCCGCACTGGGGAGAAGTAGCGGAAGGCACCCTGGAGCCTCGCGGGCTCCACCTTGAAGTCCCGGTCCCAGAAGAGGGACCGGGCGAAGCCAGCTGATCGGCGGGGCTCCCGTGAGTGAGGGAAGCCCCGTGCCAGGAGAGAGGAGACCGGAGGAGTCCCCTTGCAGTCCGGTGAGTGGCCGCCGCCTGCTGGGTGTTGGTGCCTTTCGAGGCACGTTGCCGGTGCTTGGGGGGACTTGGGGCATTTCTGGGCACAGTTGTGGTGCCGGTCCAGGCCAAGTGCCTATTTGCTGAGCGGACCCACCGTTGCGGGCCGCTCCAACGTGGGGCAAGTTTATTTACAAACCCCGTGGGGGCCAGAGGGCACCGTAGTGCTGGGCCCCTATTTTCCTTTACAGCTGCCCCGCTTGCTAGAGGGCAGCTGCCACGCTACAAGGGGCATAGGTTATTCTTAGAGCCTGCGTCGCTACAACAAGGGGACAAGTTGGATTCCCTGAGTCCCGGAGTGGTGCCACCAGGCACGGTCAGTGCCAGTGTCACATTTGTTTTCCCCTACACAGCTGCCCCACCTGATAGCGGGCAGCTGCCCCGATTGGGCAATTTAGTATTCCAGAGTCCCCAGGGGGGACTCCTACCGCACGTATAGTGCCAGTGCTAGTTCTCATGGCTGATCCCAGCTGTCCTGCGAGAGCGCAGCCAGCTGCAACGTTGGGGCAAGTTTTATTTGGTCCCTGAGGGGGGACAGAAGAGGCACAGTGGTGCCAGGCCTCACTTTGATATTCACAGCTGCCCAGCAAGTAGTGGGCAGCTGCACCGTTTAGGTTTGCGCAATGGCGCCATTGGATTTCGCTGCATAGGCAGCAGCCCTGACATTCTGGACACAGGGCGTTTGAGCCCCTGAGAGATGGCCAGTTGGCCAGGGGGACTGTTAGGTTTGTAGGGCGCCAGGCCCTAATGTGATTTATGTGGTGCTAGGAAATGTGATGCATTTACTTTGATTTACGCACCCTGTTTTATACCTCTAAATGTAGTTCTATGATTATGAGGTTTTGCATAATGTGTTTATGCTGGTGAGATTATTATTACCTAATGCATTTAGGTTGTGAGTTATTCTCTACTGTGAGTTATGCCCCTAATGTGAGTTATGCTTAGGAGGTTAGGGTCTAAGAGTTTAGACTGATGAGGTTGGCGTACAATAGATTTGGCGCCTATGTGATACTGTGCCTAATGTGGTTTATGTTACAGGCTGATGCTGAGTACAGTGGTTACCAGTGATTACTGGTTGTACGTTGATGATATGTTCTACATTTATTATCTTTAATAAGTGATGGTTCTGACAGTGGCCCACGTGGCCCTGTCATGTGTAAAAATCCCTTGTAGATATTGCCCAGTGCCAGTTGGCACCATGTATATTATGTGATTACTATTCTAATGTGTTATGAGAATACAAAGGCTATTTTTGATATACCCTTGTGTGGAGTTCCTTTTGTGGTGTGCCTGGGATGTTGTTGCTGTGCGCGATGCGCAAACGCTTTACACATTGCCTCCGGGATAAGCCTGACTGCTCGTGCCAAGCTACCAAGGGGGTGAGCAGGGGTTATCTTTGGCGTGTAACTCCCTTGCCCTGACTAGAGTGGTGGTCTCTGCCTGGCTTTGGCGCAAGCCTTAGCCAAACAGAGATCCCATTTCTAACATATATATATATACATATATATATATATATATATATATATATATATATATATATATATATATGTATATATATATGTATATATATATATATATATCAGCTCCGCTGCTTGCAGAAATAATCTGGCAACCTGATTATCTGCTGATATCGCTTGACGTATCTTCCTTGTATACAAGTATCCATCACAGGGATGGATTAAAAGCCATTGAATATTACTTAAATATGAGACCTTTGTGCTTCCTCAATCACAACAGGATGTTGTTATCCATGATCAATATGTGCCTTGAAAATAACTTCTTTTTGTTTTCCAACCAAGTGTTCCAGCAGGTGAGAGGTGTGGCCATGGGGGCTTGTTTCTCCCCTAGTTATGCCTGTCTGCATATGGGGCACTGGGAGGAACAGGTCCTCATGCCCACCTACCCTGAAATTATGTTTGACAATGTCATTAAATGGTTTAGGTATATTGATGACCTTATGATAATCTGGAAAGGATCTGAATGTGAGGCTTTACAATTCATTGAAAAACTTAATAACAACAATCTTAACCTTAATTTCACTGGTCAGATCAGTAATAGGTCAATATGCTTTCTAGATGTAGAAATTAACATCCAACATAATCAACTTCACACCAGAATGTACAGGAAACCAACTGCTGGTAATGCTATATTACATGCCTCTAGCCATCACCCTGCACATTTAATCAGTAGCATTCCCTATGGGGAAATGCTACGAATAAGAAGAATTTGCAGCAATGATAATGATTGCCGAATTGCACAGAAAGATTGCAGAGACAGGTTTTTAAGAAGAGGCTATCTCCCAGAAGTGGTCGACATAGCCATACTCAAAGCAAATGAACATGGCAGACCACTGGCATTAGCAGGAAAAACCAAACTGGTACAAAACGAACAGACCAAGACTAGATTGATTCTAACCTATAACAATCAGCACAAAACAATTCGCAAGATTGTAAACAAAAATTGGGCATTAATAAAAAGTGATCCGATATTGGGGACCCATTTGTCATGATCACCTAGCATTACATACAGGAAGGCCCGCTCGATGAGCAACTGCTTGGTGAAAAGCAGCCCTGAGGTTAGAACTAACCCTTCCCGGCTCAATAGTAGCAAGGGTTTCATCAAGTGTTCTGTTTGTAAAGCCTGCAGAAATGGAGTTAGTAAGACCGAATACATGACACCTCTTAGCAACAGACCTGTCCACATCCAGAAAAAACTTACCTGCAAAACTGAATTTGCAGTATATGTGCTGGAGTGTCCCTGTGGCCTGCGCTATGTGGGAAGCACAAAGCTGCAGGTCCACAAGAGGATACTCAGGCACATACGTGCTATTAACAATGGCGATGCTACATATCCTGTTGCTAGAATTGATTTATATAAATATACTAGAAAACTAAAGCTAAAAATGTTTTTCGCAAAAAAGCACGTAGAGAAGATCCAGAACAACAGAGTGTACATGAAAATGACAACTTAACTGTGGAAGACGCTACAAATTTGAAAACTGCATATGATCTATTATTAGATCTAAATGATGATGAGATGACGGAAACACAGATATTGGATGATTTGGACATAGAAACTGGGAAACACACTGGATCTGGCTTAAAGTTAAAATCAAAATTTTGTCCCTCTTTAAGTCCAGGGAATAGAATCGACCAATTTCATGATTTGGTAATAAATGAATTAGAAAAGATGGAGAATACAACAACAAGAAAATGTGAAAACCTAACCAAACAGGAACGTTTGGCATTGGAGAATCTCATGAAAAATGAAAAGATAACGATTAAACCTGCCGACAAAGGCGGAAATGTAGTAATTCTAAATACAACAGACTATGTAAATGAAGCCATGAAACAACTTGGAGTTAAGCAAAACTATATCCAACTGTCATCAAATCCAATTAACAGATTAACATTGGAAGTTGAATTGAAAATCAGAACATGGAAAATGGATGGCCTTTTAAATGATGATGAAGCTAATTTCCTTTTTAATGAAAGTCCTGTAATGCCTACCATATACTTCCTTCCCAAAGTTCATAAAACTCTAATAAATCCGCCAGGAAGACCTATTGTCTCCAGTTGCCAGTCTCTATATGAAAACATCTCGATCTATGTGGATAAATACCTATCACCAATAGTAACAAATTTAAGTTCCTACATCAAAGATACTGGAGACTTTTTAAGAACATTGTCAAACATAGGATGGCAAGAAGGGTTCCAGTTGGTAACCATTGACGTGGTATCTTTGTACACCTCCATTGATCATGAAATCGGATTAAATGCAGTAAAGTTACTTTCTACGTCAAAAGAGCATCCAGGAACTCAAGCATACAAAGATGCTAATGGAAATGGTGGAATTATGTCTAAAAATAACATTTTTCTTTTTAATCACAAAGTATATACTCAACAACGTGGAACTGCCATGGGAATATCTTTCTCACCTAGTTATGCAAATCTCACCATGGGGTGGTGGGAAAAATTTGTTGCATGGCAAGAGGAAAACGAGAGGTATACAGCCAAGATAGAACTTTGGCTGAGATATATCGACGATCTCTTCCTAATTTGGAATGGCAGCCAAAGTGATTTCAAAAAATACTTTAACATTCTAAATACCAACGACATAGGTTTGAAATTCACCTATAACATCAGTTCCAAAACAATTCAGTATCTGGATGTTCAAGTATACATAGAGAAAAATCAGATACAAACCAAAGTCTATCGCAAACCGACGGCAACGGACAGTATACTCCATGGCAAAAGCTTTCATCCGGCAAACCTAATGAAAAGTATCCCATATGGGGAGTTTATCAGAATGAGGAGAAACTGTTCTACAAATGATATGACTGAAAAAAACTTCAGAGAAAGTGAAAAACGATTCATGAAGAGAGGATATAAACTAAGAGACGTCAAAGAAGGTCTAGAGCGGGCAAAAGCAATCCCACGAGCTGAAACTCTTATCACAAAAGTTAAAAATCAAACAGAAGACACAACAAGGTTAATTTTAACTTATAGTAAACAGAGTTTCAAAATTAAACAGATCCTACAAAAATATTGGAATGTTTTAATACAAGATCCCGACATAGGAGAGACAATTGGTTCCAGACCCAATGTAACGTATCGCAAAGTTGCATCCTTAAAAGATAAACTTGTGAATAGCCATTTTGTATCACAGAAACCGAAAACCTGGTTAACAGAAAAACAAAAAGGATTTGTTCATTGTAACAAATGTAAAGCTTGCAAAATTGGCAAATCTATGACCAGCATTCAGGACTTCAAAGGAAAGACATTCATGATAACTGAAAGAATCACCTGTGAAACAACATATGTTGTTTACATGATTGAATGCACTTGCGGATTACGCTACATTGGTAGCACCATCTGTCCTCTTCGTAAGCGAATACTGGAACATCTTAGAGCCATTCACAACAAAGACATGAACTATGCGATATCAAAACATCTCCACACACAACATAAAACAAATTGGGAGAACATACGATATTTTGGAATTGCAACTATCCCAATCCACAAAAGAGGAGGTAATCGTACTCTTAAACTAAGAAGACTGGAATCGCGCCTAATCATTAAGTTCAAAACCAAGACTCCTTTTGGGCTTAACGGAGATGAAGAATTACACGTGCACCTATAACTGTTCTATAAACTGAATTGGCATCTCAACAATAGGGTACTATACCCAACAATAAGAAATAAGCGAGTTATCTTGAAAAATAGGCACTAAACCTAAAACAAATGAAAGGAGATGACACTCCGAAGCACACAACAAATGTGCAAATCGAGGAGGAACAGAGCTGAAAAAGTCAAACACTCGCGAGGTCCTACTAAGGGCAACATAATACTTGGAAATATTGTTAAAGTGCCAAGATGAACATACGGATCAGTGTATAATATCAAACAATTCTTCAAAATGTGACTTTTTAATTTTTTTAAAAAAAATATTAGGTTTTAAAAAATACAAGTCCCAGAATGCACTAAAACTGGGAACATGAATTGACACTATAAAGGGTGAAATCGACAAAGGACTCACGTAACCGTGACAAAGACCATCTCTTGGTCGAAACGTTTGGTGTGGTGGTGGTAATGGTGGCGGTAATTATGCTTTATTAAAAGCTTTTCTAACTATACGACTTCTGGAGTGCAGTGGTTAATTTCGTTTGAAGATATGTATATATATATATATATATCAGCTCCGCTGCTTGCAGAAATAATCTGGCAACCTGATTATCTGCTGATATCGCTTGACGTATCTTCCTTGTATACAAGTATCCATCACAGGGATGGATTAAAAGCCATTCAATATTACTTAAATACGAGACCTTTGTGCTTCCTCAATCACAACAGGATGTTGTTATCCATGATCAATATGTGCCTTGAAAATAACTTCTTTTTGTTTTCCAACCAAGTGTTCCAGCAGGTGAGAGGTGTGGCCATGGGGGCTTGTTTCTCCCCTAGTTATGCCTGTCTGCATATGGGGCACTGGGAGGAACAGGTCCTCATGCCCACCTACCCTGAAATTATGTTTGACAATGTCATTAAATGGTTTAGGTATATTGATGACCTTATGATAATCTGGAAAGGATCTGAATGTGAGGCTTTACAATTCATTGAAAAACTTAATAACAACAATCTTAAACTTAATTTCACTGGTCAGATCAGTAATAGGTCAATATGCTTTCTAGATGTAGAAATTAACATCCAACATAATCAACTTCACACCAGAATGTACAGGAAACCAACTGCTGGTAATGCTATATTACATGCCTCTAGCCATCACCCTGCACATTTAATCAGTAGCATTCCCTATGGGGAAATGCTACGAATAAGAAGAATTTGCAGCAATGATAATGATTGCCGAATTGCACAGAAAGATTGCAGAGACAGGTTTTTAAGAAGAGGCTATCTCCCAGAAGTGGTCGACATAGCCATACTCAAAGCAAATGAACATGGCAGACCACTGGCACTAGCAGGAAAAACCAAACTGGTACAAAACGAACAGACCAAGACTAGATTGATTCTAACCTATAACAATCAGCACAAAACAATTCGCAAGATTGTAAACAAAAATTGGGCATTAATCAAAAGTGATCCGATATTGGGGACCCATTTGTCATGATCACCTAGCATTACATACAGGAAGGCCCGCTCGATGAGCAACTGCCTGGTGAAAAGCAGCCCTGAGGTTAGAACTAACACTTCCCGGCTCAATAGTAGCAAGGGTTTCATCAAGTGTTCTGTTTGTAAAGCCTGCAGAAATGGAGTTAGTAAGACCGAATACATGACACCTCTTAGCAACAGACCTGTCCACATCCAGAAAAAACTTACCTGCAAAACTGAATTTGCAGTATATGTGCTGGAGTGTCCCTGTGGCCTGCGCTATGTGGGAAGCACAAAGCTGCAGGTCCACAAGAGGATACTCAGGCACATACGTGCTATTAACAATGGCGATGCTACATATCCTGTTGCTAGACATTTTGATGAATCACATGCTAAAAATTCTGCTGATCTAAAGTACTTTGTAATTGACATGGTCCCACCACTGAGAAGAGGTGGGGATCGTGAATCATTGTTACGCAAATTAGAAACAAGGTACATTTTAGAAATGGACTGCAAAACACCGAATGGATTAAACTCCAGTGAAGATTTTTACACACATCTTTAATAAGTCATTATGATTAAGATTTGACGTTCATGCTGCTGCCGACCTACCTGATAACAATGTTTTTAATGTTTTTGTTTGAGAATTCATTTTCATTGTACTGTTTTGTTGTTTACATTTTTTTACATGGTGTTTGCACTTTAGATTGTGACATGATTTTGCGTATTTTGCACTGACTTTGTCTCATTTTTAAGCTGACATGGATTTTTGGCAATTGCCCACTTGGGCTCTATCTTTTTAACATCTTAACCTCATGGGTATATCACATATACAAATTTTAAACTGATATGCTTTTTGAATGATGCTGCTATATATGAGAAAAGGTTTTACATTGGTTTTACTTTTTTTTAGCCTCATTTTATTCATAAATATAAGCCTTGTTTTACTAACTGGTGAAGTTTTAAGAGCTGGACAGACATGTATTGAGTATATATTTATTTATTTATTTATTTATTCAATGTGCTGCTATTCCCATGATATTTTATCATGTTTGCTCTACTTTGCACTTCAAGAAATGTATGTATACCCCCGGTGAACCAATATTATAATACCACTACGTGGTATAGATGTGTCTTCAGACATATGAATGATATTTTTTCCATGTCTATGAAAGAAAGGAGGAAAAAAAAGCTGATGCATAGCAAAACGTCACGAATTTGCACTTTAAATGTTGTAACCGCTCACTCAGCAGTGTCATGTGATCAAGGCCCCACGCGGCCTGAAACGCGTTATGGCGGCGGTGGTGTTGGGCATGAAATAAACTACAATTGCACCATCATTTGGGTTCGCTTCGTCTGTTCAACAAATCCTTACCTTGGTAAAGAGACGAATCTATCGTATATATATATATATATCTATATATATATATATATATATCAGCTCCGCTGCTTGCAGAAATAATGCACGCATAGGCACTCGCGGGGACTATAAAACCACACTTTTTATTAAATAGCAGACGCGTTTCAGCAATAGCTTTCTTCAGTGCTTCTAAAAGGTGTGTCAATATCACAATGCACAGCGCGTCTTTTTAAACATACATCTCCGTGATTGGCGCTTTCAAATGGTGGAAAGTGACGAGGGACTCCGATGAAATTCACCTCCCCGAGCCGCCCTCTCAGCAAGGCAATGTTCCAAAATATAGTAACCCTGGCCATATCGACCTTAGTACCAGGTAAGTGTCCTTATTACACAAATCAAAGTTCTTACTGATGCGGCATGCCTGATGATGCCTGATGATGTCCAAGGCATTTGCGCTGTTTTTACCACCACCGCGCCGTGCATTGTAGTCCCCTCGCCAAGCCTCCATTTGAAATCCACGATGAATCCGATGGCAGCAGTAGAATTACTGAAAGCTTTGGATTTGCACGGCGCGGTGGTGGTAAAAACAGCGCAAATGCCTTGGACATCATCAGGCATGCAGCATCAGTAAGAACTTTGATTTGTGTAATAAGGACACTTACCTGGTACTAAGGTCGATATGGCCAGGGTTACTATATTTGTGATAAACCCCTCTAATCCCGGCGCAATGGCCGTGTTCATACGGTGATGTCCCCTATCCGACACGCACTGAAGAAAGCTATTGCTGAAACGCGTCTGCTATTTAATAAAAAGTGTGGTTTTATAGTCCCGGCGAGTGCCTATGCGTGCATTATTTCTGCAAGCAGCGGAGCTGGTATTAAATGTGAGTTCCATCCTCACAATTTAAATGGCACCCGCCTTAAGAGTTCGGCGAAACCTGCTGTTGGTGGAATTGGGAGCAGAGATATATATATATATATATATATATATTCACCACTGAAAAAACACAAAGGTTAAAGTAACATTAAAGTTAGGTGAAATGTTCAGTAACAACGTAATGTTTTAAACTCTGAAAACCACTGAAATTCGCCAGTTATAGTTATCTCAAGTGACTATGACTTGTGCTCTAAGGTAACTATATCTCATGCCCTTGCCATGCAGTTTTCTAATCAATAATTTCACTGCAAATGTTGCATTGATATTATCAATGATGTCATAGAAGATCTCATTAGTGGTGTAATATGTAGGGTTATTAGCAGTGCATGGTGAAGACAGCACCAGGGCCGATTCTTTAAATTTAAGTGGAGGGGGACCACGTGCCCTCCCTTCCAGAGCCTTGTTAGGCCCTGCAGACACCCAATATCGCCCGGGTACTCATTACTTAAATGTGGGTGCCCACCAAGGGCACCCACTATATACTCGTTGGGGGCCACAGGGGTAGCCCCAAGGCCCCCACATCCCCAGCCGACTCCATGCATGCAGCGGGAGCCAACATTGCTCCCGTCCGGAGGGAGCAGTTACTAATGCTGCTCCCTACAGGCGCAAGCAATATTTTGATCTCTTTCCCTGCCTGCATCAGTGCAGGCAGGAAAACAGATCAAACGTCTGCTCCCAGCTGGCGGGAGCATTTTCAAAGTTCCCCCGGCTGGGAGCAGACTTTGTGTTTGCTCCCTCATGTTGTGAGTTTTGAAAATGTTTGCGCTAAGCAGGAGCAAACACAGGTTTCCCTGCCCGCAATGGTGTGGGCAAGGAAACCGCTATGTCCCAGAGGATGGGCTCCCCGAGACATAGTTAGTGAGCCGACCACAGGGGATGGAGATCCCCGAGGCCATTAATGGCTCAGGGCGCGCTCGGCCCCCCTTCTTTTTCCAAACGTTTAGCGGCCACGGGGGTTGGGGTCCCAGGGCACTTTAGAGTCTTGGTTAGGGGGGCCGTGTCACCCCTGTCCCCTTATAAAATACATTGGGGTCCAGGGACAGGGTGCCCAGGGACAAAAGCGGCCCCTGGGGCGGGGGGTCACTTGCCCCCTCCCCCTCAAAAAGACATTGGGCCCCGGGGGATCAAGTCTCTGGGCCAAAACTGGCCCGGGAGGTGGGCTGCATGCTCTCCTCCCCCTAAATAAGATGTCGGCCCTGGGGCCCCTGGGGCTGAAATCGGCCTATGGATGGGGCCACGCACACCCTCACCCTCCTCCCCAAAAATAAACGCCTCATAGCCCCCGGGCCCTGGCACACCTTGTTTTTTTTTTTAAGAAAGCAAGCCTGGTGGGTGCAATCCCTTGCCAGGAGAGGTAGGACCACACACCATATATTTTGTTACATAAAAGGAACCCACCCTGGTCTCCAATTTCCCTTTCAGTCCTCTTGGGTGCATTTTGGGGCTACTCTGGCAGCCCATTTCCAATAGGATAGACAAAGTTTTATATACAAATGTATCCTTTCACCTTAAAGCATAGGCCCTCCCCTACCATCCAGCCCAAGGCAACTCCAAAGTTAGAGAACTTGGGCCACCTCAGTGTACCAGTAGTCAGGAATATACAACATTGTAGCAGACCTCTGGTCTTTCAGTAATCGGTCCTGGTTTTATATTTTTTTACAAATCTGGAGACTGATAAACATATAAATTCTTCACTGTCACCAGCCAAGTTATACCCTTCCTCATTAGAAAATACGTCAAAAACATTAAAAGACATAAAACATGCAATATCAAGCCTCTCTTCAGTCTCAGACCGGAAGTAAACTCCATATGAATAGTGGCTTGCTAGGCCACTTCACTGGGGTTACAGGACTTCTGGGGCTGCTGGATACTATTCATAACAAGGATTGCCTGTAGTCTGTGAACCCCCAGGAACTAGATATTACTGGTCGCTTACTGAATGCTATTAGCCTCCTGTTTAAGCGTTGACTTTTAGGATGAATGAACGGGGAGGGGTCAAGGCTACACTTCAATGAACAGATACAGATAACCCTAGATTGACGTACAATAGATGCTGGGTCCACAAAATGCAATACATTTTTGGAAAAAGAATAAGATTTTATTCATGATTAAAAGTTAAAGAGTTAAGTAAAAAAAATATTTCTCTTAGCAGAAGGTACATTCATTACAATGAAACCTAGACAGCCTAGCTCTTTCAGGTATGTAGTAAAAGCCTACATGCATTAACAATATCTGCAGGTGTCTATAGCAGGCAAACTGGCACAGCTGTACAGCTGCAGTGTCTGATCTACAAGGCAACAAACTTGGAGAGAAAGTTATGTGGAAAGTTTCTGGGAACTGCATGGCTTCTTGTTGATAGTAGATACAGCTGCAAGGCTCACCATACACCATCAGAGTTTCCTTGGTGATGGTCGCAGGGAGCTAAGTGTTGCAGGGCTGTGGCTGATGGAGTGTGCTATAGACTTTTAGGCACTTGTTGAGCCACTGTCCTCAGCTGTAGGATGCGTGACAGGCTGATGGAACACAAGAGTAGATGCTTAGCTGTGTCAAGCTGATGATCCAATCTTCATGTTTTGGTGGGTCCTCCTAATGGAGACACACAATGGTGGAGTGAAGTCTACTAAACCATGGTTAGCAGACATAGCAATCGACGATCTCGGTGGCGGCAGGAGGGGATTTCAAGTCGCACAGCAAACTGCGCCAGTTGTGTCCCTGATGTGCTTGAGCGCTTTCCTCACACATTTAGCATCAGGCACAAGGGGTATTCTCTTCGTTCTCCCTCAGTGGATGATCATGGGAGTACTGCTCTCAAAAATGTCATCCTTATCGTCAGGCTGGTCAATGCCTCAAAATAAGGGAGTAGCCTGAAAAATGAAATACCCCTACAAATGGCACTGTTCAAGAAAATGAGCCCAGTTGTTATTCGGGGGATTGCTACTCCAAGGGAAATTACATTTCCTTCCTTCTTTCAATTTTTTTCTTTCTTTCCTTCCTTCCCTCGTGCCTTATTTCCTTTATCCATCTTTCTATCCCTCCTATGTTCTCTACATCATTATATCTGTTCATCCATCTATCCCTCCGTCCACCCATCAATCTTTCTTCATCCATCAAAAGCTGTTCATTCTTCGTTCCTTCTCTTGATTGATCCATTCACTTATCCGTCTCTCCTTCCTTCTTTTTTTAAATCTAGCCATCTATCCTTCACTTCAGCAATTCGTCGTTCCATCATCCATCCATCCAGCTTCCCTCAAGCCATTCTTCTCTCAGCCCTCCCTTTTCCCCATCTTTTCAGGCTCTTGCTCCATTTGTTGCCCCACCCCTGAGCACCATCATACTCTGCTATATGTATGAGCTTCTCTTCGAAGGCCAGCAGTATCATGTTAACGTAAAAAACGATGCAAACAAAAATATAAACGTTTTATATTAATCCTAAATGCTCAGTGCCACCACTGCCCACCTCCTCTCGCTCATGCTGCAAAACATTGGGGGTTCATGATGCCCCTAGAATCAAGTCTCCGTTCTTGGCAACACTTCACATTTCAAACAGCAGTCCTCACAACAGCACATGGGCATCTGGAAATTGAATCTTTCTAATACAAACCAGGTTCTCACTCCTCAGAAACTTCTTTCTTCTTCCAATCACAGCAACACAAACCTTTAACTCAATCCTTTGACTCTGATCATAGCTTGCTGGAGGGAAGCTTGTGTTCCTTCCCTGGGGTCAATCCTTCCTCTGGCTGGGCACCGAGCTTCTGTTGGTAGACAAAAGTGAACACAGTCTGTAGCCCATAGGGCCAGTTTATAATCTCATACAGTAGAAGTTGGAGGTGTGGCAAAATTTGTGGAGGGTGTAATAGGACACATGATCACCTTGCTCAGAGTAGAGCTTTGGAAACATAGTGATGGCAGGGATCCCATAATATCACCTTGGATTAGGGATTCCACTCAGATAGCTCTTCAGCAAACTAGGGGGGGTCATTATGATTCCGCCCGACACCGACTCGGTCATGGGACCAATCGACACCTGGTCGGTGGTCCCGACTGCCCCATTAGGATGTGACCGAACACTGTTCAGTCGCATGCCCATATTTCACTATGGGAGCATGCATTACGGCTGTAAACCGGCCGTAATGCATGCTCCCATAGTGAAATGGAAGGTGCGGTTCATCTCTGCACCTCGTGGCAGGCACCTCAAGGTGCCTGCCACAAGGTGCAGGGATCAACAGAGGGGCACCATAGGTGCCCCCTCGGCTTCCAACCGGAGGCCCTGCACCCAAGGGGGCCCTTCTGTGGGACCCCAAAGACGCTTTCCGACATAGTTTCCATGTCGTACAGGCCGGCATGGAAACAGTGTCGGAAACCAACATTGTAATCTCAAAGGCAGAAAGGCCCGCCCTTGAGATTACTACCGGGCTTCCGACTGGTGGACGGGCTCTCTGAGCCAGTCGGAAGCCAGCCGGAATGACCAGTCGGTTTCCTTTCTAATTGCCTCCGTTGTAATGAGGCGGTCGGAAGGGAAACCGAGCAGCCCATTACGATGTGGCCGTAAAGGGTCTGACCTTAGGCCCATGTTTGTTACTGAGCTTTACTCTTCTGTGGAAGGTGACCTCCCAGGATGGGCACTTGGCACATCTTTGATTATGTTTTAGTAGCACCATGTCCTTTGCCTGAGTCTTTGTAAGCAGAAAGCTTCCTTGAAGACCTCATATTGATCTGTCAAGACTTATGTGGCAAAGTGAGATGAGCATCAAAGATCCTTCCCTGTTCCACTGAAACTGTGTGGACTGGCACGAGACATATGGGAAAGCAGCAATAGACAGAAGGTCTTGGTGACACTCATCCTAGGGTATGAAAATCCCTCCACACCATAGCAAATGACATACTCAGATCTCACGTGACCGGAGGGGGCAGTTTGGGGTCCCGACATGCTAGCAAATCTATATATTACTCACTGGAATTATCATTTGGCCCGTAGAGGAAGCTGTAGTAACCTGCCTAGCGAATGAAAACCGGGACGTGATGCAGCTTTATTGGACAAGGAATTCCCGTGTCACTATATCAAAATCCTGTCACACTACATGCACCCTACTCTCCCCCCCTCCCCCCCACCCCCCCTTTAATGGCTCCGGTAAGAGGCCTTCGACAAATAAAATCACCTCCAAATGTAACACATAAGGTAAAATACACTTCACAAAGAGCAGTGGCTTTCTTCCCGGTGGGCACTCAGGAGAAGATTACCACACCTGTGAAATATTTCTCAATTGCTTTCGTTTGCAAGTTTCAATTGCTGACAAGTTTACTGACGAACGTCCTTTTGCACGTGTAATAAAATATATTTACCGAGTAGCATTTGTATTATTGACCAATAATGGCAGGGTGGAGTTCTGGTGGCCTGTGACTCGGCCTTCGGCCTCGTGGTGTAATAATGCGTCACCAGAAACCACACTTGTAGATTTGAAGAAATGAAAAACATTAGGATGAACTTGAAGCTACCGTGATCGCTAAGTTAGTCGTCAAACTTTTAAAGAAAAAAGACTCATTCTTAGATCACTGCTTTTTCAACTTTGCTGAACAAAAATTGTGCATACAGTCCTTAAAACGCGGGGCTGCGGCAGTCTGTCGGCTAGAGCTGCTGCTGTCTGTCTCTAATGAGGAGAGAGCGCCGCGACGAAGGGTGCCAAAGCCTGACGTCTGAGTGCTAACACTAGGTCGTTTGCTAATATTTGGCGAGAGTCCAATTACCGAGCTGTTAAATGGCAGCCCGTGACACGGGCGCCGCGGGTGGGAAAGCGTGCAAGGGGGTGAGCTAGTAGAAAGAAACATCAGCAACAGGAATAAACGAGCACGAGGAGCGAAGCATTGGGCGGGGATGTGCACTGCACAGGAAGCTGCACGGAATGGAGTTATAACATGAGTTTCCAAAGCTCCTCCGTGAAAAAGACGCGCTCGTTTGGTTCAGTCTAGGATTGTCCCCCCGCGTGGTGCTTGTTCATCTTTACCTCCGGGTTTCAAGTCTCAGCTTTATCACCTGCAGAGCTTAATTTGTAAAACAGTAAGTGCCAGGGCCCTCCTCAGCAGGCCACTACAGCTTGCACCACCCATTGCTCCTGTCAGCGCTGTCCATGACAGTACCAACACAGCTACTAAGCATCACACACCTACAAGCCTGACAGTCCAGGCTATGCCAGCCCCCAAAGCTATAAGAATGTCTAGGGCGGCATGTATTAGTGATTTTAAAGTAAACTGCATTAATAAATATTTGTTGGTGTGCTCATCTCTAAATTAGACAAACAGCGCAACCATGTGGCAGACTGACATCAGTGCCCGTGTTGACAATTAGGTGCCGGTCCAAAAAACCGGAAACCACCGCTAATATTAAGAACTGAAAAACAGGTGTGTTTTAGGGCATTTGTTTTCATCTTCTAGTCCTCAATTGGGAACAAGCATTAACAAAATCAATAGGTCTGTCTTTTATGTGCTAATATAGGCAAGCGGCATTTGTTAATTCCCGTCTTACTTCTGTCACCACATTAAAACCATTCCGTTTGGATTTATCAATACTTGCGTTGTTTTAAGCAGCTAGATTGTTTGCCCTTACACAAGCGTGTGTATGTGGGTAAATATATATCTGTAGATAGATGTGTGTGGCTCACAGGATTCCTGTCTTAAACTTTAAAAAAAAGCCTGCTGCAGTGAAAAAAATAGGAAAAGATTGCTTTTTGTAAATAATGTAAGTATGAGATAAAGAGTGTAAAGTGCGGTGATTCCGTTTTTTAATAACGTTTTTTATTGTTTTTGAAACATTTACAACAGTTTCGGTAAAAAAACATGTAAACAACGCTGCATAGTTGTTGGACTCGTCTACGTCAGCAAGGAATTTTGACATGTGTTTGTCTTGTGTGTGCTTGCTCCACGAGGCAAGGTCATCCGAGTAAACCATCCACTCCCCCCCAGACTTCATGATGTTTCTCTGGACATCCACGGGATTGATATATGTCTTTCTTCGACAGCACTGTAGTCCATCCCACGTTTCCATTCAGCCATTATCATTCAGTGTACATTTGAGATATAAAATGCTCCCTCGTGTATTCTAAGACAAGCAATACATAGGAGGTGGAAAATTACATAAAATAGCCAATGGCACTAGGTGAAAGAGGAACAGTCCCACAGGAGAAGTCAAAACCCACCCTGTGTATTTTTAAGAATTGGAAACAACAGGACTAGGAGACATGGGAGTTATCATACCAGGCCTAAAAACGTACAATACAAAAGGGTAAAAAGTAACAGTTTCATAGTGAAGAAAGGAATGCCAAAGACTATTATGGTGATATAGTAGGAGTAAGATTCACTAAAGAATTTTGGCAATGCTGAAGAATATTAAAATGAGATAGCAGAGGTCAGATTCACTGATGGATTTTCCAATCTCTGTTAGTGCAGATCAGGAAATGTATTTTGTGCAGACGCAAATTTGCAACCAGAATTTGTGCATGCACACAATGAGCTGCTTATGACCTCATTTGTTTTTCACATGCATCTGGTTCCACCACATTTTGTGGTCAGTGACATTCCAAGGGGTGTGGCTGGTCCAGATTTTAGTGAATCCCTCATTCACAGAGGAGTGGGCAGCAATCGGTATCTGCTACACCCCTCCTTCTCAATTGGCAGTCCCGATCTAGTGCAGGGGCTCAGCAAGGGAAGGCAGATACTCCCAAATTGTACTGCAAATCACATATTTTTCTGCTCATGAAAATGATACACAGTGAAGTAAAGGGTGGACCGTGGATCACACAGTTTAGTACAGTGGGAAAGCTGGGATTTGAGCCCAGGTTTCCTGGTTGCACATTATGTAGTTCACACACTATAGGGAAGGGCCTTCAAAGAGCGAGGAGGGGGGGAACCTGAATTGATAGCGTAGGGGGAGGGGGCCCTAACACTGCCCAGGAGGAGCATCACGCTAAAAACAATGCCATGGTTTTTGTAAAAAAAGCAGTGGTAGTGAGCCACTCTGTGATGGCCATTATTGCATCTTAAAGCATACAAAGAAGTATACAAAAAAATAGTGGATGGAATGCTTGAATTAATTTCAGCCACTGGTAATTACTCTGGATGTATCCCAACCTCAGTTTGGACCGAGCTATGTTCAAGTCAATCTTGACCCTGCTCCAGTCGGAACAGTCAAGCCCGAACTGCCAAGCCAGGTCCCCCCTGAACCAGAACGCAAGCAACCCAGGGTCGGTTTCACCCTAGTTATGGACTCATCAACCACGTACAGCTTGGTTCCAGTGACACAGTGTGCACGGGTCCCACGTCTGGGCATACCTGTCCTGTGTGCCACAGCTGTACCCGGCTGATGAGCCCATAACTAGGGCGAAACCGATCCTGGGTTGCTTGTGTGTCAGTTCAGGGAGGACCTGGAGAGGAAGTTTGGGCTGGACTGTTCCGACTGGAGCAGGGTCAAGACTGATTTGCATTTAGCTCTGTCCAAACTGAGGAACAATTGTGTGCAAAATAACAATGGTTTTGGATGCGGCCCTGAGTAATTACCAGAGGCTGAGATTAATTCAATCTTTCCATCCATCACTTTTTTTGTATACTTCATTATTGGTTTTTAACTCTCTTCTTGGCGGGAGTAGCTGTCAAAGGGGCAGGCAACCAAATTACCCTCAAAGTCCAGCCCACCATTTTTTATAAAATGTTACTCTGTGGAACATTTTACAGTTTAGGGGACCAGGTTGCTCATAGCACATTAGTAATCAAGTATTTTTATTTTAAAAGGGTTAATTGAGCATAACTAAAATGTCTGAACTATTAAATACGTTTAGGGCTGCACATTTTATAGAATAATTGTGAAAAAATATGTTTTTCATTATGTGGAGCACCAGTGTTTTTTTTTTTTACAGGAGGGGGGCGCATCATTTAAAAGTTTGAAGACCTCAAATGTAGGATTACATCAATCTTTTTTTCTGTATAACACCAAAGGTCAGTGTTTTGAATTAATGCATGAATTAGTGTTAGTACATAGAGTTCAATAAATTCATTCTTCACACCATAAATCAAACTGAAACTTTGCACACACACATATATATGTGTGTGTGGTCATACGTTTTATAAGTTTTATAAGTGTGTCGTCATAAATTTTATAAACAATTTTTTGTTTTGGAGTATATACAAACACTGCAGCACATTGTTCACCCCAAGGGTTCTTTTGGTGCTATTGGTTGATGCGGCAACAAATGATAGACAGAATGCTGAATAAATCAGACATTTACCACCAGTCAAGAGATCTGGGTTAAATCCGTCGTTCCTTTAGCTCACTTCGCCACCACAGTTTGGACACAACCATATGCAAATCAGCCTTGACCCTGCTCCCATGGGAACAGTTCAGCCTGAACTGCCAAGCCTGGGTCCTTCCTGTACCAGAAACAAGCATCCTGGGACCGGTTTCAGGGCATCACCCCTCATTAGCCAGGCTAGCTTGAATCCAGTGGCACAGCGAGCAATGACATGATTGATGACATCGCATGACAAATAGAATGATTTTGGGAGAAGCTCAGCATCTCAGTGACTGCAATTAAATAACTAACAAATCAAAGAGGTCATAGAGCACCAACAGAGTTTGCTTCTCATGTCACAGGGCTTCAGGGGGACTAGGGGATGTGCAGCATGGTGTCAGAGAGACACGGTTCTGTCTGCCACTGTTTAATCATCAATTTCCACCTAAAATTCAGGGTGGGAGAATATTGCCCCCTGAGTCCCCCCATCTACAACGAGCTGGGCTCCTTCTTTGAGAATGTTCGAACCTGGTCTCGATTTATTGACAACATCTTTTTCATCTGGAAGGGCAATCAGGAGACACTAAACGAATTTACCCTTTGGATAAACTCAGCTGACCCCAATCTCAAATTTACGGTCCATTCTAGCAACACCAAATTGGAATTCCTTGATGTTTGGATTGAGCATCAGGAGTCCCACTTATTGCTCTCTTTCTATACAAAACCCACTGCAAGAAATACTCTACTGCAATATAACAGTTTTCACCCCCGTTGCCAGAAGGAGGGCATACCCTTCAGCCAGTTTCTCCGTCTCCGGAGAAACTCTACCAACATGGGTGACTTTTTGAAACAAGCTGAAATCCTGAGGGAAAAACTGTTGATGAGGGGTTACCCTACCAGATTGATTAAAGACTCGCTAAAACGAGTAAGATACTATGATCGCGATGCCATGTTCAGACCTAAACATACTGAAAAGAGTGACAAGCTTGTATGTGTCACCAAGCACTCGAATTTCAATCATAAGGTGCGACAGATTGTAAACTCACAATGGCACCTACTCAACATTGATAGCAACGAACAAAAGCTGCCCAAACCGTTGTTTGCCTTTAAGAGGAACAAAAATCTGAGCAACTTCCTTGTTAAAGCCAAGAGCTCTGAATCTAACACCTTATGTCAGAAATCTATTTCCGGAAGTGAACCTATCAAAGGCAATCACCGATGCGGATCATGCCAGGCATGTCCGCATGCCATGGTAAGTGACAACATACGGGTTAATGAAAGAACGGTCTTCCTTTCTGAAATGACCAACTGTCGCACTTCAAACATTATTCTATGTCCCTGTAACCTGGCCTATGTTGGCGAGACAGGGGGAGAATGCAGAAAGAGAATTGGAGAACACAAGTCCAACATTAGACTATCTAAACACACGGCTCCGCTGGTCAGCCACTGGATAGAGGCTGCACACACTGTGAACAATCTCAGGTGGACTATTCTAGAAAAAGTCCTGCCCCAAGCAGGTAGAGAGCTTACCTCCGTACGCAGAAAAGAGAGGTTTTCTGGATCTTTACCCTTAATACAAAAGAAAAGGGCTTGAATGAATCTCTCCCCTGGGAGAATGCCATTCTATAATTATCCCCCTGACCTATCTCTCCTGCTAGCCCTGTTTGTCCCTTTGGACTCCTCTATTCGTTTTGTGCCACTGTTGCTTGATTTTTGATTTTTGAATATTTATTCACCCATCTATGTCCCACAGCACTGTCTTTGTTCTATACCTTCTGCTCCCCTCCCTTGTCTATGCTGTAGGGAATCTGCTAAATTGTATCGTATGTATTCTCTTGCTCCACTCCATCATGGCGCCCATTTTGTCCACCTTGTTTCCCCTTCCGGTTGTCCTTCCTTCATGTTTGTTAGTTAGCTACAGGGGAGGAGTTCATCCTTAGTCCGTCCTTGCTACCTGTTCACCGCCCCGTGCGCAAAATATTTAAACTCGGCTCTTGATAGCTGACCCTCAGAGTGCTTGGCGTCTCGGCTGTGAGCCCGCCGCTATCCTGCCCGGATGGTTCTTTCCACCGTTTGATCTACTCTCCAAGGTAAAATCCCTTTTTGTGGCCATGCTTGTGTACCCTAAACGCCTATGCTATCTCTTACTCTGGCCCTACTGGCATGCCGAATGTTATAATTTGTCTGTGCTCTTTTATGCTCTGCGCATTTAAAGGGTTTCCCATTTTTCTCACGTGAACTTTGGTAGCCTATACCCTTGTTACCATGCCGCCTTGGGCCCTCGATGCCTTGTTCATTTTTGTAGTTTTTACGGTTGGTTGCCACCTCCCGCAAACTCGATAGTGCTGAGGATTTCTTTCCCTTCAGCTAGTTCTTCTTTGAAACACCAGGATATTCTCGTGCCACCTTAGGCGTTTTCGTTGTTTAAATCTTTGTTTTGACATATATCCATTGACTAGCTGTGTTAGTTATTCTGATTAGTGGTCTTCTCTGTGTGGTTCCTATTTAGTTACCGCCATCCTTTTTTTAATTTTAGCATTAAGCGTTATTGCATCGGATCTCTCTACTATGCCACTTATCGCCTAGAACCTTGCTCCGTGTTATGCCTCTTTCCTCATGAAGATTCGGCTGTGGCCATTATCCTCTGGGTAAGCTGCGACCTTCTTTCCCTACTCTATCATACCACACGATATGATTATTCTGTTTTTATGTTTTTGTGGCCGTTAATTTTTGAATGTTCTATTTCTTTTCTATATACTCCTATAGATAAATCCATCGTGCTGGCCACACTTTGGAGCCTTTTGTGCACCATTTTTCTTAATAGCTTGCTTATTCTTCAATGACTCGGGCCGCCGTCCTGGCTTCCTAACCCAGGTACAGTAGGCCGCGGTGCCTTCTCAGCAATTTCCTGCTATTCTCGTTAACTTTTTTCTTTCTTCTTTCTCTAAGCTTTTCAGCATATATATCACTATCGGGTGTCCGTTTATTGTCACGTCCATCTCTAAACATTCCTGTGATTGGCACATCTATTTATCACAAGGGCTATTTGGTGATTATCTTTTCTTCTGCCAGTGGTTCACTGGCTCTCACATATTTCTGTTATTTCTTCTTATTTCTCTCTTATATTCCTGTATTCTCTTTTGAATGTGCGCTTTCCTTGGTCAAAAAGAAACTATTTTGATTTTATTGTTTTTCAGTCCTCCTGACGGGTACCCTCCTTCTGCTTGTGAGACTATATAGGGATGTATTATATACCTGCACCCTGTTTTATCTGTCTAGATTAAAATATATGCCCATGCTTATAATGTATTTGTTTTCGTAGGCACTCCATATTTCCTTTGCTCGCACACGAATTTGTCGCCCTGAAGAAGGTGTGACCCATGTGTGGGTCTGACACCGAAACGCGCGTCGGCGGTGGAACCCCTGTGCCTCCTTTGTTTGCATCTCTTCTTTGGAGAAAAAAACAGACTATGGACTGTATCAGTGCCTTGCAACGATTATCAACTGATCCTGGATCTTCCATATCACCCAACATTGTCTGATGTTTCTATGTGATGTGAACTTCGCATTGGATTATGTGACTGTGTCTGTGTCTGGCACTATTTTATGCATTGTTATTTGATGGAATGTCTGAGTATGTTTGAGTCAGTGTCTGCCTGTTTGTTTGAAAGATTGTGTGGCTTAGGATGTCTGTAGAAGTTTGTGGACATTTTTTGTCTTTTATGTTTTTTCTACTATGTTGATCAAAAAATCTAAATAAATATGATATCCCTAACTCACAAGCTCTCTGTACTATAAATGGGAAGGGTACCCTGTTCAGGATTGTTTTGCCTATATCAGTGACGTACTGCACTCTATAAAGAAATTCTTAGGCAGAGTGTCTTCTCTAGTGGAGAAGTGTGGCTCAATGGTTAGAGCGGCAGACCCTGATGCAGAGATCTGGCCCGGGACCAGGGTTCAATTCCCGCCTTGGCGGGTCTTGGGCTCATTTCTCGGACCTGATAATTCCCGCCTCGGTGCCTATTCCTAATCATGGGTCCCACTCTGCAACTCTGGGCAATAGCTTGCTTAATCTCCACAACGGCCCCAACAGCGCTGGGATGCCTTGGCTTCACCCTGGGGTGCCCAGGAGTGGACATTTCACAGGAAAAGCCAGGAAGGGTTCCACAGCGGTATGCGTGCAGCGCCTGGACACCCCTTTGGGGGTATGGGTGCGCTTTACAAGTACAAATTTCATTTCATTTCATTTCATTTCATTTCATTTCTTTGATTGCTCCCCCCATCCTTAAACCTGGATGGGGCGAAACGCCCCCATCCTCCGCGGTTCCTACGCTCATGTTGTTGGTCACTAAACCCTACTCAATAGAGCAATATTTAATGTCATTTTAGCTTGAATGGAACCAGTGACTTGGGGAAAGCTCTCTAAAATGTATAAATGTACATGTTTCGGTGTATATGTTTGTGATACAAGCGTACCTACAGACTTATGGCATTTTCTTACTTACTTTAAACAAATGCCTTTGCGTTATACTTCTGCCTATTTATATTCCAGTGCAATCAAGTCGAGGATGTCTGGAGGCGCCAACACCTCTTCCTGCTCACATTTAATTATGTGATTGAACGCCACAGAAAATTAATCATTTTTTCATTATCGCCTACGTAGATTTAATAAGCTTGTACAAATTTGTGAAAATCAATAAATACCAAAAGCGTGAAGTTTTCAGTTATGGTAGGCAGTCTTGCAAAGGAAAAATCTCATTTGAAAAATCAGATCACATAAGAGACAGAGCTTTGATCTTTTGGGTGAAGCATTTACAAATAGATGAGGCACAGAATCTATTGGCTTAATTTATCAGTGGGGCACTTGACTACGTTTGTATTTGTAGAGCACGCCGTTCACCCCAAGGTGGTCTCCTGGCGCTATTTATTGATAGCATGTTTATTGTTATCTATCAGCAGTACTCATTTTATCCACCTTTGAAGGGTGAAAGTCTGAATGGATCCAGCAGGACTTGAATCAGTGACCATGGGGTCAAACACAAATATTCCTCTGAGCGGACAGGCCTAGCCATGGTCATGTATTTATCCAATGTTCGGATTTTCTCCGTCAAACAGCGCCTTTATTTTGGTCCAGAAACAGAAACGAGGGGGTAGGGCCCTATGAGATCAGGGACCCAGACTCTGCAATGCACTGAATCCAGGGGCGTAGCTATCAGTGTTGCAGCAGGTGTCGGAGGGGCCCACTGCACCCTTCATTATTGCTGTATTTTGCTACCCAACCAGCAGACAGAGGGCCTATTTTCCTTGCTTGCACTGGGGCCAATGGATTCCTCACTATGCCCCTGGCTGAATCCTAACCTGAGGGCTCATCTTAACCATCTATGATTCACTCAACTCGGAACTGTTGATCTGTTCAAGCTGGCCCTCAAATCACCCCCTCCCCACTTAGGAGAGTGATGGAGAATACCGGAAATGGACCGGAAGTAGAGTAATTCTTCCACCAGGTAAGGGTCTAATTGTCCTCATCCACCTCCGTATAACAAATGCAACGGAAGTCCAAGTGACGCTGTTAGTGCTATGCAAAAATCTATAATAATAATTCCCAATAACCCTGCTAAATAACTGCATTATTCCATGCTTCTGGTGTACAGAAAATGTAAAAATATTGCAATTGGCCACCGGAAAATAATGCAGGTCGGAGGGCACATGCTCATTTGCAATAGCTTTTTTAGTTACAATGAATTGTACATTATAAGTTAGAAAAAAACATGACATGTCACATCTGCATCGGCGAAGCAGGTTTCCTTATTCAATTGTCTTTTTCCTTATATCACAAGCAGGACAGCACAGCTTTCACTTTAGGTATAGTCTTCCACTGATGGTCCTCACTATCAATCCATTTTTAATTTTTACCTACAATAGATTCTCTTTATTGTTTCCATTGGAATGTTATGTTTCCTTTTCTTTTAGCAAGGAGTTTGATCTGACAAATCTAAAGAAAAACGAATGGAAAAACACATTTTTAGAGGAAATGAAGTCACCATAGCCAAAAACTAATGGGAAAAAGATTTTAAAGAAATGACTTGGATGCACATTATATAGCTGATATACGGGTGGTTTCAGCAGAAGACCCATAGGCACGACCCTACATTTTTAATATTACAGTGGACAATTTACGCGTTTTTACTTATGTGGAGTTGCCATCATTGCTTGAGATGGGACCAACGAGAGATGCCACTCTTTTAAATATGAAGGTGTAAACATTTAGACATTTTGAATTTTAGATGCACAACATGGCTTGCTATTTCTATTAGCCTTCAAGGTTTTTTGAACTTTAGAAAGATATTATTGCAATGCCAAAACCTCGAGATTCTTCTTCTTCTTCTTTTTAGTGGTCATTTTCAATTGGCTCACGAAGCCCCTCAACACGAGGCTTCACACTATAATTTGTAAGTAATGTATTTTTTTTTGTATTAACTGAATTTTATTGATTTTTGAAGCATGAAACAACAGGCGAGGTCCCCCACACAACAGCATAATAATATAGGGGCATCTTACTAACATCACAACATTTCACCCATACATATACATCGTGGTAGTCCATGGTACTTCAATCATTTACCCCATACCTTTGTATGTCTTTAGGAGCACCCCATGGCCTCGTAAACAGCCTTCTCTTGTTGCGCACCAGTCCATCGCCTGTTTCCACTGATCTAGCGGGGGAGGAGAAGGCAGGCGCCACCCTTTAGCAATATCTCTCTTTGTCGGTGCCACCCCAGTGGTTATGTATTTATTGCAATTATCGATGAAAAAAATGTTTTTAGCATTTCTGAAAACTTGAACAGCTTCACAGAGATTAAACAAGCATTTTCAATGCAATAGGTCTCGCATTTGCGATAGTTTATGCCATTGGCATTGTAAATGCCAATGCCTTTTATTTATCTGTTTTGATAATTAACACATAAATAAAAGGCATTGCCATGTACAATGCCAATAACCCAAACTCTTGTAAATACGAAACCTATTCAAAGAAGCAACCGCCATTGTCCTGGGCGGCTTGGAAAGTTAAAGCGCGCATGGCACACTGAATGTTGCAGGAAAGCATGTCGTGCCTGCAGTAGGAGAAACTCATTAAAGAAAATAGTGCTTACAGACTAAATAAGTCATACCGTGTAACAACAGAAATAAAAGGGCCAGCCCTCATGGGAGGTTACAAATGAAGACAATGCGGCACTAAGGAGGGACTAACAAGCCTATTAACAAATCAGAAGCCAGCATTTACAAAGGACAATGACACAAGCCAATGAAAAATATGGGTGGAGAGTGGGCGGAGCTCCAAGTCCATATTCGATTACAGCATGCCTCACAGAACAGCGCATGCGCTGCCCAGGCTCGACTTAAAAATGATGTAAGAGTGTGGCAGGTATTATACAAAAGCCTCAATGAAGGACATGAAATAGGAGAAAAATATTTCAGTGACTTGAGAATGTGATGTCTTAAAAATACATGCATTTATTAATTTTATTAATTTATGAACTGCGCACAAAGCCAGCATAGCACCTTCTCCATGCTTTACATTGATAGGGCTGGCCGGTGTTTATACAACTTGAACCGTGTCTAAATTTGTACATATGATGAAACAGCAACACAATTCTATGATTTTAGACAAAGCGCCAAATGTGCGGCATAAATGATTGAACTGTGCACCTTATATAATAAGGGATGCTTACTGGTTTGTACAGAAAGTTGAGATCCACTAATTTGTAAAATGGCAAGTAAATTTTTGGGTGAACATTATTCACATATTAATGAAGTGCCTTTATCATGCGGCAAAACTGTGGCACAGAGCAGATAAAAACACCAACAAATGAATATTGCCACACTCTTCGTACCCTCAGATAGTAACAGCTGTGATTTTCTGTATCAATTTTCTCTAAATGTGCCTAGTTAATTGATTACAAAAAACGGAGGCATCATTTGTAATGTTATATGCACTATTTACTTAAGTCCATCAAATATTAAACAGACTTAGAACTGGACTCTTTAAGGATAAACACATGCTACAAAACCTCCCAATGAAGAGCGCTTTGCTTCTGTTTCCATAGCCACATAGCATCCATCGACGAGATGCAGCAAATCGATGTAACCCTTTTTTTGGTGACTGGCTGAGGACGTGCTCCCCATCTCTTCTTCTGACCTGTGATAATCATGACCGATCATCTGTAAAGGAGGTTCTTCTTTACTTCAATTTCATTGAGCCATTGAAGTATCTCTATTTCTCTTATCAAGAGAGAGATAGAGAAGTGTCAATGGTTCAATGAAATTGATGTAAAGAAGAACCTCCATTGGAGAAGATTAATCATTACTTTACCAGTGGGGGATGGTTTTGGAGGGGCAGGCGCCAGGCTACGTATCCCTGTAACCCCATTTTTTCACATAATCATGACCATGTCTTATTACCACCGGTGCTTTCACTTCACTTCACTAACCGAGGGTCACCTACAGAATGAAGTTACCCTACTGTCTGCAGTGCCCCTCTGCTATCTCATTACATAACTTGTGAATGCTTTTCATGTGTACTGGACTGTAGGACTGTCATATAGGGAAATCATGGCATTTTCCAGCTGATCAGTGCCTCTGAATCCCTTCAAATGCCTCAAAGTTGAACACACCTCAGAATACATAGACAACCGCCTGTTCCGTAGGGCCATGTTTCTCCTAATCTACTTTTTGGTGTGCACTGTGGATTCTGCTTTTATTCTTCATGTCTGCAATCATTCTATCTCTTCTGTGTGAAAGAGCAGGACGCCAAGGGTGTAGGCAGCGTGTAAGAAGGGTGATGGTGTGACCATGTCTGCTATATGTTAAAAGGATAGTGCAAGTCACCTCTGAGTTCCATTACCCTATAAAGGAACTCCGCCTTTTTGTTCCGCTCCTCTATATGGTCACAGAACTCCTTGGTGACTTGCAATATCCTTATAATGTGCGACAGGGGTGCTTCGTCTTATATATTATCTGCCTTTAGTCTCTTCCTTTGCCCAGTTACTTTGCTGTCTGCAAAAGCACCTAACAAATCTGACCAAAAACACTCCATTAACTAACAAAGTTGAAATAAACCGATGCAATCAATAGGAATTGTGTGTGCTCCTCTGCAGGCAGCAGTGTAATTTTAAGCAATTTGTGGGCCCTGGTTTGGAACAACTTTTAGTCTTATTACCCATTTTTTGCTAATTCAAGCCCTATCGTGCCTAACAATATTGAATTGAAGAAGTGAACTAGAGAGAAACTTCCCTTTGCCAGTGGGGTCCTTAAAAGGTGGGAGTCCTGGGCACTTGCCCACTTTCCACATACCTTAAGCGTTTCTGGCAGACAGATTATTCAGTTTCAATTATTCATTTGTGGCAAGAGCAACACTGATTTGCATATAGTTGGCCGGTTTCTGTAAATGGTACAGACAAGTTGAAAAAACAATGCAATGGAATGCTGCCCACCGTAATTCCCCATGGTTAAAAAGTGTCGGTGTAAGCACTTCAAGCAATCATTTTTCTATTGCTGACTTATAAAAGCAGGCGTATTAAGCATGAGCCTCTTATCTGTGCCTGGTTGGCTGTAGATCCCATGTGACAGTCAGGCCAAACCAGAACCGGGGGGAGCCATCCAGGTACCATTTTTTTTTTTACTATGCATTCTTGACAAGAGCTGAGTGTTTTACTGATTTATTTCATTCGCTTCATTAAGATGTAAGACTTCTCTTGCACTGCTTCCATTTGCTAAGCGAGGGGTGCCCTCTGATAACCTTCTTTACATTTTAATTTGTACTTCACAGAAATACAGAGGCATCTTTAAACCACGGTGTTTGCTAGATTATGCATTTGTTTTTCACATGGCCGTTACATGAGCAACAGGTTCGTTACAGAAGAACACATTCATTTTGTTAGGCACGGGTAGATTAAGTGATTTGCCCAGAATCACAGGATGTTGGGCGTTGTTGCCGAGACTCGAACCCGGTTCCCCAGCTTCGAGGTCGAACGCTCTAGCCGTAAGGCTACATCCTTGAAGGCAGTGTAGCGTTTTTCCTATTCAATGTCAATGATATACAGTGCATTGACCTTGCTTTAAAACATGAGAGAGGAGGAAATATGATTTGTAACAGAATTACAGACTTTGTGACCAAGAACAATAGGTGCAGCTCCTGCTTTGTCAAATGACAACATTATTCCATACTCGATAGTTTACATCAGTATACGTTCTTTTGCATTCTACTCGGAGTGTGTTTATGCAAAACTCACTCACTCAAGAATATATACCAGCAATCACTCATAAATATATAACATTAATGCTCACTGAGTATGAATTTATTTATTTAGGTTCTTGATCTAGGGCGTCTAGCCCCTCGGCACAGGGTGGTACAGCGTTTTACTTAAAATGATATAGAAATAATAGCGAACAAGCAAAAAACTGGGTCATGAAAAAAGGAGATGAAGCCTTCTGAAAGAGAGGTGTTTTTGCAGGTTTCGGAAGACCAGATGTGACTGCAGAGTACACATTATGAAATATTTTTTAGGCAGTACACACAACAAACTGAACTGTTTCTTGGATTATTGGTGTGAATTGGCATTTGTGTCTCAGTGGCTCTCTCCTTACTGATCTGTTAACCAAATAATGTATGTAAAGCCACGGGAATTGTTCATATATGCGGCCCCGGAGTTTTCTGTATCATTGTGGATTTGCCGCACTTGCCACATAATCCATCATCTGATGCACACTTTGGTTACAGGTTACTAACAACTCTGCTGCAAGCGCTGCTATGCAGTCACAGGCCCTTGTAAAAGATAACTGGTCACCTTTAAGTTGCTGAAAGCTGCAGTTAGGTGTTAAACTGGTACCAGTGAGTAAATAGTCTTTGTCCATACAACATATGAAAAAATGACATTATTGAAGGAATACTACCACAAAATGTGCTGCTTTTATGCTGCAACACTTTCATTTTCTTGCCGTGTAATCAACCATGACGCATAATTAAAGTGCCCTGAATATCTGGAAGTCTTTCTGACTTGTGACAATAGCTTGGGTGCCTAGGCTGGCCAGACATTTGCTCAGCTTCGCCCATGACTTTTTTTGTTTACTTTCCTGACATGGCACTACCACAAGATGAGGGGAAATTAATTTACCACCCACGTAAAAACCACTCGAGAAGAGCAGGCTGCTTCGTTTGAAAAGCGACACAGCTGGGCATGAGTGACCTTGAGCTTAGGCCAAAATGCATTAAACATTATCTCAACCATCCGTTGCGAAGGGCACCCATGAACTCAATAAAAACTGGAGCAGTTCACGAGCTCTTCAAGGGCATTAAGCGCCATATAAATCATGCAATCCGACCAATTAGAAAGCTCTTTTGGTCAATACGATAACAAATTAAACCAAACAATAAGTGGAGGCGGAAACGATGTATGCCTTGTTAATTGAGAGTATATCTGATATATCTGATCCACCCCTTCCATCCGTGTTGATTTTCAATTTTGTAAGAAGGCGAAGTCTCTCTCTAGATCTAAGCCAAAGAATTCAAGCTTTCCTAAAATGGCGGTGCGTTACAAATCAAGGAAGTTGCTAAGCATTTTAGACGTATGCAGTAGCTAGATAGAGCTGTAATGTATAATTTGTAAACAGCGAGATCGCGCTGGTCCTTTTTACTGCTGTTCATGCCGCCCCCCTGCAGGGGGCAGCAGGAGATCGCCACTTAAGAACGTTCCATGAAGGCCTCGACTTTTCAGGCAAATTGGGCGAATCATTATAGAGTTGGAGGAGACTCGTGTGCAGAAGGGGAAATGTATCCTTCTATATTTGTTTTTAAATGGATTATGTCCCCGCTTCCTTTATGATGGCTGCTAACATCTGGCTTTGAGGGAAAATAATCACTTCAAAATATCAGGCAGAGGCCCGGCTTGGATTAAATGTGTCTTCCTGGTAAAATAGCAGCTCCCCCTCGTCTCTCCCCATCCCTTCCCGCTCTCTCTTTTCTGACCTTTCATCTCAGCAGGGGGCTGACTAGAAAGACAGCACTGGAAACTCGGTGTGTTTTTCATTAGGGTTTGAAAGGAAGAGTTGCACGCTACGTTTTTTTCGCCTCCTACATATCTGCCGCAGCACCTGCTGCTTGCATTTCATTAATTTTAAGATTTGCAAGGCACAAAGGCTTAACGTATACATTTTACTCCTGCGTCGGTTTTCGCTTAATTATTTCTGCTCGTAATCAACAAAATTCACAAGTGTTGAGCCTTTTTATTCCGGAGATGAGAAGACGTAATTGCCATCCTTGTTAGGCAGCGGCTCCAAAGTCGGTCGACGCGAAAGCAACTAATTCATTAAAATCTAGACCGAGGTAAAGGGTTTTTCTAAACTCTCATCTTCCGCAAAATAGGCATTTTTTTGACCCGGAAGAGGTTTTTCGGGGCAGCAGAGCACGCCCACCAAGCAACTGGCGGGGATCAAAGGCCACAATATTAACAAAATATCCCATAGGGGTTCTGTTTCTGTTTTCTTGGAGGCATTATGTCTCCCCATCTCTCTCCTCACCCGCCGAGCAGTTCTGTAATAGTCAAACTGATTTCAGATTCTATCACCGAAGGGGGCATGGAATATAAACAAAAACATGTGAAAATGAAGAGAGTCCAGCCGGAGCACTTGGCAATCTGGGCAAAAAAAGTTGATGAATCAGGCTGATAGGCAAGGGAAACACCATCGTAAAATGATATTTTACACAAAAAGCAACACAAATTCTGCTCACCTACGCAGAAGCACAGCACCGATTGAGGAAAACATGTAAACCGTGCCAGACAAAAACAAACATGTCACATACGTCAACCCAAGAGAGCACTACACAGCACACAACAACAATGTAGAGAATCTGTGCTGCAGTCAAGCGTGGCACTGATTAATGAAGCAGATTGTTCAGAAGACAAGGAAACATGAGTAGCAATAAACCCTTCTAATATGCCATGGATAAAGAAGCCAAGGAAAAAGAGCCCAGTGAATATGAACCCAATCGACAATCCGTTGTTTCCATAACTATAACGATGCCTGCCACTCGCATGTCATATATGATGTCAACGGTGACATAATTGATTATGCTACACTGTGAAATCTGTTACGTCATATATAAGGCATTAAGCAGTGCCCGAGGGCATTTTGGCTGCAGAGTTGATCTTAACTGGTTTGGCAGTAGTTTTTAGGTTTCAGATCTTAACCATAATGTCCCTTCAACCGAAGATTCTCAGGTTATTGCAATATGTTTGTAAATTAGGTTAGTGTGTCCTCACAGTACAAAACCAAAACGTCCATTTAACAATGATCGTCAGTGAATTGCTTGGGTTTATATGTTCACAGTAATTAAATAGGGACACGCCAAGTCCCACTCACAGTGTGAGCCTGGACCCTCCGTGCAAGGCCACAGGACAAGTTGTTTGTGCAGTAGGAGCAGGGCCTGGCTGCAGGCTTTATTCTCCCTGTGCCTCGGACACAGCTAATGTGGGAATAACCACAAGCCATGCTCTGCGACCAGTGTCCACAGGACTTGCTGTGTTGGGAAAAACAGAGAAAGAGGTACCAAAAGCTCACTCACATATAGAGGAACACATAGGAGATGATTCACCGCGTATTTCATGTTAAAATGGGGCTCATATATATATATATCCCAAAATAGTGTACATCTGATTATCGTTAACAAAAATATTGTCTGAAAGAAATATTGGGCTCTAAATAGCGTTTACAAAATATTGTCACTTTGAGTATACATTTTCTAATATTAACTCCAGTGGGGAGCTTCAAATACAATACCATGCCATATAGGACCACACCACACCACACCACATCACACATCGTACACATATGACATCACATCAAACCATAACCACAACAGAGAGACAAGGGAATGAGCCTTCTCTGACTCCCCTCCTGATATCTAGACTCACAAAAAGAGAGAAGGACTGATAAGCAAACCGAGGACACTATCCTAAGAAGAGGTATAGATTCGTGTCCCTGCCCTACCAACCGTGTAGAAGTGATAGTAAACAGAGGGAAGACTAGACAAGAGGAAAACCAATAGATTTTTTAGTATTGCCCTCACCCACTATGTAGTGTGCATGCTTCATCATAGGGCCGCTGCAGACGTCCAGGTGCAGACCAACACACTGGACTGAGCGCTGGTTTTTTTAGTGAGGGAGAAGAAAGAGAGTGAGAGTGAAAAGGAAAAAGTATTCCCCAGAAGGGATCACTAATGCAGGAAAAAAGAAGAATAAAACTGCCTAAGGAGGTACCACTGAGATACCTTTATTCTTGGCCCCCACTTGACAGGATTAAAAAGATTAAGATCGGGGGATGTAAAGGAGGGGTAACTGCCCCTAGACCCCCACTGCGTTTACCAACATGTTTCAGCCTTTGTGTTCAGCCCTCGTGGGTCATAGGCCTTCTTCAGGGTATGGATCTCTTGATCATGTGGTCTTGATCAATATGTGATCATTTGTAAAAAAACGATTATAAAAGGCGGAGTGCACCTTCTACGTTCTCCATAACACAGACGTTTTTCATATCTGCAAGGGAGACAAAACACAAACATCTAGGTCGTCCCCTTAGAAAACCTATCTTATTATCTCAGGTTTACCAATCTCCAAAGCACCTCTGTGTTGTTCCCATCATTATAAAAGCAGGCAAAAGTCTACACCTCATGTGTGCTCGGCCACAAGGGGAGATACGGACACTACAATCACGAGCCTAGTTAGATTACAAAGGGTGGGTTCCCCCTTGTGTAGAGTATGATGAGAAAATTCTTACCCGAGTTTCATGAGTAATTCTCTCAACCAAGGACCGTCGTGGGAACACCGCCCTGTTGTCACACTCTGTATAGTAAAACACAAATTCAGGCACTTTTGTTAAGTCAAGGTCTATTATATCTTTATAACCGACAATTAACGTTCGGTTAGAGAGGTTAGATCGAGTGACCCCGTAGATCGCAGGGAGTGCACTCAACTGATATGTTATGCCGAAATCAGGAGCCCTGCCACAGCCCCCTCTTTCCTTTGTTTCTGCCTTAAATCTTGTGCAACTGCAAATGTGACGCAGGCGGTCTTCCTGGCTTGGCGTGCCTCCCTGCGTCACACCCACTGGAAGAATAAACTGACCCAATACACCCCACTTTGGCAGGGAACTTGGCTTCGGGAAGTCAGCGGATTGGAGGGATTCCGGGCATGGGACCTCATTGGCATCTCCCAACTTGGAGACGTGTGGGCGAGCGACCATATCCAGACTTTCCAAGACTTGCAAACCCGTTACTCCCTGCACCCCTCGCAATTTTACAAGTATTTACAGCTGCGTCACGCCCTCCAAACACACATGTCACAAGGAGAATCGATCCCAGAGTACAGTCCCCCTGAAGCGCAAACCGTGACAGGTGACTTGGGGAAGGGAGGTGTCTCACGTATCTATCGCTCCCTCACCAACAACACGCCAAACACACTAGACCAGGTGAGGAATCAATAGGAACAGTGGATAGGACCGCTTGATGAAGAAGACTGGAGAGATGCACTGATGGCCCCCAAAACTGTCATGACTTCAGCCAGGCTCCGTCTGGTCCAGCTCTACTATTTGCACGCTGCCTATCTAACACCCAAGCGCCTCTACAGTGCAGGCATGAGACCTAATACAGTATGCGCACGCTGCGACCAGGATCAGGCGGACTTCTTCCACATGGTATGGACCTGTCTGGTTATAGCAAGATATTGGGGCTCCATAGAAGTAGAGCTCACAGAGATCCTGGGCTGGGAGGTCCCGCATAGTCCCCTACACATCCTCCTAGGAATCTCAGATGGGTTAGATGGTTCTCGGGCAGATGAACAATTCCTTACTACCGCTGTAATGATGGCCAAACGTGACATTGCTGCTAACTGGAAAGCTCCAACATCACCGGTACTGACAAAGTGGCGTAGGTAGTGGATTGGTGTGCAGCACAAGAAAAGCCGATGTTTGAGGCCAGAGGATGTCCAGCTAAACACCGTAAGATTTGGGGTAAATGACTGGGGCCTATACAATGAAAATACAATGAATGTGCCATATGTTAAATTATGTATATCATGTGGGGTTCTCTACGGTCATATGTAACAGAGTTACCCTCCCTTCGGAGATGTGGAAGAGAGATGTCCTCACTATGCTGTTATGTCCTGCACTTGAATATTGCTGGCAGTTTTTGTTTGTTCAAAATCAATAAAATTGATTATCAAAAAAAAAAAAAAATTTGTGCGACCGATTAAAAAAATGCGGGAGTTTTTTCAAAGAGGCTCCCATCGCTGAGACATTAATTCCGGTGCCCTCTCCCATCCCCCTACTTACTTCGTCAAGGGTCGGCGTCGCTAAGTCTGCTACTACGGGTCCTCTGACGATAGCGGAGTACCGTTACACTTCTCTATTTGTTTGTTTGGACCCGGTCACGTGACCGCATCCAAATACGGACATCAGATGTCCGCGACTAGACCTCAAAGGCACAAAACAGATTGTGTCAAATTCGGCAGCCATGTTGGAAATCCCGCATTTCTGGTTCTCTATTGACTAGACCTTGAACGTTTGATTCAGGTCCTGCTATATTTGGCGGCAATGTTGGAATTCCCGCATTATATTTCCTCTATTGGGGCAATGATAGTATCCTATAAAGGCAGTCCACCGTTATCATTCATGCATGGTGGATTACAGAAGTCCTTCTCCTAATGTAATACAGGAGTCCTTTCTCCTAATGTATGTTCAGGGTTCAGTAGTGTAGTGTCAGTCCTTAAATTGCACCCTAGGTCCTCTAGGATCCCAAGCAGCCTGTTAATAGGAATTATGACCGGGGGGCCAATATTTCAAAAGTCGTAAGAGTCACTATTATTTCTTTTCTCTCTTGCGTTCATTATGCTATGCATTTGGTACCAGGGGATAGAGTCATTCAATCCTTGTCTGCTGCTATTCAGTCTGTGCACCCACCTTTGTTCCCTTAAGAAAAGTAGGTTTGTGGTGTCACTTGTTGTTGGTGGAATGTATGGTTTATCTATTACCGTCCATTCTAGATTTTTCTCGGTGTGACCCTTTTCTTTGTAGTGGGTAGTGAGTTTAGTATTGGACCTCCCACATCGTATGTTGCTCATATGACCGACTCTTCATTTGTATGGAAGGCTGAGAGCTGGTCGCGAGTGACCTGGGTGGCCCTAATTGGGTCACTTCCTTCCGTTGGCTCCCGAACAGGAACTCCATCGGGTGACCCATCCACGCCCGCGGGCGGGCGGGGAAGTCACGGCCATCGTCGGGTCGGACAGGCGGACAAGGGATCCCTGCATGAGAGAGTTCCGGAACTCGCAGTTGCCCCGTCTGTCTGACCGGTCGTGCCTCGTCCAGCGGTTATCCCGACTGGGGTCCTGAGCGGCGAAACCCTTGGATCTGACCGTTTGGTCCGAAGAGTCGGCAGTGGAGAATAAATTCGTTTGACCTGTGTGCCCCAAGTGAGTTTGTTTTGGTTCTTTGTGGATATAGTACCATTTTTGTTTGCAGGACCGATTTGGATACAAAGTGTTTGTGAACACTTTGCCAGGCAACATAACGAATTTGGCTTACTTTTGAAAATGCCTGGGTTCAGCCGGCTTTTGGTTTATGGTACCATTTTGGTTTGTCTCTTTGGTATGGTCTGAGGACCGATTTTGGTTTGTCTTTGGTACGGTCTGAGGACCGATTTTGGTTTGTCTTTTGTACGGTCTGAGGACCGATTTTGGTTTGCATTTGGGACGGTCTGAGGATCGATTTTGGGAAAAGTATTTGCAAAAACTTTGCCAGGCATAAATAGTGAACTTGTTTTCTTTTGAGAATGCCTGGTATAAGTAAACATCTTAGGAAGTGTCAACGGACATCATTTTCTGGCACTGTTGAAGTAGTTTTGCAAGAAGTTACTTCTCTAATGTGGATATCACTGAGATGGCTACAAATACAAATAATAGCCATAATAGAATAAGTGCAAATATTTGAAAGCTCTGTTATGTGGAAATGCAACACGTCAAACTGGGTTGAAAAGCTAGGCCTATATCTCTCCAAAACCGATGTTTCCAGATTAGTTCATGATTAAAATTCTAAGACAGACTGACCCATAGCTATACAGTGGATCTTCCGGTGACTCCCAGATACTCCCGTTGCACCAGTGAAGTTCAAGGTTAAGGCATTTGGTTTTAGCATGCATGGGCATCAACACAAAGGAATACATAGAAATTCAATCCTGTGCACACGCTAATTTTCTTTACAGGTTATGGCATAATTCTGCCACCATCATAAAAATAATTCAATATTTCAAAGCACAGATTCCTGTAATCACAAGACTTTGTAGGGTGTTCTTTCGTTCTTTATTTTTCATTAAGAATGCCCAGCCAACACGTGTTTCGTCGTGGGCGATTACCCAAACGACTTCTTCAGGGCTGTACGGTAGGTTGCGTATTGAAATTTATTCTCCCCGCCGGTTTTAATTCCGTCCCGGCGTATTATGAGTATGACCCCCGGTTCTAAAAATTTCATGCAATTCCGATCACAATGAATCCCAAATTTATAAGTTGAGAAAGAAGCTTCGCGTTCTATTGCCCACGTCAAAAGCCTCAGGAAGGCGATCTAGAAGCGAGTACGCTCCACGTTGTATACAACTCCGTGACTGTCTGAAATGAACCGGAAGTCGGTGAGCGACCTGCAAATGCTCCAGTAAACAACAGAAAGGATTTATTAAAGAAAATAAGAGGATGAGATGGCACAGATGACATACACAGGTGGGGTGGCAGAAGCACCAAAAGCTGAACCAGTCCCACAAATTGAATGCCTAAAACCAGCAACTACGCACAAACTTCATTTTTAAGAGATACATAGAGCTGAACTAACTTAAAGATATAAAGATGAGATGACTAAATAGGGACAAGAATGTGTATCCAGGGGAAAAAAACACCAAAAGCTGCAATGGGAGCCAGTCACTCAACAGGCAAGTAGTAAATTAAAGCAACAAAACAATTGGATTTATTATAGCAGACTCAGTGCAGTTTTCCCTTACAAGAAAATGAAATCTAGCAATGTGGAATAGGTTGAGGAGGTGGTGTTTGACTTTCAAAATTAATCTCCCATAATCCTTGAGAATCCCTGAGATTTGCATTTTTAAAGATTTTAAGTCACATTTTAAGTCACATATCCTTAAATAGCTGAGAAGACACTTGCCAAATTGCAAAGGGTCCAGACACATGTCGCTTGACTAAAATTTAGCCTAAGAAGTAACAACCAAATTGCACCTACCCTCCGGTAAATGCTCTGGATCATGGTTAAAGAGGCGATTGAATGCAAGATCCTTGAAAGACCATGTCCATCATCCATAAATTACTCCAGTCATGCCCTAGGCTACCTAATCAAACACTTTTGATCCTTCCAATTGCCAATACAAGATTTGCCTTCCTAAAAATACTGACCACCCACTCACCTAGGCTCAGTGAATGGCTAATCACTCCATGTGTGACGGTGTACTCTATGGAATGAGACACTCGCTCCTCAGTCAGCTCCCCTCTGCACCCCTCTTTTCCTGTAAACTGCCCCTTCTTCTCACCTCCAAAGCAAGGCTAATTCAAACTGTAATCCTGAAAAGCAGCAATTTCCCCAGGCCTCACGTCACTCCTTGAGGTTTGGGATAATTTGTTGTGGGAAGAGGCGCACATCATCTTGTGCTTGCCTAGGCCTGCCCATTGTCATTCTGCACTTGACAATGAACAGGCTATCTTTGGGAGCATGACCAGACTGACCCTGTGCAGCAGCCTGGTAAATGTATTTTAATACTCTTTTGGACAGGATAACTAGTGTGTAGTACATATGGCTCTAGTTACTTGGACAGTTAGTGACAAATTATAAACTTTAAAACACACTGGAGCAGATACCTAATAGGCCTTCAAACTACTTTTACAAGATATTTGGGCTTCTTCACCTTCCCCTTTCCTCAGAATGTTTTGTGAAATTACACCAAATTGTGCAGGTAATGCTAATTTCTTTAGTTATTGTTTTATTGAAAGAGATGAATGAAAATACTACACCAAGAGGGTATCCTGGCTCTAAGGGATTTCCAAGGAAAAAGTACAGGCTATACTAATGTATGGAAAGGCCAGTTTTACGTTTTTCCCCAGAAGATTTAAGATGCACTATAGCTCAAGACTGAGACATTTCCAGTCCTGTGCAGCTAGAAAGGAGAAGGATCTACCTCCAATATATTTCCTCTTAATTTTAGGATGGCACAGGAGCATGGCTGTTACAGAGCGTAAGATTCTGGAATAAACGGAAGGAATAATATAGTGTTGAAGAATGAGCGGGCCCTTTTATGCTGTGCACAATGGCAAATGGATAGATCGTTTGGTAGCGGGAATCAACGGAGAGCGCATTTAGGGCAGCCTCAGATTAGAATCCTATCACTGTTCGTAATGATCTGAAAGGTACCAAATGCAAAAGGTGGGAAGTACAAGACAGGGAACACTTGCATAATCTGGTTGTGAGAAGATAATTGACTGTACAACAGTCTTGCGGCAGTGACCGGTGAAAATGCAGGATTTTGTGTTGCATATGGATGTAGTAGAAGTAGATAACACACTGTTTGTCCAGACAAGGAGAGAAGAAGTTGGAAAATAAATCCAAGATTTTGTTGTTGACGCAACCATGGTGGTTGATTAGCCCAGCTCCAGAGGCCACCAAAGAGCAGTGTATATGGTTCCAGGCCCCATAAAGATGCGGATGCCTGATGTTTTGCTATATAGTTTTAATGAATTTGTCTTTATCCAAAAAGCAACTGATTGCATGCAAATCCAAAACATTTTCTTGGTTAGAGACCAGGCCTCTCAAAAAGGATAGAGCTAAAGCCACGCCAGGGGAACACCTTGAATTTCAGGTTGTTCCAGTTGATTCAAAAGCACCGAATTGGAAACTGATAAATTTGACACTATAATCTAGTAATATCAAGGTTGCTCTGCCTTCCTGATCAAGAATCAGGCACAAACTGTCGGACACAGCAAGAAATGCTACTTCCAACTCATGGTAAGGTCAGAATCCAACTGGCAAGCGATCAATAAGTAAATTAGTTTCTATGAAAGAGATTTGTCAGTTGACTTATTTTTCAAGTATTTTTCAGAAAAAGGCAGCAAAGAGATGTTAGAAGATGCCGAGAAACTTTGAACCTGCTGAAGGATTTTTGAGCAGAGGAACAAACGCAGCTTTTTTTAGGGTTTTATTGTTTTTTTTCTACATTGGTAGAGACAGATGACGAGGCTAGGGCGATATAGCAAATGGAGGTCAGGGCAGGGGCTATGATCTTTAGATGTCCATTCATGAAATGGGCTGGAAAGGGTCCCAAATGGGAGCTAGATTTAATAAAAAAGGTCAAGAGGAGTAAAAGTACACATAGAGCAGGCTGTAATTCCGTAGACATGTTGAGGATGGTTCAAGATCACAAACCTTTGTGATGGATGACACACATCGCAAATCTAAGCCAAATTTTCTACTTGGAAAATAAAGAGACAGGTAATTGCAAACTTTGGCAGAAGGCTCAATGTACTTAGCAGCACATGCTAGTTCAAAGACACTTTTACCTCTCCTCCAGCCTCCTACTTTTTTTTGCTGATTCTGTCCACTTACATCCACCTCTCTCCTCTGTGCTTTGCTTTTTACCTCACCTCTTGCTCAGCCTATTTTCTTCTCTTGCTGGTTCGGCCCTTCTTACATCCACCTCGCTCTGCATGCTCTCCTCTTAACGTCTCATCTTTCCCCAATCCCCAAGCCTCTTACCTTTTCTCTCTGGTTCTGCCACTCTTACATCCATCTTGACCCTCATACCTCCATGCTCTACTCTTTACCTCTCATCTTTCCACCTTGCCTCTCATATTCGCTTGCTGATTCTGACCCTCTTAAATCCACATCTCTCTTTCCTGCCCTACTCTCCACCTCTCAATTCTCCACCCAGTCTTTATCTTCCCTGCTGGTTATGCCATCCTAAATCCAGCTATGCCTTTTCCTTCTCCCCTTTCCTTTTATCTTCTCTTGCTGCTCCTGCCCCATTACATACACCTCTCCCTTCCTTCTTCCCTCTCTCCTCTTGCTGATTCTGCCCTTCTTACATTGAACTCTACCTCCCTGATCTACTCTTCATCTCTAATCTCTCACCAAGCCTTTAACTTTCTCTTGCTGGTTTTGCACATCTACCATCCCCTCCTCTCTCGCTCTTCATCCAACCTCTTACTATCTCTTGGTGGGTCTTCTCTCTTCCATCCACTACTCTCTCTCTTGCCACTCTGCTTATGTACTCTTGCTTGTTCTGTCTCTCTTATAGCCATGACTTTTATCCATGCACTACCTTCACTGCTCATCTCTCCCGCAGCCTTTTAACCTTTTTCACTGGCTCTGCCCCATTTACATCTTCTCTCCATTTTCATCCTCCTGAACACTTTAATCTTTTCTCACTGATTTTGCCCCTTACACCACCTACTTCCGTTCATGCTCTACTCTTATTCTTGTCTCTTCCTCAAACCTTATTTTGTGATTATGCCCCTTTTACATCAATCTCTCTGCTATTCCCAGCTTTGTTGCTTCTCTTTCTCGTTATGTCCCTCTTATATCCACCTTTCTCCTCCATGCTGTATGCCTCATCTCTCCCCCTGCCTCTTACTTTTCTCACTGATTCTGGCCTTCTACATCCACCTTTCACCATTCCCTCTCTCTTCTCTGTGTAAGGTTTCTTGATTTTTCTGCCTCTCTTACATCTGCATACCCCATCCATGTACTGCCATTCACCTCTCATTTCTTCCTCCAGCCTCCTAACATTTTTTTGCTGGTCTGTCCCCTTCACATCTACCTCTCCTCTTTGAGCCCCCTGCCTCTTACCTTGTCTCACTGTTTCTGCCTCTTATATAAACGTCTCCCTTCCATGCTCTACACTTCACTTTATCTCTACTACTCTCTCTTACCTTTTTCACTAATTCTGCCTCTATTACACCCACCTCTTACCTAACTGCTGAACCCTTCACCTCTCATCTCTCTGCAGTCTCTAACCTTATCTCACTGGTTCTACCTCTCTGAAATCTACCTCTCCCCTGCCTCTCTCTTCCAGCCTCTTACCTGCTCTTGGTTGTCTTGCCCTCTTACATCCAAATCTCACCACTCCCTCTCCATGACATTTAAGTTCTCCTGATGGTTCCGCTTCCCTTATATCTACCTCTCCTATCCAAGCACTGCCTTTCACCTTTCATCTTTCTCTCCAACCTCAACTTTGTTCACTGGTTCTGCCCCCTTCATGTCCACCTCTCCCCTCCATGCTCAACTCTTCATGTTTTATCTCTCTCTCACCTCTACCCTCCATTCACTGTTTCTGCCTCTCAAGCTTCCACCTCTCCCCTACATGCGCTGCTATTCACCACTCTTCTCCCCGGCTTCTTACCTTGCTTCACGTCATGTAGCAGGACGCAATACACGCCCCTGCAGCACAGATGGGCCCACAACACTTCAGGGGGCCCCCAACCCACCAGGGGGCTCCCATTCAGCCCAGGGCCAATGAATATCTGTGAGATGTGGGAGGCTCAGAGGCCCATTATCACATTCTGCAGAGAGGGACCCCATCATTTTGTGTTACACCACTACTCTTGTGTTACTTTATATCATTCTCTCCCCTCCCATCCTCCCACTCTCCCCAAGCCTCTTACATTTCTCTTTTACATGCTATTCCTTTTACCTAACCAAGACTCTTCCCTTCTCTGGTTGATTCTGCCGTTACATACACATCACTCCTTCCCCATCTCCCTTTCCTTAAGCGTCTTGTTCTATATAGCTATTTTGCCCCTTATGTTCAGCTCTCCCCTCTCTGCTCTACTCTGTCATCTCCCCCACCTCTTACCTTCTTTTATTTACCTTACCCCTTTTAGATGCGCCTCTCCCTCGATACCTCTACTAAAAGCAAAAGAGAACACAAGACCTCCTTAGATGCACTCAGGAACACGGGAATTCGGGATTTCAGATGTGAACAAACATGATGCCGGGGAGTAGTGCTACCTTTTCAGATGTGTAAAACAAGGAATGGTGTGTGGTTTGATGAGTTATATAGCTTGGGTGTATCTTGGAGGGTTCGTTACACTTACCTTGGGGTGGTAAGGATGGATGTGGGGTCAGCCCTCCTTCCCTCCCTCAACTCAATGTTATCATCTCCACTACTCTTTTACAGACCCAATTGTTCAATATTCCTTCGTTTCATGTAAATTACATGAAAATAAAAAACACCAAGCACTTATAACCGGATGTACTAGTTATGTTTAACTCTGTTTATGTTTCTTTTGGAAGCACATGCTTGTTTGAAGAAGAAAAAAAAACAGTTGCAAAAAAAGAAAAGTAAAATAACCCCTCTCTCCATTTTGTGCTCTTCTCCCTTTCCCTTCAGTGGAAGTGAGCAGCGCCTATTGTGATGTGAGGTCACTCTATGTTTTTGTTGTGAGCCCTGCAGGGTGCTCTGCGTTTCATTCATGCAGGGGCAGGGCTCACTTCACACCTCACGCCAGTTCAAGTAGCTGCCTAACCGCTGTTATCATGCAGATGCAGCGATTAGGCTAAGAGAAAGAGTTGCCAGCAAAGGAAAGCTGATCACGGCCCCAAACCCAGCCCTGCCCAGTCTGCAGCAGCAAAAAGGGATAGGGTGTCATAGTGCCCTTTCAGCCCCTGGCAGCACCCAGGTGAGGGGGGCCCCACCTTGGGCCTTGCACGCTGCACCACGGCTGCAACCCCTAAGGGAGGGGGCTGCCCATCTGTAACTTGTACAATGGCACCATTTCAAAAGGATGATGGACTCGTGGGGGGCCCCATCGTAGTTAGACAGCCGCGGGGCCCTGGGCAGCTGCCCACACTGCCCATGCCTGGCGCCGGCCCTGATCTCACCATACCACACCACTGCACACTATACCATAAAATCCAGCATAATACCGTCATGTCACCCCACTACTTCACCAGCCCATCACATTGTGTCAAAACACTAAAATTCACGTCATCGCTTTACACAATCCAGTAACATAATCACACCATATGACACCACTGTATTTTTTTTTCTACATGTCACCGCTTTTAACCAGCCATCATCACACCATGTCACACCACAAGATACTGCACCACACCACACAAAATCAAATGACTCCCTAAAACACACATAACTCTACACCATACCATATAACACCACGCCATATAGCACCACATAAAACCATTGGTCACCATGTGACATCATACCCTTTCACACCACATAAAACTATAAAAGCCCCACAACACACTATCACACCTTTCAACATTATACCCAGGACCACTGGAATTGTGCGATTTATGATTACGCCGTTTTCTGTATAATTATAGATTTGCTGAATTTTCCACAAGAATCAATCATCCGATGCATAATCCGAAAATTTGACAAAAAAGTAGTTTGTATCTCAACGGATCAAAAGTTATAAAAAAAAATGCAGCAACACGTATTGCCGTTCAGCGGAAGACCCTATGCAAAGGTTAATTGGTCCCCTTTCTGTTATATATTCCTGTATTTGGGTGTTAAACTAGTAGTAATAAGGTAAAACCTTTGCCCAAACAGTGTTAACCTGTGGATAAATGTCAAAATAAGGACGTCGTACTATCACAAAAAGTGCTTCATTACTCCACATAGTTTGCCTTTTCCTGCTGCATAATCTAGCCCACTCTGTCGCATAATTTGGTACAATGAAACTGTGGCAGGAACAAAGATGCCTTGGTGTTTTGCAGGTGGGGACTCTAGGGGCATACATAGACATGGAGACTCTAGGGTTTGTTGCACTGCACCAGTGAAATACGGAACACATATATTCACTGACAAGCACTTAGTCTGGCTCTAGACACACATTAAGGAGAGGTTCAAAAAGAGGTTAAGGAGACGTGGGACACAGACAAGGAACATGGGCAAAAGATTCAGCTATGGAACAGGGAAACAAGTCTACAGTCCCTGTGAAGTGGACTCGAAGAGCTGAACAGTGGGAAGAAATGCTAAGCAAAGAAATACGAGGACAGGGTATAATGGACAAGTGGCAGGCTGACAGATGGGTTGGAAAAACACGAAGAATTAGACTGGAAACAAAAAGATGTGGCAAAGGGAACCCAGTGACAAGTCAGTGGGAGACAACGATACTTTGAATAAGACCACATGATATCTTGGGTCAGAAAATTGTAAAAGTGAGCGTTGGACGTTCTGGTTCTTTTAGGAATGGTGAGTGATTTTGATTTGTATGTCACCCGCTTGAAATAAAGCAATTTAATCCTTTCTTTCTGTTTGGGAATGACAACTAATAGGATGGGCCTTGCTGCTGGTCCATGTTGTCTGGTGGGCTTCAGTGGGCAGTAGGTACAGTCCCGGCCGCACACTCATGCCAGTGCATGGCACAGAGGGGAATATCACTTGGCCAGTTTGGGACTTTTGATTGCTGCCACCTCACTTACAGTACCAGAACCAGGGATGATACATGATACAGAAGATTTGCAACAAAGTGCCATCAAGGGATCTGAAGAAACTGACATGCACACAAGTTCCACATACAAAACCAGAGGTAGAAACATGCATCCCTCTTAGTCACAACATACGTATACAAACTGATTCAAGACCAGACCATGCAAGCAAGACTGTTCTCATAAAGACCCCCAGGGTGATAATCCAGAACCTGAAATGGCATCAAGCGGAACATGGAGGACACTCTGTATTAAAGCAAGAATGCATAGCCATCAAAGAAGATACAAACAAGAGTGAAAGGAAACATAAAACATACTCATAGGGTTAACGCAGTCTCATGATCAGACAGCTCCATTATACAAAGGATACAAACACATACACGGTTAGAGGGTGAAAGTCATAGGACCAGTTTCGGAAATCCTTATCATAAAGCTTGGCCTATCCAACCTCATGCTTTGTGACACCAAACAACACCAAGTGGTTGTTGAAAACGGTGAATGATGTACTGTAAAAACAGACTACTCAACGTATCATATGGTAGATAAGGCACACTGGGTATGGTCTAAAGTCAGGCTTTAAGACTATTGCATAAAATACAATTGATTTCAGAGGCCAATCCCTGCAGATAATGCAGCAGGCGTTTCGGGCTCAGAGCATATTAAAGAGCCATGCCTTTTGAACAGTGCCCACTGGGCTAGACCTAGACGACTAATAGGTTTATGTCATTACAAAGAAACCTGAACAGAAAAACATCTTTACCAAAGAAATTCTGCAGAGAAACATTATTACAGAGAAATATGTGTGGTGTCTCGATATCAACTCTGTTAGAAATTGGGTTTCTGGTTGGCAGAGGTACGCACCCTACCCAAGCAGGAACCACACCTCTCGTCAGGGTGAGTCAGTAACACACTTTAAATTAACCTGTGCTCATTCTCTGGTAGCTTGGCACAGAGCAGTCAGGCTTAACTTAAGAGGCAATGTGTCAAGTATTTGGTGGTCGCGCGCTGTAGCGAGAAACAGCATCTCTGTAGCCTTTCATTTTTAAACTTCTCCTGCAACGCTTGGATTTTAACGTGTGTGTTTTTTTAAAATAAGCAATCTGTAGGCACTGACACGCTCACCTGCACACCTCTGACACCCTGTAACCGCATTCTCCCCGGTCCACCACGGGATTCCTTTCCCGATTGTTGTGGAGGGAGGCGCGGTATATTCTATCTCTTCCGGGCTAGAGGTGAGGGGGGGCGGAGTGTCATTGGCTGCTGATCACCTGTGCAGCATAAATTGGGAATGCCACACGCTTCGCTCAGCGGTCGCGCGCTGTAGCGAGAAACAGCATCTCTGTATCCTTTCATTTTTAAACTTCTCCTGCGACGCTTGGATTTTAACTTGTGTGTTTTTTTTAAATAAGGAATCTGTAGGCACTGACACGCTCACCGCACACCTCTGACACCCTGTAACCGCATTCTCCCCGGTCCACCACGGGATTCCTTTCCCGATTGTTGTGGAGGGAGGCGCGGCATATTCTATCTCTTCCGGGCTAGAGGTGAGGGGGGGTGGAGTGTCATTGGCTGCTGATCACCTGTGCAGCATAAATTGAGAATGCCACACGCTTCGCACAGCGGGCGCGCCGGCGGCACGCCAAAGGCGCGCCAAAGGCAAGCCCGTCTGCGCCCGTCCGCTGCCGGACGGAGCCAGGGGCCACAACCCCTGCCTGTTTTTCCCCACATCTCAGGAGTTACAGCCCCCACTCCCTTCTTAATCTCAGAGGAGCGACCCCTGCTATCTGCCAACATTCTTGGAACGTGGCAGATGAACATAACTCCTGCCCACACTGTGGATTCCATTTCCAACCCACCCACCATACCAAAAACACCCAGCGAAGTATGTACCTCCTAAATTGCAGATCACTCCCCAAACACTCCACTGAAATCGCTATGCTCTTAGAAGAACTTAAACCAGACGCCCTATTCCTGACAGAGACCTGGCTCAACGCAGAGTCAGAACCAGATCTCATCCAAACCCTCCCTCATGGGTATCACATACAACGAGAAGACCGTAAAGAGGGTAGAGGAGGAGGCCTAGCAGTTATCTTTAAGGATTGCTACAAGTGCCGCAGCTCTCCCAACCTGGTACCAGACTGCGAAAGTCTCTCCTTTGCCATTGATTTCTCACCCATAAGTACCTTCTCTGGGCTACTTATATATCGTCCACCCGGGGCTATGGGGCAATTTCTTAACACCCTTCCCCCCATCACAGCCGAACTGGCTTGTAGGCCGTCTAATTTTACACTATTAGGGGATCTTAATATCCACTTTGACGATGCCTCTGACCTCATCGCCAAAGAACTGACCATGAGCCTCTCCGCACTACAACTTAAACAATTATTGTTCAAACCCACCTACACCAAAGGCCACTTACTCGATCCTGTTTTTAGTAACTGTGCAGATCTCACAGCGGGAACCCCTTCCCCGCTCCCGTGGTCAGACCACTTCCTGATCCCTCTCTCCTGGGCCATCCTTGAACCCCACTTAGCTACCAACACAACCACTCGTAGGGAACGGAATTGGCCTAAACTTCCCCTGGATTGCTGGTTGACGGCCCTTGAAATCTCAAGACCACCCAATAACCCCAATCCCATCCTAGCCAATGAGGACTACAACAGATGGATCCATAACTCCCTAGACTCCGTACTCCCCATAAAATGCTCTCAATCAAAGTGCAGCACAACAACTGCACCCTGGTATTCCCCCAAATTACGGGAAAGGAAACAATATTGCAAAAATTAGAGAGGAAATGGCGACTGGATTATTCCCCTTCCAGCAAAACCGCATACAGGGAGGCAATAAAAGCTTACAAAAATGAAATTAAAGCCTCTCAATCAACTTTCTTCGAAGAAAAAATTAAAGCAGCTGCTTTTATGCCCAAAGAAATCTATCGAATCGCAAAAACTCTCCTCAAACTCCCTGAGAAACCACCAAACCCTATTGACGCCCAAATTCGCTGCAACAACCTGGCAGATTTCTTTTTCCAGAAAATCCAAACAATTTACACCTCCTTTCCCCCCATCCAGCCCGACACAACTTCTGCCAACTTCTCAAGTGCAGGACCCCGATCTTCGGCCACCCTGGACACCCTCCCCCTTCTCAATCCCACCACATTAGAATGCATTATGCACCAGGTGAAATCTGGCTCCCCCCACGCACCCTGCTGCCAGCTATTGGCAACATTCTTCCCACCACACTCGACCTGCTCAACGCCTCTATCTCCTCCTGCATTGTCCCTCCCCCCTGGAAGCGCACCATGGTTAAGGCTCTCTTAAAAATACCCAACCTAGACCAAGACAACCCCAGCAATTACTGGTCAATTTCCCTGTTACCATGGCTGAGCAAGATCCTGGAGAAATATGTCAACTCATTACTGGTAGAGTTCCTGGAGAACAACCATTTACTTGACTTCTCCCAGACAGGATTCCGTCCCATGCATGGGACCGAAACCGCTCTCCTCGCTGTAACTGAGGAGGCCAGGAAGATCCTTGATCAAGGAGGCTCTGCAGCAATCATCCTCCTTGACTTAAGTGCCGCATTCGACACTGTAAATCATGACCTACTAATACACCGACTTACCAACTTAGGCGTCTCAGGAAATGCCATCACTTGGTTCACATCCTTCTTGGCAGACCGTTCCTTCCAGGTTTTTGAGGGCAATATCACCTCCCCCAGCAAGCCACTCAGCTGTGGTGTGCCTCAGGGCTCCTCCCTGAGTCCCACACTATTTAACGTTTATATGAGCCCCCTAGCTGAGATTGTCCGTCCTTTCGGCATAAAAATCATCACTTATGCCGACGACACTCAGCTAGTGGTGGCCCTTAACCAACCAAACACTCCCTCTAACAACCTGAGTGGATGTCTGGAGGAGGTGGCCAAATGGATGACACTCTCCTGTCTAAAGTTGAACGGGGACAAAACTGAGCTCATGCTCTTAGGCAAAACCCCCAAGCTTAATATAAACTCACTATGGCCCATCTGCCTAGGTCCTGCCCCAGTGCCAAAGGACACAATCAAGAGCCTGGGCATTTGGCTGGACTCCCTCAACTTTAACCATCAAGCAGCTAAACTCTCAGCCACCTGCTATGGTCTACTAAGGCTGCTTCGGAAGATTCTTCCCCTGCTTCCATTCCAGGCAAGACAGATTATGGTCCAGTGTCTCATTCTCTCACGCCTGGACTTTGGGAACGCCCTCTATCTAGGGGTCCCTCAATCCACCTTGCGCAAACTCCAGGTCATCCAAAACTGCGCAGCCCGAACACTCCTTCAGATCCCCGCCGACTCCCAATCAATCCCGGACTAAGGAGCCTCCATTGGCTCCCAGTTAGGGAAAGAATTGAATTCAAGGCCCTGTGCATTGCCCATAGGGCCTTTTGGAAAACGGGCCCTGTCATTAGCCAATCGCTGATTACTCACTACCACCCGAATAGACAGCTCAGATCAGCATCTTCCTTCCTCGCCCTAGTGCCCAAGATCAAGAGAACTAGAAGTGGTGGCCGCTCCTTTGCTTACAACTCGGCTAAACTCTGGAACTCTCTCCCCCTCCACCTGCGGGCAGAGCCCAATCTGCTCCCCTTCCGTAAGCTTCTAAAAACTCTGCTCTTCAACAAATCTGTATAGTTCCTAACTTTCTTCTTGCACGCGCTTGTCCGCAGCGCTAGGACGCCTCAGGGTAGCTATCGCGCTTAACAAATGGTCTTTTCATTTCATTCATTCATTTCAGTATTTGTGCAACACATCAAACAGTAACACAGTAAAAACCCCTCAAAAAGACTCCTCGCCAGTTTAGAAAAATAGGTTATACATTATGAGTAAAACAAGACTGTTTTTAGTGCTTAAAAACAAATAGCACCAAACGGGCCTATCTGGTCGCGCTTGAGTGGGGCAAATCCAAAAGTTCCGTCCGACCGCGTTGGAACGCAGGTCGGACACAGGGACCAGCCTTGGCCCACTGAACAGTACCTGGGATGCATCGACGTCGAGGGCAATGTATGAAGCAAAGGAGGTGATGAGTCGCTGTCGATTCCGCAGTTGCAGGGGATGCATCGGTTCCAAGCTGCTCAAAGTCAGAGATGCGTTCAGAGTCAAGATCCGATGAACATCGGGGAGATGCTTCGTCATCAAACTGTTGGGCTGTAGGTGATGCGACCAGCACAAAGTGATGCGTTGGCGCTGAATTGCGCAAAGTCAGAGGTGCGTCGGAAACAGAGGATGATGTATCGTGCAGTCAGCGGTGCGGTGTCTGCAGTTTGGCAGCATCGACGATGCATAGGTGTCGAGGGAAATGTGCTAGTTCCAATCTTTGCAACGTTGTCGATGCGTGGATTTTCTTGGTTGCAGCACTTGGTACTCACTTCCAAGGGCTCAGGACTGGACTGACACCACTTGGCAGAGCAGGACTCACAGCAGACAGAGTCCAGGTGCTGGTTGCAGGTTGAAGAGAGAAGTCTTTGATATCCCTGAGACTTTAGAAAACAGTAGGCAAGCCAACAAGCCCTTGGAGATACCTTGGTTCTGAGATGTAGAGATGCAGGTTCAGTCCTTCTCACTCCCAAGCAAGAGGCAGCATGCCAACACAGCAAAGCAGTTCATCAAAGTGGAAGTATCTCCAGCAACACAGCAGTCATTCTTCCTGGTAGAATGTCCTCAGTTCGAGAAGTGTTTTGAGTTCATTGTGTCATAGGTCCAGTATTTATACCCAGTTTGGCCTTTGAAGTGGGGTAGACTTCAAAGAAATGCTTTGGAGTGCACAGAGTCCCTTTCTTTCCTGCCCTGGCTCCAGACTCACTACAGGGGGGTGTGCAACCAACCCTTTGTGTGGGGACAGCACACATCCCTTTCAGGTGTGTCAGCTCCTCCCTCCCACCATGCTCACGATGATCCATCAGCAAGTAGATGGCCACTCAGTCACACCTATCCTTCCTTTGTGTGTGGCTGTCTAGAGGGAATGCAGAAAGTCAGTTGTCACCCACCCCAGACGTGTATTCCAGAGACAGGCAGAATGCACCAAAATGGTTATAGTAAGAAAATGCTAACTTTCTAAAAGTGGTATTTTCAGAATTGCAATTTAAAAACAAACTTCACCATACCATGTGTTTTTAAATTGTGATTCCAGAGACACCAAATTTGAGGGTCCCATCTCTTCTCAAATGGAAATGACACGTATAAACTGTAATAAGGCAATCCCAATGTTATCCTATGGGAGAGATAGGCCGTGCAGTAGTGAAAAACTAATTTAAGAGTATTTCATTACAAGGACATGTTAAACTTAAAAGTACATGTCCTACATTTTAAACACACTGCACCCTGCCCATGCGCTGTCCAGGGCCTACCTTAGGGGTGACCTATATGTAAGAAAACAGAAGGTTTGGGCCTGGCAAGTAGGTTAATTTGCCAGATGGATCTGGGCATTTAAAACTGCGCACAAAGGCTTTGCAGTGGCAGGCCTGAGACATGTTCAAGGAGCTGCTTAAGTTGGTGGCACAATCAGTGCTGCAGGCCCACTGGTAGCATTTGCTTTAGAGGCCCTGGGCACATGTAGTGCGCTTTACTAGGGGCTTACAAGTAAATCAAATAAGCCAATTGTGGATAAACTAATGCTTCATATTAAGGGGCACACCCTTGATCAGGTCTGGACAGCCAACATCACTATGTCCCCTGTATCAGTCTTACCGTGCACATGGTCAGATCACCATGTGATCAAATTCACTATTAACAATAACTTTTTGACCAAAACCCCCATTTCCGAAGGGGGCGCACGCAGAAATTGGAATAAGATTGAGAAACTCTTATTTCTTGACTCACTTGCTAACTCTGTTCCTCTGTTTAATTCTTCCATTAACTTGCCTGATGTACAGTTAACTACTTGGTTATTGGCTGCCAGCGATAAGTTTGCGCCTCCCAGGAAGATCCCTGCCGCTCGTCGTCATGACGCTCAGAAATGGTTTTCCACCGATCTGAAAAATTAAAAACTAGCTTTGCGGCAATTGGAAAGAAAGTGGAGACGTAATTATCTACCCGAAGATAAATGGTCTTACCTGAACACTTTGAAAATATACAAAAAGTCGATTCTGACTGCCAAAGCGGCATACTTTTCTTCTAAAATCTTGACCGCTACCAATCGTTCAAAGGAGATTTTCTCCATTGTGAATGAGTTGTCTAACCCTGATAGAGTCTCAATCAAGCCTACTCCCTCCCAAACTTTTTGCAATTTATTGAATTTTTTTATTGATAAAATTGAAAAAATCAAGTCCAGTATTCCGGCCTGCCAAAATCCGGATTTCAGTTCTTGTACTACCCGAAATTATAGTACCCTTACACAATTCCCTACAATTAGTGAGCAGACCTTTGTGGACCTTCTCTCTAAAGTTAAATCTGGCTCCCCCACTGATTGCTGTCCTCCTAGTATCTTGAAAGAAATATTCACTGCCCTCCCCAGTCCAGCCCTCAATCTCTTAAATGAGTCGCTGTCCCAGGGCACCGTCCCTGCAACTTTCAAGGAGGCAATCGTTGTTCCCCTTTTGAAGAAGGTGGGCACTGATCCTTTAATTTTAACAAACTATCGCCAAATCTCTCTTCTTCCTTATCTAGCTAAGGTCTTGGAAGCCTACGTTACGAAATGCCTTACTGACTTCCTGGAGGAATCTGAATTTCTTGATCCTCACCAAGCGGGTTTCCGCCCAGCTCATTCCACTGAGGCGGTGATCCTTACAGTGTTGGATACTCTTCGTAGTGAGGTCGACAATGGCTCCTCGCAGGCTCTTGTCTTGCTTGATCTTTCCGCGGCCTTTGACACGGTCGACCATAATCTTTTGGTCGATCGTGTGAGGGACGCGGGAATCTCGGGACCCGCTCTGGGCTGGATCAGCTCCTTTTTGGAAAATCGCTCCCAGGCAGTCTGCACGGCCCAGTTTACCGCCACCAGATTCAGAATTTCTTGCGGAGTCCCACAGGGCTCCTCACTTTCCCCCCTGTTGTTTAATCTTTACCTCCTCCCTCTTGTCCGAGCCCTGAAAGAGCGCCAAGTCTATACATTTAATTATGCTGATGATTTTCAACTTATTTTTTCCATCAGCAATTCCCCGGAATCGGTCCATGCCTTTCAGTCTACCATGCTGTTCATTAGTCAATGGATGAACAGCAACCATTTAAAACTTAATCCGGATAAGACGGAGTTGGTTTTAACAGGTGGTATCTCTAAAAATCCCTGGGGCCCTCACTTCTGGCCCAGGGAGCTGGGCCAGTCCCCCTCTCCTTCCAGCTCGGCCAGGAGCCTTGGGGTAATAATCAGTCAGAACCTCACCATGAAGTCTCAGATTGGGTCTGTGATCTCCACCTGTTTTTTTCAACTCAGGAAAATAAAAAAGATCTGCAGATTCCTTACCCATGAAGCTCGAATTCAGGTGATCATCGCCATGGTTATGTCCCATATCGACTATGCCAATTCGCTATACTTTGGCATCCCCCTTTATCTATCCAAACGTCTGCAGATGGTACAAAACCAGGCCGCTCGTCTGATTCTTCATCAACCTAGGCACTACCATGTCACTTCTCTTCTAAGGAAACTACATTGGCTCCCGGTTGTTCAACGCTGTGCCTTCAAGGTTGGGTGTCTCATTTTTAAATCACTCAATGGAAGAAGCCCTAAATTTGTGAACAACTTGATTAACAAGCACGCCCCCATAGGCAATCTCCGCCCAGCCCATAAGCAACTTCTGTCCATCCCCCCTTTTAAATTGAAGCGCACTGGTGGTGCCAGGTTCGCTATTTTGGCCCCCACGTTTTGGAACTCCCTCCCCTCTGAAATTCGCTTCTGCACCAATCTTCTTGGTTTTAGGAGCCTCCTCAAGACCTGGCTATTCCGACAGGCTTTTGAATAATTTTCCAGGACTTGGGTATCAATCAAAGTAGCGCCATGAAACCACCCCGGTGTATGTGCGCATTACAAATTCATTTTAACATAACATTCCATGTTTTAACTAAAAAGCACATGCACTTTAGCACTGGTCAGAAGTAGTAAAGTGCTTAGATTCCTAAAGCCAGCAAAAACAAAGTCAGTACAAGAGTCAGAAACAGGAGGTCAGAAGGCAAAAAGTAAGGGGAAACCACGCCAAGGATGCCAGGTCTAACACATGTCCACCCCAGCAGAAAGTTGGGAGAGCTATCCACCCCTTGGAAGTTCCCTTCACTAAGGCAGAAGAACCTGGAGAGAACATCAGCACTGGCGTGGTCTCTTCCAGGACAGTGTGCCACCGTAAAGTTCATTCCCTGTAGGGAGATGTATCACCTTAACAGTTTTGGATTCTCACCCCTCATTTGCATTAACCATCTGAGGGGTTTGTGGTCTGTCTGAACCCAGAAGTGAGCAAGTATGGCCTTCGCTTCTTCAGTGCCCAGACCACAGCAAATGCTTCCCTTTCTATTGCGCTCCACCTCTGTTCCCTGGGAAGTAACCTCCTACTGATGAAGGCTACAGGTTGATCCAACTACTTGACAAAAGAGGGCTTTTGTAAGGCAGCATATAGAGAAAGCAGTACCAGGGGTAAGAGAAACATCAAAACAAACAGAATTGGCAACTCCACACAATTTACTAGGGTGTAACTCCAACTAGTAACTCCACTTACTTATTTAAAGAATATAGTTTCATGAGTCAGACATTCTCAAAAAATCAATTATTGTGATGTTACTCTCAATTTTGTCATATAATACTTAATTTAATAATTTAGCAAAATGGTTCATCGTATAACAAAGTGCTTCATATCACATATGCCATAACATCTCCCAATTCAAAAATGTCAAAGGGAGATGTAATTACTCACAATGTTTCATATACAAACAATTTATGACAGGATCCCCATCACTCCGCTCAGGTTAAAATATCGCACCCATACTATTATCTGCCATACTACATACACTCTATCGCATTCTCACCAAAGCAAATTAAAAACATAACACAGTATCCCACCAGTTCATGGCTTGAAATCGTATATCCAGTAATTTACTTGGAATAGTCAAATTGCCCAACTATACACAGAGGTTCAACATCTATATCACTTCAAGCATACTTATTTGTAAAGCATTTATAAAACTGATAACTTAATATATCCTCTTTAGATGTTAGCCTTGGTTTAAATCCAGGTTGAAGTTTGCGCCAACACGCGTTTTGGTGAAGCACGGATGTGAGCCATCTTCTTCAGGGTGCTGAATGGTGGGCAGAAAAAATGGCAGCAGTCATACAGGCCAAGGGGAAGTGGGACCTGTCCCAAAAGATGGAGAGTGTTAGGATAACAGCTTCCTCGCTGGACTCACCAATTGTGAGAACAGAATATGCCCCCACTGGGAAAAACCAGCGGGTTCGAAAATTTGGTCTGGTCCTCTCTTGAAAATGTCTAGCGTCATAGCGAAAAAGAAGAAAATGGAGTAATTTATCAAACAGAGGCAACGCCCTTGGGTGGATAAAGGTCTTCAAGTAGTTCACGTAGGGTGAGGGATCCACTTTCCTCTACCCGTAATATAGGCAGGGTCTCAAGGGTCGAAGGATATCCAGACGGGGTCAGTCCCAGAGTAAGGGCCAGAACGCAATGCCAGGTTGATCCAGGCCCTCTTCGTTCAGCTGTGAGATCACACCCCCTATGGCATGCTCTGAGGCATCTGTCTCCACAACAAAGTCTTAAGAGAAGTCAGGGCCTTGAACACGGGTGCTGGGAACATGGCCTCCAGGGTGTGAAAAGCTTTTTGGCATGCCTCTGTCCAGATCACAGGTTTGGCTACTTCTTGGAAGTCAGCTCTGTCAAGGGGCAACAATGGTGTCATTACCCTTGATGAATCTCCTGTAATATCCAGTGAGGCCTAAGAAGGCTCTCACTTCTGTCTGGGTTTTGTGGGGCTCCCAAGCCAGAATGGTTTCAATTTTTGGCTGAAGGGGTTGGACCTTGCCACCCCCCTACTTGGTGTCCCATGTAGACCACAGAACCATGCCCTATCTGGCATTTACTGGCCATGATAGTCCGGCCTACACTCTGCAGGGGAAACATCCTTTACCCCGCATGCGTTACTCCACAGTGCCATTACCCCGCACTTTTTACACCACAAAATATTTTACAACACAGGGCTTTACACTGCAAACTATTACAACGCATCCCCCAGAGTTAGAATAGTAAATTGCATTGTAATGGGGAATGCGTTGTAATGGATTGCGTTGTGAAGCCCTGCAAGGTGGCAGGGGCTTTCTTCAACCCAAAAGACATGACCTAGAACTGGAAGTGCCCTTCTGGTGTAGAGAACGCAGACCTCTCTTTAGCCCCCTCATTAAAGGCCATCTGCCAGTACCCAGATATTAAGTCAAACGTGCTGGGGAACTTGGCAGCTCCAAGCCGATCTATGAGCTCATGAGCTGTGGGGATGGGGTGTGCGTCAGTCTTGGTGACCACATTGAGCCCACAGTAGTCTGCACATAATCCGAGTTCAGGTGTCACACCTGGCGGGGCAGCCTTGGGGACAAACACCACTGGGCTGGACCAAGGGCTGTTTGAGGGCTCAATAATCCCTAACACCAGCATCTTAGAGAACTCACCTTGTCAGATAACCTGTAAATTTTGTTCTTCACAGACATACTGTCCCCAGTATCAATATCATGGGTGCACCATGAGGAGACTCCTGAGGTAAGTGAGAACAGAGATGCAAACTGTCCCAGCAGCTGGTGGCAGTCTCTCTGTTGATCTTGATCTAGGGTCAAGGTAGGGGAGAGGCTTACAGCCTCCACTGACACATCCTGCTTCTTGGAAGAAAGGAGGTTGGGGAGAGATTCACTGTCCTCTTCCATCCCATCATCAGTGACCAAGCACACGGTAAGCTCAGACCTCTTGGAGTGGGACATGAAGGACTATTAAAGGGTTCCAGGGAGTCTTGAGGGCCAACAAGTAGGTGACATCACTCTTGCACTCCCTCACCTCATAAGGCCCAGACCATCGGTCTTTCAGGGGATGGGGTTCTACAGGCTCCATCACCCACACTTTTAGGCTATGCTGAAACTCAAACAGAGTGATATTCTGCTCATACCAGTGTTTCATGTCCTCCTGGCTAGCTTCCAGGATCTCCTCTGCGAGTTTCCGGAAGCGGGCTGTCTGGTTGTGGAATGCTTGTATGTGGCTGACTACATCCTTGGGTGGCTTCTTGGGAGCTTGCTCCCAGCCTTCCCTCACGAAACTGAGAGGTCCTTTCACAGGGTGCCCATACAGAAGTTCAAAAGGGCTGAAGCCAACCTCCTTCTGTGGCACGTCCCTGTAGGCGAACAAAAGATATGGGAGGAGGACGTCCCACTTATGCCTCATGGGTTAAGGTAGACCCATAATCATGCCTTTAATGGTTGTTTGAATCTTTCAACCAACCCATTGGTCTGGGGGTGGTAAGGAGTGGAGAACTTGTAGATTACCCCACTCTCCTCCCACATGGCCTTCGGGTACCCAGACGTGAAGTTGGTACATCGGACAGATACCACCTCCTTGGGGAAACCCACATGGGTAAAGATCCCTATCAGTGCCCTGGCCACAGCGGATGCAGTCACAGACCCCAGAGGGATAGCTTCCGGGTACTGTGTGGCATGGTCCACCAAGACCAGAACAAGTCTTGGGGTCCAGGGGCCTAACAATGTCAATGCACACCCTCTCAAAAGGGTTGCTAATAACAGGGAAAGGTTGCAGGGGGGCCTTCCACTTACACTCTGACTTGCCGCTTGGCTGTTAGGACAGGACTTAAAGAATGTATCTGAGGCCTTCCTTATTTGAGGCCATAGAAGTGGGTGACAAGCCTGTCAAAGGTCTTGTCTTGCCCCAAATGACCTGCCCGTGGCATATCATATGCCAGCCCCAGTATGAAGGCCCTGAAGCACTGGGGTACCACCAACACAAGTGTTGCATCAGGCTCAGGAGCCTTAGGCTCACTAAACAGGAGACCATTCTCCCAGTAAATCAGGTGTTTGCCAGAGGCGTCACCAGCTGCATGGGTCTTAGCCTGCTGCTGTAGACCCACAAGAGTAGGGCACTCCTTCTACACCTTGCAGGACTCCTTCCGGGTGGGACCCCCTTCTGTTTGCCAGTTGGACAGCTCAGACAGGTTCCCCAGTTCGGCCACATCCTCCCCTGTAGGTTCCTGGGTGTCCCCCCCAGGGTCAGCCTTCTCCCAGACCATGGGAGTTCTGGAGCGGTTTCCAGTGCCCCTTACCCTTCCTCTTCTTGGCAGGCACCTGGGACATTCGTTCAGGCTCCAGGTCCTCCTGACCACCCTCTCGACCTGCCATGGACTGTGTAGTCAGGCACACCCACTCAGGCAACCCTAACATCACCAAGTGTGACCTGTGCTCCACCTCCTTCCAGGCGGTATGCTCCAAGTCATTGCCAAGCAGAAAATTCACAGGCACGGACAGACTGATAGCTACCCTCAAGGAACCTGAGACCCCTTCATTCAAATGGAACCAGAGCCACTAGATAGTGACCCTCACAGTTGTCAGCTGGAACAACTTGGTGGAACACATTAGGGACTACCTGCTCTGAAGACACCTGATGGTAGTCATACTGACTCCTGTGTCTCTCAGAGTCTGCACCCTCTGCCCATTATTGGTGACCCACTGCCTGTACATCCCAGAATGATTAGGCATGTGGGTTCTCTGCACCATCTCTCCATCACTCAGGGACACTAGGGTAATCTCAACTCTGTCCCCATCACTAGCTGGGACAAACTCCTCCCCAAGCACTACACTAGCCATCCCCAGTGATGCCCACTAGTGGGGGGGGGGGGGCTGTGCTCGCTTGGGACACTTGGCAACCCACTTGTAGTGCCCTTTGTGATTACACTCATAACACTTAGGGGATGCCTTCCCTGCAGACTTACTGCCAGGGAACCATTTCTTCTTCTTCTCAGTAGAGAAATGGGAGTCCTGATTCGAAGGACTATTTAGGGGCCTTTGGAGAACTCCTTGTTTTGTTTTTGCCCCCTCTCCATCTTCTGGTGAGGACTCTACCAACTCTTTTTGTGATCCCCCTGGATACCTTCTTGTGGACCCGGGTGCTGACCCAGCGGTCCGCCTCCTTAGCAAGCTCCCTGGGGTCAGAAAGCTTACTATCAATCAGGTGCTGCAGATCTGGAAAACAAAGAATAAACATGTGCTGTTTTGCAATAAAGTTATACAACCCTTGTTAACCCTTAACATCACTGCCCTTCACCCAACCATCCAGTGCCTTGCAAAAAGAATCAACACAATCCACCCAGGTCTGCTGGGGGGGATAGTTTCAGACTGTCCTTAAAATTCTGCATGTACTTCTCTGGCGTCCAACCATTTTTCCTGATTAGCGCTTCCTTCATGGAGGGATACCTTATCCTGTCACTCCCATCTAGGGCTAGTAGGGTGTCCCTCCCTGCAGTAGGGATATGCTTCCACAGACTAACCCCGACCCCCCTCAGGTATCTTGTGCATCTGCAAAGCAATCTCATACACCTCAAATCATTTGTCTATATCATCTCCCACTCCATAGTTAGGCACCAGACCCGTAGGTATGTGTACTCTCTTGTCAGAGGACACTGAAGAAATTTTACAACCATCCTGGCTGGACTCAGCCCTCCTGGCCTCTATGTCCAGCTCTTTAAGGCTCCTCTCATGAGCCAAACTCTCCACAGTAATTTGATCCTCCATTTTGAGCTTGGCAAGCTCCAATTTTAACGTTCTCTCCTCTCTACTGTCCTCCAGTTTCCTCCCCTGGGGACAGGCCTCTGGATGGTACACTGCTCTCTAGCCTAGTGGGAACTACTGCTCATGGCAGGATGTTGGCCCCCTGTGACACAGAAAGTCCCAAATTCTCCAGTGAATCCTGGTCCAGCTTCTCATCAGCATCCAGTTCCTCATACTCCTCTGGGGTTACCGGTGCTGCATCACAAGCTTCTACTCAGGCCCTCAGAGCCTTTTGCAGCCCCACCTTCCTGGTGAAGCACTTTGTGGAAAGTTCAACCCCCTTGCAGAAGTATTTGAGCGAGGCCACAGTACAACTCTCAAGCTTGGCCATCTCAAAATCCATTTTTGCAGGTGCAGATGCAACCTTCGCCAGTCAGGGACATGACTTTGGGAAAAATACAAAATGCCAATCAGGGAAAATTTTAAATGGATTGAGTTGTTCTTTGATATGGATAGTAGTGCACACAAATCACTGTATGGCACAGCACAAATACAAGGCCTATCTTCCCACTGATCACCAATGTTAGAAATTCGGTTTCTGGTTTGCAGAAGTATGCACCCTGCCCAAGCGGGAACCACAATCCTAATCAGGGTAAGTCAGTAACACACTTTAAATTAACCTCTGCTCACCCGCTGGTAGCTGGGCACAGAGCAGTCAGGCTTAACGTAAGAGGTAATCTGTTAGGTATTTATGCAACACATCAAACAGTAACACAGAGAAAGCACCACAAAAGACTCCACAACAGTTTAGAAAAATAGCATATATTTTTATGAGTAAACAAGACCAAAACTACAAAAATCCAATAAATAGAAGTCAAGAAATGAATTTTGAAAGAATAAACTGGGTTGTAGTGCTTAGAAACAAATAGCGCCAACCGGGGTTATCTGGACGCACTTGACCGGGGCAAATCCAAAAGTTCAGGCCGACAGTTATGGAGTGTGGGTCCAATTCAGGGACCAGCCTTGGCCTGCTGAACAGTACCTTGGATGTGTCGATGTCGAAGCCAATGGGTGAATCATTAGCTGGCAATGCGTCGCTGGGCTGAAGGGGATGCAAACAGCAAAAAGTGATGCGCTGGCACAGAGCCGCACAAAGTTGGTGATGCGTCGGAAACAGGGGACGATGAGTTCTGCAGTCGGCAATGCGGTGTTCGCTGTTCGGACAGAAGCAGCGATGCGTCGGCGTCCAGGGAAATGCGCCGGTTCCGATTCACGCAATGTTGTCAATGCATGGATTTTTCACTTGGTACTCACTTCCAAGGTCACAGGATTGGATTGGCACCTCTTGGCAGAGCAGGACTCACAGCAGACAGAATTAATGTGCTGGTTGCAGATTGAAGAGAGAAGTCTTTGATATCGCTGAGACTTCAGAAAACAGGAACCAACAAGCCCTTGGAGATACTTTGGTTCTGGGATGTAGAAATGCAGTTCCAGTCCTTCTCACTCCCAGGCAAGAGGCAGCAGGCCAACACAGCAAAGCAGTTCAGCAAAGTGGCAGGAAAGTGGCTGCACAGCAGTCCTTCTTCCTGGTAGAATGTCCTCAGTTCTTAAGTGTTCTGAGTTCATGTTGTCAGAGGTCCAGTACTTATACACAGTTGGGCCTATGATATGGGAGAGACTTCAAAGAGATGCTTTGAAGTGCACTGAGTCCCTTCCTTTCCTGCCCTGGCTACAAACTCACTACGGGAAGGTTTGCAACCCTTTGTGTGGGAACAGGACACAGCCCTTTCAGGTGTAAGTGTCAGCTCCTCACTTCCATCCTGCTTAGGATGACCCATCAGCATGCAGATGGTCACTCAGTCACACCTACCATTCCTTTATGTGTGGCTGTCTATAGGGAATGCAGGAAGCCAGCTCTCACCCACCAAAGACGAGTATCACAGAGACAGAGACAGGGAGAAGGCACCAAATGGTTACAGTAAGAATATTGCCAACTAACTAAAAGTGGTATTTTCAGAATTGCAATTTAAAAACCGACTTCATCATAAGTTGTATTTTTAAATTGTGATTCCAGAGACACCAAATGTATGGGTCTCATCTCTTCCCAAATGAAAATTACACTTATAAACTGACTGTAATAAGGCAATCCCAATGTTCTCCTATGGGAGAGATAGGCCTTGCAGTGGTGAAAAACGAATTTCACTACTAGGACATGTTCAGCTTAAAAGTACATGTCCTACTTTTTAAATACACTGCACCCTGCCCATGGGCTGTCCAGGGCCTACCTTAGGGGTGACCTATAAAAAAATGAAGGTTTGGGCCCTGGGAAGTAGGTTAACTTGCTAGGACGAGATGACAGTCTAAACTGCACACACAGGCTCCGCAGTGGCAGGCCTGTGACATGTTTAAAGGGATTCTTAAGTGGATGCCACAATCAGTGTTGCAGGTCCACTGGTAGCATTTGATTTTCCGGCCCTAGGCACATGTAGTTCACTTTACTAGGGACTTACAAGTAAATCAAATATGCCAATTATGGATAAACCAATGTTGCCATGTTTTAAGTAAAGAGTGCATGCACTTTAGCATTGATTAGCAGTGGTAAAGTGCCCAGATTCCTAAAGCCAGCAAAAACGAAGTTAGCTCAAGAGTAAAAAAACAGGAGATCAGAAGGCAAAAAGTCAGGGGAAACCACGCCAAGAATGCCAGGTCTTAAAAACTCTAAATATCATTTGACCATAAAATCGAGGTCAAAATAACTTCAAAAATATTGATTCGGTTTATATTTTTTTATTTTGGCTAATAAGATTGAGGTTTACATTACTTTTTTCTAAGATATTTTATTCATGTTTGTAATTGAAATGTTTATTAATATATATTTATTTTAATTAAATAATTGTTTTGAAGCACATTATTTTTTCTTACTTTTTTTGGTTCTAACCTTTTCAAAAATGCATGCCTAATATACATACATAGCTGTGATTTTGATTAGCAGGCTTCATCCAGTGGGCAATTGAATTAATGTTTCGCTCCCACCCACCACAGCATACACTATGGAGCCATGGGCCAGCCTACTTTACTCATTGGCTCTCCTCACTTTGAGTGACTGCACGAAGCTTGTGCACATTGTTCACATCAACTTATACATAATTACTTTCTTATTAGTGACCAAGCTATTTGAAAATGAGCTTTTTAAATTGTATGCTTTTTATAAAAAAAAATGAAATGGCAATTTATTTTGCCTGCACTTCCTTCCCCAGTCAGATGGCGATTTATTTCCTGTCTTCCTATTAAAGATGCCTTTATAAAGTGCTGAAGTCGATATTTTGACATTGTAGCTGCCTGTAATTTGAGTGCTTGGATGAGTGTCGATTCCCTCTCGTAGCCTTCTCAAAAGATAATATTAATATGCATGGCATTACTGAAAGGCTAATAAAACAGCCAGTGAATTTTTTGAAATGTTATAATGTTTTTGCAAGCATTTCGTTGCCACAGCATGTTTACCTTTTTCTTTATTTTGTGGATTATCCCTACAATAAAATATTTTTTAAATTTTAACCACTGCACCATAATGCCTAGTCCAGACCTATTGTCTTTGTCACAGCAATATTTTTGGGTTGCGGATCATTTCGATGGTTAAGCTAGGTAGTTGTTTTTTAAACATAGCTTTATTGTAAACTAAAATAAAACTTTAAATATGTTTAAATTTCTTCAAAAAATCAGGTTGTTTATATTCTTCTATAAATTGTTTTATGTTATGGGTTGTGTTTCATTAGGGAGTATGGGTAGTGTTTTTGTGGGTGTTGAATGTAATTATGGTGTATGTTGTTTTTAAGTTTAAAGAATGGAGCTTTCAAAGTAGGGGTTCAAATTCTGTGGGTAGTGCTTCGTTTATAAGTGATTAAATAAATATTTTTAGAAATTCTAGCATTTAAAATGTTTTTTTTATTTTTGTGTATATAAAAAAGTTATTTTTTTAATGTTGATGTTCATGCTTCTCGGGTTGTATAATTTTCGTTTTATGTTTAAATTACCGGTTAAGTGGTTAACTGGGAAACAGGAAGGGCACTGTTTTATTGCTAATTTTATTTTAAACATTTACATTTTGTTGTTTAATATATTGTGCTTCTGGTTTTGATTATAATTAAATTATAACAAATGGGGTACATGTTATTGGGGAGCTACATTTTTAGGTCGAGCTTTAGCGGCAGCGCGCTTGCGCTGCTCGCTCTGCGAGGCATGCAGTAGTAGAGTATGGGGAGACAAGCTGCCCTCACTCTCCGCCCATATTTTTCATTGGCTTCTGTCTTTGTCCTTCGTAAATTCTGTCTTCTGATTGATTATGAGGCTTGTCAGTCCCGCCTTATTATGGCCATGTCGTCATTTGTACCCTCCCATGGCTATTGGCCCCTTTACTTTGAGTGTTACACTGTACGGGTACGTGTTATTTAGAGCACTATTTTCTCGCACCCCCTGCCTGCACTCCCGATGTCCGTGCCTTCTCGCCCTCCTGGCCAGCCCGCACTCCCGTTTGCAATGCAATAGGTCTCGCGTAAATGCGAGCCCTAAGGCATTGCAAATGCTTGTCTAACATTTCCTCCCGTCTTTAGTTTGCCCCCGGTCGCAGGGGTTAGGACTGATTGTTTGCTTTGCTAGGACCTGGCACACTGAGAGCACTGGTGTTTAATCTTCCGAGGGTGGGGTGGGTTCGGAGGTGGGTCAGAGGCTCATGGAGGGCTGAAAACACTGCAGGCATCACCAGCAGGCTTTAAGAAATGTATATGTGCAATTAGACTGGCTCCCGCTTGCCACAAGCTGAGATACTTGTAGAGGGAATACTGCAGCATCAGTCATTCAATTGTAAAGCTGCTTCATCTCAAGCCACCTGATGGTACTGATCATGGACCAATGCTTGTCCCTAGTCCTGTCCATATTCCTTCAGCAGCAGGAGCACCTCTAGGTTTGAGAGGGCCAGTCTGCTTGTGTCCGGCATCGAGAGAAGGCCTGGCTCATGGCTGAGCCTGCACAGGGAACACACCGACCGAACCATATCTTCCACCAGCTTCCAAATCGTACCTTAATCAGTTGCCACCCACCCAGCAGTACTACTGCAGCACCCCGGTGAGAAGTTACAAATATGATGAAACCCTGACGGCTTTGTGTATAGTCCTCATAGGCATCCGGATACATGTGAGATTTGACAGAAGGGAGTAGGTTCCATTGATACAGCCCTGGGCAGGGGGGGGTCACCGAACCCTGATTGTTGCTGTGTTCTATCATTCAAATAACAGCGAGGAGAGGCATTTTCTTTCCCTGCACTAAGGCCCATGACACACTGGCTACACTACTGTTGGCACGGGCAGATTTATGGATAGTTTAAGCACACAGTGGTGGAACTAATAGAGAGGTGCCAAGGGCCATCAACACAACTGTTCACTTTGTTCTTCCAGAGGAGCCCTCTGCCTGGTAAAAGCAGGATGATTTCTTGCATCTTGTAATTAAAATACAATCACTTTGTTTGCTTAGGAAGCACACCGGCTGTCTAACTTTCAAATGAATTATTAGCATTTAAAAAAATAAACGATATCGTGATGCCAGAGTTCCTTGAAGGTGACCGGTGGTGTTAGCTGTACAGTTTTTGCATCCTTGGACTGCACCGTCGGGTTTTGAGGTGGAAAAGCTGTGAGTTCCATCACAGCACTGCAAGCAGGGATTGCTCTCAGCCCAAGAACCAGGCCCACGTAGGTCTCACCTTGCTGTACTAGTGCAAAGAGGGCAACAAGCTTGTGAAAATCTTCCATTGAAGTTGTTTAATATTTATTTCAGGAATGAACGTTAAGTGCACGTCTTTGTAAGACAAAAGATGACCTGCCGAGGGGTCTCTCTGGATTAACAAATCCAGTTTTATGGCAATTGTTTCACGCTAGAAACTACTTCACAGTGCAGCAGTTTCAGTGTCACCAGGGCCCAATTATAACTGTTTCTTTTGGGATTGTGGGCTGGGTGCCTACTTTTCTTGCTTGCATTACGGCCCATGATCCTCCACTGACCATTAGGCAGAGAACAACCAACTTTTAGTCCCCTTTTGGTTCGTTTTTTCACTGGAGCTGCCCCTTCCAAATGTGGTGGAAGACCTGCATTACCAAAAATAAATGTTCAGGGCCTCATTTATGAAAATTGTCGCATCACTGGGCAAAAACAGCGATGCAACATTTTTTATAGCGCCATCCTTGCTACACCATGGATGCGCCATATTTACACTAGAGCGTTCCATGACGCAAGAATTGAGCACAGCAGACTACTTCTTTGTTATTAGCTCTGTGTCACGGTGGCAAATACTGTATTGTACAAACATTTATTCCTGCAATTGTATGCACCCCCCCACAAATTCTCGAGGTATGTGGCTATTTGCGACCAGGAAGCACAATCATTTTTTTTTTAGCTCTGACAAGCTTTAAGTCCGGCTCCAGATAAATTGCATTCAAAACGTGCTGTACTTGGTTTAACATGGATTTTTTATTTCTTGTTTGACAGCGCAGTGCAATAGGTTTTGGTTTTTAAAACATAAATAAAAGGCATTGTCATTTACAATGCCAATAGCTTAAACTCGCGTAAATGTGGGACCTATTGCATTGCAAATGCATGTTTTTAATTAGGAAATGTAAAATGTTCATTTTATTTTATATGGTATATTAGTTTTAAATATTTTGATAGTTTAGGTTGTTGGTCATATATTTTAGTAAGCATCATACACAGGGTGTTTTAAAATATATGTAATTGTCAACTACAGATGAAAATCATTTTTTAAAATATATTTTATCCTCACACCTCCTTCTACCTTCCTGAAAAGGCAGGGCCTTATTTAGAATTTGACAGACTGCATACACCATCACAAACAAAGCAGACGTCTCGTCTGCTTTATTACAAGAGCATTATGGCCTTCGACATTTGTAATACAGCGGACGAGGTATATGGCACGTTTTGATGGAGTATCCCTTCCACCAAACTCTAAATAAGGCCTATATAAAAAATATTTTTACGACAGAGTCAGAATAGTACATTCATCCCCATCTACTCCCACCCTCAAATGTATACACTTTGCCAATATTTATTATACTGGCGTTAGACCAGTAAAAAACACAATAAGATAGCAACCCCTCAAATCAGGGGGACAGGGTCGATGTGAAACATTCAAATAGAAATTTCCACCAAGCTGCAACTATGTAGAGAACTTAACTTGGATACTGCATATCAGAGGTCAAGCCATGCCATTTGGATTCTGCAGGCAGGCGTACTGTACTCTGTTCATGGTCTTTAGTCATGTGTTTTCCCAAGCACTTCTAAGCAGTTCTAAGACCTGGAACACCCTGCCTCTCCACAACATGCAAGCCCCATTACTGGCCCAATTCAGGAAGGATCTCAAGACCTGGCTCTTCGACTGAGCCCCGGTGCCCACACGGATGAGCAGCCCCCCCCAGCGCATTGAGACCCTCACGGGTGAGTAGTCACGCTATATAAACCAGTGGCGTAGCAAGGGGGGTGCTGGGGGCGGTCCGACCCAGGCGGTACTTTTTTGGGCGTGGCGGTGAGCGAAAGGTAAGTTTTCTCTCCCTCGTCGTCGTCTGTCACCTCCCCCCCGGTCGTTGTCGTCTGTCGCTACCCCCTGCTCTTACCTCCACTGGCTGTCCCTGGATGGCAAACACTAGGATCGCCCCGGGCATCAAAAGCGCTAGCTACGCCATTGATATAAACCATGATTGATTGATTGACCTATAGATACATCGGTATTATGGTACCTGTTCATTGCAATGGATGATCCTGTTTTCAAAGATGTTATGAATATAAAGTGCACTGCCACTTACTCTGGTATAAATGAGTTTTACAAAAATGTAAAAGAAATAAAAAGAAATATTTGCAGTGCCTGCTCAGTGTGGCTGAGGGTCATGGCTTGCTGGTACTATGGTCTAAAGCCATGCCCTACACACAGTGTCTTTGGGTATAGCCTTAGTACTATACACCCTACCCCTGCATGCAGCAGTGTAGGTGCAGTATGAAGGTACTGTTGAGATGCAAGACCAGAGACCCTGCCATGTGATTACTCCTGGGAAAGCTACTGTTGTCAATGTTACAGTTTATGCCCGGTGCCCAGTGATTGGAGAACATGGTCACAAGCACGCCTTTTGTTTTTTGAAAATATACAGCTAAACATAACCATTGCCTGTGTTGCCAGTGATGTCATTACTGATGCCGTTGATCCAGCGCTTACAATAAAAATATTTTCTCCTACTTACTCATTTATTTCCCTGGATTTTCCTCCGACATGAAACCTAGGAGAAAAACGATTTGCTGGAAGGAGACGGGATACCTCTTTTATTAAGACTCAACAATTCTCATTTGCCTTTAAGGTATTCCGCTCATTGGTCGATGGACCAACAAGTAGGAATCAGTTGATGGTGATTAAGACCAGCTCAATCACAATGAACTCTTTTACCAAAGCATTATTAATCATTATGCTAAAGAAAATCACTAAGTCATTTGTTTAAAGAATAATAAAGTTTATATAAAGTTTTGAATGCAGAAAATTCGAGATTAATTTATTGTTCAGATCATTGCGTTTATCATCATTATTAGAATAATTGTAAATTGCATGACACTTTTATTAGACCGAAAATGAGGTTATCATACTAAAGACTCTATAGATCAACCTATCTATCTCTCGGGGAAATCCTAATAATTCTAATATAAATCTTGTCAAATGCTAGTTCTACTAAAGCGGCATTTCATACTCAACTGGAAAAGGAAAATAACAGCAGCAGCATCAGCTCGTCAGCATCAGCAACCGCAAACTCTCCCATCTACAGCATCTCCCGCAGCATCCCGCAACATTCTAACTCCCTCCCACCAAGAGTAGGTCTTCTTATACCCTAATTCTAGCTTACAGCATAAAATGTTTCTTCTTACATGGCGCGATTCATTCTCATTGGTCCAAAACTCAGGTCCCTATACATTCTAATCAAACTTCCTGGTCTTAACTAGTTCCGAGAGGAATGTCCATGCAAGCATCGTTTCCCACAGTTCATGCACTTGCTCATCCGTTTCAATCAGTCCAAATTGTTTCTTTTTCTGCAACAAAATGTATAATAGAGTTCTTTCTATTGATTCAACCAGGCTTCTCACGCTTCTTGCTGATCATCTTGGCACACATCTGCTCAGAAGGGTCACAGCAGCCTTGACCATACTTTCATCTTAGCCTCTCGGCATCAGCACGTGATCATCCCTTTGCAACAGCCTCTCTCCTCTATCACACGGTCGCATCCGCTCCTGCGCACTCTAGTAACTTGCGGCCATTTTATATTACTGCTCGGCAGGCCTAAGTGCACTATTTCTAAAGAAAACAAAATGTTATTAAAACAATGAAATATAAACCCTTTCGTTTCCCTCCCGTCTTTCTACGTACCCCAATTAGGTATTACCTAGCAGAAGCAACATATAAAGCTGTCCCTTACTTACCATCGCTTTATTTTGCAACCACACGTTTTATTCAAAGCACAAAAACATGCATTTTATTATTATTTCAGTACGCAAAATATTATGTTATATTAGAAACGTAAACAACTATTAGTTCATTACTTTGCACATTAAACTGCGTGTTATCCTTTCCCCAAACATACATTGTTGGTTATTTACTTGAACGAACATGTTTATTATTATTATACGAAAATATTAGGAGGTTAAAATTTTTATATTTACCCTGCTCCATCAACTCCCCCTTTGGTGATTTTTAACATCACCACACAAACCCAAGTTATACAATTTTCTCAGACAGCATATATCTTTCATCCATTTGTATTGTTAGTTTTATACTTCTGTATCACTTTCAACTTGTCTCTTTGTTTTCTTGTACAGGTTCTCTTTTATTTCTTCTAACTCTATTTCACCTATTTCTCTCTCTCTCTCTTTGTTTATCATATTTTCTTTTTCTAACTTATTCTGCTTTCTTCGTCTCTTTATACATGTTACTGCAAGCTTCAATACTAATATTATTATTATTATCATGGTTGCTATTATTATAACTTTCCCTATTATTAATCCACTCATTCTTGTTAACCAATTCGTTACAGAAGAAAACCCTTTACCAAGTTTTCCCCAAACACTTTCAACCTCCAGTGGTACTAGTTCTTTGTGCAAATTTGTAATATTTGTTATATACTTCTGTATATTTTCGCTTTTATCAGGAATGTAAGTGCAACAATGTTGGACTTTCAGCATTCCACAGACTCCGCCCTCTTTTGCCAAAAGAATGTCAAGGGCAAGACGATTTTGCATCACCATAGCTCTCATGGCAACCATCTCGGTATTTACCATTAAGAACCCTCCAGCAGTATTTGTAGATAAACGATCTACTACTGTGGATAATTTCCGAATTCTGAATGCATTCAAAGATATTCCCACTGCTGGTATCAATGCACCAAAAATATCACCTACTATTTCTGAAAAACGTTCCCTTTTTCTACGTGTAAAGGTATTTATCATTTTGTGTGTTCCTTTTTCTTTTCTATCCACATGAAAAATCTTTGGAAAGACCAGGCCTAAATAACATGATCCATACCAATGGTCCGGCAACCTATAATAAGCCCTATTCCCACAAACGTAATAAATCCCTGGAAATATTGGATCTTTTCCCCCTTTGAATCCCCATCCTCCTATAATTAGGTAATTGTCATGGCAATTACTGGAACCCACAAAATAATTGTCATATCTTGTCTTATTTCTTCTAATGCACAACCTTCCCTGTTGGGGCCAATCCAGAGTCATAGCTGCATTTATCTTTTTCTTGTCATGATGGTCTTCCTCAAACGCCCAAAGAGGTGTTTTTGTTTCTTCAATTACTTTTCTTTCAAATTTCACTCTTCTTTCCTCAACCATTTCTAGAAATACCTTTTCTTCCTTCTTTAACTCACAGGTAAGGTTGTACCTAAATATATTATCTAATGTTAAAATCTTATCTTCTAAGAAATATTCACCAAAAATCTTTCCCTCTTTTATTTTATTAAGCTCTGGAACTACAGAAACCTTTGCAAAAATCCTATCTACATCAGTGTAATAATATTCTAATCTGCCTGTTTTATAAAATAAGCTTGCTAATACACTACATGTTATTCCATATGTCAAAGGGAGGTGATGATAAGTCACACCCTCTGCTACAGATGCAGGCAACTGCATACAAACATAACAATCCCTTACATCCATTGTTTCTACGTACTCATACAATAATTTAGTAAACACATTCTTTGAAAAATCTGTTATTGATTTGTCCTTATGTAATTCTGCACTACTTCTTAAAATAACTGGCTCTTGAGTGTTAGCTCCTTTTTCTTTCTCAGTGTTATTAGACTTTTCCACTACAGCTAAACTAATTGGAATAGTTATTGCTAAAACTACCCATACTGTTATTAATAATCCTGTACAAAAACAGCACATTTTGCACCATCTTTTTAAAAACTCACATCTACATTTTCTATCTCTAATATTCTCCATTTTGTACTTGTTTTCTAGAAAATTGTGTCCCTACACCTCAGAAATGACTTGCTTGCCACTCTGTACTTTCAGAATTTTTTTCTCTGCTTGGTTCTTTCTTTTAATTCTTTTTTTCAGAATTCTTTCCTTGTCACATCCGGTAATTTTGTCAGTTCAGTGTTTTGTCAAATCCGGTAAACTATCTACAGAAACCACTTCAGGTTTGTTGCTTCAGGTTTGTTGCACTTCACTTTCTCCCATCAGGTTTCTTTGTTCTGGGTTCTCGTGAGTCTTCAATTCTTCTTTGTAACTAGTTAGAGCACGATACAACCATTCAGGTGATCTGTACTTCTGATTCACTTTCTTTATTCTTTTTGTTTTCTGCAAGTGTTTACCACCTTATTTTCCTTGCTCCTTTTGACTTGTTATTTCATTCACTTGTTCAGCACTTTTTCCATCCAATTTTACTATTCTGTATCTTAATTTTCTTACTTCGTTGGGCCAATTGTCTCCTTTTCTCTGCCTTTTTGCTTCACTCCCTTTTTCCTCTCTTTCTGTTTTCCAATTTCTTTTTCTTGTCTCTAGTTTTTCATTTCTTTCTTCTCCACTTTCTTCTGAATCTGTTTCAATCTTTTCGTTATTTCCTCTTATTTTGAAACTAATTATTTCGCTTTCAGCCACTTGTGGTTCTTTTCTTGTCTTCCTTCGTTCACCTACTTCTGTCCCTCCTCGAGGTTCTTCCGGTTTTGTGTTAGTTTCTCTATCTGCTTCTAAATTTCCCTGTTCTTGTGTTTGACTATCTGTCCCTACTGCTCCTCGGGGTTTTTCCGATTTTTCTAACTTTTGGTCTGAAACTCTCCCTTCTTCATCTATTAATATTATTTTCGAAGGAATTTTACCACAACTTGTACTTGGTTGTTCACTGTCACTGTTTTCTGGCTCAGTTTCTTCTCTTATGCTTTCAAAATTCCACTTTGTCTTTGAAATTTCTTCTCCTTCTGAATGTTCTGTATCAGATTCTGAACTGGTATCAGATATTTCCAGATGTCGACTTACAGGTCGATCTTCAAATTCTGGAAATTCAGCTATTTCTTCTATTTCTTCTTCTTCTTCTATCGTTTCACTTGTAGTTGGGTCTCCCAGATGTCGACTTACAGGTCGATCTTCAAGTTCTGGCACCCTGTTTGTCTCCTCTTCTCTTTCTGATGCTGAACTGTTGTCTAATATTTCCAGATGTCGACTCACAGGTCGATCTTTAGGTTCTGGAACTCTGATGGTGTGGCTGGCATGTACCCAGTGTTTCACTCCTGCACACTTAACTGCGGTGGTCGTCATTAGGATCACTTGTCGTGGTTCGTCCCAGCGAGGAACCAAACAATTTCTTCTCCGGTGGACTTTTATTCGAACCCAATCTCCTGGATTCAAGTCGTGTGCTGGTTTTCTTTCAAGAGTGGTCGCATCCGGTCCAACCTGATGAAACACAGAAAGCACAACATCAGCCAATCCTTTGCAATAATCCAATACTAGATCATCAGTTATAGTCAGTAGCTTGTTGACAGGTACTTGAGCTTGTCTCATTGCTCGTCCCATGATTATTTCATGTGGACTGAGTCCAGTCTTCCTTTCCGGAATACTTCTGATTGTCATCAGAACCAATGGCAAAGCATCTGGCCATTTCAGTCCTGTAGCTTGACACATTTTTCCTAACCTGTTCTTGATTGTTCCATTTACTTGCTCTACTATTCCAGAAGCCTCTGGTCTGTATGCACAATGCAGTTTCTGTTTAATACTAAGGGCTTCACAAATCAATTTAACTAATTCGTTTTGGAAATGTGTTCCTCTATCTGTTTCAATCGTGACTGGAAAACCATACCTCGGAATGAATTCTCGCAGCAAAAGTTTTGCTACTGTGATACTGTCATTCCTTCTTGTTGGATATGCTTCCACCCAACGGGAAAACAAACAGACGACCACTAAAACATACCTCAATCTGCTGCAAGGTGGCATTTCTATGAAATCCATCTGCATTCTGGTGAAAGGACCCCCTTCTCGTCCTATTCTCCCTAGACTCACTACTGTCTTACTTCCTGGATTTAACTGTTGACAAGTCAGACATCTTTGACAAAGACTCTCAGCTATGGCTCTGAATTTTGGATTGTACCATGTTTGTCTAAAAAGTCTGATCATTGAATCTCTCCCAATATGGGCTTGCCCATGGTACATCCGTGCCATGTCAGAAATCATGCTATCAGGCATAACTGGTCTCTCATCCCTGTAAACCCATACATCAGTTTCTTCATGTTTCCTGCATCCTGCTTTTAGCCAAGTATCTTTTTCTTCATCTTCTGCAGCCTCTTGTAACTGTCTTACCTCATCCCATGTTTCAATTGAGTTAGTAAAAAGCAATGGACAAGAAATATGCTCTCTCTCGCGGCATTTGTTTAAAGAAACCACATTCTTTGCACAGTACTGTGCCATTTCGTCAGCATATTTGTTGCCAACAGTAATGTAGTCTTCCCCATTTTTATGTGCATTGCACTTCACTACAGCAATCTCTTTAGGCAGCTGTATCGCCTCAAGCAACTTTTTCACAAAATCTCCATTCCTTGTGGGTGTCCCTGCAGACGTCAAGAAACCCCTTTGTGACCAAATCTGACCAAAATCATGCACGACCCCAAAGCCGTACTGGCTGTCAGTCATAATCGTAACCTGTACATTTCTTCCCAACTTACATGCTTGAATCAGAGCTACTAATTCTGCAACTTGGGCAGACCGTACACCTTTCAGACAAGATGCTTCCAATACAGTTGCTACTGTGCAAACTGCATATGCTGCACTTAGAACTCCATCACTCGTTCTTAAACATGAGCCATCCACAAACAGAATGTAATCTGATTCTTTCAAAGGCTCATCTCGTATATCAGCTCTTGGTTTAGTACAGTATTCGAGCACATTCAGACAATCGTGATCTACTTCATCCATTTCAATCACATTCTCTTCATCTGGCAATGATGTTGAAGGATTCACATTCATACATCTGTCAATGGTCACATTATCTGCACTCAAGATTACCTTTTCATACCTAGTCAGCCGACTATGTGTCATGTATTGTGTTTTCGTTCTTGTCAACAGAATTTCCACAGAATGGGGAACATACACCATGGATACACCATGGATACCCCATGGATACCCCATCACTATGCCTTCACTCTGTTCCAGACTCACACAAGTAGCAGCAACCGCTTTCAAACATCCAGGCAACGCTTTCGCTACGGGGTCTAAAACAGCTGAAAAATATGCAATTGGTCTTTTCATAGTTCCATGTCTCTGCACCAAAACTGAAAATGCACATCCATCTCTTTCACTGCAAAACAGCTCAAAATCTTTCTCATAGTCAGGCATTCCTAATGCTGGAGCCTCACACAATTTCTTTTTCAGTTCTCTGAATGCTTTCATTTCTTCATCATTCACTTCAAAAGGATCTTTAACATCCTTCTTTGTCAGTTTCTGCAATGGTTTAGCAATTAGTGAAAAACGCTTATCCATTGTCGACAATATCCAACCATTCCCAAAAACATTCTTACCTCTCTTTGTGTCATTGGAGCTCTCATTCCTTGAATCATTTTTATTCTCTCTGTCGTTACCTTTCGTACTCCCTTCTCAATTTTATGCCCTAAATACTGGACTTCTTGTTTACAAAACTGCAATTTTGAAGGGGACACTTTATGTCCTCTTTTTGCTAAATGATTCAGCAAAGCAATCGTGTCATTAACACATGCTTCCTTTGTTTTTGATGCCACCAGTAGGTCATCAATATACTGAACCATTACTGACTTTTCTGGCATTCTTAAATCTTCCAATGATTTCTTTAGGATCTGATTAAAGATTGAGGGACTCTCTGTATACCCTTGAGGAATTCGGCACCATGCCAAAATACGCTCTCCAAACCTAAACGCAAATATTGGCTGGCTATCTGGATGTAATGGAATAGAGAAAAATGCATGACATAAATCAATCACTGTGTACCACTCTGCTTTGCGTGGAATCTGGTATAGAATCACGGCAGGGTTCGGTACTATTGGGCAACAAGGTACAACAATTTTGTTTACCTTTCTTAAATCCTGTACGATTCTATATGTTCCATTTGGCTTTTTCAGTCCCATTATTGGCGAATTACATGGACTGCTCATGATTTCTTTTAGAATCCCTTGTTCAATCATTTTATTTATTACTGGCGTTATTCCTTCAATTATTTCTGGAGTCAATTTATACTGGGGTGTATTTGGGTAACTTGTTCCTTCTTTTACTGAAATTTTTACGGGATCTACTCCTTTCATTAATCCTACATCTTCTCCTGTCAAGTCCCACACTTCTTCTTTTACTGTCCCTTTCAACTCAATTGGGATTTTCTCTGCATCAAATACAGGAAACAAATGATTTACTTCTGGTTCCAAATTTACCATTGACATTTTGTACAGTACATCCTCATCTGGAGTTTGAAATGCAATTCCGTCTGGAGTACAATAAATTGTGCAGTTCATCTTACACAATAAATCGCGTCCTAAAAGGTTAACAGGACTACAATCACACACCACAAATCGGTGCATTTCATTAAATGGACCAATTCTTACCTTTACTAATCTAGTAAGAGGCGTTTCAATTTGCTGATTGGAAACTCCAACCACTTGTATATGTTCACCTGAGAGAGGAAGATTTGGAATTTCCACTGACCTAACAGTAGAACGGGTAGCTCCAGTGTCAACAAGGAATGTTATATTTGCACCATTCACTTCTCCATCCACAAATGGACCTGACTGGTCTACCTCTAGAGTTGCGCCAAGCACGCACTCTCCCCTCTCTTTCAGACACCGTCATGAGCTTTCATACGACTCATCCTCACTCTGTCGTAACCAATATTGTGAGATTTCAGCTGCACGTGACAACTGTTTTACCTGTTCTCCTCCGTAGAATCCTGTTTCTGCACTGTACTTCTGTTGATTAGCACTCTTGGGAAGTGGTGGTTGTGGCACCTGACCTTGTTGAGTAACTACCTCACTCTGCACCTGTGAATTTAATGTTTGATTTTCTACATTAGGTTTAGGAGGAAATTTACACTTGTTTCTCCAATGCCCTAGCTTTCCGCAATTGTGGCATGGCCACTTTTTCTTCGCCTCATCTATGCTCATTTGTCCTTTTCCTTTACCTATATTAGGTCGGGATTTAAACTGTCCTGTTTCACTGCTAGTATTATTCAATTGAGCTTCTTGCTTCTCTGCAACTTTCACCTGTGCCCACATGGCTTTTTCTTTCAATTTACGCTGTTTACTCTCAATTTCATCACTGCAATACATAGCAATTATTTGTCCCTCTCTAGTCACTACCTTTTTGTCCTTCTTAAAGAAGTTCTTAACTTTCGACATCCAAGACGTTTTCTCTTTTCCATACTCATAGTACGTCATTATTCACAACCTTTCTCTCCTTCAACAATCGGTAAAAATCAACTCTGTTCCCTATGCGTTTATTTCAACCAATGTTAGCGCGACTCACACCAACACTCCAATCACAACGATTTCTGTCTACGGCGCACTGTCCAATCCCAGCGCGGCTTTTGTCTACGTCACTTCGCTCCTGTTCTCATGTGACTAGCGCACTGTCCAATCCCAGCGTGGCTGTTGTCTACGTCACTTCTGCTCTTGACCCCTCCTTTACAAAATTTATCGGCAATTTCTTTTTCAACAATTCTTGTTAGTTACAACATTTTATCCACATTTCCATTGTCTGATTCGCTAAACCGAAAAGATAGCTTTGATCATTCACACAAGAATTCTGTATTTTCCAGTAGGCAGCGCTTACCTCTACCCTACCACAGAACTTTCAGTTACGTCGATAAAGTAGCACTTCCCTCTACCTTACCCTTCTTTCAAGCAAACAATAAACCAGTTTCTCTGGGGATAAAACACATGTGGAGACTATACTGCTCCTGAGAATTAAGGCCAGAGTTTCACAAGAAAACCGATCACTATTTCACTTACACACCTTTTATACGCAAAATGTCCCTAAATAACACAACCTGTGTCATTACCAAATTGAACTCAGACAATGTAAAATTCCATGCGACTTCTCTTGCCACACGTGTTCCACTTCCTACTTCCCGGAAGCGTGAAAACTTACATATAACATAACGCGACTCAACAATAAGTGTTAGACATAAACTTATCAATAATCTATAATCAAAAATCAATAATCACCAAACTAATCTATAGTAACCATAACTCTGCTACCAAGAAATCTGATCCAGCGCTTACAATAAAAATATTTTCTCCTACTATGTTTTTGGGTCATCCAGGTGCAATTATTTCTCTAACACACACACTATATCCATATGACGGTGGGGCCCATAACACCGCATATACATTCACTTACTCATTTATTTCCCTGGATTTTCCTCTGACATGAAACCTAGGAGAAAAACGATTTGCTGGAAGGAGACGGGATACCTCTTTTATTAAGACACAATAATTCTCATTTGCTTTTAAGGTATTCCGCTCATTGGTCGATGGACCAACTAGTAGGAATCAGTTGATGGTGATTAAGACCAGCTCAATCACAATGAACTCTTTTACCAAAGCATTATTAATCATTATGCTAAAGAAAATCACTAAGTCATTTGTTTAAAGAATAATAAAGTTTATATAAAGTTTTGAATGCAGAAAATTCGAGATTAATTTATTATTCAGATCATTGCGTTTATCATCATTATAAGAATAATTGTAAATTGCATGACACTTTTATTAGACCGAAAATGAGGTTATCATACTAAAGACTCTATAGATCAACCTATCTATCTCTCGGGGAAATCCTAATAATTCTAATATAAATCTTGTCAAATGCTAGTTCTCCTAAAGCGGCATTTCATACTCAACTGGAAAAGGAAAATAACAGCAGCAGCATCAGCTCGTCAGCATCAGCAACCGCAAACTCTCCCATCTACAGCATCTAACTTCTTCAGCATCTCCCGCAGCATCCCGCAGCATTCTAACTCCCTCCCACCAAGAGTAGGTCTTCTTATACCCTAATTCTAGCTTACAGCATAAAATGTTTCTTCTTACATGGCGCGATTCATTCTCATTGGTCCAAAACTCAGGTCCCTATACATTCTAATCAAACTTCCTGGTCTTAACTAGTTCCGTGAGGAATGTCCATGCAAGCATCGTTTCCCACAGTTCATGCACTTGCTCATCCGTTTCGATCAGTCCAAATTGTTTCTTTTTCTGCAACAAAATGTATAATAGAGTTCTTTCTATTGATTCAACCAGGCTTCTCACGCTTCTTGCTGATCATCTTGGCACACATCTGCTCAGAAGGGTCACAGCAGCCTTGACCATACTTTCATCTTAGCCTCTCGGCATCAGCACGTGATCATCCCTTTGCAACAGCCTCTCTCCTCTATCACATGGTCGCATCCGCTCCTGCGCACTCTAGTAAATCGCGGCCATTTTATATTACTGCTCGGCAGGCCTAAGCGCACTATTTCTAAAGAAAACAAAATGTTATTAAAACAATGAAATATAAACCCTCCCGTCTTTCTACGTACCCCAATTAGGTATTACCTAGCAGAAGCAACATATAAAGCTGTCCCTTACTTACCATCGCTTTATTTTGCAACCACACGTTTTATTCAAAGCACAAAAACATGCATTTTATTATTATTTCAGTACGCAAAATATTATGTTATATTAGAAACGTAAACAACTATTAGTTCATTACTTTGCACATTAAACTGCGTGTTATCCTTTCCCCAAACATACATTGTTGGTTATTTACTTGAACGAACATGTTTATTATTATTATACGAAAATATTAGGAGGTTAACATTTTTATATTTACCCTGCTCCATCACCGTCAATGATGTAAATTGTGATGTCAAATGTGTTGCTATTTTTGTTGTTAAGAGAAGTTAATTTTGGCGGTCATAGTAGCAATATCCATAATTGGAAAATCTCAGTAGTTTGTAGATTTTTTATCCTATCTATATTTCTGAGGGAATTAATAATGTTTTTTTTTTTTATAACAAAGGATAGTAACATATCTTAGTAGACAACAATAATGTCCATTAATCAAATTTTTTGTCAGCAATTTTCTTAACTTCTCTTATGACATACTTTGACCACAACTCACAGTAGTCACAATCCATGATCTGTGGCCGTGCCATGCAGATACTGTGCAAATGGCATGGCCAAATGTGCGCTACCTCTACCGGTCCCACACCACATTCTTAGCATCCATGTCTGCCAACCCACAGTGTTTATCCTACAGCAGTATGCTAATGTTACTATACAGAAAGTTAAATCCCAACTCTAATCTTAACCTTAAAACCATTTCAATTGAAATATTTCAGGATACATTTATATAAATAAGAACCAAACAATTTATGGAGGTACACATAATTAAAGAATGATTTAATTAGCTGCAAGGGCTAGCATAAATTGGTCCCACCTGACCTGAAAGAAAAGCACCAGAGTGGCCACATGTATGCAGAATAGGTATGCACAGCTTAGAATAGATACATAACAATATCTCAGCGCTCCTAAGGAGAGGATAGGGAAAGGGAAAGCAGAGAGACAAAAGTAAAAGTCAACACAGTGTAAAACAAATCTGTATTCCACTCTGCCTTCTGGAAGAGAATCCCTTCAGTCCACCCCAATGTGAAACTCTCCACACCAGTAGAGGGAATCAGTTCTGAACGGAGTCCAAGCTGTTAAGAAAGGCCCAGCAGACGCCACCAGGGAGAACACATACATGTTCGTGCACCACTCAGTTCTCGATCTAACTCTGTGGACAACTGATGCAGTGAGCCCTCTCCATGGCAGTTCCTATAGAATTTCCAAGATTGTTTTCTTCCTAATCAGTGTCTATGGACCCAGGTCTGTAAGGAACAGCATTTTGTCACCTCAACCCCCCACTGCACCACTCTATGTTGCACTTCAGCCCTCAGAGTTTATTCTCAGATGTGCACTACCATAACAGTGGCACTAGATCCTTCCTTCGGTTGGTTTGCCCAGATGGAGAGCCTGTAAGCTTTTACCACAACATCACAGTTATTAACCTGTTATATGCCCAGACGTTCAGCAAACTCTCTAATGCTCATTCCTGAGCTTTTCTGCAAGGACCTCCTTGGGACCCCCAGAACATAGGAGCCCCTTCCGATAATGTCCAACACCTCAATTTATTCTTTCTTCCAATGTGACAAAGGCGCTCTCAGCCATATCCTCAAACGTTTCCACCTCAACCATGTCTGCATCCAACTCCTTCACATGACTAACCTTACTTCCAGGACACTCCACCTTCTGCTCCATCACTCCATGTTCACTATGTAGGACATTTACAGATTTCATTAGTGCCTGCTCGCCCTGTGACATGGCCCCGTCATGACTAGGTGGGGCAGGAATAGCCTTTCTGCTGCTCTTTGACAAGGTTTTCTTTGGTTCAAAGAAGTCCTTCTTGTCTCTCCTTCTGTGTGCAATGCCTCTCATCCAAGCAGCATCTCGAGCCACAGGATAGCACGGGCCCCAGTGCAGCCTTTTCGTGCTGGGGCACTTGTGTGGGGAAATTTCAGGTGCATTACATTAAGCTGGGTCTTGGGGTTACTGGAATCTGGACTCTTGGCCACTGGCAGGGAAATACTACCTCTTTCCCCCAACTGGTCTCCAGACCCGCATGGCCCCACCTGGCCTCCATCCGGGAAAGCCGCTGCATTCGTTAGGGAAACGCGGATGCGCAACAGTGAGCCTTACTTTTCCTAAAATCCTTCTTATTTCTGATATATTTTATTGTGTGAATTGGTTATATGCAAATTGTTTGTTCAAACATCTCCATTATCCACTTTCCAGAAGAAGTTGCTAGAGTTGTTGTTATCATTGGCTGCTAAAGTACTGAAAAGGTGTATCACCACTTTTGGTACATAGTGGGTGGGCATGGATTACTATTACCAGACAAGGAGCTAATTTGTGTATGACTATAATTCATAAACCATTATCTTCTCATCAATTGTTCTGGAAACCACTTGATGATTATATCCATAACTTATCTTGATCATTAATTATTTATATTTGTTTATCTAAATATTGACTAATGCTTCTAATATGACACTGTACTTTATATTGCATTGTTAGCTCAATTGTATTTATTTAATTTCTGTATTATGTTGCACTAGTTATGTACCTAGAACTTTTACTTGCTGTTCACTTTAGCAATTACTGGTTAGAAGTTTTCCCTGCATAGCTTTTTGTTTGTATACTATTATTATTATAAAATCAATAAAATATTTTGAACAAAAAAATCACGGACCGCTTGCACACAAAGTAGGACAAACCTTAAAACAAGTATTCCATTTTCTAAACATACTGTAAGAACAGAAACCAGCATTATTAAGAATGATTAATGCATTGTGTCCACTTTTTAGTCAGCAAACGATATTCCCTCAGAGCTTTGCACTCTCTTCCGTTTGAACCTTTGCAACAACAACCCAGTTACAATTCTCTCTTCACATTATGCTTAGCAGGTGTGGAGCCATTATGATGCTTAATGGGTCAAGCTAAGTAGCATTCAAATCCTCAAAGCCACAAGTATGTTCTTGAAGGCCATCTGCAGGGTACAGGGAACACATTACCCTTACTAGAAAATTCAATCTCAATACAGTGGTCAAATTGGAAAGATACCTGCTTTGTGAGACAGACAGGACAGGAGGTGCATTTGGAGATTTAGAGGATTATGAGATTCATCCAACAGAGAAAAAAAGGGGAAAATAAAAAGACGTTTTTATATTTACACCACAAACACACTACACATATGCTTCTTTCTTTTTAATACTTTATTTTCAACGGTTGCCATAAAAACACATAAGAAACAATACATTAAGACAATTAAAACCATGAAGTCTTTAAAATCGTTAAAATCATGGCATATAAAATGTAAAAAAAAGTCATAGAAGAATATAAAACTAGCAGCATATGGGGGAGATGTTCATAGTGTTTGAAATATGAAATGTTCGAAATAATCTAGTAGCCCACATCCATAACTCACAGGCAGCATGTTGTTGAAGAAGTCACAACCAGTTGCAAGATACAACCATAGGAAGCGTACAAGTACCAGGACCTAATTAAGCGACAACGGGGCAACCCTTTTCTGTCTATATCTCCACATGTATAAAAGGTAACGTGAGACAGAAAATACAATTGATTGAGCAGTGCCTGACCATAATATCCTTGTTGCAGTTTTATAGTCCCTGATGCCCATATTGCGACACAGTGGCAAAATCCATGTCCTGCTGTGTACATGATAACGCGGGCAAAAATACAGGGCATAATCTATGGTTTACTTGCCCTCAGAGCAAAAAGGACAACTCAACTCTGATTCGGCATGGGGGTGATGCCACTTCACAGTAAATGTTCGAAGTGGCAAAGTCCCGACGTGGAACTTAATGTAGAGTAACATGGCAGCCGGAGGCTCAATTGCATCCATATACTCTTCCGGATGTTAAGTGTCTGTAAACTCCATAAAAGCCAAGGTCAGGGAGCCCACCCTTCTGGCCCTGTGAAGCCCACCCTCTGAATGTCTTCAGTACTTCTCCTTGAGCGTAGACTTGGATATGCTACATGACATTTCAGGGTGAGCCCACATATTCTCACACCCTGTCTCTACTAAATACCATTTGATATACCCCAGTCATGAGATCCTAGCAGCCCCAGGGAGTTTTAATATTTCTTCTAAGCCCATTTGAAAAGGCAGTAGGTCCACTGAGGACCAGATCCTCCTCCAATACAGCAAGGGTCTGAGTCTTACCCTCAGGACAAGGGGTCAGATGCCAAGATCTAGCCGGAGTGGGATGAGTGAGGTACTGACAGGGAGGATAGTGAGGAGTCATATAAAACGATTCTCCATCAGTTCCATGTCATTAACATTGTCATGCCCCCAAAGTTCCCCACCATATAAAGACCCCCCGCAGGGTTTGTAAATTATAGATTTGCAATGCAGGGGTTATTGAACGGAACCTAGAACCCTTCCAACCTCTCAAAATGCCACCAATATAATGTTCCAGTCTAAGTTTGCACTTTTGAATCTAGGGAGAGCAGCCAAAATACTTGTTGAGAGTGAACCCTAGGTAGTCAAAGCTAACGACCCTCTCCAATGGGAAGCCGTTAAGGACCGGGTGCAACCAAGACGTGTGGTAAGGATTCAATACCATGTGTTTAGTTTTGTTGAGGTTGATCTCCAGTCCTCTCTGTCTGCAGAAGACACCAAACTGGCCCAACAGATTTTGAATGCCCATTGAGGATTTCGTGATCAGCAGGGTGTTGTTCGCGAACAGGAAATCCGGGACCTTCTTATTAGCCAGACTCAGGGCATCATGCTTACAATGCTCCAATATGGTCACCAAATCATTATTGTAAAACAAAAACAGGGTATGAACTAAAACACATCCCTGTCTTAGCCCCCCCGAGACACTGAAATGGGGTCTGTCAACTCCACAGCAGAACCACACCTGACCTGTGCATAATTATCCAGGTGGAGCCTCCTAAACACATCAACTAAATATTTCAGGACACCTATGTCAGTCAAAACCTTCCACAAGGCCTCCCTTGGAACGAAGTCAAACGCCGACCGAAGGTCGACAAAAATTACATAGAGGCACCCACCTCCCAACGTGATGTACTTCCAATAAATTAGTTGCAATTGGAGCACTTGGTCGGTGGTATTGGTCCTTGCCCTGAACCCAGCTTGCAAAGTGGTCAACACTCCTACGTCCTCCATCCAATCTTGTAATCTTCTCACCAGAATTCGACTAAAGGGTTTCTGCGAGCTGTCGATAAAACCAATAGGGCGTTTTTTGGTCGTAACGGACCTATGGCCCTTTTTGTAAATTGGGACAATTTCAGGCCCTGTCCAAGTCCGCAGCATGGTAAGACCATTCCTGATATTATTAAAATGCAGGGCATGGTAGGGACTCCAGATCTTCTAAGCTTTAAACAGGTCCCCCGGTAACTTGTCAAGCCCTGGCGCTTTCCCTGGGATAATTTAATCAATAGCAATGGCAACTTCACTCACAGTAATAGGGCAAGAAGCACAATCAGCCTGGCAGGCCAAAATATCCCCAGAGGGAACACTGGGTAATTGGCCTTCCTCTTCCCATTTCACTGGGGCAGCCGAACCATTTACAAGTCTGGAAAAGCTCACACCTTCAAATGCCCCTTGACAGGACTCACTACAATGCCAGCGGGTAGCGATAGGGCCAGCTCATTGAACCCCAAATCACACTCATAGAGTCCTGTGAAATGATCAACCCTAGCAACAGCTGTTATATTACTACACAGCGAGGCTGCAAAATCTGGACCCTTGTTAGCCACTATTTGCTAAAAGGAGCGATGGTCTTTCCCCATGATTGCAACCAATAATGCCTCCCATTTGGCCACTTCATGATCTTGCTTGACCTTATCCAGTGTAACTTTATAGGAAGCTTTAGCTTCCATGATTGTAGCTCTAGTCCCACCTTTAACAGCGACCATTAAGGCACGCCTAGCTAGCCGACATGCCTTGGCATGCCATTTGACCTCATGAGCCCATTTTGGGAGAGTCCTAGTCTCTACCATAGAAAGATCCCTTAAGGAGCAACAGAAGGAATTATGGATGGCTGTATAATCCTCCCATGAGGTAGCTGCAAGGGAACTCCCTCCCAGGGCCAGGACTGCTTCCAAAGCAGTAGCAAGACCCTCATACAGCTGTGCCTGATTGATTGGGGTTGGGAGCGATGACACTCCATCTCAGTCTGCGTCGATTGCTAGTTGGAAGTAACCTCCTATCAAAAGGTTTGAGATCTTGAGATGGAATACTAATGCCCAACGAACTCAAGTAGAGGTCCAGGGCATTGTGATCACTGTCCTTCCTAGGGACTACCTCCACGTCGATTACTTGCGACCACAGGCTGATGTCCATCAATATATAATCTATACTGCTGACGCCACCCTGTTGACTGAAGGTGACCTTCCCCTCTTTATCTGATAGGGTTATCCCATTGCAGACATTCAAACCATTATTAAGAGTAGAGGCATTTAGTTGCAGGGCAGCTAAGGCCATTCATTGATTTAAGTATGGGCTCTATGATTGCCCATACTTAATCGCCTTTCCCACTAAATCTACTGGTGGGGATGCCAAGGGGCTCGAAATTACAATTACGATCACCCGCTACAATTCTGAAAATGCCAGCTGGAGTAGGTGAAAGATGTGCATTAACTACATCAATAGCAGCTAAGCTGACCATGTTACCTTCATGCCTACAGTAGACATTGTACAAGCATAACTAAACCTCATCAGGAAATTGCAAGAGTACACACAATATGTCAGGAGTCCCAAGGTCAATAACTTTGGAAATACAAGCCAGGGTGCTTCTCAGCCAGATTGCAAGTCCTCCCCGTCAGGAGTCCGGAGAACGACAACCTGAGACGCAAGAACCGCAACGAGAGCTGCATCAGGGGACAGCGGGACAACTGCTACCGGCAGCTCGGAAGAAGGCAGTGAGACAGAAAACCGGGGAGTCTGCACCAGTATTCAAGGCAGGCAGCACCAGGACGCCACAGCTTTGACTTCGAGCCGTGGCCAAAGGCAAGTTCCACATTGGGGATTTCGGGGTCGCTGGTGACATGGTTGGTCTGAAGGGATATTCTCAAGGAAAGGGGAAGAAAGGATGTTAACAACCTAAGCACTCCTTCACGTTTCCCTTTTGATTTCCTTGGCACAAAACACGGGTGTCGGTGGCGGTTTCCCGGCCTTAAAGCCCAGAGCCTCAAAGAGTTCTTTCTTGTGTGTTTCTTTCCGAGGTACCGGGTGAAACAAACTGGAGTATCTAATCCAGGAGTGGACAAATTAAAGCTCTTCTACGAGGACTTCTATACAGAAAGGTGGGGGAACCCAGTCCAAAGATTATATCCGGAAGATCTACCATATAACATAGTGGCTGAGAGTTGTTGGTGCCAGATCTTCTGTTTGTCATTTTCACAATAAATATTGCTATTGATTAAATTATCCCAGGGAAAGCAAGGGCTTTTGACATCCTTACTCTCTTAACAAGCAGATGCAAAGGATTGGAGACTATTGGATGCATGAGACTGCAACATATGATCATGGGGGAGCTAGAAACTTCAGGTGCAGATGGAGGATAATCTACAGCTATGTGATGGGAGAAAACCATGGAGCTGGTTCCTGCCTCCCTGCCATTCGGAATCCCAGGCACCCTCTGACACTCCAAGGATGCAACTAGTAAATCATTAACATCCAAACCTGAGACTGGCAGATATCTGTTAAAGGTGGAGACACTAGGAGCACCCAATACTTCTAATCGATGGTTGACATCCCCCCACTCCTTGGAGGTCGGCCAGATCAGCTAGATGGCCTGGACAGGCTAGGTTTATAAAAGTAACCCAGTGGAACAATACTTAAGGCTGCTCCTGCGCTACCAAACCAGAACCCGGATTTGATCAGGGGGTGCGCCAAGCCTGAGTTCCCGTAATTGATGGCCACACATTCCCCCTCAGATGATTTCCATGAATGGCCAATTCACCCAATTCTCCTCTCTAAAAGTATGTAATTATACTCCGGTATGGTAAATGCAGTGTTCCATGAGAGCCAGTGACAGACTTTTTTTTCAGTTCCATGGATGAATCCTTCCTGTGGGCTGGTAGATGCACTAGATGGAAGAATAATCCCTGCCCCTGTTGCTATAGATGGTGAATGAACAATTGGGGCAGATAGTTCTACAAGGGGCAAGGGCATCTGGTTGGCATTGCAGTTATCGATATTGATGCTGATCAGTGTCCGGGTAAGTGAGTAAGAGGGGACCTCTAGTGGCAGGGGATGATTGGCTTGTGAGATAGCTCCTGACTGGCCCCTTCCAGATATCTTAACCTATCTGCAAAAGGAGAAAATTGTGGATGCCACTATAGATTTAACTTGATCCAAGACAGCCTCCCACGTTAATTTTGGCCCATCCCCTCTCACATCAGGATTGTTAATTGACGCCAGCACCACTTGGGGAAGACTGAGATTTCTGAGTGCTGGTGGATAAACAGGTGATGGGCCCCTGCTTTTTAGACGTGCCTTTGGTTTTCCTCTTCTTCCTTGCAGAAGGTTCACTAGGGGACAAGGGCAAGCCTGGAACAGTCATAGATGGCTCCCTATCCAAAGTCGTCAGAGAGGCATGACTTGGGGCCACTGTGGAAGTTATACTTGTGCAGCTTTCAGGGGCAACCTCAGTGGCTTCAGATGGTAGTAGCTCCAAGCTGTCTGCGACAAAACTGGGCCTCTCTCCCATGTTGAGGGACAAGCGCCTCTCAGCCAATTCTATGTCCTTGGCAACTACGCTAACTGCTCGAGCCAGGAAGGAGTCTAGTTTTGTGACAGCTGGAGGATTTACAATGGTACTATGCTTCCCTGTAGCCAATTTGTGCTTGCCCATAGCTTGAGCTCAGAACCAAGAGGGTGGGCCCAGCCCAGCCCAGCCTCCTCTGGGCTCTGACGGGCGCGGAGTGGCCAGCCCTTGGCCCGGGCTTTGCCAGGGTGTGGCCCATGCATGTCCCACAAAGCGGGTCTTCCAAGTGCTCTTTAAAATGCTGATATCACCAGGAGCAGGTGTGGGCATTTGCGGGCCTCCTCGGTCACCCGCAGTGTTATGGGACTCGTAGTCCCTCCCAAAGTGCAGGCAAGCAATTTCTCCCATATGCACCAAACAAACTCATTCACTCTTTTACTTGTTGTACCCTCAGGTTTTTGCCTTAACAGTTTTTGTTGACTGTAGAATTCTGTGCTCTTTACCCCTGCTAATCTGCAGTAAAGGGCATGAGCTTTCTCTTTTTTTACATAATTAAATGTTTATGCGCCTAATTGGTATATTTAACTTACCTATAAGCCCCTAGTATATGGCACAAAGTATACCCAAGTATGTTACTAGTGGGCAGCATCACCCATTGTGCCACCCAGTGTAGTGACAGTGCAAATCTGACTGCAGGTTTACCATTTTTAGCCTGGCTGATGCATGCAACCTGTCAAAATAACTTCTTTTCACAGACTTAAACCTTCCTTTTAAGTAGTAATAAGTCACCCCTAAGTAGGCCTTACTGCCTATAAAGCAGTGTGCATGGTATTTAAAAGAAGGATCCAAAAACTATGTCCTTACAGTGAAAAGGCCCCAAAAACTATTTTCACTGTAGCAGGGTTAGCTGCTCCTTAGCTGCACCTTGATGAGGTGTTAACTAGCTGCCATGAGAAAGGCCTTAGGTGTGGGGAGATGTTCTTTTCCTCTGGGAGGATGACCATCTGAGCTGTGCTAAAGAACTTCATTTGCTTCAAAGAAGTCTACGCTGTCAGAGGCAAATGTTAGCTGACTCCTGGGCCCTCTTTTGTCCCCCGAGCCAGTCAGGCACCAATACCAAAAGAAAGGTAGCTGCCCCCAGAACTAGTGTAGAGCGACCACAGGGGAGGGGCTGATTATTTACCTGGTCTAAGCTCTGGAGTGGGCACACAAACTCTGCACAAGGGGAGAAGGGTTTAACTAGCTTGGATTTAGGCAGAGAGAGGCACTGTGGGAGTGTTTGCAGTAGGGGACACAGGAAGTACTGCAAAAGCGGGTAGGATTGCCCTGGGAACCTATACCTGATTGGTTAGGGAGGGGTCAGGGGTCAACACGGTCCAGAGGCAGGTGCGAAGCATAAATGTGGCACCCACAGTACCCACCTCAGAACATGTTCTGGACCTGCAGAAGAACAGAACAGAACAGGGCTTGCTGTCTGTGACCTAACAAGAGCCTAGAAGACAGGACCTTCTCTCCCTTTTGTACCCATGTAAAAGATGTGGTCTGCAAGGGTCATAATGCTGACCTTCTCTTCGAGCTACAGAGACACAACAAGCTACAAGAGGCCTTTCCACAACTGCCCAGCTGACCAATTCCAACTGGACCTACCCTGGGCCCTGCTGCTGGCCTCTGCTGAAGTGAGTCGTGAACCCCAAGTGCTGTTCCCAAGGTCCTGGACACTGGGCTGGTGTCAAAGTGTACTCCTCCTAACTTTCCTGAAATCTGGGACTTAGAAACTTTTTGTCTTCAAAGAACTCCAGAGAACCGAAACTTCCTGCCAAGCTGATCTGACGAAGACGTGTTGCTGGTCGGCCAAAGATTAAGATTGCCCTTGCTCTGAGTTTTTCCACAGCAGCAAGTCTGATTCAAAGGAACCTCGCAGAGAAGGTTTCCGGCTTCATGGAGCCCTCTTCAGCTACACCTTCCAGTTTTGCCCAGTTGGAAGAATCCGATCTCTAAAAATGAGACTAAGGACCTGATTTAGATCTTGGCAGACGGGTTACTCCATCACAATGGTGATAGATATTCCGTCCACCAAATATAAATCCCATAGGATATAATGGGATTTATATTTCGGGAGATGGGATATCCATCACTGCTGTGATGGAGTAACCTGTCTGCCAAGATCTAAATCAGGCACTAAGTCTGTAGGCAGAAATCTTCACGGGCGAAGGCACAATAATTATTCAGTTGGCGAGGGACCTTCCTTAGGAGCAAATTCAAATTTCTCAGTGGCTTCATCGAAACCTTGTACAATGGCTATTCAGAAATGTGGAGCTCTCTTTGACCACAGCCTGCTGCCTGTCTCCGCTGTAGATTTTGGATTCCAATTCAGAGACAAAGTCCAAAAGTAAAGCTTCTGATCCAGTTGAACTTGGTTTCTGTATCTGACTCGTGCCCTATCGCAGTTGGCATTAACGTGTGCCTAAGTAGACGCCTGCGGTTGGTTCCTAATGGTTTTTGGCGCTATTTTTATATTTACATTTTAGATATTCATAAATCTGGATTCCCTTATTGGATATTTGTCATTTTTTAAATCAATTTATTTGTTATAGTTTACTCTATTTATCCAAATTGGTGTGGGATTTTTCTTCCATTGTGTTTTTACTTTATTAGTGTTTGAGTACTGCATAAATACTTCACACCTTCCTCTAGGTTAAGCCTGTTTGCTCTGTGCCATAGCTACCATGGGCTTGAGTCCAGGTTAATTTAGTGACTTTAAGGGTTCACCCTGAAAAGGGTTGTGGTTATTTAAGATGAGTACTCAACCCCTCAATTATTACCCACATTTCTTTCAGTGGTATTTTCTGCCTTCCTGTCATTCTGGCTTTAGATGTGGCTGAATGGTTCTTTAGAGCCACTGGAGAAAAGGTAATCAGTAGAATTTGTTGAATTCTCTTTTGATTTCAGGCAAACCAAAGTGCATTTTTTAAAATGGAATTTTCAAGTACAGTTATCAAAACTGAACTTTTCTATTGAATTCTATTTTTGTTTAAAAAAAGGGAAAATAACTTTCAAACAAGTTTCTATAATTTCCTCAGGCTCAATTATAAAGTTCAATTTTTCACAGTTAAGCCTTCACAGAGGACAATGTAACTTTACCTATGTAGTGGTAAACAATTTTGGCATACTTTCACAGAGAAGGGGACATGCTTATCTGCAATATTTAGGGCCTTATTCCGAGTTTGGCGCTCCATAGGACCACCGGACCCGTGGTGACGGTCCAACCACCTCCACACTGTGGGCCCGCTCACATTATTATGAGTGTGGAGGTTGGACTGCCACAGTACCGCTGCAACCGCCGGGGTTCAAGGATACCGCAGCGTTGCAGCGGACAGGAGCAATAATATGCTGGTGGTGCCGCTGTGATACTGCCAAGCATATTAGAAGTTGCCTGTCCAAGGCCCATCTCAGGGCAGTGAGCCCACCGTAAAAAGGGTGGCAGAGATGCAACACAGGCTGCCGCTCCTGGGCCTGGAGGGTGCATGTGGGGAGCCCTTGTAGTGCCCCCCTGGTTTTGCACCCCCAGTATGCCACACCGTGCAGGAAGATGAAGTCGGTGCTCTGAGAACAGTGGTCTGCATGTCAGGCTCTCCAGTGAGCCCGACAGACTGCTGCCTTAGACCGCCATAGCACCGTCTGCGAGAACAGGATTTAACTCCTAATCTGGTGAGTGGCAGCACCACAGCAGGTAGGTATGAAATTCTATGGGCCAAACTCCTGTACTCATCAAAGCAAAACGACCTGAAGAGGTTCTGGAAGCTAATCAGTGAGATCAAAAAAGGCCCAAGGGCAGTAAACAACATGAACATAAGTAAGGATGCCTGGGTGGAGTTCCTGAAGTTACCTCTCTCGAGGAGCATAAACAACTCAAACACTATATTGCCATCATTAGCGGACTCCACCATGGAAAGCAATACTTTTGTTGAAACCAGTCCACTGGAATATTCTACATTGTCTGTAGCCAATATGATTGAGAACTCATGTTCCAACTGTGCACCTGGCCCAAATGGCACCCCTCAAGCCCTATTAAAACAAAACATACCAATCTGGGCAAATTATATGGGCGCAATGTTTAACTCTATATTGGCCAGTGGAAGTATACCAAGAAGCTGGCAAGATACAATCATTCACCCCATCTTCAAAGGTGAGCTATCATCATCCCCAAGTAGATTTTGTTTGATAACGTTGTTAGATGTGTACCATAAATACTTTTCTTCCCTACTGCTACAGGATGTGACCGACCGGGCACTCAAAGCTGGAAGACTGCCCCTGAATCAGACTGAATTCACAAAGAATCAAGGGACCCTATCCAACCTGATGGCAGTGGGTCTGATCATGAAACGAGCAAGTGATAATCACACGCCACTGTTTATGTGTTTTGTGGACTTCAAGGCGCCCTTCGATATTGTCCCACGTGATAGATTGTGGGGATAATTACAGCACTGGGCGATCCCGCAAAACTTGTTGAAGGCAATAAGGCTATTATATATGAAGCAATGGGTCAGGATCAAGTTTGGTGACGGGAGTCACTGTCCAGGGAAGTGGGTTCATCAATAGGCTTGAAACAGGGATGTGTGCTTATGCTGTTCCTGTTTAACCTGGACATTTCTGATCTCTCGCCTGCCCTTGATGAGTTGGGGTTCAGCCTTGGTGGTCTGCCCATGCCAAAATCCTTTATGCATATGACCTGCTTTTACAAGTAAAACGCGAGTTGGCTTACAAAGAATGATTAATCAGCTCACAGAGTCACCAACAACAATTTACTAGAGATTCATTTTAAGAAGACAAAAGTAATCTCATTAAACTGGTGCATTTCTAAGCAGGGCAAATGGCTGATTATAGGGTCCCTGATAGAAGAAAGAACTACATACATATATTTGGGAGTCGTGCTAGATTCGAGTGCCTCTTTTCCACCACAAAAGGAAGCAATTAAAGGAAAAACAACTATTCTAAATGTTGTCTTCTTAACCCTAGGAAAAAGCCTCTGGGGTCATAATCTCTAACCTCTCATTACAGTGATCAAATCAAAACAGATCCCGACCCTATTGTATGTAAGTGAGATATTGCTTGGTCATGACGCAAACCTCCTGGATAAGTTTATAACACAGAGCCACAAATGAGTTTTCCCGCTCCCGAGGTCAGCCTCGCCTGCCCAAGTCAGGCTCAAATATTTCCTGGCAAAGCAATCTCTAGCTGGACGGGGCCTTCCTAAAATGTTGTTACAAAATGAGGAACACCCCAAAAGACTCTATGGTTTATCATGTATGGACTGAAATTAACCTACAAACAGGGAAAGGCTTGCAGGACAGTATTGAGAGACTCGGTCTCAGTGAACTATTCAAGCGAACAAGTTTTTAAGAAAACTGTAAATAAATGTATATGGGTGAAAAGCCGGTTGGAGGACAAATTGACCCTAGCCAACCGACCACATGGCTGGCTTGTGTTAAATTCCTACGATCTCCAACGTGATCAGCTCTATTTCGAGGTTGCCTACTCTAAAAACATCAAGAGGAAATTCATGTCGATGAGATTAGGGCTGTTTCCTACCTTGGATGACATCCCCAAGTGGCAGGCAGAGGGACAACTGGAGGATAAGAAGTTCCATCTATGCCCCCTGTCAAAGGAAACATTGTTGCATGTCCTCTGCCTCTGTCCACATCTACTTGTGCTCACAAGGGCCCTGCTAAGAAATGAATTTACTTTCCTAGGAATAAGAACCTGCAGGTCAGCGGTCATGAACTCTCCAAATCCTCGAAATATTATGTTGAATATTCAGCTAGTGCAGTTTCTTGACATTTTTAAATGCTTGAATAGGAAAAAGGTCCTCTGCTAAGACAGGAACTGTGAACCAGATTGGCGAGGATTGGCATAGAGGGTCCCTGGAAGACCGGCTGCAGAGGGTGTATCAGGCATGAGAGTGAGAGAATATTACGCCTTCTATCCCGTCTGAGGAGGCCTAAAGTGTTGCAGGGGTGCTTTGAAATTCCACTTGCCTCTCAGTCCTTAGAGGCCAAAGGACCCTGATAACTGTTATTGGTACCTTCCTGTCCATGGTCAGAGCATGAAGTATAAGAGGGCCCAGACCTCCTGGGGTCCAGAAGGGAAATTGGTTACACCTTGCACTTTTATACGCACCATGCATCTTAAAGTACAATACATTTATGGTTACATTTCAGGCTTTAAACACTTGCAGCTATGACAGGGGAGAGATTTCCCTATGGCACAATTCACCCCACCCCCCTTTGTAGTAAGCAGGCTGAGTTTCTCACCTCCTGTTCCAAAGATTGTCCTGTTACGCTGTTATGATGCACTTTCGTTTGCGCTCTAGCCTGATTGTGCCAGCTCTGCAAGGTCTTAAAATAAGATGGTTCTGTTGTTTAGATGGTTGGGGAGTGGCAAACCGTGGCCATCTGTGGGTACACTAGGGAAAGCGAATTAACATTTGTATGCCAAGGCTCAAGCCCTCTGTTTATCATCTGTTGCCTCGGTCTGCAGGATGCGCCTTATCTTCTGCTTTTATTACGTTCTTATATGTGTAAATATATGGTTGGTCTGGTTTGTCTGATTGCCTGTTTCTATGTTTATGGTTTTTATAAACTATATATTTCAACCCACGTAGTCCAGTATTTATAATTTTCCAAATTTTCTGGGTCATTGTCTTGATGTTGTTTGCAAGAAGATGTGGTTGTCCCCTTTATCTTGTCTGTTCTTCGTCTGTTAATTTGTTCAAGGAAGGCTTTAGGTTCAGGTTGGCTATTTAGTGCTCTATCGCAGCTTCTTATTACCTGGGCATGCGCTAGCCTCCAGTTTTTGTCTGAGGTTGTTGACCTGCTCGTCAAAATCGGTGGTTCTACCACAACGTCTCCTGCAGTAGAAAAACTGACCTAGTGACAATTGCCCTTCAAGGGGCTTGCATTTATACCCCTGAAGCCGTAGGCGCATGGGCTGCAATGTATTTTAGAGTAAAGTCTGTTTCCGCAAGATGTCTCACTGCAATGCCTGGAAACAGAACTATCCATATAACAAACATCATGATCGAACTGCCGATGAGAAATCACCGCCTTTAAAGGAACATGCCACTAAGTGAACTCACTTCATTGCTGCTTACCCAAAACCCCAAGGAGAATAAATGCTGGAAAAGTCAATTGGAAAACCCAATAAGCTAACAGTGCACGGCAATTCTACATCATACATGGCCAAAAGCAATAACAGTCTGATATTAAAAAATGAGAACCGTTTTGGAGGAAAACCTAAAATCTTATTCAGTCGTCTCTACAGTTGTAACCATTTGGAATGCTTCAAGTCCTTGTCTACATTGCATAATCCGCACAACCTTTCTTGCTCGTGCTTTTCTCCCAACCACAGCCTTAAATTTTTAAAGAAATGTAGAGCGTCATCGCAAATCAGCATGCAAAGTAATGGTGTCAGGAAATTGTACGGTGCAGCCAACGACATTGAGCCGTGCACCGCTCAGCACATTTTCATTCCCCAGATACACATCTTGTCACTTGCAAATTTTCCCCTGGTTATAGGAATCATAGACTGCAGCATAATTGTAAAATATGACCGTTTCATGTCAGAATCGCTTGCCATTCCTGACCACGTCGAACCCATTATGCCCCGTTTGCACTTTTAGATATTATGGTGACATGCACTTCAAATGTCTTTTTTGTTTTTAGTTTTGTATAGCGCCCATCAGACGGCAGAGTGATTTGGGAAACAAATATAACAGTATTAAAGTATCTGCAAAAGACACAAGACAAACCAAAACCCAATTCAGTATAGGGGCACAAAATACGAGGTATTTCAAACCAACAGTGTTGTAAAGTAAGTACCAAAAGACAAAGTAAAATACAGTGAGTGCATTTATAAGTGAACAGTTTTGCAATAAACATAAACAACAACATATACACATTAAAAGCAATCATTGTAGTTATTTGTTGTATTTAATGTTGCAAAAACTCATGAATCATACTTGTTTCAGAGAGCTTAAAATTGATATAAATGTTTACCCTAGTTTTCTTCCTCGATCCTTTTTTAAAAAAAAACTTGGTCATATACCATGCATAATTGAGTCATGTTTCCAGTGACAAAGTTGGAAGCTTGGTTGTTGGCAGTGCTGTTGCTGCCAAATGAAGTTGCTGAACAACAAGACTAACTAGTCTTAACTCCGTCCCATGACTCTTTCTTCCATCAACCTTCACTTCCTGCCTTTTGTTCCTACTCTGGCAGGTTGCTATTCAGCCCTGGTAACATCCTTTGTCACTGTGAAATGAAATGAAATTTGTACTTGTAAAGCGCACCCATACCCCCAAAGGGGTGTCCAGGCGCTGTACGCATACCGCTGTGGAACCCTTCCTGGCTTTTTCCCTGTGAAATGTCCACTCCTGGGCACCCCCAGGGTGAAGCCAGGCATCCCAACGCTGTTGGGGCCGTTGTGGAGATTAAGCAAGCTATTGCCCAGAGTTGCAGAGTGGGACCCATGATTAGAACAGGCACCGAGGCGAGAATTATCAGGTCCGAGGAAATTGAGCCCAAGACCCGCCGAGGCGGGAATTGAACCCTGGTCCCGGGCCAGATCTCTGCATCAGGGTCTGCCGCTCTAACCATTGAGCCACACTTCTCCACTTCCAGCACCACTGTGGCTTAGAGTGGTGCTGGAACGATTTGTTGAGTGGGGTACTTACCAAGCATAGATATTTGACAGTGTCTCTTATAAAATACAACAAATGCTGTCGGCAGATAAACCTTTGTAGGACCCTTTTATTGTTCATTCACCATTGTAGGAAATGTAACTCTTTTCAAGCAGCAACCACAATCTCTGTCAGGGTGAGACACAAGCAAATCAACAAATTAACATGTGCTCAGCCCTCTGGTAACTCAACACAAAAGCAGTGAGGCTTAACTTAGAGGCAATGTGTAAAGTTTTATGTAGCACTTCAAGCAGTAATAAAGTGAAAACACATCACAAGAAAAATCCCACACCAATTAAGAACAAGCATTGGCATAGCCAATAGGTCTCGCCTTTGGGATCTTATAAGTATTTAGTTATGCAGCAGGTCCCAAAGGCGAGACCTATTGGCTATGCCAATGCTTGTTTTCTTTGAATTCTGGGACTTGTAGTCTTGTGTATTCCATTATAAAACAGGACTATAAGTCCCAGAATTCAAAAGAAAATACCTGGACTGGACCTAGGAGACTTGTCAGCCATGCGGAGTATATACTGCAATTATAGACCTGTAGCAAAGTCCTGGGAGATTTTCTCCGGGCATCATTTTTAGCACTAGGAAACTGGGTTAAAAAATTGTTAACTAAAAAACACAGACTCATCTAAACAGGGAGGGTTCACAGTCACGGAGCAACAATTTAAGCAGCTAAGAGGGTGAGGTCAGTTTAGCCCCATGCTGCAGGGTGTCGGATGCTGACTTTAGAATCGAGTGCTTTGAAAAGTGTACTTGTGTGTGAGGACGCGCAGGCCCGCCGGATCTGACTTACACTGAATGTAGCGTCTGTTTCAGTCAGGAAGTCGTTCGCCCACTGGGCCCCTCCCTGCTCTGCGGGCGTGTACGTGTGGGGAAGAGGCAGGGACCGAGGCCTGAAGGGGACGTCTCATCAGCAACAGCCAGCATCCTGCGGCGGGCAGGACCGTGGGTCTGTTACCGGAGGCCTGCGCCCGGCAGGGGAAGCCCGGGGTCCGTGCAGGAGGGGGAGGACCGTACAAGAGAAGAGAAAACACAGGGTAAGGTGGAGGAAGTTGGGGTGCGGCGGTAGGCATAACAAGAAAGAGAGCAGGAAACTGGGGTAAAGGAAGGGAGTCCTGGGGTGAGAGAGTGTTGTATTCCTCTTAGGGTGTCCATAAACGGGCTTTCCAGTATCATGTCCTTATATAGGCACAATTCGCCCTGCCCTTATATAGGCATAAAATCCCAGCCCTTATTTAGGCATTAAACCGTGCACTCCAAATACAGGCATGGTCTCTGACATCCGTCCACCCTAACGTCACAACGAGTTTATGAAGAACAAACCCTTAGGCTGCAGGAGTTTCCCTAGCCCAGGACTATTGATTTCTTCAAGGACTCATATATTATGCATGAACCATTATTCCTTAGGGGGTTCATTCATGACGTCTTTCGCTGTCCGACTCACGTCAATACTAACAATCTTAGGTGCTCTCAGGTATAAATATACCTTCCCTAGCCCCTGTAAACCAGAGGAGACCTCGACTTCAGAGGAGCCCGTTTCCCGGCCTGACGCACTGAGAAGACACTGTCATCCCTGCACGCAGAGTGTCCAGCTTCCAGTGATCTGACTTCCCTTGCGGGGTGTTGGAGTTCGAGTCTGGCAAAGAGATTCCTACCTCTCTCATTCTTCAGGTATGGAGCAGACTAGAACCTAGAGGGACTCTTGGCATACTAGGCATACTGGGGTTAGCGTACTCTTAGTATACCATAGTAAGGAATACTTCACCTACTTCATACCTCGTCCTATACCTATGTTAGGTTAGGTACATTGGGGTAGAACTAGATTAGAAACGCATCGTATGAGTACTCGCATTTTTAGTCTGTGTTATTTATGTAAAAGCATATGTACTAAAAGATAATGCTCTCGCAGTATTATTTATTTCTACTGCTCACACTGTACATTATTTATCTCGCATACTGTCTTGTGATCGTAACAGCACATTTTACTTACACCAGAAACAAGACTGTTCAATAAATCTTTTATTGAAACGCCCGTCTGTTCTTTCTGTGTAACTTGGAGAAAACTAAGCATGCACGATTGAGCTGAGTGAAATAGTTATCTATTGTTTCCACGACTCTGGGACACGTTCTGATTCTAAAGGGAAACACAGTGGTCATGTTTTGCGGCTGCCAGAAACTACTCCCTTCTTGTTGTCAAGGAGTTTCTAGTGGCCTCTGAGCTAGCTGGCACAAGTAATTAAGTTTAATATACTCGATAGGGACATACTGACCTTAGTCCTATGTCAAACCTATAGGATATATTATTCCAATGCGCAGAGCCTATTAGGGAAATAGGAGCTACACTACATGGCGCCCAACGTTTGGTAAGGCAGTAATTCAACGTTAGATACTGAGTAACTCAGCCGTGCTTTTTCTCTCAAGAGATCCCTACCCATATACTCCAAAAGACGTCTGGAGTGGGCAGGGTTAAGTATCCGCCAAGGCTACATAGGGCAGTACCCTATATATTAGCTGTTTGGTTTGCTCAACGTTGAAGGATACAGTGTTCCAAAATATTGTGCACCTTATCTTTGTTTCCTTGAAACTTGTTCTACATTTTTCAACCAACAAAATGCCTGACTCCGTGACTGAAACCGGAAACGATGAAGCTGCGGCTGACCCAGTCGTAACAGCTTTTAATTTTACAGGTTTAAATGAAACCGAGGAGGGTGTTATAGACATCACTCAAAACTTAAGAAGAGCCATCACTCTAAAACTTATAAAACATGGCCTACCACCAAGAGGCGGTAGAGCAGTTTTCGTGATAGAGGCACATGAATCCTTTCAGACAGAGGTATTCTATTCATGAGTAATATTTCCTGAATCCAATCCAATAACACACATGTTTCACTTCTACAAAGAAGATGATCCACCAGAGGAATACATTCCTTTCGAGGATATAGAAATTCCATTAACATACCAGGAGCATCAGCTCTGGTTTAAAGGCGCCCTAAAACATCACAGAAACATTACCAGGCTCGGTCCACTAGGTAGACCAGGAGCAACATGGCCGATTCTAGCCGGCTACACACCTCATCCTGAACTGGATATAATGTCAGATGAGGACTTACTTGTTCAAATACAAGAATTAATTAAAATCTACAGACAATTGGTCCAATATGTCATGCAGACTTTTACAGTCCAGCAACCATTAACAATTCCAAATCCAACTCCTCACCAGGGGAATACACTAAAAATTACACCACAGACTCTATACGCAGTCATGGGTAAAATGCCCACAAAACGTGAGCAAATTCCATTCTGGATAGCTCAAAAAATGACTCAAATCGAAGCAGTATTTCCAAATACTAGCCCGTATGAGAAACACAGAATACTGACAATCAGTTTACCAATGGGGATCACACCACAACTGGAAGGCTGCACCACTTGGGGCTCAGTCTTTGCTGCCATCTATACTAAAACACATGGCATTCCGTCAATTGCGGTAATACCTGATGTCCTGAAACAAATTCAAAACGAATACGGGGCAGAGCCTGCTCTAAATTTAGGTATGAAATTACTGAAAAATTTCTACCAGGTCTCAACAATAATATTATCTAATATTAAAGGGGAGGCAGCAGCAGTGGCGATCCGCCAAAAATTAAGGGAATTTGATGTTGCAGAACATCAAACAGAGCTACCCAGAATAATTGAACAATCTTATGCAGAATTAGGCAGAGATAGTTTGGGTGGAAGACCAGTGAAGCCGAAGCTATCTGAAAGTCCTGAGAAGGACTCAATTAAACAAACTCCTACATCTTCTAAAAAGAAGTGGGATACTACTAAACAAAAATCAAACGAGAAACGTTCTCAATCCCGAGGTAGGTCTCCTCAAAAGGAGCCCTCTGAAAGGAGGTATAACCTCAGGAATAGGGATAATTTGAGAAAACCTGACAGGTATCAAGATACTGATACACGTTCCTCTCGTCCCTTTCAGATCTCACCACAGACTTCGGAAAGAAGAGGACGATCGGAACATAGAGAAGAACGCGTGAAATCAAAAGAAGATAAACACGCTTCAAAAACTAAAGCAAAACCTCAATTCTCCAAAAAGAAAGTAGCAGGTCTAAAGATCAGATATGCCGAGAATACTGAGAACACAACTCAAGAACGGAGAATGGGCTCAGACAATGCTGGACAGTGCAGCAGAAGTCACAATAGTTCGCCAGAACCTGAAGGAACTTCTGGAGATAGTGGACTTGAATGAGTACATCACAGTTGAGACTGTAGACACCAGGGTTAGTACTCCACAAAAGTTATATGACATAACACTCCGGATGGAGGGAGACAAACCTAGACAGGTGAAAGCACTTTTTTGGGAAAGACTATCAAAGGGCTATGACATACTTCTAGCAGAAAGGGACTGGCCACCACAATTTGTCAGGGAGTGCCCACACGGCGAGGACATTATTATGCCTGCCTTCTCCAACCATATTCCAATTCACCTAAAATATACATATGCCAGGAAATGGGCAGTGGCCCAGGCCCCAGCATTATATAAAAATCATGTAGGATGGGATGAGGATTCACCTCACCATAAAATACATCTGAAACATGAACCAACTGCACAACGGCAGTACCCAATAAAGCAAGAAGCTAAAAACAGGTCAGGGAGATCTTAGATCAACTTGAATATCAAGGGGTGATTGAAACATGCACCTCCTCAATGAACAATCCTTTGTTTCCTGTCTCCAAACCAGACAATACATATCGTCTAGTTTTGGACTACAGACACTTAAACACTTGTTCTAAAACCTTTGCAGTGCAAAATGCAGATAGCACAGCATTAATGAATAACATTGTGCGTAAAAAATACAAAACAACATTAGACATCTCAAATGGTTTCTTTTGTCAAAACATAGCACCTGAAAGCAGGTACTTAACAGCATTCTCCATAATGGGGACCCAGCGTCACTTTTGTCGACTCCCACAAGGGTTCAAGAACAGCCCAGGTTTATTCTCAGCGAGGGTAACGGAGTTACTACAAATTTATGACAATGAGGCATTGTCCTATGTCGATGACATTTATCTGACAGACGATGACCTGGAAAAACACTTGAACAGGGTGAGCACCATTATACTGGGTTTCGCCTCTGAGGGCTACAAGTTCAACTTTAAAAAGTCCAGAATTGCCCATCTCAATGTCCTATTTCTAGGATATGAGCTTTCAAGTGAAGGCAAGAGCTTGGCAGCTAACTTTTAGAAAAGTGTGCGCTGCTCCAACCTCCAAAAACGCTAAAAACGTACAATCCATTCTGGGTTTCCTAAATTTTGGAAGAAAATACATTCTAAATTACGCAGAAAGGGTTAAACCTCTCTACGCATTAATCAAACCTGATTTTTCAATCAGAAACTGGACACAGGAACACACACAAATCTTGCGTTCACTCCAGTCTAACATGTTAGCAACAAATCACTTACAAACACGCGTAAGTCAACGCAATTTGGTGATCCGAATAATTTCGGGTCAATGTGGATTCACCTACTTAACCTTCAATGAGGGTGAGAAAATACCAATCGCATACAAATCCCATTTGTACACACAAGCGGTAATGCGCTTCAGTTCAACTGAAAAATTCTAACAGCAGTTCAAACCGCTGTAGCAAAAGAAAGAGCCTTAGCCCAAGGGAAACGCATTATTGTCGTAACCCCGGTACCAGCTTTAGAAGCGGTCACAAAAGCTAGCATTCCAAATGCTAAAGCATTACATCCAAGATGGATACAATGGGTTAATTCTCTTGCTGCAACAGATGTTGAATATGTTTTTGATCCAGATTTAAAAACACAAGCATTCCTGCAATACGAACATGAATGTCCTCTGCCCACTGAAATTCTGCCTCTCGATCAGTACGAATTTATAATTTACACTGACGGATCCGCACAACCCGCAACAGGGAGTAAGCAAGCTTACAGTGCAGCGTGTGCAATCGTTAATGGTCGCAAGCGAAATGGCATCTTCAGACCTATGGTCACAAAAACTCAGTCTCTAGGAGATTGTACAGCTCAGCGAGCTGAACTACAAGCATTCAAACTGGCACTTGAAAGTACAGATCGAGAATTCCCCACACTGATAGTGTGCGATTCCTTTTACTGTGTTCAGTTGTATAATGACTATATACAAAACTGGCTTGAAAATGGTTTCAAAGATGCGAAAGGTGGCACAATAAAGCACAAAATGCTTTGGGAACAAGTAGTTCAGTTGAAAAACGAACTACCAAAGGCTCACGTGATCCACACACTGAGTCATCAACGTGATGGCGTTCACGTTGCAGGGAATTCATTGGCTGACGAAGCCGCAAAGGGGGCTGTTCAGACGGCTTCCGTAGCTGCGATCACTCGTTCAAAAACAAAAATAGACGGTGAGATAATGTTGGCTGTCAATGCTTCAAGCAAAGGCAGCAGTGCAGCGTTACCCAAAAAGTTTCCACTCAAGTACTCTTATGTAATTGATGCGAACAACGTTCCTTTTGCTCGAATCCCTGGAGTGGGGATAGGGTAATTCCAAACAAGGAATGTAGATTAGGACTAATCCTAGCAGCACATGAAGGGATAGCTTCTACCCATGCAGGTGTTTCAGCAACAGTATCTTTACTCAAGCAAAGATATTGGTGGCCTGGCATTCGGAAACAAACTAAAAACTATGTTTTAGAATGTGATATTTGCCAACAGATGAAAGTCTCAACAGTGAAACGTCCTGCGCAGACACCCCTGTTAATTTCAGACAAACCATTAGCTTGTGTTTACCTGGACCACTGCGGTCCCTTGCAAAGGGACGTAACTATAAATATATCATGGTTGCAGTGGATTCATGCTCTAGGTTCCTATGGTTATGGCCTCAGCGCTCGGCTGACGCTCGAACTGTTATAAAAGATTTGCAAGTCTTTATCGGCATATGCGCAATAGGCACGCTACATTCTGACCAGGGTCCTGCGTTTATCTCTCGGGCTTACAAAGAAGCCATGGCCAGTCTGGGCGTTGCATTGCGGTACTCCTCTCCATTCCATCCTGAGGGAAATTCTGTTGTGGAAAGGAAAAACCGGGACATAAAGCAGTCTAAAACAGCTAGGGTATTAGGTTCAGGTGATGGGTGGGTCAAACACCTTAGTGGGGTTCAACGCTCTTTGAATAATCTGCCAAGAAGTTCTCTAGGGGGGGTCACTCCGTATGAGGTCCTATTTGGGACAAGAATGTGGGTACCAGACCTTGAACACGTAGGCACAGTGGTGGAAAATAAACCCTTTGATATCAAAGATCGTTTGGCTGTTTTACAGGAACTCAATAAATTAAGAACGCAACAAAGCAACGTATTCCTACAGCCAACCACCACTGGGGAAAAATCGGCGGTCCCAGCAAGGCCTGTCTGGATTCCAAAAGTTGGGGATCTAGTCAGAGAAAAGATTGCGGACAAGAAGGAATTTGGACCTTCTTACAGACAACCAGTACCTGTCTTAGCAGTTCAAGGAACAAGAACAGTACTTCTGCCGCCCCTTGCTGGAAGAAAGGAGAAAAGATTTGTGTCCATCGACCTCATCAAACCACAGTATGTGGCCAATACTAAATAGTAGGCCTCGTGGACTCCGACCTAGTAGCAGACGCACTCCTCTCACTACTATCCAAGAAGTTCAGACTGAAAGACTGATAACAATCGAGAATTCAGCTGTAACTGATGGAGGACTAAGCAACAACGCTATGGAACTCATCCCTCTTGACAACCAAGTAACAGTTCGTCCAAATACACCTGTCTACACCAACGTGGCAAGTGATGAACTGGTTCCAGGGATTTCTACAAATCCTGATGCAATTCCAACAATTGACAGAACTGCTTCTGGCTATTTCATTAACTTTGATACGTTCTCAGAAGATCCGAGTGAACCTGAAACGACGCCAGCATCATTCAAATTCAAGCAGCAAGTACAAAACTTTCTTCATTTTGTGAAAAAAACTTATTTGGTTTCTCCATGGATTGAAATCTGGATTACATCTGGAATTTTTGTTTTCCTGCTCTGGCTAGCTTTGGTTACAACTGTGAGCGTGCTTATAAGTGGCAGATACATCCATGTGAACACTGAAGGAAAAGGCGTGAACGTACTTTTGAAACCTCATAAATCTTCCCATCGTGAAGCAAGAGACTTGTCATCAGTGAACATCACAGCTGTTCCTATTCAGGATGGTATAGTGTGGGACAAAACAGGTTTTTGAAATCTTCGGTCCGACGGAACAATTGAACATTCCACATTTGTTTAAAATTTCACTAAGTGATCTAATTAAGTCCAGTACCTATTCAGATGATTGGGACTTTGAGACTGTGAATGATATAATGTTTGACCTAAAAATCTGCTGCATTTTCTAAACATGAATATTTAGAGGGTTCATCAGACTATGAACAAATGTATTGTTATAACCACTATGGTCCTCATTATTTGCATAAATCTGCATATCCAAGAAATGTGTTTATGTTTAACCAATGGGAACATTGTCCTACACCACCTAAAGGTAGTTCAAAAACATTTGCTAGTAAGTTTCCATATTTTTGAGGATACAATACATCTGAACCAGAAAGTTTTACTATAAAAATGTTAACAAGACAGGGCTGAAAATTATGTTAACAAATACAAAACAGATTTACTCTGAATTATTTAATGCCCAACTGTCTAGACAGGGTTTTGACTTTTGGAAAGACAAAATAGACACAAAAACTGTGTGGGGTACTAAAGATTGGCAAGTGCAGGGGATAGAAGCTTTATTTAGAGCCTGCATCATCCCTGAACAAATAATGTTTTTGAATGAAACCATCCAACAAACATCTTGTCTTGGATTAGCCAAGATCAAAGAAATGAACACACCTTCTGTACCAACACCTGCCAGTGATAATAATACAAAGGCAGTGGTGACAGTTGACAATATACTACAACTCAACAGATCTAATCCTGATTGGAAAAAATGGTTGATCTGGCCCACAGACACGAATAACTGTCAGGAAAGATTCCTGAATAAAACTCAGGGCTTTACTATTAATAGGCCAGACCCAAGATACGTCCAAAGACAACATCCGGGGGTAGTAACAACATACAGTGTAGGAAAATTATGCCTCGATTGGCTGCATAAGTCTACACTACAGGATGTGAAACAACACTTAACCTTACTTAAAAAGGACGCAGACCTTAGGGAATTCTTGCTTGGACCAAGAAAACCGCGTCAAAAACATTTCATATATGCCGGCATTTATGCTGCCTATAATGAAGCATGGAAAGTATCACAAATGGAGGCTGCAGAACGAATACGTGAACTTGATCGTATTAATTTAGAGAAAACACTCTCTGTGGTCGACAATGGGTTAACAACTTTGTCCTCCAGAATATATTCATTGGATGGCATTGTATCCTCTGCTATCGACATACTAGAACAAGATTTGGCGATGTTACAGCAAGGCCAGTCTCAATTACGTTCTATTATGTTATTAAGCTGGACGCTGCAATCTTTGCGAGCGGGCTATGTGCCTTGGCGTTTCATCAACACATCGGCTCTGTTTGCAGAATACAATCTCACTGATAAACAGATCAAACTGGCACAAAGAGGAGCAAAGTATACAGTGCTGAGCATTGAAAAACTGGAAAAGTTACCATTCACATTGGCAGAAAAACCAGCTACAGAATGGCTTATTCATGGCAAAATAACATTACCTGTGACTACTTTTCAGTTTCAGTATTGCCTCAGACAAATGCAAGCAGGCAAATATGAAAGGTTGGGTAAGGAATACATTAAGACATCTTGGAATTTACCGTATACATATAGATGTTGGAGTGGGGATCGTGAAGTGTTTTTGAGCGGTACACACTGTAAACGTGCACTGAGCGGTTCGCTTATATGTCAGGACATTTCTTTACACCGGGCTTGTAATGGTTCTGTGGCAAATTTGTCTTGCCATCAGCAGGGTACACCAGCTGCTGTGATTAATCCAACGTTTGGACAACTTTCTAATGGGAGTTACCTCATGTTGAATGATCAGAGTTGCTGCGGCATGCTGCCAGGCATCCCATATCTAGTAACGGTCAACTCCAGGGTCACTTGCTGTATGCAAGTATTGTTTGCCCCAATAGACACAGTCAGGGAGTCGCCTCTATGGCCTTCACTGAACGTCTCTTTTATAAGATTTGATACTCTAAGCAGAATGAAAGCCATGCTTTTACAGCAAACAGTGCCTTTGACCTCGGCCAAAGAAACCTATGATCTACAAGTAGCAAGGACTTCGGCTGAGATACAGACTTTAATACGTACAAACTGCCCTATACATTTCGTAGAAATGATAGGACGTATCTTCAATATGTCTGATACAACCGGAATTGTACATGTATTTAAGAGCATCTGCTCCGGTCTGTTAGCACCTTTCCAGGCAATACTCGGAATCATCCCGAACTTTGCACATTCGGTGTTTGGTGGCATACCATTAATTCTAGCACTTGTTGCCGGAATTCTATTTCTCTTCCTGCTATTGCGCTATGGCCAGCCTATTCGCAGACATCACTCCGAGCGAAATGGAGAAAGCTCTCCTTGAACGAAAGTACCGTGAGCGAATAGTACAGCTATTGGGCATGACTCGTCTACGGGACCTTAATACAACTTGGTTCCTGTCATTCAGACCAAGCAAGATCTAGCAAGATTGCATCTTACCTGTTCTACGATGCCTGCTATGCGGTGAAGAATGCATGTTGGACACCTGTCTAACATTTCCATCAGCTACGCCAACGGATGTCGATACTCTGCTGGACCCGATAACGGCCCATGCTCTGTGTTGTCCCCAGAGGCTTCCTATCCTGATGTCAGCATTCATTGAGATCTCACAGACGCTTCCAGCTGCTGCTGAGGTACGAGAAAGATCTACAGGCACACAGGTAACAACGGACGCGAACTTTGCTGCAGCATCCTATGCTGGAAGCGAAGCTTCACATCTCTGTGCAATTAATCTGCTACACGAGGTGTTCCAACTGACACCAACTGCAGTGGATGATGTTTTGTCTATAGAAATAGATGATCTCATGTTTACACCAGACCCGTAAACTGACTCTGATTCAGCATACAGTGTTCCAGAGATGCAGTAACAATTTGGCCTTCATTTTTCAAAACAACTTGGAACTCTACCAAAATTGAACTTTTTCCCATTTTTTCGAACGAAAATGACACTTCAATCTGCTTAAAGTAGAACTAGCCTTATAGTACGGACTTCGCGGTACTTCCACGGACACTTAGTCATCTTGTGTGTCTAAAACAGTTCATTAATTTTCATGACATGAAATGACTTTGATTTTTGAACAAACTTATCGATCATTTTCTGTCACATGTAAATATTACTGCTACTTTCATTCCAATTGCATTTATTTTCGAACTTTATGCCTGAAATGAAAAGCAATGCTTCATATGTACAGTACCTTTTTGCATTCTAATAGGTTTTTAAATGCCTTTTTTAAATGGTTTTATGAAATATTTTAGCAATATGCGGTACTCCATTTTAATGTTTAGCATTTTAAATGTTTAGCATTTTAGTATTATCGTACACACGAAAGTGGAGTGGGTGTTGTACTCCTCTTAGCGTGTCCATAAACGGGCTTTCCAGTATCATGTCCTTATATAGGCACAATTCGCCCTGCCCTTATATAGGCATAAAATCCCAGCCCTTATTTAGGCATTAAACCGTGCACTCCAAATACAGGCATGGTCTCTGACATCCGTCCACCCTAACGTCACAACGCGTTTATGAAGAACAGACCCTTAGGCTGCGGGAGTTTCCCTAGCCCAGGACTATTGATTTCTTCAAGGACTCATATATTATGCATGAACCATTATTCCTTAGGGGGTTCATTCATGACGTCTTTCGCTGTCCGACTCACGTCAATACTAACATTCTTAGGTGCTCTCAGGTATAAATATACCTTCCCTAGCCCCTGTAAACCAGAGGAGACCTCGACTTCAGAGGAGCCCATTTCCCGGCCTGACGCACTGAGAAGACGCTGTCATCCCTGCACGCAGAGTGTCCAGCTTCCAGTGATCTGACTTCCCTTGCGAGGTGTTGGAGTTCGAGTCTGGCAAAGAGATTCCTACCTCTCTCATTCTTCAGGTATGGAGCAGACTAGAACCTAGAGGGACTCTTGGCATACTAGGCATACTGGGGTTAGCGTACTCTTAGTATACCATAGTAAGGAATACTTCACCTACTTCATACCTCGTCCTATACCTAGGTTAGGTACATTGGGGTAGAACTAGATTAGAAACGCATCGTATGAGTACTCGCATTTTTAGTCTGTGTTATTTATGTAAAAGCATATGTACTAAAAGATAATGCTCTCGCAGTATTATTTATTTCTACTGCTCACACTGTACATTATTTATCTCGCATACTGTCTTGTGATCGTAACAGCACATTTTACTTACACCAGAAACAAGACTGTTCAATAAATCTTTTATTGAAACGCCCGTCTGTTCTTTCTGTGTAACTTGGAGAAAACTAAGCATGCACGATTGAGCTGAGTGAAATAGTTATCTATTGTTTCCACGACTCTGGGACACGTTCTGATTCTAAAGGGAAACACAGTGGTCATGTTTTGCGGCTGCCAGAAACTACTCCCTTCTTGTTGTCAAGGAGTTTCTAGTGGCCTCTGAGCTAGCTGGCACAAGTAATTAAGTTTAATATACTCGATAGGGACATACTGACCTTAGTCCTATGTCAAACCTATATGATATATTATTCCAATGCGCAGAGCCTATTAGGTAAATAGGAGCTACACTACAAGAGAGGGCAGCAACACGTGCGGGTGGATGGTCGTAATAGCAACAGAGGAAGTGTAGGGGGCGGGCCTGACAACACCGACCGCAGGAAAGAGGAGAAAGTGCTGCGAAGGAGGTGGGCATGAAAACACAGAGCAGAGGAACGCACAGAGGAGGGGCTTCCAAGAGAGAGGGGAGGCGGGTGCAGGAGGGAACCTGCCAGGGCAGAGGCTGCTGTGGTAAAATGTCATAGGGGCATCTGATAAAGGAAGGACACTTCAAGAACCACGCATAGCATATGGCGTGTCTTTTAACGGGGGTCCTCTGAAACTTGCCTTATTTTGGAAGGAACCAAAGCTGAACTTTGAACTAATCGATGGGCGAAAGCTCGCATACTTTGAGCGCAGAGTAACAAAGTGCTTTACTACTGCAGAGAGACCCTGAGGTGTACGGAATACGGGTGCTGCACGGCGCTGAATAAAGGGGGATACACGGCTTAAGCAGATGGGTGGAGTGATGCTATCAGCCGAGTGCTAAGGAAGTGGAGGGCAGAGACGGAGAGCAATAAAAGGGGAAGTCGGCTGTGGGGTACCGGCAGAGTGGCAGAGGAAGAGAGGAACGGCTGAGAGGGCCGGGAACGCGAGGGGCTGGCCGAAGTGTCGAGAGAGGGTGTGGCGAGTAGGCGAGACCTAACAAGCCCGGGAGTGGTGCGTGCGCGCGCAGACTTCACTTTTCAAGCACTGCACTCGTGCTTGTGGCGCGCCGCTGCTCGCTCCCGCAAGGTGGATGCCGCCACAAGCACGAGTGCAGTGCTTGAAAAGTGAAGACCGATGGCTAAAGGTCCTCCTAGAGCAGCGTATGCGCGCTGCCTAGGCGAGACCTAAAAATAGAGTAAAAGTTAATGAATTATTTGAAATTACAAAAATTCAATCAGTAGAACCGGAGAGATGCAATTTCAAAGTTTTAAGTAAAAATAGTGCCTGGAAGCATAAAGCTCCAACTGTGGTTATCAGGTCGCGCCTGACTGGGATAAAGTCACAAGTTCAGGCCAACCACAATGGAGCCTGGGCTGGATACAAGGACCAAGTTAGGCCCGCTGAACAAAGACTTAAATCCTGGTTTGCAGAGCTTCCGCATTGAGGATGTGTCATGCAGAGGCAGTTCTGAGGAAACGGCGAGGCTGCAACGTGGAGTCCTGCCTTGTCATCAAGGATGCCATCGTCAAGGATGCATTGCGCAGGGGCGGTTTCAAGGAGACTGTGGGCTGCAATGTGAGGTCCAGCGTCAGGGATGTGTCATGCTGTGGTGGTTCCGAATTGGAGCTGGGAGGAGATGCACCTCTCTGCATTGGTGCTGCCCACAGGACCACAATTGGGCTGGTAGAACACCTTCAGGCCCACTTCCAATGGTTCAGAAATGGATTGGCACCACTTGGGGGGTAGGACTCACAGCAGACCAAATCCAGGCCAGCGACTCAAAGATGTGAAAAAAGACACACTAGCAGACTGCATCGAAGCAAGCGCCAACCACTCCAAGGAACTTATCAGCATCGTCAGAGAGTTCTCCTGCCCAACGGCCACCGAGAACATGATCCCTCCTTCACAGGAACTCTGCGACGCTCTAGCGAATCACTTCCACAACAAGATAGCCACCATCTACAGGAACTTCAAGCCCCAACCCACTGACCTCCACCACCTCCTTACTCCAATGGGTACCTCTCCCGACCAGCCACTCACCGCATGGGAAGAGACCACCACACACGAGGAGAGGATGAAGCCTAACGGCTAAAGCGTTCGACCTCGAAGCTGGGGCACTGGGTTCGAGCCTCGACAAGGGACGCCCAACATCCTGTGATTCTGGGCAAATCGCTTAATCTCCCCATGCCTAACAAAATGAGTGTGTCCATCTGTAATGCAACTGGTGCTCATGTAAAGCGCTCTGATACCTTTGGGTCAAGTTTGCGCTATATAAAACTCCGATAAAAAAAAAAGAACATCACAACCATGGATGAACTCCATCCACTCAAGAGCACCCACGGGCCCTGCCCCCACCGCCTCTTCAACCTGGGAAGTAAGGATATCAGCCGCTAACTCACCACCATCCTTAATGCATCCTTTGTCACAGCCACCTTTCCCGATGCATGGAAACACGCAGAAGTCAGACCTCTCCTCAAGTAACCCTCCGCCAACCCGAGGGAACTCATGAACTAACCCCCCATCTCGCTACTCCCTTTCCCTGCTAAAGTCCTCGAGAAGGCCATCAACCAGCAGCTCACCGAACACCTGGAGAGAAACAACCTGCTAGATGCCCCCAATCCGGTTTCCATGCCAACCACAGCACAAGACCGCCCTAATCACAGCAACTGATGACATCCACACCCTACTCAACAGAGGAGACTCAGCGGCCCTGATCCTCCTTGACCTCTCAGCAGCATTCAACCGTAGGGGTGGGCGGAATTTGCGGAGTTGCGTTCCGCAAAATTCTGCGAAACGGCAAGAAATCTCCGCGAGCACGCAGAATTTCGCGTGCTCGCGGAGATTTTGCTGCGCCCGTTTATATCTGTAAGTGCTTCCTGTTGAGGTTTAATTTTTGTGACAGGAGCATCGTAGCATCGTGCCAGAATGAATCCTGCCCTGCATATTTATCCACGAAGATGCCACCGTTTTGTGCACTACCTCTACTCAACTGGAGTACTGGGCTGGTGACATTGAGCATGATGGGACTTGTAGTTAAACGCCTCACACTATAAATCTTTGCCCACAAGTCTTAGCATGCTTATATCTATTGGGTGGGAAAATTAACTGGAAGTCGCCCACGTGACATGGAGTCAGCTTATGCCCTTCTGCGTTTCATGTACATTCAACTAGCTTGCATGGTGTTCATGTCTGCACCTGAGTGGTTCCAAATCGGCCACATCTCAGAGGAAATTGTGTCTTTTTATGTGGCGTTAGGAGGCCTGCAGCAGGTGTAGACGGCCAGATTACACCCAGCAGAACATCCACAGATGATTCCTAATCAATCAATCAATCACAGAATTTGTAGAGCGCACTACTTACCCGCGAGGGTCTCAAGGCGCTGGGGAGAGGGAAGGGGGGGGGTGCTGCTACTGGTCGAACAGCCAGGTCTTGAGTAGCCTCCTGAAGATCAGCAGGTCTTGGGTCTGTCGTAGGCTTAGTGGAAGGGTGTTCCAGGTCTTGGCGGCGAGGTGTGAGAAGGATCTGCCGCCGGTGGTTGTTCTTCGAATGCGAGGGACGGTGGCGAGGGAGAGGTCGGCGGAGCGGAGCTGGCGGTTGGGGACGTAGAAGAAGAGTCGTCTGTTGAGGTAGGCTGGGCCAGTTTTGTGGAGTGCCTTGTGTGCGTGGATGAGGAGTTTGAAGGTGATCCTCCTGTCGATGGGGAGCCAGTGCAGGTTCCTCAGGTGCGGGGTGATGTGGCTGTGGCGTGGATAGGCCTTCGACTGATTCTACCAAGATAACCCATGGCGCTGGTTCTTCACGCGTTTTCCCCTTAACCGCTTGCTCTGTGTTCAGGTCAGAGAATCCTATCAGGCTGGGCTCCGGACCTTTTCGAGACACCCTGCAGCTCTCAAGGTCCGAGTTGAATCGAGGCACGTGATAAGATTGTCCCTTCGAGCTGCGCACGAGGCAGAAACTGAAGCTTGGTGGATGGATGTCAGCCTCAGTAAAACTCAGGAGTGCTTAAAAACCCTTCCCAGCTGGGGGATACGGGCATCAAACAGGCCGACTGCCAACTTCTTTTCTGCAAATGAGCACGGACTCTGGGGAGGAAAAGCACTTCCTATGCCTTTGACACCGGCTTTCGTTACACTGGAGTTGTGAGTATTGACTCAATTCAAAGTGATCTCACACAAATATTTCCAAGAGTGCGGTGAGACAAAAGATGTCCTTGATCGCAGCCGTTGGTCTCCGCACTTGCAAATACTATTCACAGCGGCCCCTCATCACATTCTGCATGTGTGTGTTGGGAGGGGGTATTTTGTGCTACCCAACCTGTCCGTCATCAGTTCGAAGGGCTGTGTTGAGAAAAGGAGTGTTATCAGCACTCTGAAGTGTTGGTGAGACAAAGGAAACCAGGCGCTCCTAGAACAGACCGTTCCCGGGTTCATATTTATAGTAAACCTGCCTCAGAGAAGCAGAATAAAGGCATAAAGCAATCACCTCATAAACTAGCTAACGCCTCATTTTTGCAACTCGGTTTATAAGCACAGGCTAAAAGAAGAGCACACTTTCATGTCAAAAGTGTATTTAAACACAGAAATCTGTTTAGACTAAACATTAGATTGGGGGTGAGGAAAAATACAGTAGTGTGAACGTTTTATTTCGGTGTAGCTGGTGCGCGGTGCTGTTTTGTAATGTAGTCACTGGCAGACGTCATCATGGGCAAAACGGGTGGGGCATCCATGCGAGTTCCCATGCATCTTGTTTATAAAGGGTCAGAGCACGATCTGAGCAGCAGATGAGGAGAAAGAACCTCCTGGCCACTGGACCTACACGGGGATTGCGCTCGAGAAAATCAAGGATGCCATGACCTCCATCAGGGATTACAGCTAATGTTTGGCGGTAGATCTGGGCAGAAAGCACTCCTGCTTAGCCTCGACCTTGCTCACGAATTTTTTGTGCTGATTAATGCGTTACAGAATTTGAGCTTCAACTCGGGCACCTGCTTTAATTAAATCTGTAAGTGCTTCATGCACCCGAATTCCGTTCCGCAGCGGATCGCGGAAGTTTCGACATTTCCGCGTTCCGCGCGGAAATGCCGAAATTTCGCAAGTTCCGCGAGCGGAACGGAATTTGCCGCCCACCCATACACCGTATCCCACCACACACTCAACAAGATACTGCACCACATCGCGATCCAAGGAAATGCACTCAGATGTATTGCATTATTCCACATGGGATGAACTCAGAGAATCCGCTTACCTCCTTTCACCTCTGAATGCAAGAGCATCATCTACGGGGTCCCTCAGTACCACCCTCTTCAACACCTACATGGCACCTCTAGCTGACATCGTCAGAACTCAGGATTTCAACATCATATCCTACGCTGACGATACCCTGCTCATCCTCTAGCTCTCAGCAAACCCCACCAACACGAAGACCAACTTCCACAACTGCATGAAGAATGTCACCGACTGGACGAAGGCCAACTGTCTAAAGGTCAGCACTGACAAGACCAAAGTGCTGATCTTTGGCAATAATGCCTCCTCTTAGAATGACAACTGGTGGCCCGCTGAACTCAGACCCACTCCCACACTGACAGACCACGCCTGCAACCTTGGCATCATCCTAGACAGCACACTCACCATGAAAAGACAGATCAACGCAGTCTCCTCCACCTGCTTCCACACTCTCCGCAAGCGCCGAAGAATCTTCAAATGGCTCCCCATCATCACGAGAAAAATCGTCACTCAAGCCCTAATCACCAGCCGGCTGGCCTACGGCAACACACTGTATGCAGTAACCAACACCGAACTCATGAGGAGACTCCAGACAATACAGAACTCAGTGGCCATACTCATCCTCAACCTGCCCATATGGACCCACATCACCCCACACCTTAGAAACCTCCACTTGCTCCCCATCCAGAAAAGATGCCAATTCAAGATATTGAAGCACGCCTACAAAGCCCTCCATGACCAAGGACCAGCATACGTGACCTACCGCCTGAACCTCCACCAACCATCCAGAGACCTTCGCTCCGCCTCCTTCGCCCTCTCACAGACACCACACATCTGCCGAAGCCATTTATTCTCCTGCCTTGCCGCCAAGTCCTGGAACAGCCTTCCTCTCCACCTCCGGACATCACCCTCGCTGGCGGACTTCAGGAAGAGACTCAAGACCTGGCTTTTCGACTGAGCCCTGCAACCTAGCACCTGGATACCCTCATGGGTGATTAGCAGCGATCTACAAATATTGATTGATTGATTGAGAGGTGCTGGGTTCAAGGTGGTTGGAGCCTTTTCTGTCCCTGAGGCTCTGCAGGAGGCCAGCCAATTAGCCCATGGAGTCACTCTAGTGGTCCTGGGTTGAAGATACAGGTCCAGTCCTTTCACTCCGGCAGCAGGGCAGCAGGGCAATAGAGTGGCAGTCCTTCTTGCAGAGCAACCCAGTAGTCCTGAGTCTTCCACAGGTCCAGAGGTGTACGAAGGATTTAGGTCTGAGGGTCCATTGTTTATACCTGGTGTCCACTTTGAAGTAGGATAAGGTTCTGGAGGTTTCCAACCCCAGAGGTGCTTGGATTTTCATGCCTTTCTACCCTGGCCCCAGTTTTTCTGGGGTCACATATGACTAAAGTCAAACTCATTGTGTGTTTGCTCAGGCAGAGCCTTTGTGAAGTGCAAGTGTGGTAGCTGACAGCTCCTCCCTCCCATCAAGTCAGAGATGGTCTAACCTGCCAACACATATTTTATTTTTTCTTACTATTTGGAAGCAATACATCTACACCTAGTCACATGACCAAGGATGCAGGCTGAAGGCACCAAATAAGACAAGAAAATGTCAACTTTCTAAAAGTGGCATTTTTAGAATTGCGACTTAAAGATGGTTTTAAATTACAATTCTTCAGACACCAAACTCAACATTCCTCCTACTCCCAATTGAAAGTTAGCACTTATTAAATATGATAAGGTAACCCAATGTTATCCTCTGGGAGAAGTAGGCCTTGCAGTAGTGAAAATCAAATGTAAGAGGTTTTCACTAACAGGAAATGTAAAAGTTAAAAGCATGTGTTCAACTTTTTAAATGCACTGCACCCTGCCCTAAGGGATGTTTAGGGTCTACCCTAGGCATGACATATATATTAAAAAGTAAGGTTTAGGGCTGGCAAAAGGTTTAATTTGGAAGGTCGAAATGTCAGTTTAAAACTGTGCACACAGGCTGCAGTGGGAGGCCTGAGGCATGTTTTAAAGGGCTACTTAGGTGGATGGCACAATAAGTGCTGCAGTCCCACCAGTAGCATTTAATTTACATGCCCTGGGTACATGTAGTACCATTTTACTACTTTCAAGGAAATTAAATGTGCCAATTGGGTGTGAGCCAATATTACCATGTCTAAAGGAGAGAACACTTTAGCAATAGTTTACAGTGGTAAAGTGCGCAGAGTCCTAAAGCCAGCAAAAATGAAGTCAGCAAAGAGAAGGATGGAAGGCAAAAAGTTGGGGGAAAACAATGCCAAGAATGTCAGGTCCAACAACCATTAAAATTCTTTCAGGTTTTATGTGGGTGCTGCAGCATCTCGCATACCCCTAGTTCCAGTGTCACTGGTGGCATAACCCAAATAATGGGGGCCCCCAGAATCTGGTGAGAAGCCCCTGGCCCTCCCATATCTCACAGGTATTTATAGGTCTGGGGCTTAATAGGGGCCCCCTGAAAAGTGTGGGCCCCTGCACGACAGGGGCTGCAGCTACTGAGTCATGCCCTAACGTTGTCACTAATTTCTTATGTTTTCGCCCTCATTATTGCTTTCTTTGAAGGCTTTCTCTTCCTCTGGTTCAAAGGCTGTTGATGGAAAATAAGTTTCAGTCCCCACAAAAAAGTGCTGGTGCCCGCCACCTCCAACCACCATCTCACATTAAGCACTGACTGGCTGGTGTGGATTGTAGATCAGGTGTGCTGCGGAAATGGAGTTTGCAGAAGGTGACAATGAGCATATTCATGTTAATGCTATAATAAGTTACTATCTTATTCTAAGGTTTACACTAATTGTGGAATAGCAAAACTGTCCCACAGCCCATCTGCAACTCCCTCCTGCACAAGCACGCTTTGCAGTTTCTTTAGGATTACAGAAAGTGCAGCTGCTCCCTTTGCCAGCTTAAGATGTACAGAGTTCAAGAGGGTGGCCTTAAAGTGTATAGTTACGATGTGGCTTTTCGGCAGTTGTGTATGAGCCAAAGGGACCATGCGACCTACTGTAAGAATGAGGTACACAATGACAGAGCAGAACACCTTGCATCTTCTATATCACAATTAAGGCTTCCGGTTTTCCATTTGTACTGATTTTTACAGATAAATACAGACAGAAAACAATGTGTTTCCTGTCTGTATTTTTAAAAGCGGAAACATACTGAAAATGGTGCTTGTTGTGAGAGACTCTCCATGCTCTCGTTCATGAATTCCAGGCAGCAGCTGAGCAGATAGACAGCATGGAGAGTTAAAAATCAGGATTAGATTTCCTTAGATACAGGCATATGATAACAAATATTTGTAGTATAACGCTAATATGTACCTGCGGGTGTAATGTTTTGTTATATGTGGCTGCTTAATTTGATAAATCGTGACAGGCATCCATGTATGAGAGCACATTCAAGAGTTAGATAATCATGAAAATATACAATTTTACAGCTCCATTTATTCTCAAAGCATAAATTAAACATGGATAAATACCACTAAGATAGGCAAAAAATAAATATGGATAAATACAGACGGAAATGTTAAAAAACATAAATACCATAAAACCGGGAGCCCTAATCACAATATACTGATTATTTTTCTGCCAGCGCATATCGGGTGAGTATGCACTGAAGAGGAATTTGCAGCATGTGTAATACCATGGCTTTGTATACTAATTATGCACCATGCACTTTACTTTGTATTGTGCAGTTTCAGAGCCAACTTACGAAATTTTTTCACCGTGTGAGGAGGGGGTGGGGCCATGTAGCGGCCATGTCTGGGACAGGGCTTAGCACTGAGCACTACCCGAGGCATTTTTAACTCACCACTTCCTCACTCCAACATCAACATACAAAGCTCATGAGGCTGCCGCCGATGACCTGGGGAGGTCTCACACCCCGTAATGGACATTGTCTGTGCACAACCTCCAAACAACTAGCTAGAAACCTGGTCTCTGCAGGGATTTCCAGCTAATTGTGTGACCATATTGGCTCCTGACCGGGTGACCATGTGATGGGAGCCGATGTCGTGTGGCACAGAGTGGCACTGTGTGAGCTAAAAGGTCTGCAGTTTTATATAATAGGTGCATCAAAGTACTATCATGCACTTGTTTTTTCTATCAATACTTGTGTCAGAATGGGTATGGTATACGTTTACCAAATAAATGATGAATATAATAGCTGTGGTAGTAACGATTTTAGAATAATTTCACATTACCACAACATTTACATTTTATAAAAGTAATGTTAACTTTTATATTTTGTTCAATTTAATTCTCTCTTCTGCATAAGCTGGTGATGATGTCAAGAGTGGCGTATGACATATATTCAGTTTTATATATATATATATATATTCAGTTTTATAAAACGATGCAGAGATATCACACGAAAGAAACTACATCACTGATAATAGGGGCCAATAGAGAAGATAAGGCAAGATCACCGATAACCTGACACCCCGAAAATACAACGTAAACCTGGCAAAATTTACAATATAGTGCATAATCCTATTTTAGATCTCAGGGACACATTTTACCCTTGGTGTGGACTCAGCAGATTGCTGTCTGGGGTGGAGGGCATGCCTGCTAAGGGTACTGTTTAGGGCAGCAAAGGCGTGCTTCTGTCATACTTCCCAGCCAGGGAATGCGGCCCTAGAGCGCATGCACTTTCACGAATGTTGTCTACGGGAGTAGGAGGCAACCTGTTGTTTGGATGTGCTCTGCACGTGAGGGTGTGTGCAACTGTGTGGTGGTCTGCCCAAACTCGCCTGAAACTATTAATAATTATATAACAGGAAGTAGTGTTACACATATTTTTGAACCAATGACCCCATGTGACATTAAGAAAAGGATACCCCTAATCAGTCTAAAATAAATACACACAGCCATAAAATATATACAGTATCTTAAATCTCACTAAATTCAGAATTTCAAAAATTGGTTTCATTAATTAAATTATCTGATGCACTGTTGACACTAATGGTGTTATATACTAACGGTTTTAGTATTCGCTCACTCTCTGATTCGGAAAACCAGAGTGTGTGTGAATGTTAAAACCCTTTTTAAAATGTACAAAACCCATTTAACCTTTCGAAAAAGGTTTTCTGAATCGTTAAATGGATTTAGGAAACCATTATGAATTGGTATTTGGAAGCAGCTGTTCAAAGTGCCCCTTCCAAAGACCGATTCCTTATGGTATGTATTAATTGTTTGCGATCAAAATCCAGTCGCAACATTTTTATATTTTACCACCACTTCTAAGGAGGTGATAACTGATTCACAAATGAGAAGGGGTCTGTAAGGGATCCCTTTCCCCTGGTGAATGTTTAAAAAAACATTTCTTAGGCGTTAACAGTGGTCCAAGGGACTACTGATTACTAGTAAAACATGTTTGTAAAATAATTAATTTTCTTTTTAACCCCTTCGCTGCTAGGCCTTTCCCCCCCCTGTGCTAAGCCTTTTTTGGGCTATTTGGGGTAGTTCGCGCTTAGGCCCCTGTAACTTTTTGACCACATAAGGTATCCACGCCAAATTTGCGTCCTTTTCTTCCAACATCCTGGGGATTCTAAAGGTACCCAGGGTTTGTGGATTCCCCTGGAGGGGTCCCAGAAATTTGCCAAAATACAGCTAAATTTTTTTTTTGTGGGAAAAATAGGAAAAAAGTGCTGCAAATGAAAGCGTCTGGGTTTTCCCCTGCAAATGGTATCAAAAAAGGGTTTGTGGGGCTGAAATCACCATTTTCCCAGCTTTTAGGGAATGACGCTTTTGTCAGAAAACCAAAATGTTTTACACAGTTTTGGCATTTTTCTGGGACATAGCCTATTTTTGCTATTTTTTGGGCTTTCAACCTCCTTCCAGTTAATGGTAGAAATGGGTATGAAAGCAATAATTGATCCTGGAAAGCTATACATTTAGTAAAGTAGACAAAATTCTGAATTCAGCAAGGGGTCATTTGTGTAGATCCTTCAAGGTTTCTTTATAGAAACTAACAGTTAAATATAGGAAACATTGAAAATTAGTTGAAAAAAACTGCCTTTTGTGTCAACGTTTTCACCTGTAACTTCTTCTAATTATGACAGCTCTTTGAAAGCAATATACCGTTACATCCGTGGGACCTTACTGGTTGTGGGGATATATAGGACTTGTAGGTTCACCAAGAACCCGACGAACCCAGAGCCAAAAACTGAGCAGCGACTTGCAATGGTTTTTTAATATGTACCGGGTATATAGCAATTATTCTGGGAAAATGTATACATGGAAAAATCGGTATGAAAGACACCTATGTATTTCTGAAATGGGAACAAAATATAGAGTTTAGAAACAGTAGATATTTGCACATTTCCGAAATTGGGAATACTCATACTAGCATGAGAATTATCGGTCATTTTTCAAAATGACTTCTTTTTACACATTGTCTTTCATTTGGAAGGCAGAAATGCATTGAAAGTCAATAGGTAATAACAGTTGCTTTACAAATATGAATTACCCTAAGTCTCCCGATAAAAATGGTACCTCACTTGTGTGGGTAGGCATAGTGCCCACGACAGGAAACGGCTCAAAACGCAACGTGAACACACCACATTTTCACAATGAAAAATTACCCTTTTTTGCAAAGTGCCTAGCTGTAGTTTTTGAACCCTAGCTCTGCCGACACCTAGGGAAACCTAGCAAACCTATCCATTTTTGAAAACTAGACACCCAGGGAATCCAGGATGGGGTGACTTGACTGGCTCCCACCAGGTTCTGTTACCCAGAATCCCTTGCAAACCTAAAAAATTATCAAAAAACCCACATTTTCCTCACATTTCTGTGGTGGAAAGTTCTGGAATCTGCGTGGACCCACAAATTTCCACCCACCCCGCGTTCCCCAAAGTCTTCCGAGAAAAATGGTACCTCACTTGCGTGGGTAGGCCTAGTGCCCGCGACATGAAACGGCGCAAAACGCAACGTGGACACACCACAATTTCACAGTGAAAAATGACCCTTTTTGGCAAAGTGCCTAGCTGTAGTTTTTTAACCCTAGCTCTGCCGGCACCTAGGGAAACCTAGCAAACCTATACATGTTTGAAAAATAGACACCCAGGGGAATCCAGGATGGGGTGACTTAACTGGCTCCTACCAGGTTCTGTTACCCAGAATCCCTTGCAAACCTAAATAATTGTCAAAAAACCACATTTTACTGACATTTCTGTGGTGGAAAGTTCTGGAATCTGCGTGGATCCACAAATTTCCACCCACCCCACGTTCCCTAAAGTCTTCCGAAAAAAATGGTACCTCACTTGTGTGGGTAGGCCTAGTTCCCGCGACAGGAAACGGTGCAAAACGCAACGTGGACACACCACAATTTCACAGTGAAAAATGACCCTTTTTTGGCAAACTGCCTAGCTGTAGTTTTTGAACCCTAGTTCTGCCGGCACATAGGGAAACCTAGAAACCTATACATTTTTGAAAACTAGGCACCCAGGGGAATCCAGGATGGGGTGACTTGACTGCCTCTCACCACGTTCTGTTACCAAGAATCCCTTGCAAACCTAAAAAACTGTCAAAAAAACCACATTTTCCTCACATTTCTGTGGTGGAAAGTTGTGGAATCTGCGTGGATCCACAAATTTCCACCCACCCTGCGTTCCCCAAAGTCTTCTGAGAAAAATGGTACCTCACTTGTGTGGGTAGGCCTAGTGCCCGCGACAGGAAACGGCGCAAAACGCAACGTGGACACACCACAATTTCACAGTGAAAAATGACCCTTTTGGCAAAGTGCCTAGCTGTAGTTTTTGAACCCTAGCTCTGCCGGCACCTAGGGAAACCTAGCACACCTATACATTTTTGAAAACTAGACACCCAGGGGAATCCAGGATGGGGTGACTTGTCTGGCTCTCACCAGGTTCTGTTACCCAGAATCCCTTGCAAACCTAAAAAATTGTCAAAAAACCACATTTTCCTCTCATTTCTGTGGTGGAAAGTTCTGGAATCTGCGTAGATCCACAAATTTCCACCCACCCTGCGTTCCCCAAAGTCTTACGATAAAAATGGTACCTCACTTGTGTGGGTAGGTCTAGTGCCCGCGACAGGAAACGGCGCCAAACGCAACGTGGACACAACACAATTTCACAGTGAAAAATTACCCTTTTTTGGCAAAGTGCCTAGCTGTAATTTTTGAACCCTAGCTCTGCCAGCACCTAGGGAAATGAAGAGAAGTACGGGGACACACACAGAAGAGGTTTCCAGTTGAAGGTTTATTGCAGAGGTTGCAGTAGTACAGAGAGCCGTCCCTGCTGGCACAGCCAAGGCACATAAACAGCAACTGCCACTGAGAGAACACTCAGAGCAGGATGCTTCCCAACACTCTTAATGACATCATGGACTGCTCATGGAGCTCTGCCAGCAACACATCACCACACCTCCCCCCTTTATAACTAAGCAACTTACAAAACACAATACTAACCAGGGAGGAATACAGAAATGAAAAGGGAGCAGGGGAACAAACAGTAAAGGTTTCATGAACTTCGTGAGTAAACACAGACTAAACATAATCTCTTAAGCATAGTGGTCTGGTATGAACTCTGGTGCTCTTCCTGACACCATCCCCCTCCAAAACGTTGTTGTTAATCTTAATAGTTTCAGATGAAGGACACGGATCTTTGGCAACACGAGAAGTGCTCCACCAGTTTCCATTAGACAATTTTACAGCATTTTTGCGAATATCAACAATCTGTTGTGAATCTAAAAATTTAGAGAGACCCTTTCTTACAGAAACAGGGTTCTTGATTCTAACCCAATCTCCAATACGGAGTCTGTGGGGTACTTTTCTGACGGGAGTTTCACAATTTTTAGAACATGCTTCAGTAGATTTTTGTTGGCAGAATCCCACATGCACCTCATGTCACAACTTTGATGGAAGGATTTCACCATCCAGAAAGGGTAAACTTGTGAAGAAGCTTTTCTCCCTCTCATAAGTTCGAAAGGACTGAAATTAGTGGTGACATGAGGCGAAGTGCGGTATGACCAAATTAAATCTTTTACAGCTTGAAAAACACAAGATTTTGATCTAAAAGCTGCTTGCACACACTCCACCACAACTCTATTAAACCTCTCTGTCTTGCCATTACTCTATGGGTGGTAAAGCGGAGTTCTAGTGTGCTTAACACCACAGGATCGTAGAAAAGAATTCATTTCCTCTGAAACAAATTGCACACCATTGTCAGTAAGAATTTCCTCAGGATAACCTTCCCTGAGAAATATTGTGTTCAGACAGTTGATAACACTCTTAGAGTTGGGTGTATTAATGGGTTCAACCTCAACCCACCTAGACAGATGATCTATGAGAACTAGAAAATATTTTGAGTTGGAAGGAAGAACATGGAAGGGTCCCAAAAAATCCATACCCAACCTTTGCCAGGCCCTCCCAGGAGGGGAAACAGCAGACTTGGTTACACCTTCAAGAATTAGAGCTTTGTCACTAGCATTGCAGCGTGAACATTGTCTTACTAAATCATCAATTTGAGTGTCCATTCTGGGCCACCAGAAGTCTGTTCTAACTTTCCTCTTGGTGATGGTGGCACCAAGATGACCTAAGTGTGCAGCTAACATAATTTTTCCTCGATAACATATGGGAGGTACAAGTTTGTTGCCTCTAACCACTTTTCCACCCTCTACTGAAAGCTCATCACTGACCTTCCAGAACATTTGCAGTTCAGAAGAAAGACATTTCTCTTTGGGCCAGCCTTTCTTGATTAAGGAAACAACTTCTTTGAGAACAATATCTTTATCAACCTCTGTTACCCAGTCATCGTCTGCAAAAGATAAACAGTCCTGACTGATATGAGCTACAACACACTCCTCCACTTCAGTCTCCCATTCTTGCTCTTCAGTGTCAGGAATAGGGAGTCTAGATAAACAGTCTGCTCTGGTATTCTTTCTACCGGGAATATACTCTACACTGAATGTATACTCTAAAAGTTTGGTAGATAACCTAGCTAAGCGAGCAGTGGTACGTTTGGCATTTTTTCCAGACAAGATGTCGACTAAAGGGCGATGGTCAGTTTTAAGGATAAATGATCTGCCCCATAAGTACGGCTTGAATTTCTCGACACTCCAGACGCAGGCTAAGAGCTCTTTTTCAATGACAGAATATTTTCGCTCGACAGGACGAAGCGTCCTGGAAGCGAAACCTACTGTGTACTCTCTTCCTTCAGAATACTGTGACAAGACATCACCTAATCCATAGTCACAGGCATCAACTGTAACAACAGTTTGCTTTCCCTCGAAAAAGCTTTCAGAGCAGGAGCTTTGACAATGTGATCCTTGATAGACAGAAAACCTTTCTCACACACCTCAGACCATGTGTAGGCAGCTCCTTTCTTCAGCAGAGCCCTGAAACATTCTGTGGTTTTAGCGAAGTCCTTCATGAATTTTGCATAAAACTCACAAAGGCCGAGAAAAGACATAAGTTGTTCTTTGTTCTGAGGAGCGGGCGCTTCTACGATACTCTTGATTAGACCAGGTCTAGGCTTGATGCCTTCCTCAGAGATGATGTGACCGAGATATTCAATCTCCTTTACTTTAAAAGTGCACTTGCTTTTCTGTAAAGTAACTCTTCTGCTCTCTAGAATACTAAAAACTTGATCAATAACAGAGTCATGTTCAGCTTCAGTCTTGGTAAAAATGAGTATGTCGTCCTGAAAAACTACCACGTGGGGATTGTGATGAAACATTTCTGTCATGAGTCTCTGAAATACGGCAGCTGCCGAGGCCAGACCAAAGGGAAGTCGGCAGAACTGAAAAACACCATCTGGGGTGACAAAAGCGGTGAGATGTCGGGACTGAGGATGTAGCTCGACCTGATGATAGGCGGCTTTAAGATCCAGTTTGGTAAACCATGAAGAGGACCCTACTTTTGCAATAAAATCTTCAATACGTGGGAGAGGAAAACCGTCAACCCAGATGGCTTCATTGAGGCTCCTCAAGTCCACACACATCCTCAAGTCCCCAGACCTCTTCTTGGCCAAAACAATGGGAAAAAGCCAGAGAGTGGACTCAACTTTTTCAATAATTCCTTGATCACATAATGTTTGTAAGTGTTTGGAAAGATCACCCCTAATACTTAATGGGACATTACGTAACCTGTGTTTGACAGGACTGGCATTTTCTTTAACTTTAATGAAATGTTGGAAATTAGTGATCTTGCCAAGACGGTCCTCAAAAATTTTGCTAAACTTGTGTTCCCAAACATTAGTCATGGGAGTACTAGACAGTGAACTGATGTCCTTCATGGGAGTGATAGAATTCTGACTTGTATCTTTGTCAATGAAAACAGGATTAGCCAGACCAGGTTTGATAGTCAAGCGAAACTCAGCCTGATGAAGAAGACTGAGAACATTGATTCCTCTTTTGGCTACATATACTTTACCTTTGATAGTTACTCCTAGGACAGTGATGTTAGCCCAGAAATAGCCCAACAATTCAATTCTGCTGCCCTCAAAAGCTACAGTGAGTACATCCGGTGGTAACAAGCTTTTATCAGCCCAAAACTTGAGATACTTATCATGGGAAACAATAGTGATGCGTGCCCAGGTATCGACAAGAAGTTGAATGTGATAAGTTTCAATAAGAACATCAACTTCAGGGTCAGGGACATGCAATGTATTCTGCTTATCAGTACAGCGCTTGACTACTACCACATATTCCTGATTAGTGACATCGTCATCATGGAATTCATCGGTTTCATTGAGGACACACCTTACGTTTTTTCTTCTACCACTCATACAAAGTTTTGCAAAATGTCCCATTTTGCCACATTGACCACACTGCTGGTTAATAGCTGGACAGTTTTTGAAAGAAGAAACATGTAGAGATGAACCACACCTATAGCAAAAAATTCTGGGATTGGATTGTTGTCTATTTTGCATAAAGTTTCTTCCACCCCTAGACATGTACGGTCTTCTAATATAGTCATGAGTGGCATTATCGCGTATGAGAGTGGGAGGATTGGGGTTGGAACCTGGATGCTTGGAGGAGACAGCACCTGAAATGGTAGAGTTAGATAGAGTAGTTTCAAGCTGTTTGACATCATCCATTGAAGTTTCGATACTTTTAGCAATATCAATTGCTTTATCTAGAGTAGGATCTTTGCAGGTAAGTAGTCTCAACGTGCAACAAGTTGATCTCTCACCAGTTGAGAGGTAAAATTCTCAAATTCACATTTTGAAGCTAAAACTTTTAAAGCTGTAATAAAAGTGTCTATGCTTTCATCAGGTTTCTGCATTCTTGTAAAAACTTGTATCTATGCACTACAATGTTCTTTGTTTTAGTAAAGTACTTATCCAATTGTGCAACAGCTTGTTCAAACTCGTCGGGGTCTTCACCTTCAGGCTGATCATATGGAGGTAGATGGTCAAATACATTTTGTCCTTCGACTCCTAGATGATAATACATGAGATTCTTTTTCCTCTCAGGTCTGAATCTTTGACCATCAATAGCACCTAAGTATGCCTTGAAAGATCTAAACCATAACTTCCACTCTAGAGGTGGATCTCCTGGTTCTTGTAAGAAAGGTGCTGGTGCAGTAACACTCTGCATATTGATAGAATACCTGTGGAATAAAAATGGTTAGAGAGAAGATAAGAAGAAAAGAGAAAGAGGAAGAAGAAAGAAAAAAAAAAATGAAATGAAAAGAAGAATGAAAAAAAAAGATGTGCAAATTCCCTACTTCTGCAGGAGAGCAGAGAATGAGGAAATAATACTTAGTTGAACACAGAGGATAAACAAAACAGTATGTCTCAAAAATAAGAGTGAATGAAGATAATAAAAATGTGTGTGTGTATCACAGAAGAAACACACTGCAAAAATTCCACATATAATGTTAATTCTCAACTTGGTCACTAGATGGCAGCGTCGCTCTTAATCCTGCTTTTGCCAGAGATACAATGCGTGAAAGAAAGCTGTGTGTGTCAGCGAAATAGTGGCAAAGATCTCTAACACGTAAAACAACTGTGTGTATCAGTGTAGAAACAATTGTGGTATTGTAGACTGACACACAAGTGCTGTGTGTGTCAGCGGAGCAGATGTATCAATACGCAAAGAAAGCTGTGCGTGTCAGCGCAGAAAGCTTTCTTCTTTTGAATGCGCTGTGCGTAAAAATTCCCTACTTCTGCAGGAGAGCAGAGAATGAGGAAATAATACTTAGTTGAACACAGAGGATAAACAAAACAGTATGTCTCAAAAATAAGAGTGAATGAAGATAATAAAAATGTGTGTGTGTATCACAGAAGAAACACACTGCAAAAATTCCACATATAATGTTAATTCTCAACTTGGTCACTAGATGGCAGCATCGCTCTTAATCCTGCTTTTGCCAGAGATACAATGCGTGAAAGAAAGCTGTGTGTGTCAGCGAAATAGTGGCAAAGATCTCTAACACGTAAAACAACTGTGTGTATCAGTGTAGAAACAATTGTGGTATTGTAGACTGACACACAAGTGCTGTGTGTGTCAGCGGAGCAGATGTATCAATACGCAAAGAAAGCTGTGCGTGTCAGTGCAGAAAGCTTTCTTCTTTTGAATGCGCTGTGCGCGTGAAGATGCTGTGCGCGTCAGCGCGCAAATGCCTCCGAAGCTCGTTGCCAAGGGAACAGTGCCAGCATGCATAGACGCTTTGTTTGGACTGCGTGTTGTCAATACATCACAACCATACGTAGGCATTGCGTCTGAGCTCCGTGTGGGTGGGACGTCACAGGGACTGAAGAGACGGATCTAGAAGAAGAATAGCCGTGTGTGCTGTGACGCAGGAATCCCTCGAGAAGAGGCGCAAGGTAAGACTGTGTATTCAAAGGTAAACAAGCAGGCAGGAGGTTGCTCGCGCCAACCAGTGCCGAAATCCGCAAAATGCTCAAATCTGGATTAGCGAAATGAGTACACAAATAGTATGACAGATGTACGTGGGAGGCGGCGGACCTCGGGCCTCATGAAATTCGAAAGCAGTCACTGAGCCAGCAAAGTCAAAATAAGTTCCCAATGAGGCGAAGCAAGTGGCAGAAAGAGTGATGGTAGCAGGGGGTAAATTACAACACAGAGCAGGTGCCGGAAGAAGAAAGGGTATGGCTCTCTGTATGTTAGTTGAGTGTGAAGCAAAAAAAAAAACAACTCACAGTTGCCGTAGTGCAAGAGCAATACTTCTATACCTCTGAGACGAGTGGTATCCCATCCTCTGTCGCCATTGAAGAGAAGTACGGGGACACACACAGAAGAGCTTTCCAGTTGAAGGTTTATTGCAGAGGTTGCAGTAGTACAGAGAGCCGTCCCTGCTGGCACAGCCAAAGCACATAAACAGCAAATGCCACTGAGAGAACACTCAGAGCAGGATGCTTCCCAACACTCTTAATGACATCATGGACTGCTCATGGAGCTCTGCCAGCAACACATCACCACAGGAAACCTAGCAAACCTATACATTTTTGAAAACTAGACACCCAGGGGAATCCAGGATGGGGTGACTCGACTGCCTCTCGCCAGGTTCTGTTACCCAGAATCCCTTGCAAACCTAAACAATTGTCAAAAAACCCACATTTTCCGCACATTTCTGTGGTGGAAAGTTCTGGAATCTGCGTGGATCCACAAATTTCCACCCACCCCGCGTTCCCCAAAGTTTTCCGAGAAAAATGGTGCCTCACTTGTGTGGGTAGGCCTAGTGTCCTCGACAGGAAACGGCGCAAAACGCAACGTGGACACACCACAATTTCACAGTGAAAAATGACCCTTTTTTGGCAAAGTGCCTAGCTGTAGTTTTTGAACCCTAGTTCTGCCAGCACCTAAGGAAACCTAGCAAACCTATACATTTTTGAAAACTAGACACCCAGGGGAATCCAGGATGGGGTGACTCGACTGCCTCTCCCCAGGTTCTGTTACCCAGAATCCCTTGCAAACCTAAACAGTTGTAAACAAAAACACATTTTTTCGCACATTTCTGTGGTGGAAAGTTCTGGAATCTGCGTGGATCCACAAATTTCCACCCACCCCGCGTTCCCCAAAGTTTTACAAGAAAAATGGTGCCTCACTTGTGTGGGTAGGCCTAGTGTCCGCGACAGGAAACGGCGCAAAACGCAACATGGACACACCACAATTTCACAGTGAAAAATGACCCTTTTTGGCAAAGTGCCTAGCTGTAGTTTTTGAACCCTAGCTCTGCCGGCACCTAGGGAAACCTAGCAAACCTATACATTTTTGAAAAATAGACACCCAGGGGAATCCAGGATGGGGTGACTCGACTGGCTCTCACCAGGTTCTGTTACCCAGAATCCCTTGCAAACCTAAACAATTGTCAAAAAAACCACATTTTCCTCACATTTCTGTGGTGTAAAGTTCTGAAATTTGCGTGGATCCACAAATTTCCACCTACCCCGCGTTCCCCAAAGTCTTCCTAGAAAAATGGTACCTCACTTGCGTGGGTAGGCCTAGTGCCCGCGACAGGAAACGGCGCAAAACGCAACGTGGACACACCACAATTTCACAGTGAAAAATGACCCTTTTTTGGCAAAGTGCCTAGCTGTAGTTTTTGAACCCTAGCTCTGCCGGCACCTAGGGAAACCTAGCAAACCTATACATTTTCGCAAACTAGACACCCAGGGTAATCCAGGATGGGGTGACTTGACTGCCTCTCACCAGGTTCTGTTACCCAGAATCCCTTGCAAACCTAAATAATTGTCAAAAAAACCACATTTTGCTCACATTTCTGTGGTGAAAAGTTCTGGAATCTGCGTGGATCCACAAATTTCCACCCACCCCGCGTTCCCCAAAGTCTTACGAGAAAAATGGTACCTCACTTGCGTGGGTAGGCCTAGTGCCCGCGACAGGAAACGGCACAAAACGCTACGTGGACACACCACAATTTCACAGTGAAAAATGACCCTTTTTGGCAAAGTGCCTAGCTGTAGTTTTTGAACCCTAGCTCTGCCGGCACCTAGGGAAACCTAGCAAACCTATACATTTTTGAAAACTAGACACCCAGGGGAATCCAGGATGGGGTGACTTGACTGCCTCTCACCAGGTTCTGTTACCCAGAATCCCTTGCAAACCTAAAAAATGTCCAAAAAACACATTTTCCTCACATTTCTGTGGTGGAAAGTTCTGGAATCTGCGTGGATCCACAAATTTCCACCCACCCCGCGTTCCCCAAAGTTTTCCGAGAAAAATGGTGCCTCACTTGTGTGGGTAGGCCTAGTGTCCGCGACAGGAAACGGCGCAAAACGCAACGTGGACACACCACAATTTCACAATGAAAAATGACCCTTTTTTGGCAAAGTGCCTAGCTGTAGTTTTTGAACCCTAGTTCTGCCAGCACCTAAGGAAACCTAGCAAACCTATACATTTTTGAAAACTAGACACCCAGGGGAATCCAGGATGGGGTGACTCGACTGCCTCTCACCAGGTTCTGTTACCCAGAATTCCTTGCAAACCTAAACAATTGTCAAAAAAACCACATTTTCCGCACATTTCTGTGGTGGAAAGTTCTGGAATCTGCGTGGATCCACAAATTTCCACCCACCCCGCGTTCCCCAAAGTTTTACAAGAAAAATGGTGCCTCACTTGTGTGGGTAGGCCTAGTGTCCGCGACAGGAAACGGCGCAAAACGCAACATGGACACACCACAATTTCACAGTGAAAAATGACCCTTTTGGCAAAGTGCCTAGCTGTAGTTTTTGAACCCTAGCTCTGCCGGCACCTAGGGAAACCTAGCAAACCTATACATTTTTGAAAAATAGACACCCAGGGGAATCCAGGATGGGGTGACTCGACTGGCTCTCACCAGGTTCTGTTACCCAGAATCCCTTGCAAACCTAAACAATTGTCAAAAAACCACATTTTCCTCACATTTCTGTGGTGTAAAGTTCTGAAATTTGCGTGGATCCACAAATTTCCACCTACCCCGCGTTCCCCAAAGTCTTCCTAGAAAATGGTACCTCACTTGCGTGGGTAGGCCTAGTGCCCGCGACAGGAAACGGCGCAAAACGCAACGTGGACACACCACAATTTCACAGTGAAAAATGACCCTTTTTGGCAAAGTGCCTAGCTGTAGTTTTTGAACCCTAGCTCTGCCGGCACCTAGGGAAACCTAGCAAACCTATACATTTTTGAAAACTAGACACCCAGGGTAATCCAGGATGGGGTGACTTGACTGCCTCTCACCAGGTTCTGTTACCCAGAATCCCTTGCAAACCTAAATAATTGTCAAAAACCACATTTTGCTCACATTTCTGTGGTGAAAAGTTCTGGAATCTGCGTGGATCCACAAATTTCCACCCACCCCGCGTTCCCCAAAGTCTTACGAGAAAAATGGTACCTCACTTGCGTGGGTAGGCCTAGTGCCCGCGACAGGAAACGGCACAAAACGCTACGTGGACACACCACAATTTCACAGTGAAAAATGACCCTTTTTGGCAAAGTGCCTAGCTGTAGTTTTTGAACCCTAGCTCTGCCGGCACCTAGGGAAACCTAGCAAACCTATACATTTTTGAAAACTAGACACCCAGGGGAATCCAGGATGGGGTGACTTGACTGCCTCTCACCAGGTTCTGTTACCCAGAATCCCTTGCAAACCTAAAAAAATGTCCAAAAAAACACATTTTCCTCACATTTCTGTGGTGGAAAGTTGTGGAATCTGCGTGGATCCACAAATTTCCACCCACCCCACGTTCCCCAAAGTCTTCCAAGAAAAATGGTACCTCACTTGTGTGGGTAGGCCTAGTGCCCGCAACAGGAAACGGCACAAAACGCAACGTGGACACACCACAATTTCACAGTGAAAAATGACCCTTTTTTGGCAAAGTGCCTAGCTGTAGTTTTTGAACCTAGCTCTGCCGGCACCTAGGAAAACCTAGCAAACCTATACATTTTGGAAACTAGACACCCAGGGGAATCCAGGATGGGGTGACTTGACTGCCTCTCACCAGGTTCTGTTACCCAGAATCCCTTGCAAACCTAAAAAAATGTAAAAAAAACCACATTTTCCTCACATTTCTGTGGTGGAAAGTTCTGGAATCTGCGTGGATCCACAAATTTCAACCCACCCCGCGTTCCCCAAAGTCTTCCGAGAAAAACGGTACCTCACTTGCGTGGGTGGGTCAAGGACCCGCGACAGGCAAGGGCCCAAAACCTATTGAGGCGACATCAAAATTACCTATCACAAACCAACCTGGTTTTGCAAGGGGGGTCCCATGAGTTTTTGGCCCGGGGCTCGGCGGCCATCTAGGGAAACCTACCAAACCCACACATTTCTGGAAACTAGACACCCGGGGGAGTCCAGCGAGGTATGGCTTGCATGGGTCCCCCAACATTCTCCTACCCAGAATCCCCTGCAAACCTCAAATTTTGCTGAAAAAATCACTTTTTTCTCAAACTTCTGTGTGGGACAGTTCTGGAATCTGCGTGGATCCACGAATTTGCTCCCACCCAGCGTTCCCCCAGGTCTCCCGATAAAAATGGTACCTCACTTGCGTGGGTGGGTCAAGGACCCGCGACAGGCAAGGGCCCAAAACCTATTGAGGCGACATCAAAATTACCTATCACAAACCAACCTGGTTTTGCAAGGGGGGGTCCCATGAGTTTTTGGCCCTGGGCTCGGCGGCCATCTAAGGAAACCTACCAAACCCACACATTTCTGGAAACTAGACATCCGGGGGAGTCCAGCGAGGTATGGCTTGCGTGGGTCCCCCAACATTCTCCTACCCAGAATCCCCTGCAAACCTCAAATTTCGCTGAAAAAATTACTTTTTTCTCAAATTTCTGTGTGGGAAAGTTCTGTAATCTGCGTGGATCCAAACATTTCCTCCCACCCAGCGTTCCCCCAGGTCTCCCGATAAAAATGATACCTCACTTGCGTGGGTGGGTCAAGGACCCGCGATAGGCAAGGGCCCAAAGCCTGTTGAGGCGACATCAAAATTACCTATCACAAACCAACCTGGTTCTGCAAGGGGGTCCCATGAGTTTTGGCCCGGGCTCGGCGGCCATCTAAGGAAACCTACCAAACCCACACATTTCTGGAAACTAGACACCCGGGGAGTCCAGCGAGGTATGGCTTGCATGGGTCCCCCAACATTCTCCTACCCAGAATCCCCTGCAAACCTCAAATTTTGCTGAAAAAATCACTTTTTTTCTCAAATTTCTGTGTAGGAAAGTTCTGGAATCTGCGTGGATCCACAAATTTCCTCCCACCCAGCGTTCCCCCAGGTCTCCCGATAAAAATGGTACCTCATTTGTGTGGGTAGGCATAGTGGCTGCAACAGGAAATGGCCCAAATCTTACTGTGGAGACTTCAAAATTACCTATAGCACAACTACCTGGTTTTTGGGGGGGGGCACCTGAGATTTTGGCCCCGGGATCGGCGGCCATCTTGGGAAAGTACCAAACCCAAACATTTCTGAAAACTAGACACCCGGCGGAGTCCAATGAGGTATGGCTTGCGTGGATCCCCCAACGTTTTCCTACCCAGAATGCAATGCAAACCTCAAATTTAGCTGAAAAAAAAACATTTTCCACATATTTTTGTGTGGAATCACCGTGCCGGCACAAATGTCCTACCCCACAGCGTTCCCCTGAGTCTCCTGAGTAAAATGATACCTCACTTGTGTGGGTGGGGCAAGGGCCTGTGACTGGGAAGAGCCCAAAACATAGGGAATAAGGGTATAGCACCGAGAATTCTAAGCACTACATTTTTAAAAAAATGCGTTTTTAGCAAATTCTGCATTGGACAGCCACACAAGTGAGGTATCATTTTACTCGGGACACTAAGGAGAACGCTGTGGGGTAGGACATTTGTGCCGGCACGGTGATTCCACACAAAAATATGTGGAAAATGTGGTTTTTTCAGCTAAATTTGAGGTTTGCATGGCATTCTGGGTAGGAAAACATTGGGGGATCCACGCAAGCCATACCTCATTGGACTCCGCCGGGTGTCTAGTTTTCAGAAATGTTTGGGTTTGGTACTTTCCCAAGATGGCCGCCGATCCCGGGGCCAAAATCTCAGGTGCCCCCCCAAAACCAGGTAGTTGTGCTATAGGTAATTTTGAAGTCTCCACAGTACGATTTGGGCCATTTCCTGTTGCAGCCACTATGCCTACCCACACAAGTGAGGTACCATTTTTATCGGGAGACCTGGGGGAATGCTGGGTGAGAGGAAATTTGTGGATCCACGCAGATTCCAGAACTTTCCCACAGAGAAATTTGAAAGAAAAGTAATTTTTTCAGCGAAATTTGAGGTTTGCAGGGGATTCTGGGTAGGAGAATGTTGGGGGACCCACGCAAGCCATACCTCGCTGGACTCCCCCAGGTGTCTAGTTTCCAGAAATGTGTGTGTTTGGTAGGTTTCCTTAGATGGCCGCCGAGCCCAGGGCCAAAAACTCATGGGACCCCACTTGCAAAACCAGGTTGGTTTGTGATAGGTAATTTTGATGTCGCCTCAATAGGTTTTGGGCACTTGCCTGTTGCGGGTCCTTGACCCACCCACGCAAGTGAGGTACCATTTTTATCGGGAGACCTGGGGGAACGCTGGGTGGGAGGACATTTGTGGATCCACGCAGATTCCAGAACTTTCCCACACAGAAATTTGAGAAAAAAGTGATTTTTTCAGCAAAACCTGAGGTTTGCAGGGGATTCTGGGTAGGAGAATGTTGGGGGACCCACGCAAGCCATACCTCGCTGGACTCCCCCGGGTGTCTAGTTTCCAGAAATGTGTGGGTTTGGTAGGTTTCCCTAGATGGCCGCCGAGCCCCGGGCCAAAAACTCATGGGACCCCCTACTTGCAAAAACAGGTTGGTTTGTGATAGGTAATTTTGATGTCGCCTCAAGGTTTTGGGCCCTTGCCTGTCGCGGGTCCTTGACCCACCAACGCGAGTGAGGTACCATTTTTATCAGGAGACCTGGGGGAACGCTGGGTGGGAGGAAATTTGTGGATCCACGCAGATTCCAGAACTTTCCCACACAGAAATATGAGAAAAACGTGATTTTTTCAGCGAAATTTGCGGTTTGCAGGGGATTCTGGGTAGGAGAATGTTGGGGGACCCACGCAAGCCATACCTCACTGGACTCCCCCGGGTGTCTAGTTTCCAGAAATGTGTGGGTTTGGTAGGTTTTCCTAGATGGCCGCAGAGCCCCGGCCAAAAACTGATGCGATCCCCCTTGCAAAACCAGGTTGGTTTGTGATAGGTAATTTTGATGTCGCATCAATAGGTTTTGGGCCCTTCCCTGCCGCGGGTACTTGGCCCACCCATACAAGTGAGGTACCATTTCTATTGGGATACTTGGAGAAATGCTGCAGGGTTGGAAATTTGTTGTTACTTTCTGCAGCGTGAAAATGTGAGCACAATAATGCAAGGAAAATGTCACCGTCACATTTTGAGGTTTGCAGGACATTGTGGGTAAGATAACTTAGGATCCACAAGAGAGACATCACCATGTACTCCCATGGGTGTTTAGTTTATGACAAAATCTACAGTTGGTAGGTTATTCTTAGATGAAATGTACACCTTGGCAGAGAGACAAAAAAGACAAAGATTACTGCACAGCCATCTATTCCTCAAGCACACACACATACTGGTTGGATTTGGCACGAGGGCGAGTGATGGTTCAGTGTATAAAATTTTATTAACAAGACATTTCACAAAAATGAAATGCACGGTCAATAATTGAAAGGACAAAAAACTGAACCAGTGACTCACAGCTCGTGAGCAGTAAAGCCACGTCAAGGCACCAACCGCTTTACAGGCCATTCACACACCTTTCATACTTGATACACACAAGACCATTCACACCACCAGGCACAAAACCAACACATTACAACATTCACAAAAAGGGACAAGGTACACCCTGCTTGACAAAAACAGAAAAGACAAATTTTTCTGCACAACCACCTATTCCTCAAGCACACATACATACTGGTTGGATATTTGGCACGAGGGTGAGTGATGGTTCAGTATATACAGTTGTATTAACCAGAGATTTCACAAAAATGAAATGCACTGTTAATAATTGAAAGGACGAGAAACTGAACCGTTGACTCACAGCTCGTGAGCTGTAAAGCCACGACAAGGCACCAACCTCTTTACAGGCCATTCATACACCTTTCATACGTGTGACACATACAAAACCAGTGGGCCCAGCACATTACAACACTCACACCAGCAGACAGCGCCATTCAAGGGCCCATCACTTTCACACGCCCACATTCCTGACACAGCAACCACACCAGCTGACGGATTGCGTGGAGTGGCATTTGGCTAGCAGTGTGTGTAGTGACCAGCAGCTAGTCACTACTCACACACCGCCAGCCAAGCGCCATTCCACGTACACCGCCAGCCGAGCGGCCGTCCTTGCACACCACCAGCCAAGCGCCAGTCCACACACACCGCCAGCCAAGCGCCAGTCCACACACACCGCCAGCCAAGCACCAGTCCACGCACACCGCCAGCCAAACGTCAGTCCAGGCACACAGCCAGTCAAGCGCCAGTCCACGCACACCGCCAGCCAAGCACAAGTCCACGCACACCGCCAGCCAAGCGCCAGTCCACGCACACCACCAGCCAAGCGCCAGTCCAAACACACCGCCAGCCAAGCGCCAGTCCACGCACACCACCAGCCAAGCGCCAGTCCAAACACACCACCAGCCAATCGCCAGTCCATGCACACCGCCAGCCAAGCGCCAGTCCACGCACACCGCCAGACAAGCGCCACTCCACGCACACCGCCAGCACATTTAGGATTTTTTTATACAAATAAGAAAACACAAACAAATTGCAAATAGATACAAATCTACTAACACAAAATCTGAAACTAAATACATTGCACAAATGCCAACCTTGAAACTGAACAAAAAATATTAAACAATAGAGGCCAGGCAGTTCACTTTACCACTCATGGATGCTCCCAAAAATTCTTTTGCGTGTGGTACATTCTAAAACAAGCAGGCACACACAGCCCAGGGTTAGAAGGACACTCGGGGCAGTACATACGAGTCTCCTTCCGCGTACCTCTTCGCCAACAGACTCTACATCTCCTACTGGGAAAGTCTTTTGAGGGTGTGGGAGGAATGTGATCAGGAAAGTGGTGATCTTTCAATCTAGCCACATCCTCCACCACTCCAACTCTAGGAACACTTGCCTGTTCCACTAGAACAAGGCTGCCTATTACATACTCCTGAAACTTAGCAAAAGTAATCTTTGACTCAGGACAAGAGTCCTTGAATACAACAAAAGCATTAAAGGTTGCCAAGTGGAAAAGATGGATAGCCAACTTCTTATACCAAATGTAAGCCTTACGAAGAGCAGCGTAAGGTTCCAACCTCTGATCTACTCTATCAACTCCACCCATGTGCCTATTATAGTCTAAAATGCACACAGGTTTGCGCACTTCAGCAACCTGACCCCAAACAGTCACAGGTGAAGTGCTTTCATCATGGATGGTAGTCAGCATGTAGACATCTCTCCTGTCTGAAAACTTCACAGCTAGAAGCTCCTCGCAACGCAACGCACTGCATTGTCCCCGCACAAGCTTTTGACAAACAAGTTCTTTTGGGAAACCTTTACGGTTAGAGCGGATTGTGCCACAAGCAACAGTATCCACTTTGGCCAATTCCCTGAACAACCGCACACCAGTGTAGAAGTTATCTACATATAAATGGTGGCCTTTGTTAAAAAGTCCTCTACCAAGTTCCCACACAATTTTCTCAGTCGCTCCAAAAGTGGACGGACAACCAGGGGGGTTAATCCTGGATTCCTTACCGGTGTACACCCTGAAATTAGAGACATATCCAGTCCTACTGTCACACAGCATTTACAGCTTAATTCCATAGCGTGCCCTCTTACTAGGAATGTATTGCCAAAAAACCAAGCGGCCCTTGAACAACACCAAAGACTCATCCACTGCTATTTCTTTCCCTGGAGCATAGATCTCAGAAAATCGATCAACAAAGTGATCAATGACAGGCCGAATCTTAAAAAGACGGTCACAATCAGGGTGATCTCATGCCAATGCTAAACCATTATCGACAAAATGCAGCATCCGAAGCAGAAGCAAATACCTATCACGACTCATGACTGCCGGAAATATAGCTGTTGCCATCAAGGGACTAGTAGACCAATATGAAGACATTGATGGCTTCCTTAGCAAGCCCATCAAAAAAGTTAAACCCAAGAACTTCTTCATCTCTTCCAGATTTGTGGGAGTCCACCGGGTAGCTCTAGAGTGGGGCTTAAGGCTGGCACTGTTGTCCCTCAAAAACTGTTCGGCATACAAATTAGTCTGCTCAACAATCTCTGCCAAAAATACATCGTCCATAAACAACTGAAAAAAATGTATCGGCAAAAAGTTTTCAGTATTCACTCTACACCCTGGAACACCAGTAAAGTCTGGCAATGCCGGCTGCACCATGCCTGGGGCAACCCAGAGGTCAGCACTTTCAACGGGAAGCCTTGCAGCCCCAGGCTGCAGCCCAGAGGCCTCTTGCCGCACTATACCAACGGGAAGCCTTGCAGCCCCAGGCTGCAGCCCAGATGCCTCTTGCCGCACTATCGGCACATCAATGTCCTCCTCTAACACAGGCACTTAATCCACACTAAGAGTAGCTTCATCCGCACTGAGAGTAGCTTCATCATCCGATGATTCCATGTGGAGAGAAAACTCACTGCCTGAATCTTCCCCTCCCTCCTCTGCCTCAGATGCAGAGTCAGTCTCTGAACCATGGTCAGAGGAAGACTCAAAAAGCATACCAACAACCTGCTGAGCAGTAATCCTGCGGCTAGCCATTATCCTTACTAAGAAAGGAGACTGCACAAACAAGTCAACAACAACCAACACTGTGCAAAATAAGAAAGTAAAAAAATGTGTGCCTTTATCACAAAGATCTATATACTCAAAAACTATACGATTCACTTGCAAGAGACAGCTACACTCACCAGCACCTACTCTGCAGAGACACAGCAAAAACCAATGATATCCCACTGGAAAGAAAAAAACAAAACCAATTACTCACAAGACAACAAAATACACATCGAGCACAAATGCAAAAAGTTTTTGACACTCAAAAAACAGAAGCCAAACATACTGCTATTACACCATTTGCAAAAAACACATTCATGCAGAGAAATGAAACTCATTTACATTGTACAAAAAAAGTCTCTTACCAAACACATGCAACTACACAAACAGCAGAACCACCAGTAACGAAACCGCAACCTGGAACAGTCTAAAGAGCAAAAGCCTTGAACTAGAACAAAAAGGGAGAAATAAAGCATTACAATTGCAATTCACAAGAAATAAAACAATTAACATTATAACACTCTATGTCACTACCCAAATGGTCAATCGGCCAGATGGGCCTTCAAATAGGGCTGAGAAAAATGGGGGGTGATCTTGCCCAAGGGATCGGGTGAGGTTGTCTGCCAGGCCAATCTGTCCCCCAGGTGGGGCAGAAAACAGCAGACAGAAATGTGCCCCCCTTGCAAAAGTAATAAATCCCTGGTGCCTGGTAGGGTTTTCTGCCTCCCCTCTCCCGCCTAGGGCAGAAAGGCCAAAAAAAGGGGCAGATCTGTCCCCAGGAGGGGCAGAAAAAACATTAACCAAATGTTACCCCCTTGGAAGCAACCATGTCGCTTCCATTACACACAAAACAAAATCCCTGGTGCCTAGTGGGGTTTTCTGCCCCCCCCCCGAAGGCAGAAAGGGCAAAAAAATGGGCAAAGGGGAAGGGGGGCAGAATACACATATAAAAAAAATCTGCCCCCTGGAAGAGACCCTTGGCCAAGGGGTCACTTCCATTTTAATTTAAAAGAAGTCCCTGGTGTCTAGTGGGGTTTTCTGCCCCCCCTGGGGGCAGAAAGGCCCAATAAAAATGCCGATCTGCCCCCAGGGGGGGCAGAATACACATAAAAAAAAATTGCCCCCTGGAAGCGACCCTTGCCCAAGGGGTCGCTTCCATTTAAATTTTACATAACACCCTGGTGTCTAGTGGGGTTAAAAAACAGGGCGATCTGCCCCCAGGGGAGGCAGAATTCCCATACTAAAAAAATTGGCCCCTGGAAGCGACCCTTGCCCAAGGGGTCGCTTCCATTTAAATTTTATAATGATCCCTGACTCTAGTGGGCTTTTCTGCCCCCCCCCCCTGAAGCCAGAAACGGCCAAAAAAACGGCCGATCTGTCCCCGGGGGGGGGCAGAAAAGTCTTAAAATTATTTGGCCCCCATAGGAAGCGACCCTTGCCCAAGGGGTCGCTTCCTTTTTCCCAAAAAAGACATCCCTGGTGTCTAGTGGGGCATTCCTGCTGCACGATCGCGATGCTGTGCACGATTGTGCAGCAGGAATGCCCTGCATTGAGACATCAGGGGAGAGGAAATACTCTTTCCTCTCCCCCGATGCCTCAATGCGTGTGCATCTGGCCCCCCCGCCCCACCGGAGCACACAACACTTACCCTCCTCCTTGGGACGCCTGGAAGCAAATGGCTTCCAGGCGTCCCAGCGCTTCATGATGACGTCGGCGCGCGCTGTGCGTGCTGATGTCACAGGATCGCCGAGGGGGGGTCGGGGTGGCAGCGGAAGCTCTTCCGCTGCCATCCCCCTTTGTGCCAACATGTTGGGCTGCCCATGGAGGGAGCGGCAGCGCTTCCCCCATGGGTGGGTGCCATGACGGAGCGGTTCCGTCATGAGCACAGCCCAACCGATGCTCATGACGGAACCGCTCCGTCATGAGCATCGAAGGGGTTAACCATATTCCTTTTCCAATTTAAGAATATGGGCTGCATTTAAAAATAAGGATTACTTTATTGAATAGCAATCACAGACATGGTTGTCTAGAAGGCCACCATGTCTGTGACTGCAGCCTATCCAGTAGGGGTTCTGAGCAGGGTGATCAGCTGTACATTCAGGGGCGTAACACAGGCCCCCGCAGCCCCAGCGCTCCAGGGGCCCCCTCACTTCATCATGAATTAAATGGTGCGCACGGCATGCCTGGCCTCTTAATAAATTAAGTAGTGCACAAGGCACGCACGCCTGGGCCGGGCCCGCCCCGGGCCTCAGAGGCTCGCTCTTCATTAATTAAATGGTGCGCAACTGCTGCGCAGTGCGCACGCGCGTGCCCCGGCCGGGCCTCTGAGCCTCTTCATTAATTAAATGGTGCGCGGGGCGGGCCTGGCCGGGCCTCTGAGTCTCTTTATATTAAATGGTGGGTGGGTGCGCGAGGTGCGCAGTTGTCTCCGCGACGCGTCTGCGCGGTCTTCAGGGTGGGGCAGGGGCTGGTGACCAATGCCCTGATTGAATTTGTCATGCTTGCGCATTGCGGAGCACGCGCAATTAAAAGTGCGCGTGAGACTAGTGAGGTGTGGTATCCGATCCCAGGACCCAGCCACGCTACGCCAGAGACTGGCAAGGTGAACTTTTGCATACTTTTTGGATTTTTCTTCTTTTTACCTGGTTGTTCGCGGCGAAGAAGAATGTAGGTTGATTGGGAAGTTTGACATACACGGATTCGTCGAATCGAAGGACCACGAGTTGATCATTGGAGGGATGTTTCCGTTCCACTTCAGGACCATACTTACCAATGAGTCGAGCTGGGAGGAGCCCAAATCGCCGAAATGTGAAGGGTAAGGATGCGTCCCTAACTGTTCCATGTTGAAATTGGTTAATATTGACACAGGTGGTTCTGTGTGGCTGCAATTGCGATGCCAACTGGTATACTGCTGAATATTAAGTCATAGGGCCTTATAGACTACCCTTCAGCTGGAGTAAGCGATGCTAACCGGTGTATTTTTGCATGTTATGTTATAGGAGCTTATAAAGGGCGCAAATACTGCGGCGTGCGATGCCTGCTGGTGTACTTATACATGCTACGTCATAGGGCCTTATAGACTGCCCTTTAGCTGCAGTACGTAATGCCAAATGGTGTACTGCTGAATGTTGTCATAGGGAGTTATAGACAAGGCCACTGGAATTATGCGACAGTGGAGCACCGTATTATGCAGCAGGGGTGACTAAATTATGCGACAAAAAAGGACAATTATGCAGCATAATGCGCCGCATTTTTAAAATAGTATAAATTAATTATTTTTTCGTTTTTACACATGGTAATATTGCCTGGTCAGAGATTTCACCTCATTAGTACCAGGTTAACAACGGAAAAATAGAAGTGCAGGTATTATGTACCAGAGTACCTGCTTGTTTCTGAGAAGTGCCGGTACTCTCCAATTAAAGGTATTATGTTTTTCTTGAGAAGTGCAGATACTCTCCCTCTCAAAATAAAAAAGTGTCAGTACTCGGTACCAGCCCATTTAAAGCACTGCAAATACAGAAATAAGCAACTGAATAACCAGTTAACTTTTGCAAAGGGCCTTCCACTGCGCATGAACACATTTTGCCACGCTTTTAGTAGCTTTTGATCCATTTCAGCTAGAAACTCTTTATATTTGTTAAAATCTGAAGATTATGTAGCAGATGATGGATTACGTGGCACATGCAGCAAATCCATAATTTGTAACAAAAAGTCGCAGCCGCAGAATTGCATAATTCCAGTTGCCCTGGTTATAGACTGCACTTTAGCTGCAGTAAGCGAAGCCAATGGGTGTACTTTTGGATGTTTTGCTGTATGACCTTGCACAGGGCGCAAAGACTCCACTATGTGATTCCAGCTGGTGTACTTATGAATGTATTGTTATGGGACCTTATGGAGTACACTGTGGAGTGGGTGCGATTCCATCTGACACATTACTGAATGTTATGTTATAAGACCTTATTGAACACACAATGGCTTTAGTGTGTGATGGTCAATGGTACAATATTGAATGCTATATTATTGGACTTTACAGACCACACTTCAACTGCAGTATGTGATGCAGTTGGTATGTTCTAGGACGTTAAAAGTGCAGAATGTCCGCGGTATACTATGCCCAAAGGTCTATCCCTCACTGTTATATTTATAGGACATTACAGAGCGCATTGTGGCTGTGACACTGAATTTTATGTTATAGGAACTTACATAGCGCACTTTGGGGTGGGTGCGGTATGTGATGCAATCTGGTGTATTTGAGTGTTATGGTACAGGACTTTATAGAGTGCACTATGGGTGTGTCATCTAATGCCCAAATTGTCTACTACTGAATGTTATGTTATAAGACTCTATAGACCACACTGTGGCAGCAGCATGCAGTGCAACTGTTGTACCACTGAATGCATTGTTTTATGGCCTATACATCAAACAATGGCTTTCGTTTGTGATGCTCAATGGGCTAGTAAATTTATATTATAGGACTCTACAGACCACACTACAGCTGCAGTATGTGATGCAACTGTTATATAAGGGATAAAGTACCCTCTGCCGTACATTATAAGGATATTGCAAGCCACCAAGGAATTCCATAACCATATAGAACAAGCATTTGCAATGCAATCTATCTCGCCTTTGGGACCTTATATGTATTTAGCTATGCAGCACATTAGCCTGGGTGCTGAAACATCTACTGTTCTTTAACATGGAGGGAAAGTAAGCACCAAACTGCATAACACGCCTGGTATGGGAACACATGGAGAGAAATATTGCCTTTCAGCGGCAAATGGTATAGTCCAAAGCTCTGTTTTTAATATAAAATCAGGGCCTTCAGGGGTCATATCACTGAAAATACAATATTTGAAAAAAATATTATTGTCTACGGGTGCTCGTGGAAGACTATTTCTATGGACTGGAATCTAGAGAATGCTAAAGTGAATCTGGTATTTTACTAGCCTCTGCTGGTCGTTCTCTACCAAGAAAGTTAAATAGAGGCAGTTGCCAGAAAAATAAAAAAAAGAAAGTCCCTCAGCAGAAAGCAATTCTGGAATTTCCTGACCTCTACTTGTCGTTCTCTATTAAGACAGTTAAATAGAGGCAGTTGAACAGGTAAAAAAAGTCCCTAAGCCGAAGCAGACATGTCCTAGGGATGATCTCCAGAGCCCACAAAGTACATACACATATAAGTATATACTAAAGTATATACAAGAGGTCTTGAATGCTCAACCTAAAAATGCACGTGTTGCGCAGTGAAAAAAAAAGTTTTAGAATGCCTCATGGGAAGTGTAGTTTTGTCAAGCATTGAAATGTCTCTGTTTAAAAATAAAGCAACAAAAGTAAGCAAAATACTCGTCTGTGGTCTTGACATACAATTTCCTTTGTAAAATTATAGCCAAGGCGCACGATCATTTTGATACCTAGGGAACAGTGGCTGTCCAACCTCTAACAAAGTTGAAAAGACTGAGTTTTTCACCCAAACTACTTGCATGTTAAACAGATTAATGTCGTCTAACCTGAATATCTCAAGGTGTATGAGCTGACGAGAATCCTCGTAAACCTGAGTAATGCAAGGCCCCGTCAGAAGAATCTCTCAGGTGTGTGCGCAGCAGGCTCTGCAGATGGCCTCTCTCAATCCTCGAATGGCCCATCACATTTCAGCGGAGCATCCTGCATCCTGGCAAACTTTAATAGCAGCACTCTTCAGTAGCAATCTAATCATCAGTAAGTAGCACGGGGCATTTTTCTGAATGGGTAAGAGAACAGTACTGCCGACCTAAATCCGGAATGGTTATTGAGAGACAGTGCGTGCATTTATACAGAGAATGTCTTTTTCGGGGGGGGGAGAAAATTTATTTTTCCACCCCAGCAGATCCAGAGGAAACAGCCTGGCTAGCACCCTCAGGGTATGAGCTGTCAGCCACTCACTGCGTAACAACGTCGTTTCACAGCCTGTACCTGGGGTGGCGGGAAGCACAAACTGCGATAATATTATTTAATTGTATAAACATGACCGGAGGCAGGAACGGGATAGGTGTGTTAATCCAGAGGAAGGGCGCAGAAAGACAGTGACGCCTGCTAATCAAATCACCAGATATTCTCACAACAAATAAAGGCAGTACACCATGTCATCTGTGACATATTCAGCCAGTACTTAATTTTACTTAAGAAAGTATTGCATTGTGGGACTTGTATTTTCTATTTTACATTACCATCACAGATCCTAGCATGCGAAGAGCTAACAGACAAAACTAAGCGAAAAGTGGAGCTGGAAGACGTGCTTGCAGGCTTCCCACATCTGGGAGAGCACTTTAATAGGCGCCCGTGATCTAGGGCAAACTTTAAAACCCGTTGCTCCGAGAAGGGTGCGCTGACCAGAACGTCAAATCTCATGTTCAGCTCACCTTAAGTAATAATGTATTTATCGCTGTGCCCTAACAATACCAGACTTTGCGACTGTTCATTTGCCCTCTCCGACAGTGTTTGCAATAACTTTCTTTAATTGGGCAGCTGATAATTGCCCCTTACTCAGTGCTTTGAATGCCAATAAAGAAGGGCAGGCACTCACTATTTAGGTAACCTGTTTCTCCCTGAGAAGTGCAGGTACTCTCCTATTAAATATATTGCAGACTTTGTACCTGTTTCAATGCATGCGTACCTCCGCGAAATGTTATGAATAAACGACAGAACATAAAACGCAAGCTGCTGTTGACTAAAAACAAGACATGGTGAAGCTGTCCGACGTCACCTGTGGTCGTTTGGCATCAATGTCATTATTAAATCGCCTTGTTAAACTCTGCCGTTCAATCGCTTTGTTGAACCCCCACCGTTCAATGCCTGAGAACAACCGACTTATAGATCAACATTTTTCAGTCCATGCCATTCCCTTAACTAATACAGATGGTATTGAACATCAATGCGTGTGCAACAAATTCTACTACTGAGTCTTACCACCAAACGACGTTTTGCTTCCCAAAAGAAACAATTTTTGTAGTCACCCCTCCTCTGTGAGCCAGCACAGTCAGATATAAAATATGACCTACCTTTAAGAGGAGATAAAAAGTACCGGGGATCGACATTCAAGTTGGCGTGGCATCCTCGAGCGGAGGTCTCCCTCCATGAAGAATGCAAATTGTTGGTATAACAATTTGTTGCCGCTCCTTCTCAGGCTGCGGCTGTGCGACAAAAATCCAAGCGCTGAGTGGGATATTCTTACAAATCATGGCATACGGTGCGTTCGCCGCAGGCGCAGCCTCAGAGGCATCGCGCGCATGCGAAACAAAAACAAGTGCGAATTCACCCACCAATCAGAGGACAAATAAGCATTTAAAATGCAATAGGACTCGTATTTACGCGAGACCTATTGCATTTTAAACGGAAATGCTGGCGTCAAAGAAGGCACGAACGGAAGGGGGTGGGGGGGTGGTGGTGGTCTAAGAAGTCACGGACTGCGGGAGGGAACTGGGAGAGGCAGGGGAACAAAACAGTTTTTAAAGTAAAGGGGCTGATAGCCACAAAAGGACAAAAATGACGACATGGCCGTCAGGAGGCAGGACTAACAAGCCAAAAACTAATCACAATGCAGCATTTAGTATTTAAGCCAATCAAAAAGATGGGCGGAAAGTGGACGGAGCTTCCCCCCGCTATACTGTATACTGCATGCCTCGCAAAGCGAGCAGCGCATGCGCTGCAACGCTAGGCGAGACCTAAAAATGAGGACAAAGGCCGAGTTTGTTTATAAGGTTATGGAACTCTGAGGGGACTTGCAATATCCTTATCATGTACACCAGGGGGTATTTTATCCCACATAATACATGGTCACACCATCACCCTTCCCACAAACCACTTAATACCTTGATGCGTAGTTCGTTCATATGAAAGAACGACGTTTGCAAACATGAATAATAAAAATAAAACCTCTAGTGCAAAAAAATAAAAACACATCAAAAACCTGTTAGTTGTTACAAACAAGACTTAAAAAAAAAAAAAGCTACAGTATCTCGGAATGTGTAGAAACAGGCAGAAAGATTCTAGGCTTTTTCTATCCAAGGAGTGAAAAAAAAAAATATTCTCTCTGCTTGTCATTGTAAGCTATTAAAATAGAGCAGAAGAAAGAAAAGCAACGTTCTGTTTTCGTTCAATTATGATCCGTGACCTGACCTGTCTTTATAATAGTCGAGTTCTGACGTCTTTTCTTTCTAATCGGCGACTGGGTGCATCACAGGTCGCCTGTTATAAAGAAATTAGAGACGGCTGTTTATACAGGGATTACAGAATCCCATGTAGCATAGGACCTTATAGAGCACACTATGGCTGAGGTGTACCATGCCCAATGGTCTACTACTGAATATTATAGTATGGGACCTTGTAGAGTACACAACGGCTTTTGTACATGATTCTCAGTGGTCTAATATTGAATGTTATATTATATGACTCTACAGACTGCACTACAACTGCAGTATATGATGCAACTGGTATGTTATGGGACCTTATGTAGCACACTATAGCTGCAGTATACCATCCCCAATAGTCTACAACTGAATGTTATATTATAGAGCCCTATAGAGCGCACAGTGGCTGTGGTATTCCCAGTGGTCTACTACTGAATGTTATATTATAGGACTTTATAGAGCACACTATGGCTGCGGTATACCATCCCCAATAGTCTACAACTGAATGTTATATTATAAAACCCTATGGAGCGCACTATGGCTGTGGTATACCATGCCCAGTGGTCTACTACTGAATGTTATAATATAGGACTTTATAGAGCACACTATGGCTGCGGTATACCATCCCCAATAGTCTACAACTGAATGTTATATTATAAAACCCTATGGAGCGCACTATGGCTGTGGTATACCATGCCCAGTGGTCTACTACTGAATGTTATATTATAGGACTTTATAGAGCACACTATGGCTGCGGTATACCATCCCCAATAGTCTACCACGGAATGTTATATTATAGGACTTTATATAGCATGGTTTGGCTGCAGCACTGGGTGCTCAGTGGTCTACCATTGAATGTTATGTTATAGGACTTTGGACTATGGCTGCAGTATAGAATATTACTACCTGCAATGTTTGAGGATGTTGTGCCCAGTCTTGGACTATTGACCATGTTCAGGCCCCCGTTGCTTCCCAGCCAGGTTTGCGCTATACAAGTAACCGTACTTATATATCTATTCACTGAAAAAACCATAGGTTTTAGGGAAAGTTATAGTTAGTTGGACATTTCACTCGTACAAAACCATAGAAATTCCCCCGTTATAGTTAGTTCAGCTAACTATAACTCGCGCCCCCGCAATGCACTGCTGATGACGTCACATATTACATCACTCATGACATGGTCAGTGACATCACTGATGACATCACTGATGACATCTGAAATGACATCACTGATGACATCATCCAGTGACTGTGTGTTTCTGTAAAGTTTGAATATGTTTAATATATATAGGAAAAGGCGTATTGAAGAACGAGTGGGTGTATAAGTGTCTGAATGGATGATTTAGTAGGTGCGTGACTGAGTCTATAAGTGAGTGATTAAACGTATCTTACTGAATGCATGGGTTAGTGACTAAACTGTGTGAATGTCTGTATCCGTCTGTCTGTTGTTGTGTAAGCAGCTGCATGGGTTTGTGACTAGCTACATGAGTGTCTATATGGGTTATGGATTGGTTGTCTTAGTATCTGTATGGGTGCCTGAGTGTTTGTGTGGGTGGGGTGTGTGTGACTCTGTGCATAAATGTGTGAGTGGGTGATTCACTGGGTGCATGGTTTCAAGAGTGCATCTGTGATGGACTGTATGGGTGGGTGAGTGTGTGTATGGGTGTGTTAGTGATTGAATGTATATCTCAGTGGTACATGTGTGAGTAACTACATATGTGAAAGGCAGTATATATGTGTGTTGGAGTATATAAATGGCTATAAGTGAGAGTGTGTGATTGTGAGAGTGGCTATATGGATGAGTGTGTGCTTGCATCAGTGATTGCATAGGAGCGTAAGAATGTGCTAGTATTTGTATGAGTAAGTGAGCTGATGTGTATATCTGTATAGGTGAGTAAATGGGAGTGCGATTAATTCTTTGCATGACTGACTAGGTGTATGAGTACCTCTATGGATGAGTGGCGGTGTGTGAGTGTCTATCTAATAGTAGGAGTGCATATGATAGTCCTGTACTGAGTGACCATAAGTATGAGTGACTGTACGGGTGAGTGAGTTGATGTGTGTGTAAACCTAAGAATCAGTGAGTGGGTATGTAGTTATTGGTGTTGGAGTGTCCATGGTTTTGAGAATGGCAGTCTGTAATTTAGAGTGGGTGTATCAAAGGTTATATTAGGGTGTGAGAAGATGCATCAAATTATCACATGGATGATGTCATCAGTGATGTCATTTGAGATGTCATCAGTGATGTCATCAGTGATGTCACTGACCATGTCATGAGTGGTGTAATATGTGACGTCATCAGCAGTGCATTGCGGGGACGCGAGTTATAGTTAGCTGAACTAACTATAACGGGGGAATTTCTATGGTTTTGTACGAGTGAAATGTCCAACTAACTATAACTTTCCCTAAAACCTATGGTTTTTTCAGTGAATTTCTAAGGTTTTGTAAATGCTAATTTCTAACTATAACGTGCCTGAAACCTATGGTTTTTTCAGTGAATTTCAAAGGTTTTTTAAATGTTAATTTCTAACTATAACGTGCCTGAAACCTATGGTTTTTTCAGTGAATTTTAAAGGTTTTTTAAATGCTAATTTCTAACTATGCCTACAGAGGTAGGACATGTGAAGAAAGAAGAAAAAACGCACAGAAAGAAGCAAAAGAAATGCACAAACAAGCAACAGAAGTCCACAAAGACGAAGAAAAGTGCAGGAAGAAGCAAGACGTGCAGAAAGAACCAACAGAGGAGCAGAAAGAGGCCTTGTTGCAAAATCATCCTGTGCCCACAACTTTTCCAGACGGGTACTGGTGTTAACTGGCTCTGACTAACCAGGCCTATAGCCAGTGCTATGCTAAAAGACACTTAGAATACAGTGAAAACACCTACATACACTAGGGAACACTATGCGTTGTGGTACCCCTGTGATTAGCATGACCTCCTCTGTAAGTCCCTAGTACATAATAGGGGAGGAGGATTAAAACTAACTAACTAACTTGTCATATCAGGTCCCGTCCCCTCTCTTCACCACTGTGCAAACACGCCCCGTGGAGCGTTTTAAGTTGGGGATTAAGTTCCCTTCAATCCTGAGGGTCCCTGGAGTCCAAGTAGCCCACCAGGTACCTCCAGTAAGCACCACAGAGCTGCGTTGCAGAGAGGTGGTCCGAGGCCACGCCCCTTTTTACACCTCTCTGCAACGCAGCTCTGTGGCGCTTTCTGGACGTACCTGGTGGGCTAGTTGGCCCCCAGGGACCCTCAGGATTGAAGGGGATTTAATTCCCCATCTTAAAATGCGCCACGGGGCCTGTTTGCACACATGTCACCTGAAGCCCCGCCCCCTCCCTTCACCACTGTGCAAACGCGCCCCGTGGCGCGTTTTAAGTTGGGGGATTAAGTCCCCTTGAATCCTGAGGGTCCCTGGAGTCCAACTAGCCCACCATGTACCTCCAAAAAGCGCCACAGAGCTGCGTTGCAGAGAGGTGTAAAAAGGGGCGTGGCCTCTGAACACCTCTCTGCAACGCAGCTCACTGGCGCCTACTGGAGGTTCCTGGTGGGCTAGTTGGCCCCCAGGGACCCCCAGTATTCAAGGGGAATTACTTCCCCTTCTTACAACGCACCAGGGGGCGCGTTTGCAGACAGCTGCAGGGAGGGGGCGGGGCCTCCGGCACGATGCCGGTCTTTTTTTTTTTTCTTTCCTTTTTTATTTTATGGGAGGGGGGCTGCGTGGCCCCCCTTCCCTCGGCCACTTTTGGCCCCGGGGACCCCATCCCCCGGGGCCTGAGGATTTTCTTTAAAAAAAAAAAAAGAAACGGGAAGGGGGCCGCGTGGCCCCCCTTCCCTGGGCCTCTATTGGCCCTGGGGACCCCATCCCCTGGGGCATGCCCTCTTTTTAAAAAAAAATATATATTTGGAGGTGGGCTGCGTGGCCCCCCTCCTCAGGCCATTTAAGGCCCCGGGGACCCCATCCCCCGGGCCGGCCTTTACGTTTCTTTTTTTTTTTTTAATTTTCTTTTTGGGGAGGGGGGCTGCGTGGCCCCCCTCCTGGGCCACTAATGGCCCCAGGGACCCCATCCCCTGGGGCCTGGCCCCTCGTTGGGGACCGTGGGGGGGTCCCCAATTCCCGCACGGTCCCGCCGGCTCCCCGCGTCCTGCGGGAGCCGGCATTGCTTTTCCATAAGGGGAGCTGCTGACATGCAGCTCCCCTTATGGAAAAGCAATCTGCTTTGCTTCATTGAAGCGAGAGCAGGTTTCCTGCTCTCGCTTCAATGAAGCAAAGCAAGTTTGCAATGACAGGACGGGAGCCGCTCGGCTCCCGTCCTGCCATTGCAAACAGCAGTGTCCCGAGGGTAGGCACCCCGGGACACTGCAGGAGCCGGCCCTGGGGGTGGCGGTCCCTAGGGCCACCACAGGCTCCAGGAGGGGGCCACGCGGCCCCCTCCCAACAATTGCACAGCCCCGGGGAGGTGGTGATCCCCGGGGCCGGGGGTCCATTACTAGTGCCCCGGGGAGGTGGCGGTCCCCGGGGCGTGTGGGGGGGCTGGAGCCCCCCACACAGGTTTTTTTTTTTTTTTTAAATAGCCCCGGGGGGTGGCGGTCCCCGGGGCTGCGGCGGGGGCATGTGCCCCCCCGCCAGCATTATTTATTTGAAGCCCCGGGGGGTGGTGGTCCCCGGGGCTTGGGGGGCCTTAGAGGTCCCCCCTAAAATATAAACCCACCCCCCGCATGCCCCCGGGACTTGGCCCACCCGGGGGCAAAATACCCTCGAAGCGCGGGAGACCGCGCTTCCATTTTTTTTTAATCACGGCGAAATCCGCGCACCCTGCGTGCATCCCGCCGATTTAAAAAAAAAAATGCTTTTTTGGGCCCTGGGGGTCGTTGTGGGACCCCCTTAGCAGGCCTAGGGGGTCATGGTGTTTCTAGCCTGCCCCTTTTTGCGTTTTTCGCGATTGTTTTTCTAATTTCTTGTGCCTCGGTTCTACTGAGGAACAAGATGGCTGCCAACACTTCCTGGTTTGGAGTGTTGACAGCCAATTAGCATACAGCTCGTGATTGGGAGGGTGCGCTCAGGGTGCGCGGATCCACCGCGGCCATATATATATATGTGGTTTTACTTTTGATTTTCTCAGGAACTACTGAACGGATTTACACCATTTAACCAAAAGGCACGACACTGAACCAAGGGCTACCTTTTTGCCAAATTTGGTGTAATTCCGTTCAGCAGTTCGGGCTGTAGCTGCGACTAAAGGTTCCTATGGAAAATTGCATGGGGAAAACCCGTTTTGGGACCCCCCTTTTTTTTCGGCCCCCGCTTGCCGAATCACCCTGAAACTTTCAGGATAGGAGCAGACCGGAGCGCCCCACGAGTTTTGAGAATTTCGCGAAGATTTGTCAACTAGCGCAAAGTTATTTCAAATAGAATGTTGTGAATTTCCTATGGAAAATAGGTCCTAACTATAACTATCTACTGGCGACCGCCAGTAGATAATAAAGGACCTTATAAAGCACACTTTTACCACCAATGGCATCTCCAAACATAATTCATTTCTATTTTGATAAGTATTTGTTTATAAATGTTTTGAGTAGCGTCCACATTAGTCTTTACAAATCTAGCACTGTTTTAAATTCATGGAAACGTCAGTAGTCTTATATAGCTTAACATGTTAAAGCTAAGTTAAGACAGGTTGGACCCTGGTGTCTCTGGGTGAGGACCGTATCCAGCTCTATTTGCCCCCCCGCCCCATCAACACAGGGGTGTAACAAAGGCCCCCGCAGCCCCCATGGTGCCCGAGGGGGCGCCAGGCTTACCCATACTGGAGGGGGGCCCTCAGACCCTGCTGATGTGAGTGTGAGGGGCCCCTTCAGCATATCTTGCAGGGGGGCCCCCTCACGTTTTGTTACGCCACTGTGTACATTAAGATATCGACTTGCATAATATTGACAAGGAAAGAATAGGGCAGTGTAGATTTACTCTTCTAGCTCCACATCTTCTTCCCTAGATGACATTGTGCAAGCCAATATCTAGCAGCTGGTATTGTTACATGTCTATATTTAAAAGTTAGTATTGTGGTACCACACGAGGTGATACAGCTAAGGGTGCTATCATTCATGGTGCTGTTTACGGTTTTTTAAGGGTATTGCACAGTGGGCTGGTGCTTCTGCTAATGGTGCTGTTCACGCGAGAGAAGTGTAAATAAATTGTCAAAATCCTTCTACCTACTTTTACAGCAAAATCTCCTTGTCTGTGCTGGTCACATCTTTCTGCAGCACACAGTTGCCAGGATATGTGTTACTATGTCTTTGCTGGGGAGGAGACGTCAACAGTTCTAGTCTAGTTATTTCCCAATTTGTTTTGGACATCTAAAAATGGCAGAAACGGCTGCTGGTAAAGTTAACAGCCTCAGCCATTTCCAGTGGCCGAGTTGGCGATGCAGCGAGCGCAAGGTAAATAGTTTTATTTATTTATTTACTTACCTTACTCCTGCCCGTCGTATGTCGGACTCCACTACCCCCCCACCCAGCCCCTCCCCCGCCCAGCCCTACCGTCCCGCAGCACTCCCTCTGCGAGCCGCCACTGGCCATTTCTGACATATTTACTGAGCCAAAGGTTCTAATCTTTGAAAAGCCCAAACGCATGCCTAATTCCGATCTGGACACAAATAACTTTGATTGCTATTCATGTTAGTGAATATTTAAAATAGTGACCAGACAGAAATTCCTGCGAAATTTCCAGACTACAATTAAGTGCCAGTAAAGTTAAAGTGAATTAGAACAATGCCACTTCTTGACATTGTGTTTCAATTTCACTCCGAATTTTTTTCATTTACATAAATATAAAGATATATATAGAATAGTGTTTCACAAACTGTGGTTCGGAAGCCAACTTTAGGTGGGTCATGGAAGTCCAAACAATAAATAAAGATGTATTTAAATTCAGTATTTATCTTGTCACATTGGCTGCCTTTGGAGACAGAGGTCAAATGTCAGGCTATGTCTTCAAACTAATTGCTGCTTATTTTTTATTTTTTTGTAAAATCTCTTTTATTGAATTTATGCACAAACTGAAAAGTACAACATAGCAGTCACCAAACATATGGCAGCATAAGGTGTCACAGAAGAAACTTGACTTAGTATATAGTTCGGTACATCATAGAAAACTTACTCCAGAGGGCCTCATACAAGGCCGGGTAACAGGGCATAATGCACGAGCACTATTACAAACATCATAACAGAGGTATGGGCCAACATCTAGCAAGCAGTGCTACGTTAATAATAGGGGACTGGCAGATTATATAGCTGACGTTTTTGCAATTGGAATCTGTGAGCATGCACCCTACAACAGCTATAAACCCCCCCCCCGTATCATCTGGCGCGTAAGGTAAGCACAAGGAAGGAATCCCTGGGAAGCTCGACAAGGCGAGAATGGCAAAGGTGTCAAGATGGCAATCAAGGCACCCAGGGGGCACTACACGCCAATGATACTAGGTCTGCCCCAATCTGTCGACCTACGAAGGTAACCGCAACTTCTATGATCACTAGCCAAAGTTGCCATAAGACTGCAGGAGTCAATAGAAAGATAGAAAGGAGTAGAAGAGCAGAGGAGGGCAGAAAGCAAGAGAAAGAGTGAATAGGAATGAAGAGAAGAGGAGAGGAGAGAGCTCAGCATGCCAATCCCTTGGGGCAGTGAATATCCAGGTACTCCAAGTCCGCAGTGATGTAAACTTAAGCTGACCGAGGAGAGCAGTGCTCAGCCCTTCCGATCAGGCTGCTGCGTCATAAGTTTCCCCCCTCGGGAGTATGGGGTCAGCAAAAAGCTGGAGGGCTCTCAGCCGAGGTGGCACAGCTCGAGCATGTTCCAACCGGGAAAGATGCGAGACCAAGGGTTGCCAAAAACGCTCAAATTTGGCATCAGTACATGCCAATCTATGCGATAAGAGTTCCATTGCCATAACATGCCAAAGACGGGTGAGCCAGACCAAGGACGAGGGGGTACATGCTTTCTTCCAATGGAGTGCAACGACCTGTTTTGCGGCCGTAAGCATATGAGCTGCTAAGCGCCAATCCGTATGTGTCATTGCTTTAAGAGATGTTGGACGGAGCCCTAAAATGACCACCCCCGGGTCCCTTGGCAGAGGGAAGCCCAAGACCTCTTTGACATGGCGCAGCACCTCCTTCCAGAACACAAGAATAAGCGGGCACGTCCACCATATATGCAGGAAGGAGCCCTGTGCCGCCTGACAACGCCAACATTGAGGGGCGAAGCCAGGGAATATCTGCTGAAGTCGAAGGGGAGTATAATACCAGCGAGTCATGAGTTTGTATGCTGACTCCTGTTGGGTGACACTTTTGAATATTCGTGGGATGTCCCGCCAGAGCTGCTCCCATTGGTCTGGGAGGATAGTGCTCCCAATGTCTAACTGCCACTGGCGTTGATAGGTATGTGGGGGCACACCCTGGGAGTGTTGGAGCACCTTGTACGTCCGAGAAATCAGCCCACGGGACCTGTCGAAAGCACGTACTAGGGATTAGAATGCTGTAAGCTGCCTCGAGGCACCTTCCACGTAGGAGGGGGCGCGGAGCCAATGGCGAATCTGGAAGTATTCCAAGCGAGTGGTTTTGGGAAGATTAAAATCTTGCCGACACTGGTCAAATGATTTAAAAAGACCGCCATCAAACAATTGTTCTATGACCCAGCACTCACCGGCCCACCACGCCGAGAAAGAGGATGGAAATAAGGCCGGCGGGAAATCCGGATTGAGCGCTAAGGACATATTGGGCGAGGGGAATGAAGTGAGTCTACGGGAGACTGCGACCCTGTCCTAAATCTCCAGAACTGTCTTCGTAGGGGTGGCGATATAGGCGCTACGATGTCGAGCGCCACTTCGTATCCAAGTGAGATCCCACAATGGGCGGCAAGCCACCGCCCTGTCCATGTGGAACCAATGTTTTTCGCTTTCGCGAACCGAACACTCTGAGATGTATCGCAAGTGGGAGGCCCAGTAATATAATAGTAAGTCGGGGCAAGCAAGTCCCCCCCGGTCACGGGGCAGTAGCAGGACCTTAGCAGAGAAACGCGGTTTCCCCCCCGCCCCCCAGATAAAGGCGGTTAAATCTCGCTGGAGGTTCAAGATGTCTCTCTGGGGAATCGGCGTGGGGAGTGTCTGAAAAAGATACAGCACCTTTGGTAATATTGTCATTTTGACCGCATTAAGACGGCCCAGCCACGAAATGGGTAGCGACTTCCAGCGGTTAAGTTCAGCCCGGATAGCTTGCCTGCAGGCCGGCCAGTTCGCCCCTGTCCATGTGTCTAAGGTAGCTGTGACATTAATTCATAGATATCGAATGGAGGGTGAGGCCCAGTGGAAAGGGTTAACGTCCCCCAGCTCTTCTAGTTGCTGTCGAGGGTGAGTGAGATTGAGCGCCTGCGATTTGGTGAGATTAACCCTGAGGCCAGACACCAATTCAAACTGGGAGAGTAGGTCCATCAGTGCGGGTAGGGAGCTCGCTGGATCTGTAAGTGTTAGGAGGAGATCATCCGCAAAAAGAGCGATTTTATGCTCCACCCCTCCCATGCGAAGGCCTCGGATGCTCGCCGATCCCCGAATGGCAATCGCCAGGAGATCCACTACCAGAGCAAAAAGCAAAGGTGATAGCGGGCACCCCTGACGCGTGCCCCTACAGATGGAGAAGGCTGGGGTAAGAAGACCATTAACACGGATGCGCGCCGAAGGCGCCGCATATGGAGCCATGATTCGCGCGATCATGGTCGGTCCGAGGCCCACCTGCTGGAGGACCGCCCGGAGAAAGGACCAGTCAACCCGATCAAACGCCTTCTCGGCGTCGAGGGAGAGGAGAAGGCTAGTATGTTATGATGTTGGGCCTTTTGTACTAGATGGGCCACTTGTCGAATGTTGTCCGCTCCCTGGCGTTCTCGTATGAAGCCAACCTGATCCGGATCGATTAGGCCCGAAAGATGGGGGGCCAGTCGTTGGGCGAGGATTTTGGTATATAGCTTGGCATCCACGTTCAATAGCGAAATAGGCCGAAAAGAGGCGCATGCGGTGGGATCCTTCCCAGGTTTGGGGATAAGGACAACCTCCGCCTCGGCCATCGTCGGAGTTACCGACCCGGACTCCGCAAAGGAATTGAAAAGGCGCAAAAGATAACCCTGAAGTTCCGGAAGAAATAGGCGGTAAAAGGCCAGCGTAAGGCCATCAGGCCCTGGCGACTTACCCGCAGGCATGCTCGTTAGCGCTTTTCGAAGTTCCGCCGCCGTTATGGGCTCCTCCAACTGTTTCCTAAAGAAGGGGGTTATAGACGTCCAGGGACATGTCACCAAAAAAGGGTCTATTAGGGCTACACAAGTATCTCCCCGGCTATACAGATTGGCAAAGAACGTGTTAAACTCCCTCTGTTTGTCTTGTTCGGAGATGGCCCATCTCCCCCCCCGGCAAGGCAATTTTAGCAATGTGGCCCCTGGAGACCCAATCGCGGAGGCGGTGTGCCAGCATGGAGCCCACCCTATTACCACCCCCATAGAACTTTTGTTTTAGAGCCAAGAGAGAGTGCTCCGCTTTGTTTACTCGGATTGCCTTTAGCTGGCCTCGAAGTGAGGCGAGGCTCTTACGTGTTGCGAGAGAAGGCGCATTACGACTTTGTTGCTCCAGGGCTTTAATATCTCGTGTAAGGTTGTCCTCCACTAATCGGGATTCCCGTCGGCGGGCTATAGAAATAGAAGTAATGGTGCCCCGAATCGTGGCCTTAAAAGCATCCCACAGTGTATGTGTGGGGGTCTCCGGGATGTCATTTACTGCAAAATAGGATTGTATGGCCTGCCGAAGTTCGGCCACATCCACCTGATCTCGGAGGACATGTGGGGGCAAACGCCACCGCGGGACAGAGTTCTGGTGTCGACCCATAGCGGTCAGTGTGATTTCCAAGTGGGCGTGGTCTGAGATTGATATGTCCGAAATCCCTGCCGTTGCCAGGGAGCGAACAAGGGAGTGGGATAAGAAAAAATAATCGATACGGGAATGCGAGCGGCGAACGTGGGAGTAGAAGGTGTAGTCCCGCTTGTCTGGTTCCCGGTAGCGCCACGCATCAACAAGGCCCAGAGTATCCAGATCACGTTTGAGAGCAGCGGACATAGCCCCTGTGCCCTGATAGGAGGAGGAGGTGCGATCCATAATGGGGTCCCACACTGAGTTGAAATCGCCCCCAAGAATGATAGGGTTGGTTTCCCGGGAAAGCAAAGTCTTGAGAAGATCGCGAAGAAAAGCATCCTGTGCTTGATTGGGCGCATATACAGTGAGCAAGGTAAAAGGTTTACCCTGTAACGAGACCACGAGTTTGAGGAACCTACCCTCCACATCCCGCTTGGTACTCATGATTTGCGCTGAAAGGCCTGCTTTAAAAAGAATAGCCACCCCGCTGTCTTAGTTCGTGCAGACGCCCAGGATTGCAAGGGGTACTTAGGGTGAGACATGCAGGACGTGTCTGTACGAAGAAGATGAGTTTCTTGGAGAAAAATAATGTCTGGGTCTTGCAATTGAAGGTATCGCCAGATCTGCCGTCGCTTATTCGGGGCGTTTAGGCCTTTGACATGAAGAGATAGGCATTTAAGCTGTGTCATTGGTCTGGACATGAAATGGCATATGATGGCTGGAGTATAGAGTGACACATCTCTCCCCGGCCGGAGCACAGGCTCGCGCCAGAAGCATCAGTGGCAATAGAGTGCGTGGAAGGCATGGGGTCCCCTTCAGACAAGAAGCATTAAGGGTGATGTCAATAGGCCCCAGAAAAGCCGGGCATGGGATTGGATCGTAATGTTGAGGGTGGGCTCTCTCTCCCCGAGGCCGGGTAGTTAGAGAAAAGGAAAGGAGAAATAGGACAGAAAGAGAAGAAGAGAACAGCAAGAATAGCAAGTAACCAAAGGGCCAACGGGGCCAAGAAGGACATTTCCAGTCCAGGAGCGGCCCAGTGGTAGAAACCAGGGCGGCTCTGAGGAAGTCACTCCTCCTGGGGACTAAGGAAATGGTGGGGTGGGCCATGGGGTATCCAAGGGGCAAGAGCCTTCCGCCCCCCAGCGGCCGGCCCAGCGCATCGGCAACTGAGAGGGAGCGGCGCCTCCCCCCCAGAGGGTCAACAGGTCCGCAACCAGACCGGATACTCAGCCTCAGGGCCGCCTGTGATGCCGAGAGGGACAGACCCCGCCAAGACATTAAGAGAAGGGAAGAGGGAGGCCGCGAGGCATCGGCCGCAGACGGGACCCATCAGGTACTGAGCGCACATACCGTAAGTAACAACAAGCAGTTATGCAGTACGTAACGAAAAGCAAATATTTCACAGGCATCTGGTATTGATCTATGGAAGGAAGATCTACAAACAAACAGTACTATCTGTCATCACGTCTCAGGGAATATACCCAAAGCGAGTGCAATATTGCAATTTAACTTATCCCCTCGGGTCTAGACGTATGTGTGGGGAGTCAAAAGAAGGTGAACAAAGTGGAGACCTATAGTGCTCTTATGCCAAGCAGGACAGCCCAAACAGAGAATCAGTCTCCAGTGCCGGAGCCGGAGGGTGAGGGGGGGCCCGATCTCCGACCCCCCCCGCCGACGATGGCGAGTTCTCCAGCACTTTCAAGTGTTGTATAATATCAAGTTTAGCTTGGCGGGCTGCCGAGCTGGCGGTGGAGTGTCTCGAGCGGGGTGGTCCCACCCTTGACCACTCCGGGCATAGAGAAATCTGGGAGGCTGAGTCGGCAGGCGCAGGAGACGATGCTCTCGATCCAGAGGGAATGTGGAGCAGGTGGAGGGCCTCCTTAAGAGATCGCAGAGACCGACGTTTCCCTTCCCACTGGAAAATCAACGCAAAGGGGTGGCCCCATTGATATTTAATATTGGCTTCCCTCAACTTAGTAGTTACAGGCTGGAAGTCCCTGCGGCGGCGAAGAGTTAGGGGAGATAGATCCTGAAAGATTTGTATGGTGTTCCCCTCGTACTCCAACTTCTCAGCAGCTCTTGAGGCCCGGAGGATCGCCTTTTTCTTTGTGTAGAAATGTACCCTGGTCAAGATGTCAGGGACCAGGTGGGGATTACCACGGGGGGGCAACCCGATGTGCTCGGTCCAGAGTTGGAGGAGAGGAGTCATCATCCCCCCTGACAGACTGGAGAAGATCTGCGACATACGTCATGATGTCCTGCCCCTCCGCGCCCCGCGGCACTCCCCGAATGCGGAGGTTGTTCTGACGACTCCTGTTTTCTAAGTCCTCTTGTTTAATTTGAAGTTCGATATGCTGCTCTTCCAGGACTAGGACCCGCCGTCTGAGGTCTTCCTGATCCTCCGTACGAGAGTCAAGGGTGCGCTCCAGATCATCTACTCTGGTGCCAATTTCAGTGACATCGCGGCGAATATCAGTAAGGTAAGATTTAACCTCCGTCTTGAGAGAGGATATTTCGTATTTTATTTCCTGGAGGAAGGAAGCCATGAACGCCTGCGTGATGGAGCCAGTCTCGGGGGTCTCCTGTGCAGAGGCCATCGCTGCGGTCTCCTGCGGGGGTGCCGGGGCATGTATATTCCACAAGTCCGTCACCGAGGCTTCCTTAGGGGGCGGAGGCGCTGCAGGTTTCCCAGTGCGAGATCTGGTCATACTGCTGCGGAAGAGGGGGCACGATCCCCAGGGGTGACCACACGCAGCCAACCGGAGGCCCCACGCCCTCAGCTGCTCACTCCACCAGACCGGGTCCATTCAGGGAAGAAGCAAAGGAAGCAGGCGCCACCGGCCAGGACAGTAGCCAGGACAGCAATGCAGCAACAGTTCGCAGGCACACCCACGCCTCCTGTCTTCCCCAGACCAGGCGGACATGCAGACGTGGCCGACTCGACCCTGGAAGCCTAGGTCTCTCCCTCACCAGGTCCAAGTGATGTGGCCTCCACACACGTCCGGGCCCCTCGCCCGGAAGGAGCCCCGCGGAAAGCAGTAGAAGCAGGCAGAAGCAGATGGGATACACAGCGTGGCAGTCCGCGAACAACCCAAGCCCCCAGCTCGCGCTCCAATGTCCCCATCCCCCAGGCGCGGAGACCCTTAAGAATGTGGGGCAGAGGCGATGGAGTCCGGATCCCCAGGCTCACTCCCCCTCCGGAACGCCGTTCAGTGACGCTGGTGCAGGGTCCCCACGCCGAGAGGCGGGCAGGCTTGTCACGAGGGTGCAGACAGCTCCGGCCCAGTCAGGCTTCAGGGCCGGCAAGGCCCAAAGACGTGAACTTTTGATCTTCCCCCTGCGTCGTCCCAGTCATCCAGGGGGGAAAGCACTCTCAAGTGGATCGGGGTACAGGGCCCCAGGGGGTCTCCGGCACCACACTCTGTGTCAGGATCAATGTCGCCTGCCCCCCAGGGCCACCCAGACACCCTCGGGGTGGTTGCCAACCACTCCTCTCCTCCGCTCCCCACCCGATCCGGTGGGCGGCTCAGATCATCCCACGGGGCTCCGCCAGGCTCAGGGCCCCACCGGGCCTCCCCGGATATCTCGCTCAATGCTCCCGCCCGTGCCAGATCAAGGGGGCTGGTGAGTACAGGCCAGGCGCTCCCCCGCTCTCGCCGGCTGGTGGCGCTCAGGTCCCAGGCTCCCCCCCAGTCAGGGCAGTCGTGTGAGGGCACCGGCAACTCCAGGCCGGTCAGGCTGCAGGGCCGACAGGGCCCAAAAACAGGGACAGCTGGCCTTCCCCCCGCGTTAGCTCAGTCACCTAGAGGGGGAGGCACTCTCCAGCGTATCAGGGTATGGGGCCCCAGGGGGTCTCCAGTGCAACTCGTGGTGGCAGGAAGACCACCTCCAACACCGTAGGGCCACTCCGCCGGCTCAAGGGCAAGCACCCACCGCTCCTCACCTCCGTCTCCCACCCGATCCGGTGGGCGGCTCGGGCCTGCACACGAGGGTCTGTCAGGCTTCCGGGCCTCCCAGGCCCTCCTCGGGTAGTCCGCTCCGCTCTCCCTTCAATGCGGGTGGTCCCAGGGGCCAGCTAGCACCTGCCAGGGGCTCCCACACTCCCGCCGCCCGTTAGATCACAGGTACCGGGCTCTCCTCCCCAGCCGGGCAGCCGCGCAGCCTTTGACAAGATGGCGGGCGGGGCCTCCGCAGGGTCTCCTCCCCGGTCCCACTCGGCGAGGCTCAGCACTCAGGGGGTCTCCAGTGCAACTCTTCGTGGCAGGAAGACCACCTCCAACCCCCCAGGGCCACTCCGCTGGCTCAGGGGCTAGCACCCACCGCTCCTCACCTCCGTGTCCCACCCGATCTGGTGGGCGGCACGGGCCTGCACATGGGGGTCCGTCGGGCCTCCGGGCCTCCCAGGCCCTCCTCGGGTAGCCCGCTCTGCTCTCCCTTCAATGCGGGTGGTCTAGGGGGCCAGCTAGTACCTGCCAGGAGCTCCCGCGCTCCCGCCGCCCGTCAGATCGCTGGTACCGGGCTCTCCTCCCCAGCAGGGCAGCCGCGCAGCCTTCGATAAGATGGCAGGTGGGGCCTCCGCAGGGTCTCCTCCCCGGCCCCACTCGGCGAGGCTCAGCACCCAGGCTCCCGTAGGCAATTCGGAGCGTGCTGCTACTGTTCAGCGATCGAGGGGGGGACACAGACCATGCCCCCCGTGCCTGATAGAACTCGATTTAGGTGCCGGGCCGACCCCGAGGGACGGAGCTCAAGCCTCGTGCGTCCTACATGTAGGTCCAGGCCACGCCCCGCTGCTTATTTTTTTAATATGGGGATTGGTGTTTACAAACTTCTCTCCCTTTGCATTCAGAGAAAGAAAAATAAAGTGAATTATGTGACAATCTTCCTGGGGTACAGAGAGTGTGAAACAAAAGGCTTTAGGGTGTCATTTTTATGTAACAAGCAACGAAATGTAAATGAACTGCCCATTTTAAGCAGTTAGGAAAGCAAAAATGAAGCACATTTTTTAATAATTCTGAAGTGTGGTGGAAGCGAAGTTTTTAATAGAATCAAAACAAATCAAGACACTTCTCTTGGTGATGCAGAAATGATAAAAATTCCCTGAAACCCGATTTCCAAACAGTATCGTTTGTGTGTAATATAGTTTTAGCACTGAAACTGTATGTCTGTGCAAATGTACTGGCCATTTCAATGGAAAATGAGCAGTGTGCAACTGACAGTGCGTTACCACACAATGCTTTGTTATTTAAAATAATTGCCCACCTTAGGTCCATTAAAGCTAGGTGAGTCAGTAAAGTTTGTCCTTCTAAAAAGTGGTTTGGGGATCTAAAAAGTTTGGGAAGCACTGATATAGACTATACAATGCAGCACACATGTCACTTCCTCATTTAAGCTCACTTCGTCCTTGTATTGTGTCTCACAGTAGATTTAGGTGCAAAACCGCATGAGAATACCTTTTGTTGCCTGGTATCAGGTTTTCTCTTGCACACAGTTCCAGGCTTTGTACCATGGAATGGGAAATAATGTATAAAAGCAGTATGTGCAAAAAGCTTGCCCACACAATTACTTGGAGGCTGAGATCAATTTGCAGAAACCTGTGATCTATGTTGAAAATAAAATCATGTGTGAACACTGCTGGTGCCTGGCTTTTCACATGTTGTGGCCCTCAGAATGACGCCTTTTGTATATACAGAGTCATCATTTATAAATCAGCGGGTTGTGAGAACAAGCAAAGGGACCCACAGAAAGGGAGAGAGAGACAAATATACGAAAAGCTGGTTGCAATATACCTGACACAATGTGCGACCAATGTGGTATTTTGCAAACAGACCTATGTACCAACAGGTCGGTTTGCAAAAAATATCGAATCATAGTGGGTCCCAATTCGATCTACCTCATAAATATTTATGAGGTGGCCGCAGATTGCGACCCGCTATGATTCGCTGCCATCACAGGGATTGTGGCGTTTTGGAGTCAGCAGGCAACCATATCTGTGATTGCTTTTAATTAGAGCAATCTTTTCTTTAAATGCAGCCTGTTTTCCTTAAAAAAAACCACGAGATGTATTAACAAAAGAAAAAAAAAACATAACAAACATTCTTTAAAAATGTTTTTGTCACCATTCACAAAGGAGAAGCGGTCCCTTGGGTTCTCTTTCCTGTTTGTGAATGGTTTACCTCTAACTTTTAGTGGTTGGTAAAATATTAATGTTTCCCGACTTGGCTGAAGGCCGTGCACTTCCAACTGTCCACCATGCACGGCCTTCAGCCATTCGGCCATAGAACTCCATCCCTCTTTTTTATGTTTTTCAGGTCAGGGGGGATATTTATGAGAGTCCCATGGGACCACACAAAGGGGCATGCTGGCTCCTGCGGTATCAACAAAGGCTAAAACATTTTTTATTTTATTTATGGGCCCATGGCGAGTCCCTCCGAGATCTCTTATAAGGGCCTGAGTGCCAGGGTCTCTCCTACCCTGCCTCCTACTACCTTATATTTTTTACATTTTCAGTACATGGGACCCAAGACTATGTGGCCCGTAATGATGGCTGCAACATTTTATTTTTATAGGAATAACTATTTTTATTTTGCTAATAACTTTGGTGCTGTTCACAAATTTTTTCCAAAAAACAGTTCATCCACTTCAACTTCTTCTGGCAAAGTTTCAGGGTTATCTGTCAAGCAAGGGTTGAGAAAAATGAAGGTCCCAAAATATCATTTTCCCGTAGGAAATTTGGAGGTGCAATAAAAAAAATGAACGACTGAACAGAATTACACCAAATTTAGCAGAAAGTTAGAACTTTAGTAAGAAAGCATGCTTTCCATTATTTGGTGTAAGCCTGTTTAGACAAATGTACATTTAAATAGGTATTCATTAAGGGGCTACAATTATAGTGAGGTACGGGGTAGTCCTACTGTACCTTAATTTAAAAAAAGAAAAGAATAATCTGATTGTTCAAATGGGCTTCTCTCATTGGTCGTTTCAGCCCACGGAACCAACTGAGCAATCTAACTAGCTGGCCATCACATGAAGAAAAATGCTGCAGCCACCATTACAGAACTTGGGGACTCGGTCCTCATGTCCTGAACCAAAAATTTAGAAAGCAAATAAGGAGGTAGGGTAGGGGTACCCTGACCCCCTGGTACTCTCTGGGACCCCCAAGAGTAGGCCACTGGTATTCTGCAGGACTAAATGTGGGCCCGTGTAGTACCACAAGACTCCCACGGGAGTCATGGTACCATGAGACCACACAAGCTTCAACAAGTGAAGGCCAGGCCCTCCGTCCAACCCCGCACCACACATGTGAAAAACCTATGCTCGGTTGGGTAGTTGGATGAATATGTTAAAGAAAACAGAAATTCACAGAAAACATTAAAGTTTAAAGTGTCATTAAATTTAGGTTTGGTCATATGATCTTACTTTATGTAAAAAAAAACTAAATCCACTGAAAGAAAACAGAGGTTAAAGTGACACTATTGTTTGGTATGGTAATAATATTGTACTTTACATTAAAAAAACTTCAGAAAGTCACTGAAAAAAACAAAGGTTAAAGTGATGTTGTGGTAGGGGGTGCAAGGGTGACGCAAAACCTATGTTGGATTTACCAAGACACACAAGGCCCCCTTGCGTGTCCCTGCATGGCTTGATAAATCCAGAGTAACGCAACGCAGCTCAAATCACTGCGTTGCGTTACTGTGCCCCGGGGAAGTGTCCCATTGGTGGAGCATGGGTGTTCCCACACATCCACCCACGGATTTTGGCGCATTCCCAGATTTATCAACACTGGAAAACCTGGGAATGCATCAAAATGCTACTCCCCCTAGGAAAGGCATGATGAGGAGAAATATGTTAACTCTCCTAGTTTTTTCCTCTTTCTATGTGTACTTCACTCTGCAGCACACAAAGAAAGAGGAAAAAGCCTCAGAGGATTGTTTGTGTGCCGGAAGGTGTCCCTTCCTACACAAAAACAATCCTGTCTGCAACACAGGCACTTTTGCACCACGGCGCAAGAGTGCATGCGTTGGAGCTAGGCAGCCAAAAGTGCACCAGTGCAAGGAAAGGACAGGGATACACCACATTATGTTAAATATGGTGCATTCCTGTCATTTCCCTTTCATGCAGCACAGCGCAGCAAGGTGGCTTGCTGCACTGCGTGAAAGTACATAGATATGCCCCTTACATTTTAGCTTATGTTAAAAAAAAACTAGAAATTCACAGAAAATTACAGTTACAAAAGTTGAGGTAACATTATGATCAGGTGTTGTAATAATATAAAAACTATTGTTTAAAAAACAAAAAAAACAATGAAGTTCACCAGTTATAGATTACTACAGATCGTTAGTGATCTGTAAATGGTGCACCACATAACTTTTAAAATGCACAATTATGCCAATCTCCAGGGTTTGCACTATTTCCATGCTATCTATCCAAACATGTACACTCAGTAACTCTATTTTGTATAGGACTATGGTATTATCACTGATGTCATCAATGGTGTCATTTGAGATGTCATCAGTGATGTCATTTAACATGTTATGAGTGATATAATATGGGAGACTATAAGTAGTGCATGGTGGGGCACAAGTTATAGTTAGCTCAGTCAACTATAAGTGGTGAATTGCAATGGCTCATGATCCAAAAGAAAGTAACACATTTAAACCCCAAAGATATACTACCCATTAACATTTAAACGCACTATAAGAATATACCTCATGAACCCAAACAATAATGTACCCCAAGGTAAAGATTAAACACAACCAACACAAAAAGAGACCCAAGCATATCCCTGAGCCCCATTATTAATACCTAAATCTCTGAATAAAAATTTCAAATATATAATCACATTAAATCATTACCCAACAAATGCCTCAATAAATTCAATAACCTACTGAATAAATAAAAAAGGAACACAAACCTCAAAATAAATGACTCCCTTAAAGGTAACCCTGAATATGAGTCAAGTTTACCATAAAAATATAACTGCTCATTTTGGACCCGCAACCGCATTACATTCAATCCCAAAATAAATAGAAAATACTTACATTAAAACACTACCCACCTGATCCCTTATAAACTCTATAACCCAATAAATAATATGAAATATATATTAAATCCTAAAACATACGAACTCCAAGTTTAAGAATGATCTTTCATTATTTACAAAAAAATTATCAGAAATACGTATTAAAAACAAGAACTCCCCCAAAAAGTCACATCCAAATATTATAAATTATTTACATTTAAAACACAACCATGTTATGTTATGTTATGAGTGGATTTGTAGAGCGCGCAGCTACTCAACAGAGTGTCCCGGCGCTGAGATTGAAAGAAACAAGAAGACTGACAGAGGAGCACATCAGTACCGGGAGAACGGACTTTAAACTATTTGCTGGAACAGCCAGGTTTTTAGTTTTTTCCTGAACGCCAATATGTTCGTGGCCTGCCTGAGCGAAAGAGGCAGTTTGTTCCAGTGTCTAGCCACTTGCACTTGAAAAGACCGTCCACCGCGGCGACTTCTGAGACATTTTGGAGTAATAATTAGGTGTTGGTGTGCTGACCTCAGAGCTCTGCCAGGCACGTAATACGAAACTCTTCTGCGAATATAGTGTGCCCCCATGCCGTGTAGAGCTTTGAAGGCCAGGACCAATGCTTTCAAAAGTATTCTGCAACGGACAGGCAGCCAATGCAGAATCTTCAGATGGTGAGAGATCCGGTCTCTTGGTCTGAGCCCCAAGACTGCCCTGGTGGCGCGTTCTGCACGACTTGAAGTCTGTTCAATAAGAACTCTGGAAGGCCCAGATAGAGGACGTAAGCATAGTCCAGTCTGGAGGTAATGAGGGCCTGAACGACCGTCTTTCTGTGAGAGGTCGGCAGAAGGAAAAGAAACCTGCGGAGCATTTTCAGGAGACCAAAGCACGTGCCCGCCACTGCCTGTACTTGAGATGTCATAGATAAGGCGTCGTCCATTTTCATTCCCAGATTTTTTCCAGTCTTAACTGCTGACTGGGGGGGAGACATATCAGTAGGCCACCATTGTTTCCAGGCGTCCAGTGGAGGGGTACCAAAAAAGATAATTTCTGGTTTTTCCGGATTACATTTAAGATTATTGTGTCGAAACCAGGCAAAAATTTCTTTCAGGCATTTATTTATCTTCTCCCCATTGAACTCCTCCCCCTTCTTACAGGTGAAGAGCAGCTGGGTGTCGTCGGCATATGATATAATCATAGCCCCGCACTCTTCTGCTAGGGTAGCCAGGGGAGCCATGTACATATTAAAAAGTACTGGGCTCAAGATAGATCCCTGTGGCACGCCAACGTTCAAGGGCGGGATACTGGCTGCAAACGGGGGCAGCCAGACTTCTTGGTATCTGTCATTCAGAAAAGAGGAGAACCACTTCAACACCGTGCCTCCAAGTCCACACTCCCGTAGCCTCCAAAGGAGGCGACCGTGGGGCACGGTGTCGAAAGCCGCAGAGAGGTCTAAAAGAACAAGAACTGCTTTGCCTCCTTTATCAAGAGTTTCTTTGATAGATTCGGAGACCTCTAGCAGCGCCGTCTCTGTACTACGGTTCTGCCTGAAACCAGACTGGCTCGAATGGAAAATGTTATTGGCTTCAGCAAAATCGCTGATCACCGTGTGAACATATTTCTCTATTGTCTTTGCAAAGAAAGACAGCAAAGAGATGGGTCTGTAGTTAGATAATTCCAGTGGATCCGCCGTAGGTTTTTTCAATAAGGGAATTATTTTAGCGCTCTTCCAACTTACTGGGACCTGACCACTATGCAGAGATACATTAAGAAAGCTATTCACTGTCGGATTTAAAATCTCCGCCATGGCAGCCATAAATTTGGCCGGACAAGGGCCCGCAGGTGAGCCAGACTTGAGGCCCTTCATAATTGCCAAGGATGTCTCTAAGGGCAAGGGAGGAAAGAGAGAAAGGGAGGCGCTGCCCGCCTGACTCTGGGGGGCATTCGAAGAGGAGGCCTGCACATCTTTCTCATCCAAGACATCAAAAGAAGATTGAATTTTTATAATCTTCGTGTGGAAGAAATTAGCTAACTTTTTAGTCCAGTCAGCTGAGGGAGAGGAGTGCCTTGTCATAGCCCTAGGTGAAGAGAAGCTTTTAACAATGCCAAAAATTTCTCTGCTTTTGTTCCCTGCGGCCTCAATTTTAAAAGCAAAGAAGCTTTTCTTGGCTTCCTGTATCCTTTTATGGTAGTCTTTTAAGGCCTCTTTGTAATCTCTTTTATTTTCCACGCTAAAATCTCTCCTCCATACTCTTTCCTTACGTTTACAATCCCTTCTACACTGTCGCAGGGTATCATTAAACCAGGGAGCAGAGTATCTAGCAATTTTAGGGGGACGAGAGATCTAAGGGGCAAGGGCCGAGGTCCCTTGTGAGACCCACTTAGCTAGGGCCTCGGCATCCTGCTCTATGTTGCCACTCGGCGTGAGAGGATGTTGGTCTAATTCATATTTGAGGGCATCCGAGGTAATTCTATGAAAAGGCCTAAAAGAAAAAGGCGGCCGCTTGACCTGGGGCAGTAGATGCCTCGTTAGTTTCGGTACCTTAAAACCCACTAGGTGGTGGTCGGACCATAGTAAGGGTAGGGGAGCCTCTATCTGTATTTTACAGTTGGAAAATATTTGGTCGAGGGTATGGCCTTTGATATGCGTGGGGGCATCGACATATGGAGCAAGATTCAGCGCATCCATGGATTCCAACAGGAAAACCCATATATAAACATAAAAAGTGCAAAAACATGCATAAAAACCAAAACCTCCTTAAAAATTGAAAATATTTTTTTTAAATACAATACTTTAATAGTAAACATAAACGTTATGATATGAGTTTAAACGATATAAAATACCATGATATTTTAATATACTATATTTTAAATCACGGTATTTTTAACCAACATCAGAGTACAGTATTCCTACTTACGATATTTTGTTGTACGATATTTTGACTGTCACAGTACTTTGACACTGTACTCTTCCACCATAAAGTTTACATCTTGACTTTCAGGAATCATATTCTGCAAACAAATCAAAGCAGTGTCTTTATTTACATGTCAGAACGGTATGGTGGTCCAAATGAGGCACACTCTAGAAAGCCAGAAGGTCTTTGCACCTTCTTGTGGAACTAAGAAACGCAAAATATTATTCTGCCACTTTAAAGTTGTAACTGTGAGTGTTAGAATCATTAGGAAAAGTGGTGTTACACTTTACACTGGTCCAGTTCAATGAAACCCTTTAGTGGTTCAGCTTTCTCGCGAGGTTGGTAACAATATATTTAAAATCCTATGACCTGTCTGCTCTTTGTGTTTATTCTGCAGCAAAGTGTTCAAGGATGATAGCTCATTGTCTATGAGTACTTATGCAAAGGATGTGCTTAGAGCCTATACATCTCCTACCACAAATTGAACAAGGTCCCAAGCCACTGCATGACGAAGCTACTCGTTTGTAAAAGGGAAACTAGGCAAGGGCTTTATTTACAGCTCTTCGTAAATGAAAATCCACCAACTTCTGAAGGAAGCTCTAGATATGCAATAGAATCTGTGGACTGACTTTTCTCCTCACTATTACCCTACTCTAGAGTAAATGTCTGTCACACCTGTATTCTGTGTTTAGAGTTTCCATGATAAACTGAAATATTTGCCGTTTCCACCAAACTCTAAATCAGGTTTTCAAGGCCTCGTGTAGGGTTTGGCATGTGGGACCCCAAACCATTGGAATGGAGGAGGCCGGACTTTCCTTCCTCCCCATCTCCTAAAGCAACTTTCTAGTTTGCAATTGTTACAGGGGCTCCATTACGCTGAAAGTACTTCTCCCCAACATTGTCGACTAGTTCATCATGTAATGGTTGAATAAAAGGCAGGCTTGCATTTTTTGTATTTTTCAAAGTCACCTCCCTCCAGCAAAGTGTGGGTTATAAAAGTACAGCCTTTTCCTCTGCTTGTAATCTTTCTCCCTGTGTCATAGCCAGAAGTAACTCAAAGTCCATGTCTTGCTGTTCTCCTCTCCCTTGCTTTGCCAATGCTGTAAAGAATCAGTTTGAAGTAAAGATAAAAAAACATGTACTGGCTGTGGAAGGCTCCTATTTAGCCAGAACGTAGACACTGTCATGAAACCAAGTTCCAGTCAAGGCCTACAGCACCGCTCAACCGAAGGAGGGTGCATCTTTGCAGTTTTTTTCTAGATTTCTCAAACTGAAAAGAGTGGGTTAAAAATGGTCATCAGTATGCTTATCGGGATGTCACAGGGTGGATGTTCCTCAATATGGCTGAGCTGTTGCCGGGCAGATCATAAACTATGCAGCCTAGGCAGCTAAGCTGATTTCAGCCACTACACTGTTCCCAGGCAAGTCTCTGGATGAATGTCTATTACAGCCCAGACAAGGGTTCTGAAGTGCAGGCTCCAGGGGCTAGTCAAGGACAATTAATTAATAATGCCTAAAATACCAGATGCAGGTAATCACCATCCTGTGTGACATGTAATGTATTCTGACATAGTACTCTACTCATATATCACACAGTCTCAACATATACCATATATTAACACATTCACACAGCTTACATGAAGGTAGTAGTGAATGTCATAGGGTTCTGAAGTTATTTTACTTAAGGGGAGGAGTATAAGAAGGCCTTCTCCCAGGGCTACAGCTAAAAAGGCCTATGTCCCTTCATCAATAATCAGCCTCCACCAATTGTCTGTCACCCTGTAGCCCGATGAGAGGCTATTCTGTTAATGTCTCAAACCTGCCAACTAAGCTCAGCCATTGCATGGACTGTCAAAGTCATAAGGCTCCCTTAGCTTCAGTAAAGCACTATGGGACTGGGCAAGCCTACATCAAGATACAGAAATGGGTGTTTCCAATTAATAAATGGCTTTTGGTGAGTTAGCTGCGACTGTACACTGGGTCTGTCCACATATAAATATACCTAGTTATAGGACTGAGAGTTTGGATTTATTTTAGTCCCATAATGATGATTAATGCTTTTTCTACATACCAGGCAGGGCTAACTGCCCTTTTAAACTAATGGCCCTTTCCTTTCAAAATGTAAAAATATGTTAAATACTTTCCTCAGCCTAGTGTTAGTGAATGAGATGAAAATTACAACATTGAAGTGGGAATCCTGGGAGATTTCCTTAACATGGGGAGGGGGCGAAGGATCCATGGCTCTCCACATTATTCTTAGGATCACTTTTGCTGGGATGCGCAAATATTCCTTGACAATGTACAATCCCAGGGAAATGTTGAAAGAACTATGTATTCATGTGGTACCCAGGAGGGAATCCCTCACATCTCAACTAAGTATTGGACCTGCCTGGCTACTCTGCTGGGCTGCCAGGCTGATAATGGACATCAGAATAGTGGTGACTGTGCTGCCCTGTTGAAGTAGTCACCAACACCATTCTCCTAGTACTCTCCGGACACCCCTGTAATGTAGATCAATTGCTGCTGTCAGCTTTAGTGAGAGAATGTCTCCGTGGTGGAGATTAGGACTCCACAGCTGTGGTGCCAATGCCCAGGTCTAAGTCTGTTTCCTTGCTTGTAGCAGAAATGCCAATAATGCAATTCACACAAAATCTAATTGACCGAGTGTAGACAGTTTGTTATTTAAGCATTGTTTAAAGGTGGCATCCTTTTTGTTTAAAATCGATGCAAAGCACCTTGAGCCAGATGTGTGAAGCTCCAGAATTCTGAATCGCAAATTGCGATGAATTCCGAATCACAATTTGGGAATCACTATTTGCTATGCATCTTATGGTTACATTACAAATTAATATAAACCAAGGAGAGAGCGAGGAAATAATGGGGTGCGTCCCTATCCCCAGTTCAAATATTAGCAAAACAATGTGGATGAACCCACTGTGAAGAAAATTAACAAGACTCACTGTTGTGATAAACAATGTCAGGGGACCATTAGGTTTTGTTAAAAGACCCCTCACACACCAACCTGGTTGGTGTCATGCTTCATCATTGGGGTCCCAACCGGGTGGCCGAATGCCCCCCGGTTGTGCTACAACGCCTGATTACAGCGGAGCGGGTGTAGTGTATTTGTGTGAAATAGTGTGGATTAAAAATATCTCTGGGAATCCTTGCCTGATAAATTTATTGGTGGCGGCCCAGGATACTGTTAAAATCAAATGGCGCAACTGATGGAGAGATTTACTCCTAGTTGTCAAAAAATGGTCTACATGTTTCAGCCCAGAAAAAAATGTGAGTGGGCTTTCGTCAGGACCGGGTGAATAGTGCGTGAGTGGCAAAAATCACGCCACGTGAATGTGAATATCCAACACATGCGCTAAGGTGTGTTGTGGTGCTAGGTGGTGTCGGCATACTCCCAAGACCGCAATAGGTTACAGCGGGTTTTTCATCTTGACGAAAGTGTGACTACAGATGAAACCCCTCCCGGGCCCCGAATCTCTGCCTAACACCATAGTTTAGTGTTTTTCATTTGTGTGTCCGTGAGTATACCGACACCACCTAGTACCACAACACACCTTAGCGCGTGTGTTGGATATTCACATTCACGTGGCGTGATTTTTGCCACTCACGCACTATTCACCCGGTCCTGACGAAAGCCCACTCACATTTTTTTCTGGGCTGAAACATGTAGACCATTTTTTGACAACTAGGAGTAAATCTCTCCATCAGTTGCGCCATTTGATTTTAACAGTATCCTGGGCCGCCACCAATAAATTTATCAGGCAAGGATTCCCAGAGATATTTTTAATCCACACTATTTCACACAAATACACTACACCCGCTCCGCTGTAATCAGGCGTCGTAGCACAACCGGGGCATTCGGCCACCCGGTTGGGACCCCAATGATGAAGCATGACACCAACCAGGTTGGTGTGGGAGGGGTCTTTTAACAAAACCTAATGGTCCCCTGACATTGTTTATCACAACAGTGAGTCTTGTTAATTTTCTTCACAGTGGGTTTGTCCACATTGTTTTGCTTACATTCCAAATTAGCCATTCGGTATGATTCACATCCACAATTTACTGATTAATAAACTGAATCAGTATATTACTAATGCATTCCCAAGTTGTGACAGTTGAATTTGGGTACTGTGTGATGACCGCATAGTGAGAAAGTGTTGAAACCCATGCTCTATGGAGGCCTGGGGAACACCAAGGAAGGCAGGCTTTGTTCCCTGGGCCAGCCTTTATGGGGTTGTTCCATCAGTCTTCAAATACTGACAACATGTAAAGAGAATAGGTACAGAAGAATAGTGGGGGAAGAAAAAGAAAACTCAAATTAAGTGAGAAGAACAACACAAAAAGCTGTGGCTGGTGAATTAGATGATGTAAATAGTAATTTATTTTCAAGTATTCATCTAAACAAAATAATTCATATTTTAAAATCACACTTAGACATACAAATACTGTGTACACAAAATCCTAAATCTAATAAGCCTTACAAGCACTATAATTACACAACAATAATCCATATAAAATCTAAAATTACACATCATGGCATTGAACAATTAACCAGTTCGGAGTCAAAATATCTTTTAAGCAGTCCTAAACATTACCAGAGAAAAAGTGCAGTGCATCAATACTCAGCTGAAAAACAGCTTTTACCTCTACAAAGTTTTTTGGGGATTATTTGTTCAGACCTCTCTTATGAAAATTCATTTAAAATAGCGAAAATACCAACTAGACTCACTCTACTTAACAGCTAATAATGTGTATAACATTGTAGACAATGTGCGACTGCTAGGTCATAAGGTATAGTGATCTCCATGCATAGTATCATTCCGTTATCAAGATGTGTTTTTCTGAAAAGCATTAATAAATGTCGCTCCTGCAATTGCAACATCAAAGGTCTTCATTTCAGATAAAGTGTGTAGTACTTCCATCCTAGTAATGGCTCCATACCTTTTAAGAACTGAGGGGAGGATCGGTTTTCTTATTTCTTTAAAATATAAACAATCAAGGAGTAAATTATTTATGCTATGTTTCACACCAAGAGCACATGCGTAGTAGTAGCCTTGTCTTTGGTGGATTCTCTTCCAATGGGGAGGCATTCTCTATGAAGGATCTACACCAATACGGATCCATGACATTTGACTCCTGATTCTCTTGTTGAGAATTGTTTTTAGAGAATGGGAATACCTGTGGGTCTTCCAAATTTTTGATTGAATGGGATACAGCTTTTTTAGACAACAAATTAATCCTATCTGCCGATAAGCTGTGTACTGTCGCTGTTTCGGCCAGTAGGATTTTTACCTATCGAATTTTCATCTGAGTCTCGAAATTTTATGCATCAAATTTAAACTGAGAATTAATGGTGAATTTAGCAATTTGGTGCAACAGAGGGTTCTCGTGAGACTAAGCACCCATAACATTCTGGGCAGAAAACTTTGAACTAATCTCATTCTTTAGTAGAAAAAATAGAAATCTCAAGGCACAAGATTTTGCTAATAAGTCACAAGAGGTCAAGCCTAGATCTAGGCGCAAAGTTTGAATCATTGAACTTTGGGGGACAAAAAGTAGCTTCTTCAGACACACCTTTTCCACAGGGTCCCAACTTACTCTAGTGTCAAGACACAGCAGCTCTGCCCCGTATAGGGCTTGTGGGACAAATTTGCCCTGTATAGCTTTTTTCAGTGGGTCTGCTGAGAGTCCACTATACCGGGCATCAAACCTTTTTAATGCATTAGTAGTTGCAATTAAATAAGTTTTTAGCATACTACAATGCTTTTCCCACCGCATATTGTCAGAGAAATATAGCCATGGGTACTTGCATACCCTTACCTGTTCTAAGGGAGCACTTTTGAGAAACCATGCAAATTTCTGCAGTCTTTTAGAAAACACTAGAGTATTTGTTTTAACTGTGTTAATCATGAGCTTATTGCTCTCACAATATGCATAGATGGTGTTAGGTTTTCACTGCAGACAAACTGTAGTACAGTCCATGAGGACAACGGCTTTGGCATACATAAGGTATGGGACATGATTATCTCCAAACTTTGTGGAAAATTAATTTATTAAGGAAAATTCACCTGGAAGATCTGAAATAAAAATAATAAATTGAGGGTGCTAAAACACATCCATGGTTTCTAACAGGGATTCTGTCTGAAAGAAAGCTATTTCCGTCTAAGTCAACCTGAACTCAATTTTGCGAGAGGAACTGTCTTGTCATTAACAAGAGATCTAAATGCACTCTGAGTTTTTTCCACTGTATCTCGTGGTTGACCCAATCAAATGCGACTCATTGTGGGACAAAGCAATAACAAAGATTGCAAACTGAATTTACCGCCTGCCAGGCCACTGCCCAGAGGGCCAAGCAATCGTCGATCGTTGAATAATTTTCCCTGAAACCTCCCTGTTCTCTAGGGATGATACCCCTTCAGAGGCCCAGCTTTAATGTGGAGTTGCAAAGTTTTAGCATAGACCTTAAATGCAGTGCCTAACAGAGAAATAAACTGACATTTTTCAGTGTTAGATCTTTTGCCTTTCTTATAAATTGGCTTAATAATGGTTCCACCCCAGGAATCCGGGACTTGACACGCATTTGAAACCCATTCGAAAAATAGACTAAGAAAGTTAGCCCATCACAGGGAGTTGGCCTTATAAATTACAGAGGGCAGATTATCGAGCCCACCTGATCGGGAGAGTTTGATTTTGTCTATTTTTCCTGCAACAATCTCTACTTCCTGAGTTGTATCCACGGAGATGGTGCTGTTAACCTGGGCCTCTAATATGCATGAAGAAACTGTTAATTCTGAATGAACCAGTCACCAAAAGGATTTAGAGTTGCCCCTCATTATTGCAGGATCCAGTAGCTCCCACAGCTGGTCATAATACCTTTATTAGGGTGTGGTACTTCTTTTTCTGAGCTGTTAACTCAAACTCTAATTCATCACTATCACATTTTATTGAGAGGCGACGCATCTTATTCAGCACCTTCCTCGCCAAGGGGCATTCAGAGTCAAACCAGCCTGAGGAAAGCCTTTCTGTTTTCCAGTTTTTAGTGGACGTGGTTTGAAACGGGCCTTCTATAGAGAAAACACTTTTTTTTATAAAGCTATTACACCATTCTAAATTACTCTTAGCTGCTGCAATTGTAAGCAGACTATCAAGCTTTATAGCAAACATGTCTTGCAGATTCCCTACGGAGATCGTATCTTGCAATTCTCGCTTATGTTGAAGGGAGTGATATCTTTCTCGTGTGATTGACCTCTAAGAAAAATTCCCATAGCATGGTGATCGCTGGAAAAGAGTTTAACCACCTTAAAATCAGCTGTTTAATTAAATTGTTCAAATGTATACCCGATTGGCATTTTACTCCCTGAGTGTATAAAATTGGCAGTTTTTGGCCTAAAAGGTGGACATCACCCCTTGAGATTTATCATGTTGTGTTGAGCTACCAGGGACATCGCCTGCCATGCGCTTCCAGTTGTTTTGCCTTCTCCAGATGCTACAAATGGGATTTTGTACATATTCAATAAATCATCATAAGTTTATCAAGAGAATGCAATGACATTTAAACATTAAAATCGCCTGCAAAAATAAAAGAAGAGGATGGAAAAAGAGCACACAAATGGTACAAGTCGTTATAGATCTTACCTACGTTTTCTTGGAAAGTAGGAGCATTTGGGGGAATTTAAATATTAATTAAAAGCAAGGAACTAAGCAAACTTGAAGGCGATAGAGAAGTTCACTGTAACAAGCCAGCAACCAATCACATGTGGAGTTCACAACGACCATGTCCTTCTCATATAGGACGGAAACTAATATGAGCTGGGTGACCATGTACATTGGCACCAGCAGATTTTGCAAAACTAATAAAACAATTACAGTATGGGCTCTCCCCTAACCAGGCTTCCTGAAGAATGAATATCAAATAGAAACTTGATTAAAACGGCTTCCCTGCGACCTATAAACTGTCTCTCTTGAAGTTTGAGGTGCCTGGGGGTCTTGAGGGGCTTTGTTGTGGGGGAAACAAAGACGGAGAGCCAAAGGATTAAAGGTTGAAAAGGTCATTAGTAATGGATACTACAGTGACCCTACCCATAGGGTCATAGACTTCTTGCTCGCGGTGTTTGCTGTATTTGGAAATAGGGAAAGACAGATGAGGGAGTGCCACTTGTTCAGCAGCCAGCCCTCCATGCGGCGTCAGAACTAGTGTTTGGGACAAACTTACAGGGCCGTTTCCACCTCTACAAACCAACCCACAAGAATTTCGATGACTTGGGCGCAGAGCTCCTCCTCTGCGTCTTGAATGAGCCGCGGGGCATGGTTAGATTGAAATTTAACTCGAGTCACTTTCTTTCCTTGGGACATGACAAAACCCATCAGAAGCAAATATGTTGAAGATAGCACTTTTAGACTCAGGACGAACTTAAAAATTTCAAAAAGGCTTTTTTTTTTTCCTTTTCCTTTTTTTTAAAAAAAGATTTAAAGTACAGCATGTCGATGATCTGTGTGTCTTGTTTGGTAGAAGTTGTTTCGAGATTATACCATTTATTTGTATCGTTTTTCTGAGTTTGGTTGCTGTTTTTTAGAGATGCATTTTGTCTCACCATAGAGTCTGAGAAGCGAACAACGCAGTCCGATCTTTGAAGAGAGAGTTTTGCAGTTGGGGGTTTTAGTTTCTGCTTACTTGCTGTTGGTTTGCGATTAAGATCTTTATTTAATTTTGGAGAGCGATTAGGTTCGGCACTCAGCTTTTGGGAACTAAGGCTGCACGTCAGTAAACTCGATGCTGACATTTTGCTATGTCTTTGTTGCACAGTTATTTTTTATATACATTTAGGCCTTGGCTTTACTGAGATCGTCTGTCGGGTATAGATCCGTTTCCGTCCATACCTTTCGCCGGCTTTAGCTTTATAAAGTAGTGAAGGAAGACGAGAAACAAAAGCATTCTGGACTTCTGAGAACGAGCTTCAGACTGACGGTAGCTTCGACAGGAAACTCCAAGCCTTATGAAACATTATTCGGCTAATTTCCAGAAATGTCCAGCTTTCTAGCAAGGCAATCTGGCTCGCTACAAGGTGGTCAAGACCAGGGCTTTAAGCATACCCTGGAATGTTGTATGCATTAGGGAGAGCATATACCCCACCTTCCGTCCCAGGTTTGCTGAACTTGGCAATGAAAACCCAGTCTGTGAATGATTGCTTCTTCGTTTGGAAGGTTGATTACCGGAAACAAAGGCTGGGGGTCAAAGGGTGGCTGTGGATCTAAAAAGAAGAGAGATGGTGGTGACAGTGAAAAGCTTCGCGTCTCTGTAGCCTCCTAAGTCATTTAAGGCATGACTGTGTGGCATGCTCTTAGTCAAGCTGGAGGTGGTGATGTCTTAGTAACTGCTAATATTACAACCACAGCAAAGGGAAATGTTGGGAGAGGGAGAAAAAGGCATTAGGAAATGTTTTGCCAATTTGTAAATCTTTGTTTGCCATTTATTACAAATTGAGTGTAATCAATGTCAAGGTTGTTAACACATTGGTACAATATTTGCTAAAAAAAATGCACATTGACACTAATAAAAGCCTGAAATAATGGTTAAATGTTTGTTCTGTAATAACTGTAACTGTTTTATTGTACCTTGTACAAACTGTTCTTTATAGACTTACCTTAACAATAATTAGCAGTTATGTCTGAAAGTCGTGCTCTTCCTTCAGCAGTTTTTGAAGCATTTTTCGGTTGAAGGGGTAGTGGATTTGCCTTTTCAGTATCAGAATCCGAATCAGTATCAAGAGTCGGGAGTCGTGTTCTAGTAGCTTTTATATGAAATATGTGACAGGTTGCAATGATTTTACAGCATGTGCCAGGGCTATATTGCAGTGCCCCGCCACTCTTATGGAGACAGTGAAATGTTCCGTTCAGAAGCACAAATGTTCGCTCAGCTACAGAATGCATGAGTTTGTGAGCAGTGTTATACTGTGACTCACTTTGGGTGCATGGGTTTGGATATTGAGTTAAAATCCCAGGCCCTAAAGCATAAGCTGTGTTACCTATAACAAAACATTTTTAGATCACTACTTGTGACAATGCACCCAGGCTTGATATGTGTTAAGAGTTATCTAACCACTTACGAAGCAAAATCAATAATCCAAATCTCCTCTAGATAGATGGCTGTAAATCCCACTATGCCTAAACATGTAGGAGTCGTGTGCTGCTTTGAAAATGTGGAATAAGGTCTTTAAATGATACAGGATTCATCAAACACAACCTTCATGTTTAAAGAGTGAGTATTTTTTCGATTACGAAACAAAAATTCATTTGCAGATGGTGGGCATATTGCTACATTTATATAGCCAATTACATGTAGGAAATGTGCAACCAGTGGCGGCTGCTCCATTGGGGCGTCGCCCCACTGCTTTCTCGCAGTGCGAGAAGCAGAAACATAAAATGGTAAAACTACCTTTTTATGTTTCTGCTTCTCGCACTGCTGAAAGCAGAAGTGCCTGTTTGGGGGCGGGCGGGTGGGCGGTCCTGCTTGAGGGCAGGGGGAGTGGCTTGCCCACTGTTGTGGGCCCTGACTGTTTGGTCTGCCCCAGGGCCGACCAAACCAGTCATGCGCACTCTCCATTTTCTCTATGTGGGCTACATGCAGCCTACATAGAGACAATGGATCCCCCCAGGCGCCTGGCTGGGGCGCTGTCTGCTGCACCGCACCAATGGCAGCGTTGTGAATGGCTTAGGGGAGCAGGAGGGAGGTTGCCTAGGTTAAACGCAAACCCGGCCAGGAGCAGCAGAGCTGAGGCGGCGGCACTTGACCCGGGGGAAGGTACGTTTTTTATTTTATATTGATTACCATCCCACTTCCCTCCCCCCGCACGAACCCACCCGCCGTTTTGCCGGCCGCGACTGGGATTGAGGTACCTGTTTCCGTGTAATTGTTTGTCATAAGGCAGCTGACGGCCATATTCATAGCACTGCAGGATTCTGGCATCGCTTATAATGAGCTTAGCACTTTTTGGAATTATGTCCGATTTGAATTACGAATTCGTAGGGAAACGAACATGCGTAATTCATGTAAGATTGAATTGGTAACAATCGGATGGAGTTTGTAATTCAGCTGCAGATTACTGCAGTAAGAGTCCGTTGATGGGACAGGCCTGCTGTAAAGATCTGTGGTCGACTTGTGGCTTAGTGCGTCCAACTAGTCCTCTGAAGTAACTGAAACGAGACGAGCAGCGCTCTATAAAATGTGCAGTTGCAAAAACAAAGCAATTGTACAGTTTAAATAAAATGCCAACTAAACCGGTTAGATACAAAAACAGAAATTATGAGTTTTGGGGGCCACTGCTAGACTACTAGATGATGACAAATACTGTATTTGTGTGCCATCTATTTCCACGCAGTTCTTTTTTTTTAACTTAGAAACAGGTGCTCCTTTTACGGTAGGCCCCCTTGGGGTTGTTAAACCTTTGGCAATGGCTCTTACAACACTCGGGGATCATAGGCCGCCAGCGCTGTTCACACGCTCATCTTGAATGACGTGCTTTCCTTCCTGTCACCTTCCTTTGAATTGTGCGTGTCCAGGCGCCATTTACACTGAATGCGGTTATTGTGAAAAGCCAACAGGGGTGAAAGCTGCAAAAACACTGACTGGCAAACTTTGAAATGTCTGTGCTCACAAAACAACTCTGTTTCCCAAGCTCAAATGTCACCACACGTTTACGCTTCCACAACAGGAGAAAATGCAAGTGGCGTGACGCAGCGCTGCTTTTTGCGCAAACCAGTACAAGATTTGGACTATGTAGCAAAGTATCTTAAAAACATGTATGTACAAAACCATCCACTGGGCGAATGTTATTAAGATCATTTATTAGCCGCACATGCTACTTGGAAACTGCTCTAGGTTGCCAAACCCTTGAGAAAGTAAACATGGCGCAGCATTGAGGACCCGCACTGCATGGATAAGATTTGCATTTAAGAACCCCTTAGTAGGACCCACAGGGTGCGGGGTGTGGAGGGGCCGGACCGGGGACTGGACGGGGTAATCAGACCTCAGAGTGGTTGACACCTTCCTGCTTTCTCAAATTTGTTTGAAAATGCACCATTTGCCCACACTTTTTTCAAAATTTTCTCAGGGGAAGAACCCCACCGAACCCACCGTAGGTGGTTCGGGCTCGCTCGCTCCGCTCGCTCGCTGCAGTGCAGTACGACAATTGTTTTACGCCGCACCACTTTCAAATGTCACCATCCGCCACTGTGTGCAACACAATAAAATAGTAATATTTGCCTGGTGTAAGTCCTCTGGCATGTTAGGTATATATATTTAGTTATTAATTTTTCCTACCATTATATCTAAAAACTTTCTACAATATCTAGACAAGGCACTTTGTGAAACACCACCTGCCACTGCAATTGCTCCCTGGAAATTACCAGAAGCTAACAGGTAAAGGGAACAGAGTACTTGCATATGAGTAGGCATGGAATGTCGTCTAACTGTATTTCTTTCTAGAAGCGATTTATGCTCAATTATTAAGTCTAAAATAACTTGACTTCTAAGTCTTTACTTTTCAAATATCTCCTCCTCTGTTTGTTCACAAAGGGGTCTCCTGACTCTAAAAATATTTTCTTGTCTCCTCCTTCTCCTCTGCAGACCAGCCAGTATTTGCATCCTCCTCAATATCTCATACAGGCCATTGTGAAAGGGCCTGATGCACTCTGGGCCTGTTTATATAGGTTGGATCTAATTATCACCTCATTCCATTTGGTGCTAAATTGCACGTGTAAAATCATCATTTTACCACTATTCACAATTTACGAATCCTTCATACATGCAAATAATGAATCACTATTAAAAATTCCTTAATAACGATTTGCAATTTGAAATCGTAAAATTAGTGGTTGTGTATTTTGTCAGTTCATTAAAATTAGTGACATTATGGCCTTTTGTACATATGAAAAGGGTATTTTAGAGGTTGGTAACTAGTTTGTGACTGGTTACTGGATCAATAAATCTAAGTGCATCTGGCCCCAAATACTGTTGTATTTAGCATTATTGGATTTTTTTATAGTTGAAAATGATAACCTGAATTAGTGATAGCTGATACTCGTAGTGTCTGGCAAGAAAGTTAACTTGAGTGTATCAAAAGTAAACATCTTCCGAGAAGGTAGTTGGCCTACACTCATCAGGAGGCAAGAAATGCAATGTATGAAGAAAGAGATCATTCTTAATTGACGTGAGGATTTCTGTTTCCAAGTGAACTTGGGGTTAAAAAATATGGGACGATTTCAACTTTATCCAAACAATGGCTGCTCAAGAGTTTCCGAGGTCTCAAGCCGAGGGATGATCTAAAATTGATTACATTGATACACACTCAGCTCTTTCTGCCCCCATGGCTGTTTCACTGGGGTGCTGGTCAATCTGATGGTTTTCTCGTGCATTTCAGATGGATGATGTGTTTTAGTATTTCATAAATTTAATGTGAAGTTAGTGTAATTCAGAGTTTATAGTTCATGAGCTTCATCTTTTCTTCCACCTAGCCCCCTATCTAGTGATGAAGTCCCATGGCCAGAGAGTTCTATACTGGAGTACTGTGACAGTGAAGCATATCATGCATGCTTCATTGGAGTCCGGATCCAGTATGTTTAAGGTCTGTATTCTATGGCTGGAGAAACAATGTTTTCTTCTGGATGCAAGAAACATGTGTGTTGGTTTTATAATTTCTCTTTCCTGACTTCAGTAAAGATTATTGAAAACTAAATTGTGAATTTTTTAAATTTATTTCATTCCGATTAATGATCATACGTTGAGCCTTGTCGCAATATAGGAACCTCATTGATGTCATTACCACTATTCTCATCTGTAATTTCCATACATTAAGAACTTTGGACGCAAAAACAAACCTATTTTTGAGAATGTAAATATAAGGGGGGTACTCAAATAGCTTCATTTAAGAGGTTAGCATCTGTTAATGAGTCAAACAACGAAGTCTGATGGGAGTATGCTGTCGAAATAGAGTTACTTATACTAAAGGTTCCACCAGTATAGCAGATTTTAAAATGTGAGGAAATCTGCTGAAAGGAGTAGTTTGAGGGTATTCTAGGGAAGGCAACGAATACCGACAAACCTGTAAGTTTGTGTCTATTCTCAAAACGTTTTAAGGTAGCTTGCCAACCTGAGAATGGTAAGAGATGTACCCCAATCAAGATCAGAAGCATTTCCATTTTCATGGTGGGAAAAGGGATGGATCCCATACCTCCAACATTGGCAGGGGTGTAGGAAAATATATAAAATTTAAAAAGGCATTTACTCACAAGTAGGAGAGGAATAGGATCTATGTTCAAGCACATCCTCCAAAACAGTAAACACTATCATAACAGGTGCTTGAATGAAGTGTGAACAACTAGTAATCTATTAAAGTAATAGTTGCAGTATTCACTGTAAACCGGTGCTATCCAAAAGATATTGGAGAGACTGTCTCACCCGCAATTTATCGTGGCATGCTTCATAATAGGCGTCCTCACAAAACCAGAGTAGGTGAAAACCACTCTGGTAGACTCAACCGTATAGGAAGTTCTTATATAAATCTTATTCTGAATTTTAGCAAAAATCCAATAGTAAAAGTACCTAAGAGTGAACGCGAGGAGTTCCCTTTTTAATGGCGGGCACCTTTAATATGATTAAAAGAAAGAACTGGGAGGATTCCTGATGAAATACAATGTTGCATCAATTACTTTTCTTTGCTGCCATGTTTTGACCAATTTACAAGCCCACATGGGTCCACATTCTTCTTCAGGGCCTAACTATTCCCCACCTAACTACTTCATACATTCCATGCATAAACATAAAGCATAAGGTTGTCATACCTGTCTTATGCTATACCTTTTTATGGCACCAACCAGAAATTAAAACATATTAAAAAGAAAGGAAAACAATCTGTCAACCCCATCAATGATTTTAGAGAGACTGATAACAACTATGCATGATAATGTGTTCCCATAATAAACGCTTTACATATTCACCCCATGCGTGGACCCTGCAAACAGACAAGCAAGGTGCATGTTTCGTGTAGGTATGGTAGCACTGCAAGACATAAAATGCATGCCAAAACAGCAAACAAAAAGAAGAGCTACTCACACACTCCTCTTGTTTTCATAACTTACCCTGTTCTGAGGTTTTACCTGGCACCTTGGTCATGATCAATAATCACACACTGTGTTGCAAATAAATATAAAAGAAAATAGTTAATCCTTTAGTAATTAATAGGAATGAAAAAAGAAGGAATTCCTTCAACTTTGTTTGTATTATAAAGAGGAGGCCTCCGTGATCCTGATCTAAATTGCATAGTCTTTGACCGCTTTGCTTTGGGTCATTAAAGAAGTTAAAAGAATCAGATACAAATCGACCCGCAAAGCTAAAAATAATCTATCTAATGGCCATTTCACTGCATTGGAGAGTTTGAAATCTGGCCCTTCTATTGTGATTCGTCAATCTGATAAGGGGTGGTACGTGGTAGTGCTCTCTAAGAATGATTATTTAGCTGAAGGCCAGAAACAACTCAGGGATTCTATTTGCTACTACATCTCTAGTCCTGGAGAGTATTGGGAAATGTTGGTTGATTGAAGGGAGAGAGGACTCTTGGAATGGGAAGAATATCTCTTCTTGAAATGTGAACATCTTAGAATCCCCATCCTTTATCTCTTACCCAAACTTCACAAAGGTCCTCTTAAACCACAAGGGAGACCTATTGTGTCTTCTCTTGGATCATTACTTGAAAACGTGTCAAAATACATTGACCATTACCTTAGACCATTTGTATCTGCATTACTGCATACATCAAGGACATCACTTCCTCACCATCATAGATGACATCCACTGGGAGGAGGAGTATACAATCATAACAGTGGACGTCAGTAGCTTGTACACTAGTATCAGGCACGGTTTGGGCATTCAAGCATGCAAACAATAAATGAGAGTCAGATCCATTTCCCTTCTACTACACTGATACTGGACATGATTCTCTACTGTCTTACAAATAACTTTTTCTTTTTGACAACCAACTGTACAGACAGGCTCAGGGGACAGTGATGGGCACCTGCTTTGCTCTCAGCTACTCAAACTTGTTCATTGGCTTGTGGGAGGAGCAGGTGTCCACAGACTTGGGTATTTTTGGTGAACAGGTGGTACTTTGTTCAAGATTCATAGATGGTGGATTTGTCATCTGGAAGGGAGATGAAAAGTCTGCCATTGAGTTTATCTCTATTTTAAATGACATTGGATACAACCTCCAGTTCATGAGTCACATCAGCAAATCCAAGATAGAATTCCTGGATGTGGAAATCTCTGTGAAAGAAGGTAGACTGGACACCAGACTGTTCCATAACAGATGGCTGGCAACAGTCTGTTGTTTGCAACCAGTGCACACCCCTCAAGTTTGGTATACAGTATCCGTTATGTGGAACTATTGCGAGCCAAATGCAATTGCAGTACCAATGAAGCTTTTGAGATTGAAAAGGAAATCATGAGACAGAGATTCAGAGATGGGATACAGTCAGAAGGTTGTCACTCAAGCCAATGCTAGAGTAAATCTGGTACCTAGAACTGAGCTCTTATACCTTTGCAGTAACCCTCCTGAGGAGAAAACTGAAAATATAAGACTCATCACTACTTTTTCCAACGAAGCATTCAACATCAGAATCCTCTTCAACAAACACTGACATATACTTAAAAATTATGAGATACTTGCTAAATACTTACATCTACCCCCCCAGATCACTTTTAGGAAAAGTCGGTCCCTCAGGGACAATCTTAGCCACAACCAGGCTACTCAGCACATGACGAGCAACCTCAATTCACAGACTGGTGGCTTCTCTTGCTGCATGAAATCAATAGAGTGCAGCAGTAGCTCCAATTGTTCACAGATCAATTTTCCTAACACCTCGAGAGAACACATCATTAAGAGAACCTACACTTGTAATACTGAATACTGTGTATGTTGTCTGTTGTGTCCATGTGGCAAAATTTATATTGAGAGCACTATACACAAGGCAAAGAAACGTTTCTCAGAACGAATGTGGGCGATTTGACACAAAGACAAGCAGTAGCCGGTGACCCGTCACTTTACGGAGGCACATTTCCGAAATGAGAAAATGCTGAGATTTGTGGTGATTGATGGCATCCAAACAGATATCAAGGGTGGCGATAGGGAGCACATATTGCGTGTCTTGGTATCAAAGTACATTCTAGACTTCGCTACAGTAACATCGCTAGGCTTGAATTCAAGTAAAGAAAAGTATTTTTTTAAAGCTGGCAGCTCCCGCCAAGCAAAAGCAAACACTCCGGTTCTAGCGGGCGGGAGCTGTCAAAGTTGTCCTGCCCGCTGGAATTGGAGGTTTCATCTCTTTCCCTGCCCACAGACATGCAGGCAGGGAAAGAGATTGAACTATTGCTCTTGCACACAGGGAGCTGCATTTTCAGCAGCTCCCTGTGTGCCATAGCAATGCCGGCTTTCACAGGAGGCGGGGAGCTGACTAGGACTGCGTGAGCCTTAAGTCTCCCCCGTGGTACCATTGAACACTGGGTGCCCAGGCTAGGCTCCAGGGCACCCAGGCTGGGCCACAGGGGGGGTGGGGACCTGAGGCCGAAATCAGCCCAGGAAGGAGGACCGCGCGGCTCCCCTCCCCTTTTTAGTAGATAAATACTGAGGGCGAGACTCAGTGCACCCGCTGATAGCTCTATTGCCACTATACTTGTGTCTATAATACAATGGTGGTGAAGAGGCAAAGTGCTCCCACATTTGTGTGGGCCCATGCCTCGATGCAAATGAGAGCGCTCCACCTTAAGATTACGCTATGTGATCCATATAGCTGAAGGGGCAGCGCAAGTGTGTGTGGCCCTTTCTGTAATACCAAAGTGCCCCAGGAGCCAAAAAGCAGGTGCACACATCCCTTGCACCCTGGGATACTTTCCATAATATGGCCCAGGTATTTTACATGAGACACCCAAGAACTAACGTACTGATTTCTCTTTGGATCCATCCAATATGGCTAAAATAATTGATTTTACTATAAATGAAGTGGGTAACATGAGGGATGACCTCCCATCAATATATACGTAAATTGACTCCAATAAAGCATGCATGATATATTTGAATAGTATTATTTATTTGCACCTTTGTAATCGACCTTAAGTGTCACCTCTGGTCCCACTGTCTAATTTAGAACAAAATAATTAAGAGTAAATTGAACTTCACACAAGCAATAATTCGTTTTTAAAAAATTCAATTTATGAATCACATGAGTAAGTAAGTCCGTTTTTATATAGCGCAGCTACTCACCCTTACGGGTCTCAAGGCGCTGGGGGCCGTTGTGGAAATTAAGTGAGCTATTGCCCAGAGTCACATGGTGCTGAGCTACCACCGGAGCCGGGGATCGGACCGTGAACCCTGTGCTCCGAAGTCAGCTGCCCTGGCCGCTGCACCACACCTCTCCACTGAGAGTTTTATTATTAAAATTAGGTGCCAATTTTAAAAAGAGGAGGACTGAAGTGAAAGAATTGAATAGAATAGGTGAAATGAAGACGTGGTGACGATGATGGTGGCAAAACGTAGGAGAGGGCAGGAGGTATGGAGAGAGAGAGAGCAACGCAGACTTGTGTTCCAAAATTACAGTGATTCCTCCCTGTGCAGATTGTCATTTCTAGTTGCACGTTCTGATGATAAAATGACAACTAACACGTGTTAAAATCACCTGTATGTAAAGTAGTGCTGGTATTTAAAATGAATTTCCGGAGATTCAGCCAGCATGCTTCACTACATCCTTCTGTCGGTGATGACATCATAATTGAACTCCCACGTGTATCTCACTGGCTGCACAGTTTGCCAATGTACCGAAAATATGAGAAATAATGGGACTGGCTGAGTGGGCTTTCAGTGTGCATGTATGTATATTGTATTTCTATAGCGCAAACCTAGCCAAAAAGCAGTGGAACACTGTACATGTAAATGGTTCAGTGCACCACATGGCCGCTGCCCACTTGATTTTCAAGAACTTCCAAATTTGGTATGTAGGGGTATAGAGGCCCAGAGAGATGGGAGTGTTTTCCCTTGAACTGCACCATTTTGGTTAGGTCAGAAATCGAGGTATAAGGTCTCCTGATCCAATTAAATCCAAATTAATCCAAATTAAATCCAAATTAAGTTAAATTAAATCCAAATTATATCGAAATGCAAATTAGCCATTATAGTGCATCTAGTTCTCGTTCTAAGTGCTGAATACTGTACATTTATATGGAATTACAATGTAAAAAACAGAGCACAGTATATGTGTGGGATGCAAAATGACAGAATATATTGTAATAGAACTGCACCATCACTGATTTGCCAGTGTGCATGATATGGCAAAATAAACGTGCAGCTTTTGACTGCATACAGCGAAATCAATCAATGCTCCTGTGAAGTCATCAACAAAGCTAGTGTAGATATATTGAGAGTCGGCAATATCGATTTCAGACTTATTTTTTAAAAACTGTTTTCCACTCGAGGAGCACATTTTTGACAACCTATCATTTTGGCCCTCTCTGGTGCATCAAGCATTTTGTCACGTCCCTTGCCTTTACAGCCCCTTCAGCTCCCAACTCCAACTCTGCCACAAAGGTCACAAGAAAGTGCCACCAGGTTCCACCAGCTCAGATGCCAGTGAAACCTCTGTACCTTCTCCCCTCACCTGGGAAGGTGCGGGCAGCATATTGAGCATGGACACATCACAATGCCAACATCAGTTAGTCCATACCACATCTGACTGGGTGAGGGTCCTGCGTTCCAACTGTCACTGCTAAGTAACATGTCCACCCTCCATACATACCAGGGAGAAGGATTTCCTAATCTAATATGGTCACAATTGCCCCACAGCCAACCAATAGAGATTGCTGTTGATCACGATAGCCAACCAAATCAAGCTGCTATTGTGAGATACAATAAGAACAGATCAAATGGCTGCTCCAATATATTAATATAGACAAGTGATAACCCGTGTAATGACTTATCTAAGACTATTTCAACTTTGCTTCCAGCCTTTTCAATAGTGTATCCTGTTACTTCTGTGTAAGGGCTCAGTGTGCTACCTGTTCCTCTCTTCCTCTGGAATTCTGTGTGTTTTAAGTTTGTGCTTTCTTCTGAGCTCAAAGAACTACCACCGCTGCCACAATCCTTCGGTCTCCAACGCTTTTTCCCAAGGAACCTGGAAACCTTGGCCTTACTCCCAACTACTTGGACTTCATATGTGACTAACATCCTAGTCTCCTGGATGGACATATGCACTGCAATGAATTTGATACTCTTGGAAACGTTTGTGGAGGCAGCTTATTTCCTGGTAACGAAGTCTGTAATGAACATTATCATATAATATGCCCTGCAGCTTATGGTATCTTGCTCTAGCTGGCTTCCTATTCCATTGTCATTCCATCATCTCATACCAGTATCTCGTTTCCCCCCACTCTGCCTTCCCTGTTCATCCATATGATCCTGGAGCGGTGCCATAATCTGTGGCTGAGTGCAACCTAAAAGACGTTTCATCAAGACAGCAGTCACCCTGACACTTTCACAAAATGTTATATGTGGAATATATAAAACCCGGGTGTTACCCCATCTTTTCAACTTTAGTGCAGATCGTCAATGGGTATGAATCTGTAGGGTGTGAGGAATAGGTTCATGCACATTTACATTTCGGGAAGAAAGGCAGAAAACGATGGATGGAATTGTGTCAAATTTGACAAACAATTGAGAGTACTAACACCTGTGTGATTTTAATAGAACGATGCAGTGGCATCCGGGTTTATCATAATTGTCTTAGAAAAAGAGGCCGGAGCACATACGGGGTAGATTGTATTGATGGTTTATTTGAGGTCCGTGATCCACACACACATACTAAAATGCAATATAATGTTAATAGCATCTATAGAACACAAACTGCTATCTTCGAAGGTGCCCTGGTTCTAATTCTTAGCGCGCTAGAGTGGCAGCTAATGCCTAATGTACGCTTGAGCAACTTCTCAAACCCGAAATGGTTTTATTTTGTCTCAGGTAAAGAGGGTGTGAATTCCAATGTTTGACTGCCACAACCCTAAAGTAGCGACCCTCCTACTTAGTGGCATAACGCAAAATGACGCCTCCCCCACCCCCAGTATGGGATGCAGGGCCTCCAAGTCTCCCATATCTCACATATATTCATTCTCCTTGGGCCAAATGCCCCCCTTGAATAGTTGGTGGCCCCCTGAAGGATTGAGGACCCACTGCACCGCAGGGGCTGAGGGGCCTGTGTTACGTGCCCCTGCTCCTACTCTTTCTTGCTTATAAGATGGGACATTTAACTTGGCAGTGAATGCTCAGCGCAGCGTTCTGTTCCGTTTGTTCTTAGAGAATTTACTTCTGAGGTATCTGGTTGATGATAGGCCCGATGGGTGAGTCAAAGAGCTTTAACCTAAACTCTTTTCTCGATAGAGAGCCAAGGTAGTGGAAGTATGTTTGGGGAAATACATCCCCCTCTCGGTAGACCACAAATACTGTGTACCTACCGGTTTTGAATCACCTGTAGTCTATGGATCAGTTTTTAGAATATGCTGAGATGCAGACCATTGCAGCAGTCCAGTCTCGACACGTGTGACCTGAAAAGCTAGTTTTTATGAAGAAGAAACACGAGCATTTAACTCATTAACCTGAATGTACAGAATGTCTGTATGTTCAACTAAATTGAACATACGGAAATGATCAAGCCAAACGCTGAGGCAATTGACTCAAGAATCCAGAGCTGGGAAGAGGCAAAGTGGGTTTAGACTGCCTTAAGGATCATCAGCTGTCTGACCAGACTCCATCTGGACTGCCCAATAGAAGAATTTCAGTCTTTTCTGTGCTTACGTTGAAGGCATTCTTGCTTATCTGACCGATACCTCGGAAAGACAGTCTTTGACCATATCTTGTTGTGGCTCTGTGGACCAACCAATCAGATAATAATTTGTGCATCATCCACATAAGTCATAAAGATAAACCTGTATGACCTGATGAAGGTGCTAAAAGGGCCAAATGCATGTGTTAAATAAATTAGGGTTTAGCTAGGAGCCCTGGCGAAAACCATGCTGTATAAGTCTAGATGCAGACTAACCAGATGAAGTGTTAACTGCTTGTGCTTAGCTACCTCAGAACTGAGTCACTGATAATCTCACGCAGACAAACTTGTCGGATGTCATAAGAGATGGCATTAAACACAGCAGAGGGATCGAGAAGGATTAGAGCCAAACTGCCACTGTCACCCAAGCCACACTGAGTATTTGATTGGCTGGCAGCTCCTGAAAATGTTTTAAAACACTCCTATATTGGATTAATGGATCTCTGTGAATCCATGAACACCACCTGGCTGTTTTGTAAAACTGCAAGTTTTTTCTACGCAGGAGACATTTGGTCCTAAGGATTGCCAAAATGTTCCAAGGGAACAGTGCTAAAGTCACCATGGGGCTCTTGTACTCGAGAATTCCACAGACGCACAGACACACTGACCCACAGACACACACACACGTACAAGCTCACACACACAAGAAGCATGAATGTAACATAAGGTTAACAGGCATGTGACATGCTTGTTGCAGCTGTGCCTTGTTTATTTCACATGCATGTCCAAAGAACTTTATATACATTTCAAATGGGTGCTGCTTGTTTATGCCCTTAATAATCCCTATTCCACACCCAGTTATGGGTGCTCCATCACCTGTCATGTAATATTAGTCTTGTCACCTGTTAGATGTGATATCCTTGGTGTGGTCTTCTCCCATGCCTTTTGCCCTCACCCCCCCTGTTTTCCGAATTGCGTTTTTGTTGACATTAGGTCTCTGTACACTTTACCACCGCTAACCAGGCTAAAATACTTGTGCTCTTTCCCTAAAACATGGTAAAATTGGGCTACACCTGATTGCCATATTTAATTTACTTATAAGTCCCTGGTATATGGTACTACATGGTATCGAGGGCCTGTACATTAAATTCTACTAGTGGACCTGCAGCAATCATTAATTTGTGCCAGACACTAAAGTAACACTTTAAAACATCTCAGGCCTGCCATTGCAGCCTGTGGTGCAGTTCTGAGCAGCCAATTCGACCTGACAAAAAAAACCTTTTGCCAGGCCTAAACCTTCCTTCTTAATATGCATAAGTCACCCCTAAGTTAGGCACTAAAGAGCCCATAGGGCAGGGTGCTTTGTATTTAAAAAGCAAAACATGTGTATTTAAGTTTTACATGTCCTGGTAGTGAAAATCTCCTAAATTTGTGTTTCACTTCTGTAAGGCCTATCTCTCCTATAGATTACATTGGGATACCTTGATACCTTATTACATTTAATAAGTGCAAGCTTCAGAATGGAAGTAGATAGAGGTATGCTGTTTACACTCAAATGAATTGTAATTTAAAATCCTCTTCGATGGTAAAGTTGGATTTTAAGTTACAGTTTTGAAAATGCCACTTTTAGAAAGTTTAATAGCAACAAGGGGTTTGGCCCTAGGCGGCTGGACGGGGCAGTAGTGAACTAAGAAAAAAGGGGAGGGGTGTCCTAGCCATCACATTCAAATGCTGCTAAACCAATTTAGCAGACTAAAGGCCATTAATTCAATTGATATGGGCTTGAAGCATTTATTTGCTACTTCGTTCTGTACACTTTACTCCACATTTAATCATGGGTCAGGTAAGTGCGGATACATTTCAGTCAAGAGCAAATTATACATATTAAGGCAACAAATAAAACAAAGATATACAGACTTTGTGATGAAGTAATGTGATGTAACAAACAATACATGAAGCGTGATACTAAACAACAATTATCTAAACATTATATCACCAGTCTTAGTTCACAAACGGAGCAGCTACTAGGACAACCTTTAGCATCCACATTGTGTAACAAATTCAAGAAGCTGCTTCCCACGGGGAAAAGAGACATAAGGCCCAGTAGTGAGACAATTCAAATACCATTTCTACTAGGGGAAACCTAATTAAAAGCGAAAGTCCCCGCGTTGTGTAATGCCGTTGCAGGCGAGAAGAGGCAGGTTAAAATGTGGATGGCACGATTTGCGCCAGACGGGTGGTGCTTTTACAAAAGGTATAAGAATGCTTGGCTGGGGGTCGCGTAACTAGTTAGCATGGAGGAGTCTCATTCGTTATCGGAATTAACCAGACAAATCGCTCCACCAACTAAGAACGGCCATGCACCACCACCCACAGAATTGAGAAAGAGCTATCAATCTGTCAATCCATTCCGGGTGAGGTTTCCCGGCATTTTCTTGTCCAAACCAACTGTGCCTTTCTGCCAGTGTCCTGGGTCAAATGACTTTGAGCAGCTCTGCTACTGGTGATTGTGTGTTGCTTACATATGTGGGAATAAAGGAGGCCTATGTGTGAGGGGAGTGGGTCTTCCTGACAGGATGGCTGTGAAGGAGCTGTCTCTGCCATGATTACACTTCAAGGGCTCTGCATGCAGCACACACAAAGGAACCTGACACCAGGTCTTCTCTGTTTTTTGTTACCATAGGCATGTTGGAGCCAAACCCAGAGGAAGGGGAAGAACTGATCAGAACCAGTTTTGGGGAAAGGTCAGGGAATCCCACCACACAAAGGCTGGCATCAGGTATAAAAACAGGACCCTCAGACCCACTCTTCAGAACACTCCTGTACCTGCGGAAGATTCAGAAGAAGGACTTCCCTGCTGCTGGAAGGTCTACCTTGATATCTGAAAAAGGAAGTTTGGATCTGCTTGCCTTGATTCCAGGCTACCCAGAGTGACTCCAAGGGTCAGTTGGCTGACCTCCTCTGTGAGCTACAGAGACACAACAAGCTTCCTGCAACTACTCAGATCACAAGCACCAACTGGGCCTGCCTGGGACTGCCTGAGCACTGCTGCTGGCCTCTGCTGGGGTGAGTCCTGATCCTCAAGAGTTGCCGTCCAGATCCTGGACCCTTGACTGGCATTCATGTCAACTCCTCATCAAGAAAAGGTGAAAATCCTGAAGTTTGAGCTCCTTGCAACAGCGAATTGACCTCTTTACCATGAAAATCCACCGCCCACGACGCCCGCCAATGTGAAGTTCCAGCAGGACCAACTTTTTGCACAGACAGTGGCCATTTGTGATGACCGACAACACAGACCGACAACAGAGACCGTCTGCGACATTCAACCGACATGAAGCTCCAGCGTTGACCAGCTCTTTGTGCTACAGCATCGACCACCAGCGACACTCAACCTGCTTCTCGCACCGACAGCCTCCACCTTGCTGTCCCCACCAATGTGAATTGAACTCTTCTCATGGATTTTAAAAAGGTAACTCTTCCGAAGGACTAACCTGATCCCTGTATCCGACCCGCGTTCCATTGTGGTCGGCTTGAACTCGTGACTTTCCACGATCTACTGCGATCAAATAATTGTGAGTGACGATTTGTGCTTCTTCGTGCTATCTTCACCTAAAACTTTAAAAATTCATATCGCTGGTTCTACTGATTGGATTTATGTAAATTTGGTGTCATTTTATTTATGAAAATGTACTCTATTTTTTAAATTGGTTTGGGAATTTTCTTGTGTTTTGTTTTTACTGTATTACTGTTTGTGTGCTGGGTAAATACTTTACACAAAGCCTGTAAGTTAAGCCTGACTGCTTTGTTGCAAGATACCAGAGGGTTAAGCAAAGGTTAATGTAGTGACTTCTATGGTTCACCCTGACAAGGATTGTGGTTATTGCCTGAGCCAGGCTTCCACTCCTTTCAACTAACAACCGAAATCCATATATACATATATAGATATATGTGTGTGTGTATATATATATATATATATATATATATATATATATATATATTCACTGAAAAAACCACAGGTTTCATGGACGTTATAGTTAGTTGGACATTTCACTCGTACAAAACCAGAGAAATTCGGCCGTTATAGTTGGTTGAGCTAACTATAACTCGCGCCCCCGCAATGCACTGCTGATGACGTCACATATTACATCACTCATGACATGGTCAGTGACATCACTGATGACATCTCAAATGACATCACTGATGACATCACTGATGACATCATCCAGAGACTGGGTGATTTTTAAAAGTTTAAGAATGTTAATTATAATGATACGCAAAGGTGTATTGAAGAATGAGTTGGTGTATGAGTGTCTGAATGGATGATTTAGTGGGTGCGTGACTGACTGTTTAAGTGAGAGATTAAACGTGTCTTAGTGAATGAATGGGTGAATGACTAATCTGTGTGAATGTCTGTATCAGTCTGTCAGTTCGTGTGTAAGTGGCTGCATGGGTTGGTGAGTAGCTACATGAGTGTCTATATGGGTTAATGATTGGTTGTCTGATTACCTGTATGGGTGCCTGAGTGTCTGTGTGGATGGGTGGGGGGTGTGACTCCCTCCATGGATGTGTGAGTGGGTGATTCAGTGGGTGTGTGGATTCATGAGTGCATCTGTGAGGGTCTATATGGGTGAGTGAGTACGTATGGCTGTGTTGGTGAGTGAATGGATGTCTCAGTGGTATATGTGTGAGTAACTACATATGTGAAAGGCAGTATATGTGAGTGTTGGAGTATATAAATGAGTATATGTGAGAGTGAGTGATTGTGAGAGTGGCTGTATGGATGAGTGTGTGCTTGTATCAGTGATTGTATAAGAGAGTAAGTATGTGTTAGTATCTGTATGAATAAGTGAGGTGTTGTGTGTATAACTGTATAGGTGAGTAAATGGCAGTGTGATTGAGTCTTTGGGGGACTGAATAGGTGTGTGAGTATCTCTGTGGATGAGTGGCAGTATGTGAGTGTCTGTATGTGTGTATGAGTGCATATATCAAAGGCTGTATTGATGAGTGACTGCGTGTATGAGTGACTGTATTGGTGAGTGAGTGGATGTGTATAGACCTATGAATCAGTGAGTGGGTATGTTCTAACTGGTATTGGTGTGTCTATGGTTTCGAGAATGGTAGTCTGTATTTTAGAGTGGGTGTATGAAAGTTTATAATAGGGTGTGTGGAGGTGTGTCAGATATTAAGTGGATGATGTCATCAGTGATGTCATCAGTGATGTCATTTGAGATGTCATCAGTGATGTCATCAGTGATGTCACTGACCATGTCATGAGTGATGGAATATGTGACATCATCAGCAGTGCAGTGCGGGAGTGCGAGTTATAGTTAGCTCAAATAACTATAACGGCCGAATTTCTCTGGTTTTATACGAGTGAAATGTCCAACTAACTATAACGTCCCTAAAACCTGTGGTTTTTTCAGTGAATTTCTAAGGTTTTTTAAATGCTAATTTCTAACTATAACGTCCCTGAAACCTCTGGTTTTTGTCAGTGAATTTCAAAGGTTTTTTAAATGCTAATTCCTAACTATAACATCCCTGAAACCTCTGGTTTTTTCAGTGAATTTCTAAGGTTTTTTAAATGCTAATTTCTAAATATGCCTACTGTTAGAAATGGGGGTCTCTAGTTGGCAGAGGTAGGTACCTTTGTCCAAGTAGGGACCCTTGCTTCTAGTCAGGGTAAGGGGGATACACACTTAGATAGCCCCTGCTCACCCCCTCGGTAGCTTGGCACGAGCAGACGGGCTTATCCCAAAGGCAATGTGTAAAGTATTTGTACCAACACTCACAGTAACACAGTGAAAACACCACAAAAGGACACCACACCAGTTTAGAAAAATAAAATATCTTTATCTCAACTAAACAAGACCAAAACGACAAAAATCCAACATACACAGTTAAAAATATGACTTTCAAAAGGTTTCAAGAGCTTGTACCATAGAAAACTATGGATGCGTGACTTTTCACCAAAGTACCTGTAGTTGCGTCAAAGTTCACCAAGCCAAACAGCCGCAGTGTCGGAAAACAAAGAGATGCAACACTTCTGAGACCCTGAGGAGGCGATGCGACAGTCCCGCTGCACGCAGAGGAAGGGTTGCGTCGATTCCGGTCTGTATGGGGAGTGATGCGTCGATTCTTCGTGCCGGTTCCGGTCCGCAGGTGATGTGTTGGGGAAGCGTGCCGCACAGGTACGATGCGTGGATCTTCGGTATGCGTTGGTGCTCAATGCGGCGGCGGCGCTGCGTCAGTCCTCTTCAGCCGCGATCCCTCGATGCGTCGATTCTTGCCGCGTTGACAGGCGCTACGACGATTTTCGCAGCGGCACGACGATGCGTGGAAATTCTTCTCGCGCCGTGAAGATGCATCGGAAAAACAGCCACAAGAAGAGTGATGCGTCAATTTCTGTAGTTCTTTGAGTTTCTTCTCTCTTCCAGCTCCCAAACAGCAGCAACAACCTCCAGAGGCCCAAAACTGGCACAGGCACCTCAAGGCAGGTCAGAACTCACAACAGCAGAGTTCAGGGGAGCTGGGGGTGAAGTCTTTGTGTCCCTGAGACTTCTGAACAGGAGGCCAGCTCACTTCAGGCCCTTGGAGATCTCCTTCAAGCAGGGGACACAGCACACAGCAAAGTCCTTCTCCTATCCTTGGCAGAAACAGCAACTTCAGGCCAACCCCAGACACACAGCAAGGGCAGTACTTCTCCTCAGTCTCTCCAGCTGTTCTCCTTGGCAAACATTCCTCTTGAATTCCAGGAATGATCTAAAAGTCTGGGGTTTTGGGTCTGATACTTATACCCCAAAATGTCATTGTTCTCTTTGTGCAAGGGGCTCTAAGCCCATTCAAACCAGTTCTGGGGCCACTCTGCCAGTGCACTACAACCTCCTTTGTTAGTGTGGGCCTTGGTCCCAGACACCCCACAGGTGGGCGGAGCCAGCATTGTGGAAGGCAGGCACAGCCCTATTCAGGTACAGGTGCTACTCCTCCCACCACTCCAAATGCAGATCAGGCCTATTCAGCCTAGTGGTGACTCATCCAGACTCCTGGAGCCACTGCAATTCCCCAGCCCCTGTCACTCCAAAGCCAGACAGTCAATCCACAAACAGGCAGAGGCACACAGGAAGGTTGAACAAGAAAATAGCCACTTTCTAAAGTGATATTTTCAAACACACAATTTAAAATCCATCTTTACTAAAAGATGTGTTATTTAATTCTGAGTTCAGGGGTACCAAACTCCATTTTTCTGTCTTATCCCTATGGGAAGATATGCTTGTAAAATGTTACAAAGCATTCCCCATTCTGTCCTATGGGCAAGATAGCCTTTCAATAGTGAAAAACGAAATTGGCAGTCTTTCACTATCAGGACATGTTACACACACCAGTACATGTCCTACCTTTCACATACACTGCACCCTGCCCAGGGGGGGTACCTTGGGCCTACAATAGGGGTGTCCTATGTGTAAGAAAAGGGAAGGGTAAGGCCTGGCAAGTGGGTGCACTGACCAGGTCGACATGGCAGTTAACAAACTGCACGCAGGCACTGCGGTGGCAGGCCTGAGACATCTTTTCAGGGCTACTCATGTGGGTGGCACAATCAGTGCTGCAAGCCCACTAGTAGCATTTGATTTACCCGCCCTGGCACACTTAGTGCACTTTAGTAGGAACCTACTGGTAAAACAAATATGCCAATCAGGGAGAACCAATCACAATATCAATTTGCACAGGGAGCACTTGCACTTTGACACTGATCAGCAGTGGCAAAGTGCCCAAAGCATCTAAGCCAGCAAAAACAAAATCCAGCACAGCATCAAAAACACAGGAGGTAGAGGCAAAAAGTCAGGGAAAACTACGCCAAGGATGCCAGGTCTAACACCTACATAGGTAGGACATGTGCAGAAAGATGAAGAAAGGTGCAGAAAGAAGCAAGAGAAGTGCAGAAAGAGGCAACAGAAGTCAAGAAAGAGGAAAAAGGTGCAGAAAGAAGCAAGAGAAGTGCAGAAAGAACCAACAGAGGTGCAGAAAGAGGCCTACTTTGACTGTACCTTACAACAGACTCATACAAAGTAGCCTAATCAATAATCCTTCTCCCAAGATGTCTTAAACCTCACTTTTCTCTTGAAGGCTCACTATTAATTGACTGCTCAGAATGTTAGGCCTACCTACCAAATATAAAACAGCAATCCTAAGCATATCACTGTTGTAAGTCTGACCAAGTTTGTGAAGGTATGCATGTATGTCTCTGCTTTTACCGAGTGACATGTTACATAAAAATAAACATAGAAATCCTTGAATACCTGTGTTTAAAACAACATACTCTGTAAATATATGTACAAAAAGATGTATGCATTTCTTTCTGCTCATAATACAGGGACATGGGTATTCAATAGTATATTTGAGGGGCTCTATAACACCTATATACATAAGACATGTCTGCCTGTGCAACTGAATGACAGAGCAGAACTGAGAACATTTAGCCACCTATAGAAGAAGCTACCTACAGTTTAAGCTACCATCTTCAGATGCATAACTCATGTGAGAATACATATACAAGTAGACATATACCTCAGTCACAAGAGCACGCAGACCTTTAAACTTGACTTGAACTTCCCATTTGAGTACAGAAAGAGGCGAGAGAAGTACAAATTGAAGCAAGAGATGTGCAGAAAGAAACAAAAGAAGTGCAGAAAGAAGGAACAGAGGTGCAGAAAGAGGCAAGAGGGGTGCAGAAAGAGGGAAGAGGGGTGCAGAAAGAGGCAAAAGGGGTGCAGAAAGAGGCAAAAGGGGTGCAGAAAGAAGTGAGAGGTGAAGAAAGAAACAAAAGAAGTACAGAAAGAAGGAACAGAGGTGCAGAAAGAGGCAAGAGGGGTGCAGGAAGAGAGGTGTGAAAGAGGCACGAGGGGTGCTAAAAGAAGCAAGATAGGTGCAGAAAGAAGCAGCAGAGGTGCAGAAAGAGGAAAGAAGGGTGGAGAAAGAGAAAAGAGTGGTGCAGAAAGAAGCAAGAGAGGTGCAGAAAGAAAGAAAAAAAGTGCAGAAAGAAGGAACAGAGGTGCAGAAGGAGGCAGGAGGGGTGCAGAAAGAGGGATGAGGGGTGCAGAAAGAGGCACGAGGGGCACAGAAAGAAGCAAGAGAGATGCAGAAAGAGGCAAGAGAAATGTATAAAGAAGCAACAGAGATGCAGAAAGAGGGAAGTGGGGTGGAGAAAGAGGCAAGAGGGATACAGAAAGAAACAAGAGAGGTGCAGAAAGAAACAAAAGAAGTGCTGAAAGAAGGAACAGAGGTGCAGAAAGAGGCAAGAGGGGTGCAGAAAGAGGGAAGAGGGGTGTTAAAGAGGCACTAGGGGTGCAGAAAGAAGCAAGAGGCGTGCAGAAAGAAGCAAGAGAGTTGCAGAAAGAAACAAAAGAAGTACAGAAAGGAGGAACAGAGGTGCAGAAAGAGGCAAGAGGAGTGCAGAAAGAGGGAAGAGGGGTGCAGAAACAGGCACAAGGGTTTCAGAAAGAAGGGACAGAGGTGCAGAAAGAAGCAAGAGAAGTGCAGAAAGAAGCAACAGAGGTGCTGAAAGAGGGGCGAGGCATAGAAAAAGAGGAAAGAGAAGTGAAGAAAGAAGCAACAGAGATGCAAAAAGAGGGAACAGGGGTGGAGAAAGTGGAAAGAGGGGTGCAGAAAGAAGCAAGAGAGGTGCAGAAAGAGGGAAGAGGGGTGCAGAAAGAGGGAAGAAGGGTGCAGAAAGAAGCACGAGTGGTGCAGAAAGAAGCAAGGGAGGTGCAGAAAGAAGAAAGACTGGTACAGAAAGAAGCAACAGAGGTGCTGAAAGAGGCAAGAGGGGTGCAAAAAGAGGGAAGAGGGGTGCAGAAAGAGGCACGAGGGGTGCAGAAAGAAGCAAGAGATGTGCAGCAAGAAACAAAAGAAGTACAGAAAGAAGGAACAAAGGTGCAGAAAGAGGCAACAGGGGTGAAGAAAGAGGGAAGAGGGTGGAGAAAGAGGCAAGGGGATGCAGAAAAAAGCAAGAGAGCTGCAGAAAGAAACAAAAGAAGTGCAGAAAGAAGGAACAGAGGTGCAGAAAGAGGCAAGAGGGGTGCAGAAAGAGGCAAAAGGGGTGCAGAAAGAAGCAAGAGGAGTGCAGAAAGAAGCAACAGAGGTGCAGAAAGAGGCAAGAGGGGTGCAGAAAGAGGCACGTGGGGTGCAGAAAGAAGCAAGAGATGTGCAGAAAGAAACAAAAGAAGTGCAGAAAGAAAGAACAGAGGTACAGAAAGAGACAACAGGGGTGCAGAAAGAGGGTGGATGGGTGGAGAAAGAGGCAAGCGGGTACAGAAAGAAGCAAGAGAGCTGCAGAAAGAAACAAAAGAAGTGCAGAAAGAAGGAACAGAGGTGCAGTACGAAGCAAGGGGGGTGCGGGAAAAGGGGTGTGAAAGAGGAACGAAGGGTGCAGAAAGAAGCAAGAGAGGTGCAGAAAGAAGCAACAGAGGTACAGAAAGAGGAAAGAGGGGTGGAGAAAGAGGCAAGAGGGGTGCAGAAATAGGGAAGAGGGGTGTTAAAGAGGCACTAGGGGTGCAGAAAGAAGCAAGAGGCGTGCAGAAAGAAGCAAGAGAGTTGCAGAAAGAAACAAAAGAAGTACAGAAAGGAAGAACAGAGGTGCAGAAAGAGGCAAGAGGGGTGCAGAAAGAGGGAAGAGGGGTGCAGAAACAGGCACAATGGTTGCAGAAAGAAGGGACAGAAGTGCGGAAAGAAGCAAGAGAAGTGCAGAAAGAAGCAACAGAGGTGCTGAAAGAGGGGTGAGGCATAGAAAAAGAGGCAAGAGAAGTGCAGAAAGAAGCAAGAGAGATGCAAAAATAGGGAACAGGGGTGGAGAAAGTGGAAAGAGGGGTGCAGAAAGAAGCAAGAGAGGTGCAGAAAGAGGCAAGAAGGGTGCAGAAAGAAGCAAGAGATGTGCAGCAAGAAACAAAAGAAGTACAGAAAGAAGGAACAAAGGTGCAGAAAGAGGCAACAGGGGTGAAGAAAGAGGGAAGAGGGTGGAGAAAGAGGCAAGGGGATGCAGAAAAAAGCAAGAGAGCTGCAGAAAAAAACAAAAGAAGTGCAGAAAGAAGGAACAGAGGTGCAGAAAGAGGCAAGAGGGGTGCAGAAAGAGGCAAAAGGGGTGCAGAAAGAAGCAAGAGGAGTGCAGAAAGAAGCAACAGAGGTGCAGAAAGAGGCAAGAGGGGTGCAGAAAGAGGCAAAAGGGGTGCAGAAAGAAGCAAGAGGAGTGCAGAAAGAAGCAACAGAGGTGCAGAAAGAGGCAAGAGGGGTGCAGAAAGAGGCACGTGGGGTGCAGAAAGAAGCACGAGATGTGCAGAAAGAAACAAAAGAAGTGCAGAAAGAAAGAACACAGGTGCAGAAAGAGACAACAGGGGTGCAGAAAGAGGGTGGATGGGTGGAGAAAGAGGCAAGCGGGTACAGAAAGAAGCAAGAGAGCTGCAGAAAGAAACAAAAGAAGTGCAGAAAGAAGGAACAGAGGTGCAGTACAAAGCAAGGGGGGTGCGGGAAAAGGGGTGTGAAAGAGGCACGAAGAGTGCAGAAAGAAGCAAGAGAGGTGCAGAAAGAAGCAACAGAGGTACAGAAAGAGGAAAGAGGGGTGGAGAAAGAGGCAAGAGGGGTGCAGAAAGAAGCAAGAGAGGTGCAGAAAGAAACAAAAGAAGTGCAGAAAGAAGGAACAGAGGTGCAGAAAGAGGCAGGAGGGGTGCAGAAAGAGGGAAGAGGTATGCAGAAAGAGGCAAGAGGAGTTCAGAAAGAGGGATGAGGGGTGCAGAAAGAGGCACGAAGGGTATCGAAAGAAGCAAGAGAGATGTAGAAAGAAGCAAGAGAAATGCATAAAGAAGAAACAGAGATGCAGAAAGGGGGAAGTGGGATGGAGAAAGAGGCAAGAGGGATACAGAAAGAAACAAAAGAAGTGCTGAAAGAAGGAACAGAGGTGCAGAAAGAGGCAAGAGAGGTGCAGAAAGAGGGAAGAGGGGTGTTGAAAGAGGCACTAGGGGTGTGGAAAGAAACAAAAAAAGTGCAGAAAGAAGGAACAGAGGTTCAGAAAGGAGGCAGGAGGGGTGCAGAAAGAGGGATGAGGGGTGCAGAAAGAGGCACGAGGGTGCACAGAAAGAAGCAAGAGAGAAGCAGAAAGAGGCAAGAGAAATGTATAAAGAAGCAACAGAGATGCAGAAAGGGGGAAGTGGGGTGGAGAAAGAGGCAAGAGGGATACAGAAAGAAACAAGAGAGGTGCAGAAAGAAACAAAAGAAGTGCTGAAAGAAGGAACAGAGGTGTAGAAAGAGGCAAGAGGGGAGCAGAAAGAGGGAAGAGGGGTGTTAAAGAGGCACTAGGGGTGCAGAAAGAAGCAAGAGGCGTGCAGAAAGAAGCAAGAGAGTTGCAGAAAGAAACAAAAGAAGTACAGAAAGGAGGAACAGAGGTGCAGAAAGAGGCAAGAGGGGTGCAGAAAGAGGGAAGAGGGGTGCAGAAACAGGCACAAGGGTTGCAGAAAGAAGGGACAGAGGTGCAGAAAGAAGCAAGAGAAGTGCAGAAAGAAGCAACAGAGGTGCTGAAAGAGGGGCGAGGCATAGAAAAAGAGGCAAGAGAAGTGCAGAAAGAAGCAACAGAGATGCAAAAAGAGGGAACAGGGGTGGAGAAAGTGGAAAGAGGGGTGCAGAAAGAAGCAAGAAAGGTGCAGAAAAAAACAAAAGAAGTGCAGAAAGAAGGAACAGAGGTGCAGAAAGAGGCAAGAGGGGTGCAGAAAGAGGCAAAAGGGGTGCAGAAAGAAGCAAGAGGAGTGCAGAAAGAAGCAACAGAGGTGCAGAAAGAGGCAAGAGGGGTGCAGAAAGAGGCACGTGGGGTGCAGAAAGAAGCACAAGATGTGCAGAAAGAAACAAAAGAAGTGCAGAAAGAAAGAACACAGGTGCAGAAAGAGACAACAGGGGTGCAGAAAGAGGGTGGATGGGTGGAGAAAGAGGCAAGCGGGTACAGAAAGAAGCAAGAGAGCTGCAGAAAGAAACAAAAGAAGTGCAGAAAGAAGGAACAGAGGTGCAGTACAAAGCAAGGGGGGTTCGGGAAAAGGGGTGTGAAAGAGGCACGAAGGGTGCAGAAAGAAGCAAGAGAGGTGCAGAAAGAAGCAACAGAGGTACAGAAAGAGGAAAGAGGGGTGGAGAAAGAGGCAAGAGGGGTGCAGAAAGAAGCAAGAGAGGTGCAGAAAGAAACAAAAGAAGTGCAGAAAGAAGGAACAGAGGTGCAGAAAGAGGCAGGAGGGGTGCAGAAAGAGGGAAGAGGTATGCAGAAAGAGGCAAGAGGAGTTCAGAAAGAGGGATGAGGGGTGCAGAAAGAGGCACGAAGGGTATCGAAAGAAGCAAGAGAGATGTAGAAAGAAGCAAGAGAAATGCATAAAGAAGAAACAGAGATGCAGAAAGGGGGAAGTGGGATGGAGAAAGAGGCAAGAGGGATACAGAAAGAAACAAGAGCGGTGCAGAAAGAAACAAAAGAAGTGCTGAAAGAAGGAACAGAGGTGCAGAAAGAGGCAAGAGGGGTGCAGAAAGAGGGAAGAGGTGTGTTAAAGAGGCACTAGGGGTGCAGAAAGAAACAAAAAAAAGTGCAGAAAGAAGGAACAGAGGTTCAGATGGAGGCAGGAGGGGTGCAGAAAGAGGGATGAGGGGGTGCAGAAAGAGGCACGAGGGCACAGAAAGAAGCAAGAGAGATGCAGAAAGAGGCAAGAGAAATGTATAAAGAAGCAACAGAGATGCAGAAAGGGGGAAGTGGGGTGGAGAAAGAGGCAAGAGGGATACAGAAACAAACAAGAGAGGTGCAGAAAGAAACAAAAGAAGTGCTGAAAGAAGGAACAGAGGTGCAGAAAGAGGCAAGAGGGGTGCAGAAAGAGGGAAGAGGGGTGTTAAAGAGGCACTAGGGGTGCAGAAAGAAGCAAGAGGCGTGCAGAAAGAAGCAAGAGAGTTGCAGAAAGAAACAAAAGAAGTACAGAAAGGAGGAAAAGAGGTGCAGAAAGAGGTAAGAGGGGTGCAGAAAGAGGGAAGAGGGGTGCAGAAACAGGCACAAGGGTTGCAGAAAAAAGGGACAGAGGTGCAGAAAGAAGCAAGAGAAGTGCAGAAAGATGCAACAGAGGTGCAGAAAGAGGGTGAAGCGATAGCAAAAAGAGGCAAGAGAAGTGCAGAAAGAAGCAACAGAGATGCAAAAAGAGGCAACAGGGGTGGAGAAAGTGGAAAGAGGGGTGCAGAAAGAAGCAAGAGAGGTGCAGAAAGAGGCAAGAGGGGTGCAGAAAGAGGGAGAGGGGTGCAGAAAGAAGCACGAGTGGTGCAGAAAGAAGCAAGGGAGGTACAGAAAGAAACAAAAGAAGTGCAGAAAGAAGGAACAGAGGTGCAGTACAAAGCAAGGGGGGTGCGGGAAAAGGGGTGTGAAAGAGGCACGAAGGGTGCAGAAAGAAGCAAGCGAGTTGCAGAAAGAAGCAACAGAGGTACAGAAAGAGGAAAGAGGGGTAGAGAAAGAGGCAAGAGGGATGCAGAAAGAAGGAAGAGAGGTGCAGAAAGAAACAAAAGAAGTGCAGAAAGAAGGAACAGAGGTGCAGAAAGAGGCAAGAGGGGTGCAGAAAGAGGGAAGAGGTGTGCAGAAAGAGGCAAGAGGAGTTCAGAAAGAGGGATGAGAGGTGCAGAAAGAGGCACGAGAGGGTATCAGAAAGAAGCAAGAGAGATGTAGAAAGAAGCTAGAGAAGTGCAGAAAGAAGCAACAGAGATGCAGAATGGGGGAAGTGGGGTGGAGAAAGAGGCAAGAGGGATACAGAAAGAAACAAGAGAGGTGCAGAAAGAAACAAAAGAAGTGCTAGAAAGAAGGAACAGAGGTGCAGAAAGAGGCAAGAGGGGTGCAGAAAGAGGGAAGAGGGTGTTAAAGAGGCACTAGGGGTGCAGAAAGAAGCAAAAAAAGTGCAGAAAGAAGGAACAGAGGTTCAGAAGGAGGCAGGAGGGGTGCAGAAAGAGGGATGAGGGGTGCAGAAAGAGGCACGAGGGGCACAGAAAGAAGCAAGAGAGATGCAGAAAGAAGCAAGAGAAGTGCAGAAAGAAGCAACAGAGATGCAGAAAGGGGAATAGGGTGGAGAAAGAGGCAAGAGGGATACAGAAAGAAACAAGAGAGGTGCAGAAAGAAACAAAAGAAGTGCTGAAAGAAGGAACAGAGGTGTAGAAAGAGGCAAGAGGGGAGCAGAAAGAGGGAAGAGGGGTGTTAAAGAGGCAGTAGGGGTGCAGAAAGAAGCAAGAGGCGTGCAGAAAGAAGCAAGAGAGTTGCAGAAAGAAACAAAAGAAGTACAGAAAGGAGGAACAGAGGTGCAGAAAGAGGCAAGAGGGGTGCAGAAAGAGGGAAGAGGGGTGCAGAAACAGGCACAAGGGTTGCAGAAAGAAGGGACAGAGGTGCAGAAAGAAGCAAGAGAAGTGCAGAAAGAAGCAACAGAGGTGCTGAAAGAGGGGCGAGGCATAGAAAAAGAGGCAAGAGAAGTGCAGAAAGAAGCAACAGAGATGCAAAAAGAGGGAACAGGGGTGGAGAAAGTGGAAAGAGGGGTGCAGAAAGAAGCAAGAGAGGTGCAGAAAGAGGCAAGAGGGGTGCAAAAAGAGGGGAGAGAGGTGCAGAAAGAAGCACGAGTGGTGCAGAAAGAAGCAAGGGAGGTGCAGAAAGAAGCAAGAGTAGTACAGAAAGAAGCAACAGAGGTGCAGAAAGAGGCAAGAGGGGTGCAAAAAGAGTGAAGATGGAGTGCAGAAAGAGGCAAGAGGGTGCAGAAAGAAGCAAGAGAGGTGCAGCAAGAAACAAAAAGAAGTACAGAAAGAAGGAACAAAGGTGCAGAAAGAGGCAACAGAGGTGCAGAAAGAGGGAAGAGGGTGGAGAAAGAGGCAAAGGGATGCAGAAAAAAAGCAAGAGAGCTGCAGAAAGAAACAAGAGAAGTGCAGAAAGAAGGAACAGAGGTGCAGAAAGAGGCAAGAGGGGTGCAGAAAGAGGCAAAAGGGGTGCAGAAAGAAGCAAGAGGAGTGCAGAAAGAAGCAACAGAGGTGCAGAAAGAGGCAAGAGGGGTGCAAAAAGAGGGGAGAGGGGTGCAGAAAGAAGCAAGAGATGTGCAGAAAGAAACAAAAGATGTGCAGAAAGAAAGAACAGAGGTGCAGAAAGAGACAACAGGGGTGCAGAAAGAGGGTGGATGGGTGGAGAAAGAGGTAAGCGGGTATAGAAAGAAGCAAGAGAGCTGAAGAAAGAAACAAAAGAAGTGCAGAAAGAAGGAACAGAGGTGCAGTACGAAGCAGAAGGAGGGAAGAGGGTGTGAAAGAGGCACAAAGGGTGCAGAAAGAAGCAAGAGAGGTGCAGAAAGAAGCAACAGAGGTACAGAAAGAGGAAAGAGGGGTGGAGAAAGAGGCAAGAGGGGTGCAGAAAGAAGCAAGAGAGGTGCAGAAAGAAACAAAAGAAGTGCAGAAAGAAGGAACAGAGGTGCAGAAAGAGGCAGGAGGGGTGCAGAAAGAGGGAAGAGGTATGCAGAAAGAGGCAAGAGGAGTTCAGAAAGAGGGATGAGGGGTGCAGAAAGAGGCACAAGGGGTATCGAAAGAAGCAAGAGAGATGTAGAAAGAAGCAAGAGCAATGCATAAAGAAGAAACAGAGATGCAGAAAGGGGGAAGTGGGGTGGAGAAAGAGGCAAGAGGGATACAGAAAGAAACAAGAGAGGTGCAGAAAGAAACAAAAGAAGTGCTGAAAGAAGGAACAGAGGTGCAGAAAGAGGCAAGAGGGGTACAGCAAGAGGGAAGAGGGGTGTTAAAGAGGCACTAGGGGTGCAGAAAGAAGCAAGAGGCGTGCAGAAAGAAGCAAGAGAGTTGCAGAAAGAGGCAAGAGGGGTGCAGAAAGAGGGAAGAAGGGTGCAGAAAGAAGCACGAGTGGTGCAGAAAGAAGCAAGGGAGGTGCAGAAAGAAGCAAGAGTAGTACAGAAAGAAGCAACAGAGGTGCAGAAAGAGGCAAGAGTGGTGCAAAGAGAGGGAAGAGGGGTGCAGAAAGAGGCATGAGGGGAGCAGAAAGAAGCAAGAGATGTGCAGCAAGAAACAAAAGAAGTACAGAAAGAAGGAACAAAGGTGCAGAAAGAGGCAACAGGGGTGAAGAAAGAGGGAAGAGGGTGGAGAAAGAGGCAAGGGGATGCAGAAAAAAGCAAGAGAGCTGCAGAAAGAAACAAAAGAAGTGCAGAAAGAAGGAACAGAGGTGCAGAAAGAGGCAAGAGGGGTGCAGAAAGAGGCAAAAGGGGTGCAGAAAGAAGCAAGAGGAGTGCAGAAAGAAGCAACAGAGGTGCAGAAAGAGGCAAGAGGGGTGCAGAAAGAGGTACTTGGGGTGCAGAAAGAAGCAAGAGATGTGCAGAAAGAAGCAAAAGAAGTGCAGAAAGAAAGAACAGAGGTGCAGAAAGAGACAACAGGGGTGCATAAAGAGGGTGGATGGGTGGAGAAAGAGGCAAGCGGGAACAGAAAGAAGCAAGAGAGCTGCAGAAAGAAACAAAAGAAGTGCAGAAAGAAGGAACAGAGGTGCAGAACGAAGCAAGAGGGTGCGAGGGAAAGGGGTGTGAAAGAGTCACGAAGGGTGCAGAAAGAAGCAAGAGAGGTGCAGAAAGAAGCAACAGAGGTGCAGAAAGAGGAAAGAGGGTGGAGAAAGAGGCAAGAGGGGTGCAGAAAGAAGCAAGAGAGGTGCAGAAAGAAACAAAAGAAGTGCAGAAAGAAGGAACAGAGGTGCAGAAAGAGGCAGGAGGGGTGCAGAAAGAGGGAAGAGGTATGCAGAAAGAGGCAAGAGGAGTTCAGAAAGAGGGATGAGTGGTGCAGAAAGAGGCACGAAGGGTATCGAAAGAAGCAAGAGAGATGTAGAAAGAAGCTAGAGAAATGTAGAAAGAAGAAACAGAGATGCAGAAAGGGGGAAGTGGGGTGGAGAAAGAGGCAAGAGGGATACAGAAAGAAACAAGAGAGGTGCAGAAAGAAACAAAAGAAGTGCTGAAAGAAGGAACAGAGGTGCAGAAAGAGGCAAGAGGGTGCAGAAAGAGGGAAGAGGGGTGAGAAAGAGGCACTAGGGTGCAGAAAGAAACAAAAAGAAGTGCAGAAAGAAGGAACAGAGGTGCAGAAGGAGGCAGGAGGGGTGCAGAAAGAGGGATGAGGGGTGCAGAAAGAGGCACAAGGGGCACAGAAAGAAGCAAGAGAGATGCAGAAAGAGGCAAGAGAAATGTGTGAAAGAAGCAACAGAGATGCAGAAAGGGGGAAGTGGGGTGAGAAAGAGGCAAGAGGGATACAGAAAGAAACAAGAGAGGTGCAGAAAGAAACAAAAGAAGTGCTGAAAGAAGGAATAGAGGTGCAGAAAGAGGCAAGAGGGGTGCAGAAAGAGGGAAGAGGGGTGTTAAAGAGGCACTAGGGGTCCAGAAAGAAGCAAGAGGTGTGCAGAAAGAAGCAAGAGAGTTGCAGAAAGAAACAAAAGAAGTACAGAAAGGAGGAACAGAGGTGCAGAAAGAGGTAAGAGGGCTGCAGAAAGAGGGAAGAGGGGTGAAGAAAGAGGCACAAGGGTTGCAGAAAGAAGGGACAGAGGTGCAGAAAGAAGCAAGAGAAGTGCAGAAAGAAGCAACAGAGGTGCTGAAAGAGGGGTGAGGCATAGAAAAAGAGGCAAGAGAAGTGCAGAAAGAAGCAACAGAGATGCAAAAAGAGGGAACAGGGGTGCAGAAAGTGGAAAGAGGGGTGCAGAAAGAAGCAAGAGAGGTGCAGAAAGAGGCAAGAGGGGTGCAAAAAGAGGGGAGAGGGGTGCAGAAAGAAGCACGAGTGGTGCAGAAAGAAGCAAGAGGTGCAGAAAGAAGCAAGAGTAGTACAGAAAGAAGCAACAGAGGTGCAGAAAGAGGCAAGAGGGTTGCAGAGAGAAGCAAGAGATGTGCAGAAAGAAACAAAAGAAGTGCAGAAAGAAGGAATAGAGGTGCAGAAAGAGGCAACATGGGTGAAGAAAGAGGGAAGAGGGTGGAGAAAGAGGCAAGGGGATGCAGAAAAAAGCAAGAGAGCTGCAGAAAGAAACAAAAGAAGTGCAGAAAGAAGGAACAGAGGTGCAGAAAGAGGCAAGAGGGGTGCAGAAAGAGGCAAAAGGGGTGCAGAAAGAAGCAAGAGGAGTGCAGAAAGAAGCAACAGAGGTGCAGAAAGAGGCAGGAGGGGTGCAAAAAGAGGAGAGAGGGGTGCAGAAAGAAGCAAGAGATGTGCAGAAAGAGGGAAGAGGGGTGTTAAAGAGGCACTAGGGGTGTAGAAAGAAACAAAAAAAAGTGCAGAAAGAAGGAACAGAGGTTCAGAAGGAGGCAGGAGGGGTGCAGAAAGAGGGATGAGGGGTGCAGAAAGAGGCACGAGGGGTGCAGAAAGAAGCAAGAGAGATGCAGAAAGAAAGAGAAGTGCAGAAAGAAGCAACAGAGATGCAGAAAGGGGGAAGAGGGGTGGAGAAAGAGGCAAGAGGGATACAGAAAGAAACAAGAGAGGTGCAGAAAGAAACAAAAGAAGTGCTGAAAGAAGGAACAGAGGTGCAGAAAGACACAAGAGGGGTGCAGAAAGAGAGAAGAGGGGTGTTAAAGAGGCACTAGGGGTGCAGAAAGAAACAAAAAAAAGTGCAGAAAGAAGGAACAGAGGTGCAGAAGGAGGCAAGAGGGGTGCAGAAAGAGGGATGAGGGGTGCAGAAAGAGGCACGAGGGGCACAGAAAGAAGCAAGAGAGATGCAGAAAGAGGCAAGAGAAGTGTATGAAAGAAGCAACAGAGATGCAGAAAGGGGGAAGTGGGGTGGAGAAAGAGGCAAGAGGGATGACAGAAAGAAGCAAGAGAGGTGCAGAAAGAAACAAAAGAAGTGCAGAAAGAAGGAACAGAGGTGCAGAAAGAGGCAAGAGGGTTGCAGAAAGAGGGAATAGGGGTGCAGAAAGAGGGACTAGGGGTCCAGAAAGAAGCAAGAGGCGTGCAGAAAGAAGCAAGAGAGTTGCAGAAAGAAACAAAAGAAGTACAGAAAGGAGGAACAGAGGTGCAGAAAGAGGCAGGAGGGGTGCAGAAAGAGGGAAGAGGTATGCAGAAAGAGGCAAGAGGAGTTCAGAAAGAGGGATGAGTGGTGCAGAAAGAGGCAAGAAGGGTATCGAAAGAAGCAAGAGAGATGTAGAAAGAAGCTAGAGAAATGCAGAAAGAAGCAACAGAGATGCAGAAAGGGGGAAGTGGGGTGGAGAAAGAGGCAAGAGGGATACAGAAAGAAACAAGAGAGGTGCAGAAAGAAACAAAAGAAGTGCTGAAAGAAGGAACAGAGGTGCAGAAAGAGGCAAGAGGGGTGCAGAAAGAGGGAAGAGGGGTGTTAAAGAGGCACTAGGGGTGCAGAAAGAAACAAAAAAAAGTGCAGAAAGAAGGAACAGAGGTGCAGAAGGAGGCAGGAGGGGTGCAGAAAGAGGGATGAGGGGTGCAGAAAGAGGCACAAGGGGTACAGAAAGAAGCAAGAGAGATGCAGAAAGAGGCAAGAGAATGTGTAGAAGAAGCAACAGAGATGCAGAAAGAGGGAAGTGGGGTGGAGAAAGAGGCAAGAGGGATACAGAAAGAAGCAAGAGAGGTGCAGAAAGAAACAAAAGAAGTGCTGAAAGAAGGAATAGAGGTGCAGAAAGAGGCAAGAGGGTGCAGAAAGAGGGAAGAGGAGGTGTTAAAGAGGCACTAGGGTGCAGAAAGAAGCAAGAGATGTGCAGAAAGAAGCAAGAGAGTTGCAGAAAGAAACAAAAGAAGTACAGAAAGAGAGGAACAGAGGTGCAGAAAGAGGCAAGAGGGGTGCAGAAAGAGGGAAGAGGGGTGCAGAAACAGGCACAAGGGTTGCAGAAAGAAGCGACAGAGGTGCAGAAAGAAGCAAGAGAAGTGCAGAAAGAAGCAACAGAGGTGCAGAAAGAGGAGTGAGGCATAGAAAGAGGCAAGAGAAGTGCAGAAAGAAGCAACAGAGATGCAAAAAGAGGGAACAGGGGTGGAGAAAGTGGAAAGAGAGGTGCAGAAAGAAGCAAGAGAGGTGCAGAAAGAGGCAAGAGGGGTGCAGAAAGAGGAAGAGGGATGCAGAAAGAAGCACGAGTGGTGCAGAAAGAAGCAAGAGAGGTGCAGAAAGAAGCAAGAGAAGTACAGAAAGGAGCAACAGAGGTGCAGAAAGAGGCAAGAGGGGTGCAGAAAGAAGCAAGAGATGTGCAGCAAGAAACAAAAGAAGTACAGAAAGAAGGAACAGAGGTGCAGAAAGAGGCAACAGGGGTGAAGAAAGAGGGAAGAGGGGTGGAGAAAGAGGCAAGGGGTGCAGAAAGAAGCAAGAGAGCTGCAGAAAGAAACAAAAGAAGTGCAGAAAGAAGGAACAGAGGTGCAGAAAGAGGCAAGAGGGGTGCAGAAAGAGGCAAAAGAGGTGCAGAAAGAAGCAAGAGGAGTGCAGAAAGAAGCAACAGAGGTGCAGAAAGAGGCAAGAGAGGTGCAGAAAGAGGAGAGAGAGTGCAGAAAGAAGCAAGAGATGTGCAGAAAGAGGGAAGAGGGGTGTAGAAAGAGGCAACTAGAGGTGTAGAAAGAAACAAAAGAAGTGCAGAAAGAAGGAACAGAGGTTCAGAAAGAGGCAGGAGGGTGCAGAAAGAGGGACGAGGGGTGCAGAAAGAGGCACGAGGGGCACAGAAAGAAGCAAGAGAGGTGCAGAAAGAGAGCAAGAGAAATGCAGAAAGAAGCAACAGAGATGCAGAAAGGGGGAAGAGGGTGGAGAAAGAGGCAAGAGGGATGCAGAAAGAAACAAGAGAGGTGCAGAAAGAAACAAAAGAAGTGCTGAAAGAAGGAACAGAGGTGCAGAAAGACACAAGAGAGGTGCAGAAAGAGAGAAGAGGGGTGCTGAAAGAGGCACTAGGGTGCAGAAAGAAACAAAAGAAGTGCAGAAAGAAGGAACAGAGGTTCAGAAGGAGGCAGGAGGGGTGCAGAAAGAGGGATGAGGGGTGCAGAAAGAGGCACGAGGGGCACAGAAAGAAGCAAGAGAGATGCAGAAAGAGGCAAGAGAAATGCAGAAAGAAGCAACAGAGATGCAGAAAGGGGGAAGAGGGGTGGAGAAAGAGGCAAGAGGGATACAGAAAGAAACAAGAGAGGTGCAGAAAGAAACAAAAGAAGTGCTGAAAGAAGGAACAGAGGTGCAGAAAGAGGCAAGAGGGGTGCAGAAAGAGGGAAGAGGTGTTAATGAGGCACTAGGGTGCAGAAAGAAGCAAGAGGCGTGCAGAAAGAAGCAAGAGAGTTGCAGAAAGAAACAAAAGAAGTACAGAAAGGAGGAACAGAGGTGCAGAAAGAGGCAAGAGGGGTGCAGAAAGAGGGAAGAGGGGTGCAGAAACAGGCACAAGGGTTGCAGAAAGAAGGACAGAGGTGCAGAAAGAAGCAAGAGAAGTGCAGAAAGAAGCAACAGAGGTGCTGAAAGAGGGGTGAGTCATAGAAAAGAGGCAAGAGAAGTGCAGAAAGAAGCAACAGAGATGCAGAAAGAGGGAACAGAGGTGGAGAAAGTGGAAAGAGGGGTGCAGAAAGAAGCAAGAGAGGTGCAGAAAGAGGCAAGAGGGGTGCAGAAAGAGGGAGAGGGTGCAGAAAGAAGCACGAGTGGTGCAGAAAGAAGCAAGAGAGGTGCAGAAAGAAGCAAGAGTAGTACAGAAAGAAGCAACAGAGGTGCAGAAAGAGGCAAGAGGGGTGCAAAAGAGGAAAGAGGGGTGCAGAAAGAGGCATGAGGGTGCAGAAAGAAGCAAGAGATGTGCAGCAAGAAACAAAAGAAGTACAGAAAGAAGGAACAGAGGTGCAGAAAGAGGCAACAGGGTGAAGAAAGAGGGAAGAGGGTGGAGAAAGAGGCAAGGGATGCAGAAAAGCAAGAGGCTGCAGAAAGAAACAAAAGAAGTGCAGAAAGAAGGAACAGAGGTGCAGAAAGAGGCAAGAGGGGTGCAGAAAGAGGCAAAGAGGTGCAGAAAGAAGCAAGAGAGTGCAGAAAGAAGCAACAGAGGTGCAGAAAGAGGCAAGAGGGTGCAGAAAGAGGGGAGAGGGGTGCAGAAAGAAGCAAGAGATGTGCAGAAAGAAACAAAAGAAGTGCAGAAAGAAAGAACAGAGGTGCAGAAAGAGAGAACAGGGGTGCAGAAAGAGGGTGGATGGGTGGAGAAAGAGGCAAGCGGGTACAGAAAGAAGCAAGAGAGCTGAAGAAAGAAACAAAAGAAGTGCAGAAAGAAGGAACAGAGGTGCAGTACGAAGCAAGGGAGTGCAGGGAAAAGGGGTGCGAAAGAGGCAAGAAGGTGCAGAAAGAAGCAAGAGAGGTGCAGAAAGAAGCAACAGAGAGTACAGAAAGAGGGAAGAGGGGTGGAGAAAGAGGCAAGAGGGGTGCAGAAAGAAGCAAGAGAGGTGCAGAAAGAAACAAAAGAAGTGCAGAAAGAAGGACCAGAGCTGCAGAAAGAGGCAGGAGGGGTGCAGAAAGAGGGAAGAGGGTATGCAGAAAGAGGCAAGAGGAGTTCAGAAAGAGGGATGAGGGTGCAGAAAGACGGCACGAGGGCATCGAAAGAAGCAAGAGAGATGCAGAAAGAAGCAAGAGAAATGCATTAAGAAGCAAACAGAGATGCAGAAAGGGGGAAGTGGGGTGGAGAAAGAGGCAAGAGGGATACAGAAAGAAACAAGAGAGGTGCAGAAAGAAACAAAAGAAGTGCTGAGAGAAGGAACAGAGGTGCAGAAAGAGGCAAGAGGGGTACAGAAAGTAGTGAAGAGGGGTGCAAAAGAGGCAACTAGGGTGCAGAAGAGAAAGAGGCGTGCAGAAAGAAGCAAGAGAGTTGCAGAAAGAAACAAAAGAAGTACAGAAAGGAAGAACAGAGGTGCAGAAAGAGGCAAGAGGGGTGCAGGAAGAGGGAAGAGGGGTGCAGAAACAAGCACAAGGGTTGCAGAAAGAAGGGACAGAGGTGCGGAAAGAAGCAAGAGAAGTGCAGAAAGAAGCAACAGAGTGCTGAAAGAGGGTGAGGCATAGAAAAAGAGGCAAGAGAAGTGCAGAAAGAAGCAAACAGAGATGCAGAAATAGGAACAGGAGGTGGAGAAAGTGGAAAGAGGGTGCAGAAAGAAGCAAGAGGTGCAGAAAGAGCAAGAGAGGTGCAGAAAGAGGGAAAGAGGGTGCAGAAAGAAGCACGAGTGGTGCAGAAAGAAGCAAGAGGGTGCAGAAAGAAGCAAGAGTAGTACAGAAAGAAGCAACAGAGGTGCAGAAAGAGGCAAGAGGGGTGCAAAAAGAGGGAAGAGGGGTGCAGAAAGAGGCATGAGGGGTGCAGAAAGAAGCAAGAGATGTGCAGCAAGAAACAAAAGAAGTACAGAAAGAAGGAACAAAGGTGCAGAAAGAGGCAACAGGGGTGAATAAAGAGGGAAGAGGGTGGAGAAAGAGGCAAGGGGATGCAGAAAGAAGCAAGAGAGCTGCAGAAAGAAACAAAAGAAGTGCAGAAAGAAGGAACAGAGAGTGCAAGAAAGAGGCAAGAGGGTGCAGAAAGAGGCAAGAGGTGCAGAAAGAAGCAAGAGGAGTGCAGAAAGAAGCAACAGAGTTGCAGAAATAGGCAAGAGAGTGCAGAAAGAGGGGAGAGGGGCAGAAAGAGGCACGTGGGTTCAGAAAGAAGCAAGAGATGTGCAGAAAGAAACAAAAGAAGTTCAGAAAGAAAGAACAGAGGTGCAGAAAGAGGCAACAGGGGTGCAGAAAGAGGTAGGAGGGTGCAGAAAGAGGTAACGTGAGTACAGAAAGAAGCAAGAGAGTGCAGAAAGAAGCAAGAAAGAAGTGCAGAAAGAAGCGAAGAGAGAGGTGATCAGCAAAGGAGAGTGGCAAAAGGGTGTGAAAGAGGCACGAGGTGCAGAAAGAAGCAAGAGAGGTGGAGAAAGAAGCAACAGAGGTGCAGAAAGAGGAAAGAGGGTGCAGAAAGAGACAAGAGAAGTGCAGAAAGAAGCAACAGAGAGTGCAGAAAGGGGAAGAGGGGTGAGAAAGAGGCAAGAGGGTGCAGAAAGAAGCAAGAGAGTGCAGAAAGAAGCAAATGAAGTGCAGAAAGAAGGAACAGAGGTGCAGAAAGAGGCAGAGGTGCAGAAAGAGGAAGAGTGTGCAGAAAGAGGCAAGAGGAGTGCAGAAAGAGGGAAGAGGGGTGCAGAAAGAGGCACGAGGGTACAGAAAGAAGCAAGAGAGATGCAGAAAGAAGCAAGAGAAATGCATAAAGAAGCAACAGAGAGTGCAGAAAGGGGGAAGTGGGGTGGAGAAAGAGGCAAGAGGGATGCAGAAAGAACAAGAGAGGTGCAGAAAGAAACAAAAGAAGTGCTAGAAAGAATGAACAGAGTGTGCAGAAAGAGGCAAGAGGTGCAGAAAGACGGGAAGAGGGTGCAGAAAGAAGCAAGAGAAGTGCAGAAAGAAGCAAACAGAGGTGCAGAAAGAAGGATGAGGGGTGGAGAAAGAGAGGCAAGAGAAGTGCAGAAAGAAGCAAACAGAGATGCAAAAAGAGGGAACAGGGTGCAGAAAGTGGCAAGAAGGGTGCAGAGAAGAAGGCAAGAGAAGGTGCAGAAAGAGGCAAGAGAGGTGCAGAAAGAGGGAAGAGGGTGCAGAAAGAAGCACGAGAGGGTGCAGAAAGAAGCCAGAGAGGTGCAGAAAGAAACAAGAGAAGTGCAGAAATAAGCAAGAGAGGTGCAGAAAGAGGCAAGAGGGGTGCAAAAAGAGGGCAGAGGGGTGCAGAAAGAGGCATGAGGGTGCAGAAAGAAGCAAGAGAGGTGCAGCAAGAAACAAAAGAAGTGCAGAAAGAAGGAACAGAGGTGAGAAAGAGCAACGGGTGACAGAAAGAGAGAAGAGGGCTGGAGAACAGATGGCAGGTGTACAGAAAGAAGCAAGAGAGTTGTAGAAAGAAACAAACAGAAGTGCAGAAAGAAGGAACAGAGGTGCAGAAAGAGGCAAGAGGGTGGAGAAAGAGGCAAGAGGAGCAGAAAGAAACGAGGTGCAGAAAGAAAGCAAAGAAGTGCAGAAAGAAGGAACAGAGGTGCAGAAAGAGGCAAGAGGGGTGCAGAAATAGGGAAGAGGAGTGTGAAACAAGGCACGAGAAGTGCAGAAAGAAGCAAGAGAAGTGCAGAAAGAAGCAACAGAGGTACAGAAAGAGGAAAGAGGGGTGGAGAAAGAGGCAAGAGGGGTGCAGAAAGAAGCAAGAGAGAGTGCAGAAAGAAACAAAAGAAGTGCAGAAAGAAGGAACAGAGATGCAGAAAGAGGCAGGAGGGTGCAGAAAGAGGAAGAGGTATGCAGAAAGAGGCAAGAGGAGTTGCAGAAAGAGGGATGAGGTGCAGAAAGAGGCACGAGGGTGCATCGACAGAAGCAAGAGAGATGCAGAAAGAAGCAAGAGAAATGCATAAAGAAGAAACAGAGATGCAGAAAGTGGGAAGAGGGTGGAGAAAGAGGCAAGAGGGATGACAGAAAGAAACAAGAGAGTGCAGAAAGAAACAAAAGAAGTGCAGAAAGAAGGAACAGAGGTGCAGAAAGAGGCAAGAGGGGTGCAGAAAGAAGGAAGTGAGTATGCAGAAAGAGGCAAGAGGAGTTCAGAAAGAGGGAAGAGGTGCAGAAAGCGGACAGAGGTGCAGAAAGAAGCAAGAGAGATGTAGAAAGAAGCAAGAGAGATGTAGAAAGAAGCACGAGAAATGCAGAAAGAAGAAACAGAGATGCAGAAAGGGGGAAGTGGGGTGGAGAAAGAGGCAAGAGGGATACAGAAAGAAACAAGAGAGGTGCAGAAAGAAACAAAAGAAGTGCTGAAAGAAGGAACAGAGGTGCAGAAAGAGGCAAGAGGGGTACAGAAAGAGGGAAGAGGGGTGCATAAAGAGGCACTAGAGGGTGCAGAAAGAAGGCAAGAGGCAGTGCAGAAAGAAGCAAGAGAGTGCAGAAAGAAACAAAGAAGTACAGAAAGAGAAGAACAGAGGTGCAGAAAGAGGCAAGAGGGTGCAGGAAGAGGGAAGAGGGGTGCAGAAAGCAAGCACAAGGGTGCAGAAAGAAGGGACAGAGGTGCAGAAAGAAGCAAGAGAAGTGCAGAAAGAAGCAACAGAGGTGCAGAAAGAGGTGAGTGAGGCATAGAAAGAGGCAAGAGAAGTGCAGAAAGAAGCAAACAGAGATGCAAAAATAGGAAACAGAGGTGCAGAAAGTGGCAAGAGAGGTGCAGAAAGAAGCAAGAGAGGTGCAGAAAGAGGCAAGAGGGTGCAGAAAGAGGCAAGAGGGGTGCAGAAATGAAGCAACAAGTGGTTCAGAAAGAGGCAAAGAGGTGCAGAAAGAGGCAGAGAGTAGTACAGAAAGAAGTGAACAGAGGTGCAGAAAGAGGTAAGAGGGGTGCAGAAAGAAGCAAGAGATGTGCAGCAAAGAAACAAAAGAAGTACAGAAAGAAGGAACAGAGGTGCAGAAAGAGGCAACAGGGGTGAAGAAAGAGGAAGAGGGTGGAGAAAGAGGCAAGGGATGCAGAAAGAGCAAGAGAGCTGCAGAAAGAAACAAAAGAAGTGCAGAAAGAAGGAACAGAGGTGCAGAAAGGGCAAGAGGGTGCAGAAAGAGGCAAGAGGTGCAGAAAGAAGCAAGAGAGTGCAGAAAGAAGCAACAGAGGTGCAGAAAGAAGCAAGAGAGGTGCAAAAAGAGGCAAGAGGGTGCAGAAAGAGGAACGTAGGTGTGCAGAAAGAAGCAAGAGATGTGCAGAAAGAAACCAAAGAAGTGCAGAAAGAAAGGAACAGAGGTGCAGAAAGAGCAACAGAGGTGCAGAAAGAGGATGGAGGGTGGAGAAAGAGGCAAGCGGGTACAGAAAGAAGCAAGAGAGCTGCAGAAAGAAACAAAAGAAGTGCAGAAAGAAGGAACAGAGGTGCAGACAAGAGGTGGGAAAGAGGGTGTAGAAAGAGGCAAGAAGGGTGCAGAAAGAAGCAAGAGAGGTAGCAGAAAGAAGCAACAGAGGTACAGAAAGAGGAAAGAGAGGTAGAAAAGAGACAAGAGAAGTGCAGAAAGAAGCAACAGAGAGTGCAGAAAGAGGAAGAGGGTGGAGAAAGAGGCAAGAGGGTGCAGAAAGAAGCAAGAGAGGTGCAGAAAGAAACAAATGAAGTGCAGAAAGAAGGAACAGAGGTGCAGAAAGAGGCAAGAGGAGTGCAGAAAGAGGGATGAGGGGTGCAGAAAGAGGCACAGGGGGTATCAGAAAGATAGCAAGAGAGATGCAGAAAGAAGCAAGAGGAATGCAAGAAAGCAAACAGAGATGCAGAAAGGGGGAAGAGGGTGGAGAAAGAGGCAAGAGGTGCAGAAAGAAAGCCAAGAGAGTGTAGAAAGAAACAAAGAAGTGCATGAAAGAATGAACAGAGGTGCAGAAAGAGGCAAGAGTGGTGCAGAAAGATGGGACAGAGGTGCAGAAAGAAGCAAGAGAGGTCCAGAAAGAAGCAACAGAGGTGCAGAAAGAGGGAAGAGGGGTGGAGAAAGAGGCAAGAGGAGTGCAGAAAAGAGAGGCAACAGAGATGCAGAAAGAGGAACAGGGGTGGCAGAAAGAGGCAGAGGGTGCAGAAAGAAGCAAGAGAGGTGCAGAAAGAGGCAAGAGGGTGCAGAAAGAGGGAAGAGGTGCAGAAAGAAGCACAAGTAGTGCAGAAAGAAGCAAGAGAGGTGCAGAAAGAAAGCAAGAGTAGTGCAGAAAGTAAGGCAAGAGAGGTGCAGAAAGAGGCAAGAGGGTGCAAAAAGAGGGAAGAGCGGTGCAGAAAGAGGCACGTGGGTGCAGAAAGAAGCAAGAGATGTGCAGAAAGAAACAAAGAAGTGCAGAAAGAAGGAACAGAGGTGCAGAAAGAGGCAACAGGGGTGAAGAAAGAGGAAGAGGGTTGCAGAAAGAGGCAAAGGGGTGCAGAAAGAAGCAAGAGAGCTGCAGAAAGAAACAAAAGAAGTGCAGAAAGAAGGAACAGAGGTGCAGAAAGAAGCAAGAGGGGTGCAGAAAGAGGCAAAAGAGTGCAGAAAGAAGCAAGAGGAGTGCAGAAAGAAGCAACAGAGGTGCAGAAAGAGGCAAGAGTGGGTGCAGAAAGAGGCACGAGAGGTGCAGAAAGAAGCACGAGATGTGCAGAAAGAAACAAAAGAAGTGCAGAAAGAAGGAACACAGGTGCAGAAAGAGACAACAGGGTGCAGAAAGAGGAAGAGGGTGGAGAAAGAGGCAAGCGGTGCAGAAAGAAGCAAGAGAGCTGCAGAAAGAAACAAAAGAAGTGCAGAAAGAAGGAACAGAGGTGCAGAGCAAAGAAGGTAGAGAGGTGTGAGAAAGAGGCACAAAGGGTGCAGAAAGAAGCAAGAGAGGCAGAAAGAAGCAACAGAGGTGCAGAAAGAGGAAATAGGGGTGCAGAAAGAGGCAAGAGGGTGCAGAAAGAAGCAAGAGAGGTGCAGAAAGAAACAAAAGAAGTGCAGAAAGAAGGAACAGAGGTGCAGAAAGAGGCAGGAGGAGTGCAGAAAGAGGAAGAGGTATGCAGAAAGAGGCAAGAGGAGTCCAGAAAGAAGCAGAGAGGTGCAGAAAGAGGCAACGAAGGGTACAGAAAGACACAAGAGAGATGCAGAAAGAAGCAAGAGAAATGCATAAAGAAGAAACAGAGATGCAGAAAGGGGGAAGTGGGATGGAGAAAGAGGCAAGAGGGATACAGAAAGAAACAAGAGCGTGCAGGAAGAAACAAAAAGAAGTGCTGAAAGAAGGAACAGAGGTGCAGAAAGAGGCAAGAGGGTGCAGAAAGAGGGAAGAGGTAGTGTTAAAGAGGCACTAGAGTGCAGAAAGAAACAAAAAGAGCAGAAAGAAGGAACAGAGGTTCAGAAGGAGGCAAGAGGGGCAGAAAGAGGGATGAGGGGTGCAGAAAGAGGCACGAGAGGCAGCAGAAAGAAGCAAGAGAGATGCAGAAAGAGGCAAGAGAAGTGTATAAAGAAGCAAAAGAGATGCAGAAAGAGGGAAGTGGGGTGGAGAAAGAGGCAAGAGGGATACAGAAAGAAACAAGAGAGTGCAGAAAGAAACAAAAGAAGTGCTAGAAAGAAGGAACAGAGGTGCAGAAAGAGGTAAGAGGGTGCAGAAAGAGGGAAGAGGGGTGTTAAAGAGGCACTAGGGTGCAGAAAGAAGCAAGAGGCATGCAGAAAGAAGCAACGGAGGTGCAGAAACGAAGTACAGAAAGGAGGACAAAGAGTGCAGAAAGAGGCAAGAAGGGTGCAGAAAGAGGGAAGAGGGTGCAGAAACGAGGCACAAGGGGTGCAGAAAAAAGGGACAGAGGTGCAGAAAGAAGCAAGAGAAGTGCAGAAAGATGCAACAGAGTGCTGAAAGAGGGATGAGGCATAGAAAAGAGGCAAGAGAGTGCAGAAAGAAGCAACAGAGATGCAAAGAGGGAACAGGGTGTAGAAAGTGGAAAGAGGGGTGCAGAAAGAAGCAAGAGAGGTGCAGAAAGAGGCAAGAGGGTGCAGAAAGAGGGAGAGGGGTGCAGAAAGAAGCACGAGTGGTGCAGAAAGAAGCAAGGGAGGTGCAGAAAGAAACAAAGAAGTGCAGAAAGAAGGAACAGAGGTGCAGACAAGAGGCAAAGGTGCAGAAAGAGGTGTGAAGAGAAGTGCAGAAAGAAGCAAGAGAGTGCAGAAAGAGGCAACAGAGGTACAGAAAGAGGAAAGAGGGTGGAGAAAGAGGCAAGAGATGCAGAAAGAAGAGAGGTGCAGAAAGAAACAAAGAAGTGCAGAAAGAAGGAACAGAGGTGCAGAAAGAGTGCAAGAGGGGCAGAAAGAGGGAAGAGGGATGCAGAAAGAGGCAAGAGGAGTTCAGAAAGAGGATGAGAGGGTGCAGAAAGAGGCAACGAAGGGTAGAGACAGAAGCAAGAGATGCAGAAAGAAGCTAGAGAAATGCATAAAGAACTGAAACAGAGATGCAGAATGGGGAAGTGGGGTGGAGAAAAGAGGCAAGAGTGATACAGAAAGAAACAAGAGAGGTGCAGAAAGAAACAAAGAAGTGCTGTAAAGAAGGAACAGAGGTGCAGAAAGAGGCAAGAGGGGTGCAGAAAGAGGGAAGAGGGGTGTGAAAGAGGCACTAGAGGTAGAAAGAAACAAAAGAAAAAGTGCAAGAAAGAAGGAACAGAGGTCTAAGAAGGATTCAAGAAGGGGTAGCAGAAAGAGGGATGAAGGGAGTGGCAGAAAGAGGCAGGAGAGGCAACAGAAAGAAGCAAGAGAGGTGCAGAAAGAGGCAAGAGAAATGTATAAAGAAGCAAGCAGAGAGTGCAAGAAAGCGGGAAGTGGGGTAGAGAAAGAGGCAAGAGGGATCAGAAAGAAGCAAGAGAGGTGCAGAAAGAAACAAAATAAGTGCTGAAAGAAGGAACAGAGGTGTAGAAAGAGGCAAGAGGGGTGCAGAAAGAGGGAAGAGGGTGTATAAAGAGGCACTGAGGGTGCAGAAAGAAGCAAGAGGCGTGCAGAAAGAAGCAAGAGAGTTGCAGAAAGAAACAAAAGAAGTACAGAAAGGAGGAACAGAGGTGCAGAAAGAGGCAAGAGGGGTGCAGAAAGAGGGAAGAGGGTGGCAGAAACAGGCACAAGGGTTGCAGAAAGAAGCGACAGAGGTGCAGAAAGAAGCAAGAGAAGTGCAGAAAGAAGCAACAGAGGTGCTGAAAGAGGGAGTGAGGCATAGAAAAAGAGGCAAGAGAAGTGCAGAAAGAAGCAACAGAGATGCAAAAGAGGAACAGAGGGTGGAGAAAGTGGAAAGAGGTGCAGAAAGAAGCAAGAGAGTGCAGAAAGAGGCAAGAGGGTGCAAAAGAGGGAGAGAGGTGCAGAAAGAAGTCACGAGTGGTGCAGAAAGAAGCAAGGGAGGTGCAGAAAGAAGCAAGAGTAGTACAGAAAGAAGCAACAGAGGTGCAGAAAGAGGCAAGAGGGGTGCAAAAAGAGGGAAGATGGGTGCAGAAAGAGGCACGAGGTGCAGAAAGAAGCAAGAGATGTGCAGCAAGAAACAAATAGAAGTACAGAAAGAAGGAACAAAGGTGCAGAAAGAGGCAACAGGGGTGAAGAAAGAGGGAAGAGGGTGGAGAAAGAGGCAAGAGATGCAGAAAGAAGCAAGAGAGCTGCAGAGAAACAAAAGAAGTGTAGAAAGAAGGAACAGAGGTGCAGAAAGAGGCAAGAGGGTGCAGAAAAAGGCAAAAGGTGCAGAAAGAACAAGAGGAGTGCAGAAAGAAGCAACAGAGATGCAGAAAGAGGCAAGAGGGGTGCAGAAAGAGGCAAGAGGGGTGCAGAAAGAAGCAAGAGATGTGCAGAAAGAAACAAAAGATGTGCAGAAAGAAAGAACAGAGGTGCAGAAAGAGCAACAGAGGTGCAGAAAGAGGGTGGATGGGTGGAGAAAGAGGTAAGTGGGTACAGAAAGAAGCAAGAGAGCTGCAGAAAGAAACAAAAGAAGTGCAGAAAGAAGGAACAGAGGTGCAGAGAAGCAAGGGCATAGAGGGGGTGTGAAAGAGTACGAGGGTGCAGAAAGAAGCAAGAGAGGTGCAGAAAGAAGCAAACAGAGTGTACAGAAAGAGAGAAAGAGAGGTGGAGAAAGAGGCAAGAGAGGTGCAGAAAGAAGCAAGAGGAGTGTCAGAAAGAGAAGGAGAGGTGCAGAAAGAGGCACAGAGGGTTGCAGAAAGAAGCAAGAGAGGTGCAGAAAGAAGCAAAAGAAGTGCAGAAAGAGTGAACAGACAGCAGAAGGGCAAGAGGAGTGCAGAAAGAGGCAAGAGGGTGCAGAAAGAGGCAAGAGAGTGCAGAAAGAAGCAAGAGAGGTGCAGAAAGAAGCGAAACACGAGAGTGCTGAGAAAGAGGGCAAGAGAGGTGCAGAAAGAGGCAAGAGAGGGCGCAGAAAGAAGGATAGAGTGGTGCATGAAAGAGAGCAAGAGAGAGAGCAGAAAGAAGCGAAGAGAGGTGCAGAAAGAGGCAAGAGGGAAGCAGAGTGCAGAAAGAGGCAAGAGTGGTGCAGAAAAGAGAGGAAGAGAGGGCAGAAAGAGGCAAGAGGTGAGTGCAGAAAGAAGCAAGAGAGAGTGCAGAAAGAAACAAGAGAAGTACAGAAAGAATGAACAGAGGTGCAGAAAGAGGCAAGAGTGGTGCAAGAAAGAGGGAAGAGGGTGCAGAAAGAGGCATGAGGGGAGCAGAAAGAATCAAGAGTGCTGCAGAAAGAAACAAAAGAAGTGCAGAAAGAAGGAACAGAGGTGCAGAAAGAGGCAAGAGGGGTGAAGAAAGAGGGAAGAGGGTGCAGAAAGAGGCAAGGGATGCAGAAGAGAAGCAAAGAAGAAGAACGCAGAAAGAAGGCAAGCAGAGGGGCAGAAAGAGGCAAAAGGGTGCAGAAAGAAGCAAGAGCAGGCAGAATAGAAGCAACAGAGGTGCAGAAAGAGGCAAGAGGGGTGCAGAAAGAGGCACATGGGTGCAGAAAGAAGCAAGAGAGTGTGCAGAAAGCAAGCAAAAGAAGTGCAGAAAGAAAGAACAGAGGTGCAGAAAGAGACAACAGGGGTGCAGAAAGAGGAAGATGGGTGCAGAAAGAGTGCAAGGGTACAGAAAGAAGCAAGAGAGCTGCAGAAAGAAACAAAAGAAGTGCAGAAAGAAGGAACAGAGGTGCAGAACGAGGCAAGAGGGGTGCAGGAAAAGGAGTGTGAAAGAGTGCACGAGGGTGCAGAAAGAAGCAAGAGAGGTGCAGAAAGAAGCAACAGAGGTGCAGAAAGAGGCAAGAGCGGGTGCGAGAAAGAGGCAAGAGGTGGTGCAGAAAGCAGCCAAGAGAGGTGCAGAAAGAAACAAAAGAGGTGCAAGAAAGAAGGAACAGAGGTGCAGAAAGAGGCAAGAGGGTGCAGAAAGAGGGAAGAGGTATGCAGAAAGAGGCAAGAGGAGTTGCAGAAAGAGGGATGAGGGGTGCAGAAAGAGGAACAAGAGGTGCAGAAAGAAGCAAGAGAGATGTAGAAAGAAGCAAGAGAAGTGCAGAAAGAAGAAACAGAGATGCAGAAAGGGGGAAGTGGGGTGAGAGAAAGAGGCAAGAGGGATACAGAAAGAAACAAGAGAGGTGCAGAAAGAAACAAAAGAAGTGCTAGAAAGAAGAAACAGAGGTGCAGAAAGAGGCAAGAGGGGCAGAAAGAGGGAAGAGGGATGCAGAAAGAGGCACACAGGGGTGCAGAAAGAAACAGAAGAAGTGCAGAAAGAAGGAGACAGAGGTAAGAGTGGTGCAGAAAGAGGGAAGAGGGGTGCAGAAAGAGTGCAACAGAGGGGCACAGAAAGAGGCAAGAGAGAGTGCAGAAAGAGGCAAGAGAAGTGTAGAAAGAAGCAACAGAGATGCAGAAAAGGAAGAGGAGTGCAGAAAGAGGCAAGAGGGATGCAGAAAGAAGCAAGAGAGGTGCAGAAAGAAACAAAAGAAGTGCTAGAAAGAAGCGAACAGAGGTGCAGAAAGAGGCAAGAGAGGTGCAGAAAGAGGGAAGAGGGGTGCAGAAAGAGGCACTAGAGGTGCAGAAAGAAGCTAAGAGGCAGTGCAGAAAGAAGCAAGAGAGTTGCAGAAAGAAACAAAAGAAGTACAGAAAGGAGGAACAGAGGTGCAGAAAGAGGCAAGAGGGGTGCAGAAAGAGGGAAGAGGGGTGCAGAAACAGGCACAAGGGTTGCAGAAAGAAGGACAGAGGTGCAGAAAGAAGCAAGAGAAGTGCAGAAAGAAGCAACAGAGGTGCTGAAAGAGGGAGAGGTGTAGAGAAAGAGGCAAGAGAAGTGCAGAAAGAAGCAACAGAGATGCAGAAAGAGGAAACAGGGTGGAGAAAGTGGAAAGAGGGTGCAGAAAGAAGCAAGAGAGGTGCAGAAAGAGACAAGAGGGTGCAGAAAGAGGAACAGAGGTGCAGAAAGAAGCAAGAGGAGTGCAGAAAGATAGGCACAGAGAGAGGCAGAAGAGAAGACACAGAGGTGCAGAAAGAGGCAAGAGAGGTGCAGAAAGAAGCACGAGGTGCAGAAAGAAGCAAGAGAGAGTGCAGAAAGAAACAAGAGAAGTACAGAAAGAAGGAACAGAGGTGCAGAAAGAGGCAACAGGAGTGCAGAAAGAGGGAAGAGGGTGGAGAAAGAGGCAAAGGGATGCAGAAAGAAGCAAGAATGCAGAAAGAAACAAAGAGTGCAGAAAGAAGGAACAGAGGCAGAAAGAGGCAAGAGGGTGCAGAAAGAGGCAAGAGGGGTGCAGAAAGAAGCAAGAGAGAGTGCAGAAAGAAGCAACAGAGGTGCAGAAAGAGGCAAGAGGGGTGCAAAGAGGAGAGAGGGTGCAGAAAGAAGCAAGAGTGTGCAGAAAGAGGCAAGAGGGTGTAGAAAGAAGCAAAAGAAGTGCAGAAAGAAGGAACAGAGGTCAGAAAGAGGCAAGAGGGTGCAGAAAGAGGGATGAGGGTGCAGAAAGAGGCACGAGGGCACAGAAAGAAGCAAGAGAGATGCAGAAAGAAGCAAGAGAAGTGCAGAAAGAAGCAACAGAGATGCAGAAAGAGGGAAGTGGGGTGAGAAAGAGGCAAGAGGGATACAGAAAGAAACAAGAGAGAGTGCAGAAAGAAACAACAAGAAGTGCTAGAAAGAAGGAACAGAGGTGCAGAAAGAGGCAAGAGGGGTGCAGAAAGAGGGAAGAGGGGTGCAGAAAGAGGCACTAGGGTGCAGAAAGAAACAAAAGAAGTGCAGAAAGAAGGAACAGAGGTGCAGAAGGAGGCAGGAGGGGTGCAGAAAGAGGGATGAGAGGTGCAAGAAAGAGGCACGAGGGGCAACAGAAAGAAGCAAGAGAGATGCAGAAAGAGGCAAGAGAAGTGTAGAAAGAAGCAACAGAGATGCAGAAAGGGGGAAGTGGGTGGAGAAAGAGGCAAGAGGATGCAGAAAGAAACAAGAGAGGTGCAGAAAGAAACAAAAGAAGTGCTGAAAGAAGGAACAGAGGTGCAGAAAGAGGCAAGAGGGTGCAGAAAGAGGGAAGAGGGGTGCAGAAAGAGGCACAAGGGGTCCAGAAAGAAGCAAGAGGCGTGCAGAAAGAAGCAAGAGAGTTGCAGAAAGAAACAAGAGAAGTAGCAGAAAGAGAGCAACAGAGGTGCAGAAAGAGGCAAGAGAGGGTGCAGAAAGAGGGAAGAGGGGTGCAGAAAGAGGCAACGAGGGTGCAGAAAGAAGCAAGAGATGTGCAGAAAGAAACAAAAGAAGTGCAGAAAGAAGGAACAGAGGTGCAGAAAGAGGCAAGAGGGGTGCAGAAAGAGGGAAGAGGGTGCAGAAAGAGGCAAGAGGGATGCAGAAAGAAGCAAGAGAGTGTGCAGAAAGAAACAAGAGAAGTGCAGAAAGAAGGAACAGAGGTGCAGAAAGAGGCAAGAGGGTGCAGAAAGAGGCAAGAGAGCTGCAGAAAGAAGCAAGAGGAGTGCAGAAAGAAGCAACAGAGGTGCAGAAAGAGGCAAGAGGGGTGCAGAAAGAGGAAGAGGGGTGCAGAAAGAAGCAAGAGAGGTGCAGAAAGAAACAAAAGAAGTGCAGAAAGAAAGAACAGAGGTGCAGAAAGAGAGCAAGAGGTGCAGAAAGAGGGTAGAGATGGGTGGATGCAAGAGTGCAGAAAGAAGCAAGAGAGCTGAAGAAAGAAACAAAAGAAGTGCAGAAAGAAGGAACAGAGGTGCAGAACGAAGCAAGAGGGGTGCAGGAAAAGGTGTGAAAGAGGCACGAGGGTGCAGAAAGAAGCAAGAGAGGTGCAGAAAGAAGCAAGAGAGGTGCAGAAAGAAGAAAGAGAGGTGCAGAAAGAGGCAAGAGGGTGCAGAAAGAAGCAAGAGAGGTGCAGAAAGAAGCAAAAGAGTGCAGAAAGAAGGAACAGAGGTGCAGAAAGAAGCAAAAGAAGTGCAGAAAGAAGGAACAGAGGTGCAGAAAGAGGCAGGAGGGGTGCAGAAAGAGGGAAGAGGGATGCAGAAAGAGGCAAGAGGAGTGCAGAAAGAGAGAGAGGTACAGAAAGAGCATGCAGAACAGAGATGAGAAAGAAGCAAGAGAAGTGCAGAAAGAAGCAACAGAGATGCAGAAAGAGGGAAGTAGGGTGCAGAAAGAGGCAAGAGGGATACAGAAAGAAGCAAGAGAGGTGCAGAAAGAAACAAAAGAAGTGCAGAAAGAAGGAACAGAGGTGCAGAAAGAGGCAAGAGGGGTGCAGAAAGAGGGAAGAGGGGTGTGAAAGAGGCAACTAGGGTGCAGAAAGAAGCAAGAGAGCGTGCAGAAAGAAGCAAGAGAGTTGCAGAAAGAAACAAAAGAAGTACAGAAAGGAAGAACAGAGGTGCAGAAAGAGGCAAGAGGGGTGCAGAAAGAGGGAAGAGGGGTGCAGAAAGAGGCACAATGGTTGCAGAAAGAAGGACAGAGGTGCAGAAAGAGGCAAGAGAAGTGCAGAAAGAAGCAACAGAGGTGCTGAAAGAGGAGAGAGGTGCAGAAAGAGGCAAGAGGATGCAGAAAGAAGCAAGCAGAGATGCAGAAATAGGGAACAGGGGTGGAGAAAGAGGCAAGAGAGGTGCAGAAAGAAGCAAGAGAGGTGCAGAAAGAGGCAAGAGGGGTGCAGAAAGAGGGAAGAGGGTGCAGAAAGAAGCACGAGTGGTGCAGAAAGAAGCAAGAGAGGTGCAGAAAGAAGCAAGAGTAGTGCAGAAAGAAGCAACAGAGGTGCAGAAAGAGGCAAGAGGGGTGCAGAAAGAGGAAGAGAGGTGCAGAAAGAAGCATGAGGGTGCAGAAAGAAGCAAGAGATGTGCAAGAAAGAAACAAAAGAAGTACAGAAAGAAGGAACAAAGGTGCAGAAAGAGGCAACAGGGGTGAAGAAAGAGGAAGAGGGTGGAGAAAGAGGCAAGAGGATGCAGAAAGAAGCAAAGAGCTGCAGAAAGAAACAAAAGAAGTACAGAAAGAAGGAACAGAGGTGCAGAAAGGGGCAAGAGGGGTGCAGAAAGAGGCAAAAGGGGTGCAGAAAGAAGCAAGAGGAGTGCAGAAAGAAGCAACAGAGTTGCAGAAAGAGGCAAGAGGGTGCAGAAAGAGGGAGAGGGTGCAGAAAGAGGCAAGGGTGCAGAAAGAAGCAAGAGAGTGTGCAGAAAGAAACAAAAGAAGTGCAGAAAGAAGGAACAGAGGTGCAGAAAGAGACAACAGGGTGCAGAAAGAAGGAGGATGGGTGGAGAAAGAGGCAAGCGGGTGCAGAAAGAAGCAAGAGAGTTGCAGAAAGAAACAAAAGAAGTGCAGAAAGAGAGGAAGAGAGGTGCAGGAGGCAAGAGGGCACAGAGAGGTGCAGAAAGAGGCAAGAGGTGCAGAAAGAAGCAAGAGAGGTGCAGAAAGAAGCAAGAGAGGTGCAGAAAGAGGCAAAGAGGAGTAGCAGAAAGAGGCAAGAGAAGTGCAGAAAGAAGCAAGAGAGAGTGCAGAAAGAGGGAAGAGGGGTGGAGAAAGAGGCAAGAGTGGGTGCAGAAAGAAGCAAGAGAGGTGCAGAAAGAAACAAAAGAAGCGCAGAAAGAAGGAACAGAGGTGCAGAAAGAGGCAGGAGGGGTGCAGAAAGAGGCAAGAGGAGTTGCAGAAAGAGGGACGAGGGGTGCAGAAAGAGGCAAGAGGTAATGAAAGAAGCAAGAGAGATGTAGAAAGAAGCAAGAGAAATGCAGAAAGAAGAAACAGAGGTGCAGAAAGAGGGAAGAGGGGTGCAGAAAGAGGCAAGAGAGGATGCAGAAAGAAGCAAGAGAGGTGCAGAAAGAGACAAAGAAGTGCTGAAAGAAGTGCAACAGAGATGCAGAAAGAGGCAAGAGGGGTGCAGAAAGATGGAACAGAGAGTGCAGAAAGAAGCAAGAGAAGTGCAGAAAGAAGCAACAGAGGTGCAGAAAGAGGGATGAGGGGTGCAGAAAGAGGCAAGAGAGGTGCAGAAAGAGGCAAGAGAGATGCAGAAAGAAGGAACAGGGGTGTAGAAAGAGGCAAGAAGAGTGCAGAAAGAAGCAAGAGAGGTGCAGAAAGAGGCAAGAGGGGTGCAGAAAGAGGAAGAGGGGTGCAGAAAGAAGCAACGAGTGGTGCAGAAAGAAGCAAGAGAGGTGCAGAAAGAAGCAAGAGTAGTGCAGAAAGAAGCAAGAGAGGTGCAGAAAGAGGCAAGAGGGGTGCAGAAAGAGGGAAGAGGGTGCAGAAAGAGGCAAGGAGGTGCAGAAAGAAGCAAGAGATGTGCAGCAAGAAACAAAAGAAGTGCAGAAAGAAGGAACAGAGGTGCAGAAAGAGGCAACAGGGGTGCAGAAAGAGAGAAGAGGGTGCAGAAAGAGGCAGAGGGTCAGAAAGAAGCAAGAGAGTGTGCAGAAAGAAACAAAAGAAGTGCAGAAAGAAGGAACAGAGGTGCAGAAAGAGGCAAGAGGGGTGCAGAAAGAGGCAAAAGGGTGCAGAAAGAAGCAAGAGAGGTGCAGAAAGAAAGCAAAGAAGTGCAGAAAGAAGGAACAGAGGTGCAGAAAGAGGCAAGAGGGTTGCAGAAAGAGGGAAGAGGGGTGCAGAAAGAGGCATGAGGGGTGAAGAAAGAAGCAGGAGAGGTGCAGAAAGAAGCAACAGAGTGCAGAAAGAGGAAGAGGGGTGGAGAAAGAGGTAAGAGGGTGCAGAAAGAAGCAAGAGAAGTGCAGAAAGAAACAAATGAAGTGCAGAAAGAAGGAACAGAGGTGCAGAAAGAGGCAAGAGGGTGCAGAAAGAGGCAAGAGGTATGCAGAAAGAGGCAAGAGGAGTTCAGAAAGAGGGATGAGGGTGCAGAAAGAGGCACAGGGGCACGAAAGAAGCAAGAGAGTGCAGAAAGAAGCAAGAGAAATGCAGAAAGAAGAAACAGAGATGCAGAAAGATGGGAAGTAGGGTGGAGAAAGAGGCAAGAGGGATACAGAAAGAAACAAGAGAGAGTGCAGAAAGAAACAAAAGAAGTGCTAGAAAGAAGGAACAGAGGTGCAGAAAGAGGCAAGAGGGGTGCAGAAAGAAGGAAGAGGGATGCAGAAAGAGGCAAGAGGAGTGTCAGAAAGAGGCAAGAGAGGTGCAGAAAGAGGCACAGAGGTGCAGAAAGAAGCAAGAGAGGTGCAGAAAGAAGCAAGAGAGATGTAGAAAGAAGCAACGAGAAGTGCAGAAAGAAGAAACAGAGATGCAGAAAGGGGGAAGTGGGGTGGAGAAAGAGGCAAGAGGGATACAGAAAGAAGCAAGAGAGGTGCAGAAAGAAACAAAAGAAGTGCAGAAAGAAGGAACAGAGGTGCAGAAAGAGGCAAGAGGTGCAGAAAGAGGGAAGAGGGAGTGTAAAAGAGGCACTAGGGTGCAGAAAGAGGCAAGAGGATGCAGAAAGAAGCAAGAGAGGTGCAGAAAGAAGCAAGAGAAGTGCAGAAAGGAAGAACAGGAGTGCAGAAAGAGGCAAGAGGGGTGCAGAAAGAGGCAAGAGGGGTGCAGAAAGAAGCAACAGAGGTTGCAGAAAGAAGGAACAGAGGTGCAGAAAGAAGCAAGAGAAGTGCAGAAAGAAGCAACAGAGGTGCTGAAAGAGGCAAGAGGCATAGAAAAAGAGGCAAGAGAGGTGCAGAAAGAAGCAACAGAGATGCAGAAAGAGGAAACAGAGGTGCAGAAAGTAGAAAGAGAGGTGCAGAAAGAAGCAAGAGAGGTGCAGAAAGAGGCAAGAGGGGTGCAGAAAGAGGGAAGAGGGGTGCAGAAAGAAGCACGAGTGGTTCAGAAAGAAGCAAGAGAGGTGCAGAAAGAAGCAAGAGTAGTACAGAAAGAAGCAACAGAGGTGCAGAAAGAGGCAAGAGAGGTGCAGAAAGAGGGAAGAGGGTGGAGAAAGAGGCAAGAGGATGCAGAAAGAAGCAAGAGAGCTGCAGAAAGAAACAAAAGAAGTGCAGAAAGAAGGAACAGAGGTGCAGAAAGAGGCAAGAGAGGTGCAGAAAGAGGCAAGAGAGGTGCAGAAAGAAGCAAGAGAAGTGCAGAAAGAAGCAACAGAGGTGCAGAAAGAGGCAAGAGGGGTGCAGAAAGAGGGAAGAGGGGTGCAGAAAGAGGCACAGAGTGTGCAGAAAGAAGCAAGAGTGTGCAGAAAGAAGCAAAAGAAGTGCAGAAAGAAAGAACAGAGGTGCAGAAAGAGGCAAGAGAGGTGCAGAAAGAGGGTAGAGAGGTGCAGAAAGAGGGAAGAGGGTGCAGAAAGAAGCAAAAGAGGTGCAGAAAGAAACAAAAGAAGTGCAGAAAGAAGGAACAGAGGTGCAGAAAGAGGCAAGAGGGGTGCAGAAAGAGTGAAGAGGGGTGCAGAAAGAGGCAAGAGAGTGCAGAAAGAAGCAACAGAGGTGCAGAAAGAGGCAAAGAGAGGTGCAGAAAGAAGCAAGAGAAGTGCAGAAAGAAGCAACAGAGAGTGCAGAAAGGGGAAGAGGGTGGAGAAAGAGGCAAGAGGGTGCAGAAAGAAGCAAGAGAGGTGCAGAAAGAAACAAAAGAAGTGCAGAAAGAAGGAACAGAGGTGCAGAAAGAGGCAAGAGGGGTGCAGAAAGAGGGAAGAGGTATGCAGAAAGAGGCAAGAGGAGTTCAGAAAGAGGGAAGAGAGGTGCAGAAAGAGGCAGAGAGGTGCAGAAAGAAGCAAGAGAGGTGTAGAAAGAGGCAAGAGAGATGCAGAAAGAAGCAACAGAGATGCAGAAAGGCAAGAGAAGTGCAGAAAGAGACAGAGGGTACAGAAAGAGGCAAGAGAGGTGCAGAAAGAAACAAAGAAGTGCAGAAAGAAGGAACAGATGTGCAGAAAGAGGCAAGAGAGTGCAGAAAGACGGAAGAGAGGTGCAGAAAGAAGCAAGAGAGTGCAGAAAGAAGCAACAGAGGTGCAGAAAGAGGCAAGAGAGGTGAGAAAGAGGCAAGAGAAGTGCAGAAAGAAGCAACAGAGATGCAGAAAGAGGGAACAGGGGTGCAGAAAGAGGCAAGAGGGTGCAGAAAGAAGCAAGAGAGGTGCAGAAAGAGACAAGAGGGGTGCAGAAAGAAGGAAGAGGGGTGCAGAAAGAAGCAACAAGTGGTGCAGAAAGAAGCCAGAGAGGTGCAGAAAGAAGCAAGAGTAGTGCAGAAAGAAGCAAGAGAGGTGCAGAAAGAGGCAAGAGGGTGCAGAAAGAGGGAAGAGGGGTGCAGAAAGAGGCATGAGGGTGCAGAAAGAAGCAAGAGATGTGCAGAAAGAAACAAAAGAAGTGCAGAAAGAAGGAACAGAGGTGCAGAAAGAGGCAAGAGGGGTGCAAGAAAGAGGGAAGAGGGGTGCAGAAAGAGGCACATGGGTGCAGAAAGAAGCAAGAGATGTGCAGAAAGAAACAAAAGAAGTGCAGAAAGAAGGAACAGAGGTGCAGAAAGAGGCAAGAGGGTGCAGAAAGAGGCAAGAGGGTGCAGAAAGAAGCAAGAGAGTGCAGAAAGAAGCAAGAGAGATGCAGAAAGAAGGAACAGAGGTGCAGAAAGAGGCAAGAGGGTGCAGAAAGAGGCAAGAGGAGAGTGCAGAAAGAAGCAAAGAGAGTGCAGAAAGAAGCAACAGAGGTGCAGAAAGAGGAAAGAGGGGTGCAGAAAGAGGCAAGAGGGGTGCAGAAAGAAGCAAGAGAGGTGGAGAAAGAAGCACGAGAAGTGCAGAAAGAAGCAACAGGAAAGAGGAAAGAGGTGCAGAAAGAGGCAAGAGGAGTGCAGAAAGAGGCAAGAGAGGTGCAGAAAGAGGCAATGAGGGTACAGAAAGAAGCAAGAGAGATGCAGAAAGAAGCAAGAGAAGTGCAGAAAGAAGCAACAGAGGTGCAGAAAGAGGGAAGAGGGTGGAGAAAGAGGCAAGAGGGATGACAGAAAGAAGCAAGAGAGGTGCAGAAAGAAACAAAGAAGTGCAGAAAGAAGGAACAGAGGTGCAGAAAGAGGCAAGAGGGGTGCAGAAAGAAGGAAGAGGGGTGCAGAAAGAGGCAAGAGGGGTGCAGAAAGAGGCAAGAGGGGTGCAGAAAGAGGCAAGAGGGGTGCAGAAAGAAGCAAGAGAGTGCAGAAAGAAGCAAGAGAGATGTGAAAGAAGCACAGAAATGCAGAAAGAAGAAACAGAGATGCAGAAAGAGTAGGAAGTGGTGCAGAAAGAGGCAAGAGGGTACAGAAAGAAGCAAGAGAGGTGCAGAAAGAAACAAAAGAAGTGCAGAAAGAAGGAACAGAGGTGCAGAAAGAGGCAAGAGAGTGCAGAGAACAAGAGGTGTAAAGAGGCAGTAGGTGCAGAAAGAGGCAAGAGGGGTGCAGAAAGAAGCAAGAGAGGTGCAGAAAGAAACAAAAGAAGTGCAGAAAGGAGGAACAGAGGTGCAGAAAGAGGCAAGAGGGGTGCAGAAAGAGGGAAGAGGGGTGCAGAAAGAAGCACGAGAGGTTGCAGAAAGAAGGGACAGAGGTGCAGAAAGAAGCAAGAGAAGTGCAGAAAGAAGCAACAGAGGTGCAGAAAGAGGCAGTGAGGCATAGCAGAAAGAGGCAAGAGTAAGCAGAAAGAAGCAACAGAGATGCAGAAAGAGGGAACAGGGGTGGAGAAAGAGGCAAGAGGGTGCAGAAAGAAGCAAAGAGGTGCAGAAAGAAACAAAAGAAGTGCAGAAAGAAGGAACAGAGGTGCAGAAAGAGGCAAGAGGGGTGCAGAAAGAGGGAAGAGGGTGCAGAAAGAGGCACGAGGGGTGCAGAAAGAAGCAACAGAGGTGCAGAAAGAAGCAAGAGAAGTGCAGAAAGAAGCAACAGAGGTGCAGAAAGAGGGAAGAGGTGCAGAAAAAGAGGCAAGAGAAGTGCAGAAAGAAGCAAGAGAGATGCAGAAAGAAGGAACAGAGGTGGAGAAAGAGGAAAGAGGGGTGCAGAAAGAAGCAAGAGAGGTGCAGAAAGAGGCAAGAGAGGTGCAGAAAGAGAGAAGAGGAGTGCAGAAAGAAGCAACGAGTGGTGCAGAAAGAAGCAAGAGAGGTGCAGAAAGAAGCAAGAGTAGTACAGAAAGAAGCAACAGAGGTGCAGAAAGAGGCAAGAGGGTGCAGAAAGAGGCAAGAGGAGTGCAGAAAGAAGCAACGAGGGTGCAGAAAGAAGCAAGAGATGTGCAGCAAGAAACAAAACGAAGTACAGAAAGAAGGAACAGAGGTGCAGAAAGAGGCAACAGGGGTGAAGAAAGAGGGAAGAGGGTGGAGAAAGAGGCAAGAGGTGCAGAAAGAAGCAAGAGAGCTGCAGAAAGAAACAAAAGAAGTGCAGAAAGAAGGAACAGAGGTGCAGAAAGAGGCAAGAGGGTGCAGAAAGAGGCAAAGAGAGGTGCAGAAAGAAGCAAGAGAAGTGCAGAAAGAAGCAACAGAGGTACAGAAAGAGGCAAGAGGGGTGCAGAAAGAGGGAAGATGGATGCAGAAAGAGCACGAGGTGTGCAGAAAGAAGCAAGAGAGGTGCAGAAAGAAACAAAAGAAGTGCAGAAAGAAGGAACAGAGGTGCAGAAAGAGGCAACAGGGGTGCAGAAAGAGGGATAGATGGGTGCAGAAAGAGGCACGAGGGGTACAGAAAGAAGCAAGAGAGTTGCAGAAAGAAGCAAAAGAAGTGCAGAAAGAAGGAACAGAGGTGCAGAAAGAGGGAAGAGGGGTGTAGAAAGAGGCAAGAGGGGTGCAGAAAGAAGCAAGAGAGGTGCAGAAAGAAGCAACAGAGGTGCAGAAAGAGGCAAGAGAGGTAGCAGAAAGAGACAAGAGAAGTGCAGAAAGAAGCAACAGAGAGTGCAGAAAGAGGGAAGAGGGGTGGAGAAAGAGGCAAGAGGGGTGCAGAAAGAAGCAAGAGAGGTGCAGAAAGAAACAAAGAAGTGCAGAAAGAAGGAACAGAGGTGCAGAAAGAGGCAAGAGGGTGCAGAAAGAGGAAGAGGGATGCAGAAAGAGGCAAGAGGAGTGCAGAAAGAGGGAAGAGGGTGCAGAAAGAGGCACGAGGGTGCAGAAAGAAGCAAGAGAGGTGCAGAAAGAAGCAAGAGAAGTGCAGAAAGAAGCAACAGAGATGCAGAAAGAGGGAAGAGGGTGGAGAAAGAGGCAAGAGGGATGCAGAAAAAGCAAGAGAGGTGCAGAAAGAAACAAAAGAAGTGCTGAAAGAAGGAACAGAGGTGCAGAAAGAGGCAAGAGGGGTGCAGAAAGACGGGACAGAGGGTGCAGAAAGAAGCAAGAGAAGTGCAGAAAGAAGCAACAGAGGTGCAGAAAGAGGGATGAGGAGTGGAGAAAGAGGCAAGAGAAGTGCAGAAAGAAGCAACAGAGATGCAAAAAGAGGAACAGGGTGAGAAAGTGGCAAGAAGGTGCAGAAAGAAGCAAGAGAGGTGCAGAAAGAGGCAAGAGGGGTGCAGAAAGAGGGAAGAGGGGTGCAGAAAGAAGCACGAGTGGTGCAGAAAGAAGCAAGAGAGGTGCAGAAAGAAGCAAGAGAAGTGCAGAAAGAAGCAACAGAGAGTGCAGAAAGAGGCAAGAGGGGTGCAAAAAGAGGGAAGAGGGGTGCAGAAAGAGGCATGCAGAGGTGCAGAAAGAAGCAAGAGATGTGCAGAAAGAAACAAAAGAAGTGCAGAAAGAAGGAACAGAGGTGCAGAAAGAGGCAACAGGGGTGCAGAAAGAGAGAAGAGGGTGCAGAAAGAGGCAAGGGGTGCAGAAAGAAGCAAGAGAGCTGCAGAAAGAAACAAAAGAAGTGCAGAAAGAAGGAAACAGAGGTGCAGAAAGAGGCAAGAGGGGTGCAGAAAGAGGCAAAAGGAGTGCAGAAAGAAGCAGAGAGGTGCAGAAAGAAAGAAAAGAAGTGCAGAAAGAAGGAACAGAGGTACAGAAAGAGGCAAGAGGGGTGCAGAAAGAGGGAAGAGGGTGCAGAAAGAGGCACGAGGAGTGCAGAAAGAAGCAAGAGAAGTGCAGAAAGAAGCAACAGAGGTACAGAAAGAGGAAAGAGGGTGGAGAAAGAGGTAAGAGGGTGCAGAAAGAAGCAAGAGAGGTGCAGAAAGAAACAAAAGAAGTGCAGAAAGAAGGAACAGAGGTGCAGAAAGAGGCAGGAGGGGTGCAGAAAGAGGGAAGAGGTATGCAGAAAGAGACAAGAGGAGTTGCAGAAAGAGGGATGAGGGGTGCAGAAAGAGGCACGAGGGGTACAGAAAGAAGCAAGAGAGGTGCAGAAAGAAGCAAGAGAAGTGCAGAAAGAAGCAAACAGAGATGCAGAAAGAGGGAAGAGGGGTGGAGAAAGAGGCAAGAGGGTACAGAAAGAAACAAGAGAGGTGCAGAAAGAAACAAAAGAAGTGCTGAAAGAAGGAACAGAGGTGCAGAAAGAGGCAAGAGGGGTACAGAAAGAGGCAAGAGGGGTGCAGAAAGAGGCACTAGGGGTGCAGAAAGAAGCAAGAGGAGTGCAGAAAGAAGCAAGAGAGTTGAAGAAAGAGGCAAGAGGGGTGCAGAAAGAGGGAAGAAGGGTGCAGAAAGAAGCAAGAGTGGTGCAGAAAGAAGCAAGAGAGGTGCAGAAAGAAGCAAGAGTAGTGCAGAAAGAAGCAACAGAGGTGCAGAAAGAGGCAAGAGGGGTGCAGAAAGAGGGAAGAGGGTGCAGAAAGAGGCACGAGGGGTGCAGAAAGAAGCAAGAGATGTGCAGCAAGAAGCAAAAGAAGTACAGAAAGAAGGAACAGAGGTGCAGAAAGAGGCAAGAGGGTGCAGAAAGAGGGAAGAGGGTGCAGAAAGAGGCACGAGGGTGCAGAAAGAAGCAAGAGATGTGCAGAAAGAAACAAAAGAAGTACAGAAAGAAGGAACAGAGGTGCAGAAAGAGGCAACAGGGGTGAAGAAAGAGGGAAGAGGGTGGAGAAAGAGGCAAGAGGATGCAGAAAGAAGCAAGAGAGCTGCAGAAAGAAACAAAAGAAGTGCAGAAAGAAGGAACAGAGGTGCAGAAAGAGGCAAGAGGGGTGCAGAAAGAGGCAAGAGGTGCAGAAAGAAGCAAGAGAGTGCAGAAAGAGCAACAGAGGTGCAGAAAGAGGCAAGAGGGGTGCAGAAAGAGGCACGAGGGTGCAGAAAGAAGCAAGAGAGTGCAGAAAGAAACAAAAGTGCAGAAAGAAAGAACAGAGGTGCAGAAAGAGACAATAGGGGTGCAGAAAGAGGGTGGATGGGTGGAGAAAGAGGCAAGCTGGTACAGAAAGAAGCAAGAGAGGTGCAGAAAGAAACAAAAGAAGTGCAGAAAGAAGGAACAGAGGTGCAGAACAGGCAAGGAGGTGCGGAAAGAGGACAGGTGCAGAAAGAGGCAAGAGAGGTGCAGAAAGAAGCAAGAGAGGTGCAGAAAGAAGCTGAACAGAGGTGCAGAAAGAGGCAAGAGAGGGTGGAGAAAGAGGCAAGAGAGGTGCAGAAAGAAGCAAGAGACGTGCAGAAAGAAACAAAAGAAGTGCAGAAAGAAGGAACAGAGGTGCAGAAAGAGGCAAGAGGGGTGCAGAAAGAGCGAAGAGGGATGCAGAAAGAGGCAAGAGGAGTTCAGAAAGAGGGATGAGGGGTGCAGAAAGAGGCACGAAGGGTACAGAAAGAAGCAAGAGAGACGTAGAAAGAAGCAAGAGAAGTGCATAAAGAAGCAAACAGAGATGCAGAAAGAGGGAAGTGGGTGGAGAAAGAGGCAAGAGGGATACAGAAAGAAACAAGAGAGGTGCAGAAAGAAACAAAAGAAGTGCTGAAAGAAGGAACAGAGGTGCAGAAAGAGGCAAGAGGGGTGCAGAAGGAGGGAAGAGGGGTGGAGAAAGAGGCAAGATGGGTGCAGAGAGAAACAAGAAGTGCAGAAAGAAGGAACAGAGGTGCAGAAAGAGGCAAGAGGGGTGCAGAAAGAGGGAAGAGAGGTGCAGAAAGAGGCAAGAGGGGTGCAGAAAGAAGCAAGAGAGGTGCAGAAAGAAGCAAGAGAAGTGTAGAAAGAAGCAACAGAGATGCAGAAAGAGGGAAGTGGGGTGGAGAAAGAGGCAAGAGGATGCAGAAAGAAGCAAGAGAGGTGCAGAAAGAAACAAAAGAAGTGCAGAAAGAAGGAACAGAGGTGCAGAAAGAGGCAAGAGGGGTGCAGAAAGAGGGAAGAGAGGTGTGAAAGAGGCACTAGGGGTGCAGAAAGAAGCAAGAGGGTGCAGAAAGAAGCAAGAGAGTTGCAGAAAGAAACAAAAGAGAGGTACAGAAAGAGAGGAACAGAGGTGCAGAAAGAGGCAAGAGGGGTGCAGAAAGAGGGAAGAGGGGTGCAGAAAGAGGCAAGAGGGTTGCAGAAAGAAGGAACAGAGGTGCAGAAAGAAGCAAGAGAAGTGCAGAAAGAAGGCAACAGAGGTGCAGAAAGAGGCATGAGGTGCAGAAAGAAGGCAAGAGAAGTGCAGAAAGAAGCAACAGAGGTGCAGAAAGAGGGAACAGGGGTGAGAAAGAGGAAAGAGGGTGCAGAAAGAAGCAAGAGAGGTGCAGAAAGAGGCAAGAGAGGTGCAGAAAGAGGCAAGAGGGGTGCAGAAAGAAGCAACAGAGGTGCAGAAAGAAGCAAGAGAGGTGCAGAAAGAAGCAAGAGGAGTGCAGAAAGAAGCAACAGAGGTGCAGAAAGAAGCAAGAGAGGTGCAGAAAGAGGGAAGAGGGGTGCAGAAAGAGGCACGTGGTGTGCAGAAAGAAGCAAGAGATGTGCAGAAAGAAACAAAAGAAGTTGCAGAAAGAAAGAACAGAGGTGCAGAAAGAGACAACAGAGGTGCAGAAAGAGGGAGGATGGGTGGAGAAAGAGGCAAGCGGGTACAGAAAGAAGCAAGAGAGTTGCAGAAAGAAACAAAAGAAGTGCAGAAAGAAGGAACAGAGGTGCAGAACGAAGCAAAGGGGTGCAGGAAAGAGGGTGTGAAAGAGGCACGAAGGGTGCAGAAAGAAGCAAGAGAGGTGGAGAAAGAAGCAACAGAGGTACAGAAAGAGGAAGAGAGGTAGAAAAAGAGACAAGAGAAGTGCAGAAAGAAGACAAGCAAAGAGGCAGAAAGGGAGAAGAGGGTGGAGAAAGAGGCAAGAGGGGTGCAGAAAGAAGCAAGAGAGGTGCAGAAAGAAACAAATGAAGTGCAGAAAGAAGGAACAGAGGTGCAGAAAGAGGCAAGAGGGTGCAGAAAGAGGGAAGAGGTATGCAGAAAGAGGCAAGAGGAGTTCAGAAAGAGGGATGAGGGTGCAGAAAGAGGCACGAGGGTAACGAAAGAAGCAAGAGAGATGCAGAAAGAAGCAAGAGAAATGCAGAAAGAAGAAACAGAGATGCAGAAAGGGGGAAGTGGGATGGAGAAAGAGGCAAGAGGGATACAGAAAGAAACAAGAGAGGTGCAGGAAAGAAACAAAGAAGTGCTGAAAGAATGAAACAGATGTGCAGAAAGAGGCAAGAGGGTGCAGAAAGACGGGACAGAGGTGCAGAAAGAAGCAAGAGAAGTCCAGAAAGAAGCAACAGAGGTGCAGAAAGAGGGATGAGGGGTGGAGAAAGAGGCAAGATAAGTGCAGAAAGAAGCAACAGAGATGCAAAAAGAGGGAACAGGGGTGGAGAAAGTGGCAAGAGGGGTGCAGAAAGAAGGAAGAGAGATGCAGAAAGAAGCAAGAGAGGTGCAGAAAGAGGGAAGAGGGGTGCAGAAAGAGGCAACGAGTGGTGCAGAAAGAAGCAAGAGAGGTGCAGAAAGAAGCAAGAGTAGTGCAGAAAGAAGCAAGAGTGGTGCAGAAGAGGCAAGAGGGTGCAAAAGAGGGAAGAGAGGTGCAGAAAGAGGCATGCGAGGTGCAGAAAGCAGCAAGAGATGTGCAGAAAGAAACAAAAGAAGTGCAGAAAGAAGGAACAGAGGTGCAGAAAGAGGCAACAGGGGTGAAGAAAGAGAGAAGAGGGTTGCAGAAAGAGGCAAGAGGGTGCAGAAAGAAGCAAGAGAGCTGTAGAAAGAAACAAAAGAAGTGCAGAAAGAAGGAACAGAGGTGCAGAAAGAGGCAAGAGGGGTGCAGAAAGAGGCAAAGAGGGTGCAGAAAGAAGCAGAGAGGTGCAGAAAGAAAGAAAAGAAGTGCAGAAAGAAGGAACAGAGGTACAGAAAGAGGCAAGAGGGGTGCAGAAATAGGGAAGAGGATGATGAAAGAGGCACGAGAAGTGCAGAAAGAAGCAAGAGGAGTGCAGAAAGAAGCAACAGAGGTACAGAAAGAGGAAAGAGGGGTGGAGAAAGAGGCAAGAGGGGTGCAGAAAGAAGCAAGAGAGGTGCAGAAAGAAACAAAAGAAGTGCAGAAAGAAGGAACAGAGGTGCAGAAAGAGGCAGGAGGGGTGCAGAAAGAGGGAAGAGGTATGCAGAAAGAGGCAAGAGGAGTTCAGAAAGAGGGATCAGAGGTGCAGAAAGAGGCACGAGGGTACGAAAGAAGCAGAGAGATGTAGAAAGAAGCAAGAGAAATGCATAAAGAAGAAACAGAGATGCAGAAAGGGGAAGTGGGGTGGAGAAAGAGGCAAGAGGGCACATGAAGAAACAAGAGAGGTGCAGAAAGAAACAAAAGAAGTGCTGAAAGAAGGAACAGAGGTGCAGAAAGAGGCAAGAGGGGCAGCAGAAAGAGGGAAGAGGGTGCAGAAAGAGGCACGAGGGGTGCAGAAAGAAGCAAGAGAAGTGCAGAAAGAAGCAAGAGAGTGTGCAGAAAGAGGTAAGAGGGGTGCAGAAAGAGGGAAGAAGGGTGCAGAAAGAAGCATGAGAGGTGCAGAAAGAAGCAAGAGAGGTGCAGAAAGAAGCAAGAGTAGTACAGAAAGAAGCAACAGAGGTGCAGAAAGAGGCAAGAGGGGTGCAGAAAGAGGGAAGAGGGGTGTAGAAAGAGGCACGAGGGGTGCAGAAAGTAGAGACATGCAGAAAGAAACAAAAGAAGTACAGAAAGAAGGAACAGAGGTGCAGAAAGAGGCAACAGGGGTGAAGAAAGAGGGAAGAGGGTGGAGAAAGAGGCAAAGGGATGCAGAAAAAGCAAGAGAGCTGCAGAAAGAAACAAAAGAAGTGCAGAAAGAAGGAACAGAGGTGCAGAAAGAGGCAAGAGGGGTGCAGAAAGAGGCAAAAGGGTGCAGAAAGAAGCAAGAGGAGATGCAGAAAGAAGCAACAGAGGTGCAGAAAGAGGCAAGAGGGGTGCATAAAGAGGCACGAGGGTGCAGAAAGAAGCAAGAGATGTGCAGAAAGAAACAAAGAGTGCAGAAAGAAAGCAACAGAGGTGCAGAAAGAGACAACAGGGTGCATAAAGAGGGTGGATGGTGGAGAAAGAGGCAAGCGGGTACAGAAAGAAGCAAGAGAGCTGCAGAAAGAAACAAAAGAAGTGCAGAAAGAAGGAACAGAGGTGCAGTATGAGCAAGGGGGTGCGGAAACAGGTGATAGAAAGAGGCAACGAGGGTACAGAAAGAAGCAAGAGAGGTGCAGAAAGAAGCAAACAGAGGTGCAGAAAGAGGAAAGAGGGGTGGAGAAAGAGGCAAGAGGGGTGCAGAAAGAAGCAAGAGACGTGCAGAAAGAAACAAAAGAAGTGCAGAAAGAAGGAACAGAGGTGCAGAAAGAGGCAGGAGAGGTGCAGAAAGAGCGAAGAGGTATGCAGAAAGAGGCAAGAGGAGTTCAGAAAGAGGGATGAGGGTGCAGAAAGAGGCACGAAGGGTATCAGAAAGAAGCATAGAGAGACGTAGAAAGAAGCAAGAGAAATGCATAAAGAAGAAACAGAGATGCAGAAAGGGGAAGTGGGTGGAGAAAGAGGCAAGAGGGATACAGAAAGAAACAAGAGAGGTGCAGAAAGAAACAAAAGAAGTGCTGAAAGAAGGAACAGAGGTGCAGAAAGAGGCAAGAGGGGTGCAGAAAGAGGAAGAGGGGTGTTAAAGAGGCACTAGGGGTGCAGAAAGAAGCAAAAGAGTGCAGAAAGAAGGAACAGAGGTTCAGAAAGAGGCAAGAGAGGTGCAGAAAGAGGGATGAGGGGTGCAGAAAGAGGCACGAGGGGCACAGAAAGAAGCAAGAGAGATGCAGAAAGAGGCAAGAGAAATGTATAAAGAAGCAACAGAGATGCAGAAAGAGGGAAGAGGGGTGGAGAAAGAGGCAAGAGGGATGCAGAAAGAAACAAGAGAGGTGCAGAAAGAAACAAAAGAAGTGCTGAAAGAAGGAACAGAGGTGCAGAAAGAGGCAAGAGAGTGCAGAAAGAGGGAAGAGGGGTGTAAAAGAGGCAACTAGGGGTGCAGAAAGAAGCAAGAGGCTGCAGAAAGAAGCAAGAGAGTTGCAGAAAGAAACAAAAGAAGCTACAGAAAGGAGGAACAGAGGTGCAGAAAGAGGCAAGAGGGGTGCAGAAAGAGGGAAGAGGGGTGCAGAAACAGGCACAAGGGTTGCAGAAAGAAGGGACAGAGGTGCAGAAAGAAGCAAGAGAAGTGCAGAAAGAAGCAACAGAGGTGCTGAAAGAGGAGTGAGGCACAGAAAAAGAGGCAAGAGAAGTGCAGAAAGAAGCAACAGAGATGCAAAAAGAGGAACAGGGGTGGAGAAAGTGGAAAGAGGGGTGCAGAAAGAAGCAAGAGAGTGCAGAAAGAGGCAAGAGGGGTGCAGAAAGAGGAAGAGAGGTGCAGAAAGAAGCAACAAGTGGTGCAGAAAGAAGCAAGAGAGGTGCAGAAAGAAGCAAGAGTAAGTACAGAAAGAAGCAAACAGAGGTGCAGAAAGAGGCAAGAGGGGTGCAGAAAGAGGGAAGAGGGTGCAGAAAGAGGCACGTGGTGTGCAGAAAGAAGCAAGAGATGTGCAGAAAGAAACAAAAGTAGTTCAGAAAGAAAGAACAGAGGTGCAGAAAGAGACAACAGAGGTGCAGAAAGAGGGTGGATGGGTGGAGAAAGAGGCAAGCGGGTACAGAAAGAAGCAAGAGAGTTGCAGAAAGAAACAAAAGAAGTGCAGAAAGAAGGAACAGAGGTGCAGGACAAAGCAAAGGGGGTGCGGAAAAGGGTGTGAAAGAGGCACGAGGGTGCAGAAAGAAGCAAGAGAGGTGGAGAAAGAAGCAACAGAGGTACAGAAAGAGGAAAGAGAGGTAGAAAAAGAGACAAGAGAAGTGCAGAAAGAAGCAAACAAAGAGGCAGAAAGGGAAGAGGGGTGGAGAAAGAGGCAAGAGGGGTGCAGAAAGAAGCAAGAGAGGTGCAGAAAGAAACAAATGAAGTGCAGAAAGAAGGAACAGAGGTGCAGAAAGAGGCAGGAGGGTGCAGAAAGAGGGAAGAGGTATGCAGAAAGAGGCAAGAGGAGTTCAGAAAGAGGGATGAGGGGTGAAGAAAGAGGCACGAGGGTATCGAAAGAAGCAAGAGAGATGTAGAAAGAAGCAAGAGAAATGCAGAAAGAAGAAACAGAGATGCAGAAAGGGGGAAGTGGGGTGGAGAAAGAGGCAAGAGGGATACAAAAGAAGCAAGAGAGGTGCAGAAAGAAACAAAAGAAGTGCTGAAAGAATGAACAGATATGCAGAAAGAGGCAAGAGGGGTGCAGAAAGACGGGGCAGAGATGCAGAAAGAAGCAAGAGAAGTCCAGAAAGAAGCAACAGAGGTGCAGAAAGAGGGATGAGGGTGGAAAAAGAGGCAAGATAAGTGCAGAAAGAAGCAACAGAGATGCAAAAAGGGGAACAGGGGTGGAGAAAGTGGCAAGAGGGTGCAGAAAGAAGCAAGAGAGGTGCAGAAAGAGGCAAGAGGGGTGCAGAAAGAGGGAAGAGGGGTGCAGAAAGAAGCACGAGTGGTGCAGAAAGAAGCCAGAGAGGTGCAGAAAGAAGCAAGAGTAGTGCAGAAATAAGCAAGAGTTGTGCAGAAAGAGGCAAGAGGGGTGCAAAAAGAGGGAAGAGGGGTGCAGAAAGAGGCATGCGGGGTGCAGAAAGAAGCAAGAGATGTGCAGCAAGAAACAAAAGAAGTGCAGAAAGAAGGAATAGAGGTGCAGAAAGAGGCAACAGGGGTGAAGAAAGAGAGAAGAGGGTTGCAGAAAGAGGCAAAGGGGTGCAGAAAGAAGCAAGAGAGCTGTAGAAAGAAACAATAGAAGTGCAGAAAGAAGGAACAGAGGTGCAGAAAGAGGCAAGAGGGGTGCAGAAAGAGGCAAAAGGGGTGCAGAAAGAAGCGAGAGGTGCAGAAAGAAAGAAAAGAAGTGCAGAAAGAAGGAACAGAGGTACAGAAAGAGGCAAGAGGGGTGCACAAATAGGGAAGAGGAGTGTGAAACAGGCACGAGAAGTGCAGAAAGAAGCAAGAGGAGTGCAGAAAGAAGCAACAGAGGTACAGAAAGAGGAAAGAGGGGTGGAGAAAGAGGTAAGAGGGGTGCAGAAAGAAGCAAGAGAGGTGCATAAAGAAACAAAAGAAGTGCAGAAAGAAGGAACAGAGGTGCAGAAAGAGGCAGGAGGGGTGCAGAAAGAGGGAAGAGGTATGCAGAAAGAGACAAGAGGAGTTCAGAAAGAGGGATCAGGGGTGCAGAAAGAGGCACGAGGGGTATCGAAAGAAGCAAGAGAGATGTAGACAGAAGCAAGAGAAATGCATAAAGAAGAAACAGAGATGCAGAAAGGGGGAAGTGGGGTGGAGAAAGAGGCAAGAGGGCTACATGAAGAAACAAGAGAGGTGCAGAAAGAAACAAAAGAAGTGCTGAAAGAAGGAACAGAGGTGCAGAAAGAGGCAAGAGGGGTACAGAAAGAGGGAAGAGGGGTGTTAAAGAGGCACTAGGGGTGCAGAAAGAAGCAAGAGGCGTGGAGAAAGAAGCAAGAGAGTTGAAGAAAGAGGTAAGAGGGGTGCAGAAAGAGGGAAGAAGGGTGCAGAAACAAGCATGAGTGGTGCAGAAAGAAGCAAGAGAGGTGCAGAAAGAAGCAAGAGTAGTACAGAAAGAAGCAACAGAGGTGCAGAAAGAGGCAAGAGGGGTGCAAAAAGAGGGAAGAGGGGTGCAGAAAGAGGCACGAGGGGTGCAGAAAGAAGCAAGAGATGTGCAGCAAGAAACAAAAGAAGTACAGAAAGAAGGAACAAAGGTGCAGAAAGAGGCAACAGGGGTGAAGAAAGAGGGAAGAGGGTGGAGAAAGAGGCAAGGGGATGCAGAAAAAAGCAAGAGAGCTGCAGAAAAAAACAAAAGAAGTGCAGAAAGAAGGAACAGAGGTGCAGAAAGAGGCAAGAGGGGTGCAGAAAGAGGCAAAAGGGGTGCAGAAAGAAGCAAGAGGAGTGCAGAAAAAAGCAACAGAGGTGCAGAAAGAGGCAAGAGGGGTGCAGAAAGAGGCACGTGGGGTGCAGAAAGAAGCAAGAGATGTGCAGAAAGAAACAAAAATGCAGAAAGAAAGAACAGAGGTGCAGAAAGAGACAACAGGGGTGCATAAAGAGGGTGGATGGGTAGAGAAAGAGGCAAGCGGGTACAGAAAGAAGCAAGAGAGCTGCAGAAAGAAACAAAAGAAGTGCAGAAAGAAGGAACAGAGGTGCAGTACGAAGCAAGGGGGGTGCGGGAAAAGGGGTGTGAAAGAGGCACGAAGGGTACAGAAAGAAGCAAGAGAGGTGCAGAAAGAAGCAACAGAGGTACAGAAAGAGGAAAGAGGGTGGAGAAAGAGGCAAGAGGGGTGCAGAAAGAAGCAAGAGACGTGCAGAAAGAAACAAAAGAAGTGCAGAAAGAAGGAACAGAGGTGCAGAAAGAGGCAGGAGGGTGCAGAAAGAGCGAAGAGGTATGCAGAAAGAGGCAAGAGGAGTTCAGAAAGAGGGATGAGGGGTGCAGAAAGAGGCACGAAGGGTATCGAAAGAAGCATGAGAGACGTAGAAAGAAGCTAGAGAAATGCATAAAGAAGAAACAGAGATGCAGAAAGGGGAAGTGGGTGGAGATAGAGGCAAGAGGGATACAGAAAGAAACAAGAGAGGTGCAGAAAGAAACAAAAGAAGTGCTGAAAGAAGGAACAGAGGTGCAGAAAGAGGCAAGAGGGGTGCAGAAAGAGGGAAGAGGGGTGTTAAAGAGGCACTAGGGTGCGGAAAGAAACAAAAAAAAGTGCAGAAAGAAGGAACAGAGGTTCAGAAGGAGGCAGGAGGGGTGCAGAAAGAGGGATGAGGGTGCAGAAAGAGGCACGAGGGGCACAGAAAGAAGCAAGAGAGATGCAGAAAGAGGCAAGAGAAATGTATAAAGAAGCAACAGAGATGCAGAAAGGGGGAAGTGGGGTGGAGAAAGAGGCAAGAGGGATACAGAAAGAAACAAGAGAGGTGCAGAAAGAAACAAAAGAAGTGCTGAAAGAAGGAACAGAGGTGCAGAAAGAGGCAAGAGGGGTGCAGAAAGAGGGAAGAGGGGTGTTAAAGAGGCACTAGGGGTCCAGAAAGAAGCAAGAGGCGTGCAGAAAGAAGCAAGAGAGTTGCAGAAAGAAACAAAAGAAGTACAGAAAGGAGGAACAGAGGTGCAGAAAGAGGCAAGAGGGGTGCAGAAAGAGGGAAGAGGGGTGCAGAAACAGGCACAAGGGTTGCAGAAAGAAGGGACAGAGGTGCAGAAAGAAGCAAGAGAAGTGCAGAAAGAAGCAACAGAGGTGCTGAAAGAGGGGTGAGGCACAGAAAAAGAGGCAAGAGAAGTGCAGAAAGAAGCAACAGAGATGCAAAAAGAGGGAACAGGGGTGGAGAAAGTGGAAAGAGGGGTGCAGAAAGAAGCAAGAGAGGTGCAGAAAGAGGCAAGAGGGGTGCAAAAAGAGGGGAGAGGGGTGCAGAAAGAAGCACAAGTGGTGCAGAAAGAAGCAAGGGAGGTGCAGAAAGAAGCAAGAGTAGTACAGAAAGAAGCAACAGAGGTGTAGAAAGAAGCAAGAGGGGTGCAAAAAGAGGGAAGAGGGGTGCAGAAAGAGGCACGTGGTGTGCAGAAAGAAGCAAGAGATGTGCAGAAAGAAACAAAAGAAGTTCAGAAAGAAAGAACAGAGGTGCAGAAAGAGACAACAGGGGTGCAGAAAGAGGGTGGATGGGTGGAGAAAGAGGCAAGCGGGTACAGAAAGAAGCAAGAGAGTTGCAGAAAGAAACAAAAGAAGTGCAGAAAGAAGGAACAGAGGTGCAGGACGAAGCAAAGGGGGTGCGGGAAAAGGGGTGTGAAAGAGGCACGAAGGGTGCAGAAAGAAGCAAGAGAGGTGGAGAAAGAAGCAACAGAGGTACAGAAAGAGGAAAGAGAGGTAGAAAAAGAGACAAGAGAAGTGCAGAAAGAAGCAACAAAGAGGCAGAAAGGGGAAGAGGGGTGGAGAAAGAGGCAAGAGGGGTGCAGAAAGAAGCAAGAGAGGTGCAGAAAGAAACAAATGAAGTGCAGAAAGAAGGAACAGAGGTGCAGAAAGAGGCAGGAGGGGTGCAGAAAGAGGGAAGAGGTATGCAGAAAGAGGCAAGAGGAGTTCAGAAAGAGGGATGAGGGGTGCAGAAAGAGGCACGAGGGGTATCGAAAGAAGCAAGAGAGATGTAGAAAGAAGCAAGAGAAATGCAGAAAGAAGAAACAGAGATGCAGAAAGGGGGAAGTGGGGTGGAGAAAGAGGCAAGAGGGATACAAAAAAAAACAAGAGAGGTGTGGAAAGAAACAAAAGAAGTGCTGAAAGAATGAACAGATGTGCAGAAAGAGGCAAGAGGGGTGCAGAAAGACGGGACAGAGGTGCAGAAAGAAGCAAGAGAAGTCCAGAAAGAAGCAACAGAGGTGCAGAAAGAGGGATGAGGGGTGGAAAAAGAGGCAAGATAAGTGCAGAAAGAAGCAACAGAGATGCAAAAAGGGGGAACAGGGGTGGAGAAAGTGGCAAGAAGGGTGCAGAAAGAAGCAAGAGAGGTGCAGAAAGAGGCAAGAGGGGTGCAGAAAGAGGGAAGAGGGGTGCAGAAAGAAGCACGAGTGGTGCAGAAAGAAGCCAGAGAGGTGCAGAAAGAAGCAAGAGTAGTGCAGAAATAAGCAAGAGTTGTGCAGAAAGAGGCAAGAGGGGTGCAAAAAGAGGGAAGAGGGGTGCAGAAAGAGGCATGCAGGGTGCAGAAAGAAGCAAGAGATGTGCAGCAAGAAACAAAAGAAGTGCAGAAAGAAGGAACAGAGGTGCAGAAAGAGGCAACAGGGGTGAAGAAAGAGAGAAGAGGGTTGCAGAAAGAGGCAAGGGGTGCAGAAAGAAGCAAGAGAGCTGTAGAAAGAAACAAAAGAAGTGCAGAAAGAAAGAACAGAGGTGCAGAAAGAGGCAAGAGGGGTGCAGAAAGAGGCAAAAGGGTGCAGAAAGAAGCGAGAGTGCAGAAAGAAAGAAAAGAAGTGCAGAAAGAAGGAACAGAGGTACAGAAAGAGGCAAGAGGGGTGCACAAATAGGGAAGAGGAGTGTGAAACAGGCACGAGAAGTGCAGAAAGAAGCAAGAGGAGTGCAGAAAGAAGCAACAGAGGTACAGAAAGAGGAAAGAGGGGTGGAGAAAGAGGTAAGAGGGTGCAGAAAGAAGCAAGAGAGGTGCATAAAGAAACAAAAGAAGTGCAGAAAGAAGGAACAGAGGTGCAGAAAGAGGCAGGAGGGGTGCAGAAAGAGGGAAGAGGTATGCAGAAAGAGACAAGAGGAGTTCAGAAAGAGGGATCAGGGGTGCAGAAAGAGGCACGAGGGGTATCGAAAGAAGCAAGAGAGATGTAGACAGAAGCAAGAGAAATGCATAAAGAAGAAACAGAGATGCAGAAAGGGGGAAGTGGGGTGGAGAAAGAGGCAAGAGGGCTACATGAAGAAACAAGAGAGTGCAGAAAGAAACAAAAGAAGTGCTGAAAGAAGGAACAGAGGTGCAGAAAGAGGCAAGAGGGGTACAGAAAGAGGGAAGAGGGGTGTTAAAGAGGCACTAGGGGTGCAGAAAGAAGCAAGAGGCGTGGAGAAAGAAGCAAGAGAGTTGAAGAAAGAGGTAAGAGGGGTGCAGAAAGAGGGAAGAAGGGTGCAGAAACAAGCATGAGTGGTGCAGAAAGAAGCAAGAGAGGTGCAGAAAGAAGCAAGAGTAGTGCAGAAAGAAGCAACAGAGGTGCAGAAAGAGGCAAGAGGGGTGCAAAAAGAGGGAAGAGGGGTGCAGAAAGAGGCACGAGGGGTGCAGAAAGAAGCAAGAGATGTGCAGCAAGAAACAAAAGAAGTACAGAAAGAAGGAACAAAGGTGCAGAAAGAGGCAACAGGGGTGAAGAAAGAGGGAAGAGGGTGGAGAAAGAGGCAAGGGGATGCAGAAAAAGCAAGAGAGCTGCAGAAAAAAACAAAAGAAGTGCAGAAAGAAGGAACAGAGGTGCAGAAAGAGGCAAGAGGGTGCAGAAAGAGGCAAAGGGTGCAGAAAGAAGCAAGAGGAGTGCAGAAAAAGCAACAGAGGTGCAGAAAGAGGCAAGAGGGTGCAGAAAGAGGCACGTGGGGTGCAGAAAGAAGCAAGAGATGTGCAGAAAGAAACAAAAGTGCAGAAAGAAAGAACAGAGGTGCAGAAAGAGACAACAGGGGTGCATAAAGAGGGTGGATGGGTAGAGAAAGAGGCAAGCGGGTACAGAAAGAAGCAAGAGAGCTGCAGAAAGAAACAAAAGAAGTGCAGAAAGAAGGAACAGAGGTGCAGTACGAAGCAAGGGGGGTGCGGGAAAAGGGGTGTGAAAGAGGCACGAAGGGTACAGAAAGAAGCAAGAGAGGTGCAGAAAGAAGCAACAGAGGTACAGAAAGAGGAAAGAGGGGTGGAGAAAGAGGCAAGAGGGGTGCAGAAAGAAGCAAGAGACGTGCAGAAAGAAACAAAAGAAGTGCAGAAAGAAGGAACAGAGGTGCAGAAAGAGGCAGGAGGGGTGCAGAAAGAGCGAAGAGGTATGCAGAAAGAGGCAAGAGGAGTTCAGAAAGAGGGATGAGGGGTGCAGAAAGAGGCACGAAGGGTATCGAAAGAAGCATGAGAGACGTAGAAAGAAGCTAGAGAAATGCATAAAGAAGAAACAGAGATGCAGAAAGGGGGAAGTGGGGTGGAGATAGAGGCAAGAGGGATACAGAAAGAAACAAGAGAGGTGCAGAAAGAAACAAAAGAAGTGCTGAAAGAAGGAACAGAGGTGCAGAAAGAGGCAAGAGGGGTGCAGAAAGAGGGAAGAGGGGTGTTAAAGAGGCACTAGGGGTGCAGAAAGAAACAAAAAAAAGTGCAGAAAGAAGGAACAGAGGTTCAGAAGGAGGCAGGAGGGGTGCAGAAAGAGGGATGAGGGGTGCAGAAAGAGGCACGAGGGGCACAGAAAGAAGCAAGAGAGATGCAGAAAGAGGCAAGAGAAATGTATAAAGAAGCAACAGAGATGCAGAAAGGGGGAAGTGGGGTGGAGAAAGAGGCAAGAGGGATACAGAAAGAAACAAGAGAGGTGCAGAAAGAAACAAAAGAAGTGCTGAAAGAAGGAACAGAGGTGCAGGAAGAGGCAAGAGGGGTCAGAAAGAGGGAAGAGGGGTGTTAAAGAGGCACTAGGGTCCAGAAAGAAGCAAGAGGCGTGCAGAAAGAAGCAAGAGAGTTGCAGAAAGAAACAAAAAAGTACAGAAAGGAGGAACAGAGGTGCAGAAAGAGGCAAGAGGGGTGCAGAAAGAGGGAAGAGGGGTGCAGAAACAGGCACAAGGGTTGCAGAAAGAAGGGACAGAGGTGCAGAAAGAAGCAAGAGAAGTGCAGAAAGAAGCAACAGAGGTGCTGAAAGAGGGTGAGGCACAGAAAAAGAGGCAAGAGAAGTGCAGAAAGAAGCAACAGAGATGCAAAAAGAGGGAACAGGGGTGGAGAAAGTGGAAAGAGGGGTGCAGAAAGAAGCAAGAGAGGTGCAGAAAGAGGCAAGAGGGTGCAAAAGAGGGAGAGGGGTGCAGAAAGAAGCACAAGTGGTGCAGAAAGAAGCAAGGGAGGTGCAGAAAGAAGCAAGAGTAGTACAGAAAGAAGCAACAGAGGTGCAGAAAGAAGCAAGAGGGGTGCAAAAAGAGGGAAGAGGGGTGCAGAAAGAGGCACGTGGTGTGCAGAAAGAAGCAAGAGATGTGCAGAAAGAAACAAAAGAAGTTCAGAAAGAAAGAACAGAGGTGCAGAAAGAGACAACAGGGGTGCAGAAAGAGGGTGGATGGGTGGAGAAAGAGGCAAGCGGGTACAGAAAGAAGCAAGAGAGTTGGAGAAAGAAACAAAAGAAGTGCAGAAAGAAGGAACAGAGGTGCAGGACGAAGCAAAGGGGTGCGGAAAAAGGGGTGTAGAAAGAGGCACGAAGGGTGCAGAAAGAAGCAAGAGAGGTGGAGAAAGAAGCAACAGAGGTACAGAAAGAGGAAAGAGAGGTAGAAAAAGAGACAAGAGAAGTGCAGAAAGAAGCAAACAAAGAGGCAGAAAGGGGAAGAGGGTGGAGAAAGAGGCAAGAGGGTGCAGAAAGAAGCAAGAGAGGTGCAGAAAGAAACAAATGAAGTGCAGAAAGAAGGAACAGAGGTGCAGAAAGAGGCAGGAGGGGTGCAGAAAGAGGGAAGAGGTATGCAGAAAGAGGCAAGAGGAGTTCAGAAAGAGGGATGAGGGGTGCAGAAAGAGGCACGAGGGGTATCGAAAGAAGCAAGAGAGATGTAGAAAGAAGCAAGAGAAATGCAGAAAGAAGAAACAGATGCAGAAAGGGGGAAGTGGGGTGGAGAAAGAAGCAACAGAGATGCAGAAAGGGGGAAGTGGGGTGGAGAAAGAGGCAAGAGGGATACAGAAAGAAACAAGAGAGGTGCAGAAAGAAACAAAAGAAGTGCTGAAAGAAGGAACAGAGGTGCAGAAAGAGGCAAGAGGGGTCAGAAAGAGGGAAGAGGGGTGTTAAAGAGGCACTAGGGGTCCAGAAAGAAGCAAGAGGCGTGCAGAAAGAAGCAAGAGAGTTGCAGAAAGAAACAAAAGAAGTACAGAAAGGAGGAACAGAGGTGCAGAAAGAGGCAAGAGGGTGCAGAAAGAGGGAAGAGGGTGCAGAAACAGGCAACAAGGGTTGCAGAAAGAAGGGACAGAGGTGCAGAAAGAAGCAAGAGAAGTGCAGAAAGAAGCAACAGAGGTGCTGAAAGAGGGGTGAGGCACAGAAAAAGAGGCAAGAGAAGTGCAGAAAGAAGCAACAGAGATGCAAAAAGAGGGAACAGGGGTGGAGAAAGTGGAAAGAGGGTGCAGAAAGAAGCAAGAGAGGTGCAGAAAGAGGCAAGAGGGTGCAAAAAGAGGGAGAGGGTGCAGAAAGAAGCACAAGTGGTGCAGAAAGAAGCAAGGGAGGTGCAGAAAGAAGCAAGAGTAGTACAGAAAGAAGCAACAGAGGTGCAGAAAGAGGCAAGAGGGGTGCAAAAAGAGGGGAGAGGGGTGCAGAAAGAGGCACGTGGTGTGCAGAAAGAAGCAAGAGATGTGCAGAAAGAAACAAAAGAAGTTCAGAAAGAAAGAACAGAGGTGCAGAAAGAGACAACAGGGTGCAGAAAGAGGGTGGATGGGTGGAGAAAGAGGCAAGCGGGTACAGAAAGAAGCAAGAGAGTTGCAGAAAGAAACAAAAGAAGTGCAGAAAGAAGGAACAGAGGTGCAGGACGAAGCAAAGGGGGTGCGGGAAAAGGGGTGTGAAAGAGGCACGAAGGGTGCAGAAAGAAGCAAGAGAGGTGGAGAAAGAAGCAACAGAGGTACAGAAAGAGGAAAGAGAGGTAGAAAAGAGACAAGAGAAGTGCAGAAAGAAGCAACAAAGAGGCAGAAAGGGGAAGAGGGTGGAGAAAGAGGCAAGAGGGGTGCAGAAAGAAGCAAGAGAGGTGCAGAAAGAAACAAATGAAGTGCAGAAAGAAGGAACAGAGGTGCAGAAAGAGGCAGGAGGGGTGCAGAAAGAGGGAAGAGGTATGCAGAAAGAGGCAAGAGGAGTTCAGAAAGAGGGATGAGGGTGCAGAAAGAGGCACGAGGGTATCGAAAGAAGCAAGAGAGATGTAGAAAGAAGCAAGAGAAATGCAGAAAGAAGAAACAGAGATGCAGAAAGGGGGAAGTGGGGTGGAGAAAGAGGCAAGAGGGATACAAAAAAAAACAAGAGAGGTGCGGAAAGAAACAAAAGAAGTGCTGAAAGAATGAACAGATGTGCAGAAAGAGGCAAGAGGGTGCAGAAAGACGGGACAGAGGTGCAGAAAGAAGCAAGAGAAGTCCAGAAAGAAGCAACAGAGGTGCAGAAAGAGGGATGAGGGGTGGAAAAAGAGGCAAGAGAAGTGCAGAAAGAAGCAACAGAGATGCAAAAAGGGGGAACAGGGGTGGAGAAAGTGGCAAGAAGGGTGCAGAAAGAAGCAAGAGAGGTGCAGAAAGAGGCAAGAGGGGTGCAGAAAGAGGGTAGAGGGGTGCAGAAAGATGCACGAGTGGTGCAGAAAGAAGCCAGAGAGGTGCAGAAAGAAGCAAGAGTAGTGCAGAAATAAGCAAGAGAGGTACAGAAAGAGGCAAGAGGGGTGCAAAAAGAGGGAAGAGGGGTGCAGAAAGAGGCATGCGGGGTGCAGAAAGAAGCAAGAGATGTGCAGCAAGAAACAAAAGAAGTGCAGAAAGAAGGAACAGAGGTGCAGAAAGAGGCAACAGGGGTGAAGAAAGAGAGAAGAGGGTTGCAGAAAGAGGCAAAGGGGTGCAGAAAGAAGCAAGAGAGCTGTAGAAAGAAACAAAAGAAGTGCAGAAAGAAGGAACAGAGGTGCAGAAAGAGGCAAGAGGGGTGCAGAAAGAGGCAAAAGGGGTGCAGAAAGAAGCGAGAGTTGCAGAAAGAAAGAAAAGAAGTGCAGAAAGAAGGAACAGAGGTACAGAAAGAGGCAAGAGGGGTGCACAAATAGGGAAGAGGAGTGTGAAACAGGCACGAGAAGTGCAGAAAGAAGCAAGAGGAGTGCAGAAAGAAGCAACAGAGGTACAGAAAGAGGAAAGAGGGGTGGAGAAAGAGGTAAGAGGGGTGCAGAAAGAAGCAAGAGAGGTGCAGAAAGAAACAAAAGAAGTGCAGAAAGAAGGAACAGAGGTGCAGAAAGAGGCAGGAGGGGTGCAGAAAGAGGGAAGAGGTATGTAGAAAGAGACAAGAGGAGTTCCGAAAGAGGGATGAGGGGTGCAGAAAGAGGCACGAGGGGTATCGAAAGAAGCAAGAGAGATGTAGAAAGAAGCAAGAGAAATGCATAAAGAAGAAACAGAGATGCAGAAAGGGGGAAGTGGGGTGGAGAAAGAGGCAAGAGGGATACAGAAAGAAACAAGAGAGGTGCAGAAAGAAACAAAAGAAGTGCTGAAAGAAGGAACAGAGGTGCAGAAAGAGGCAAGAGGGGTACAGAAAGAGGGAAGAGGGGTGTTAAAGAGGCACTAGGGGTGCAGAAAGAAGCAAGAGGCGTGTAGAAAGAAGCAAGAGAGTTGAAGAAAGAGGCAAGAGGGGTGCAGAAAGAGGGAAGAAGGGTGCAGAAACAAGCATGAGTGGTGCAGAAAGAAGCAAGAGAGGTGCAGAAAGAAGCAAGAGTAGTACAGAAAGAAGCAACAGAGGTGCAGAAAGAGGCAAGAGGGGTGCAAAAAGAGGGAAGAGGGGTGCAGAAAGAGGCACGAGGGGTGCAGAAAGAAGCAAGAGATGTGCAGCAAGAAACAAAAGAAGTACAGAAAGAAGGAACAAAGGTGCAGAAAGAGGCAACAGGGGTGAAGAAAGAGGGAAGAGGGTGGAGAAAGAGGCAAGGGGATGCAGAAAAAAGCAAGAGAGCTGCAGAAAGAAACAAAAGAAGTGCAGAAAGAAGGAACAGAGGTGCAGAAAGAGGCAAGAGGGTGCAGAAAGAGGCAAAGAGGTGCAGAAAGAAGCAAGAGGAGTGCAGAAAGAAGCAACAGAGGTGCAGAAAGAAGGCAAGAGGGGTGCAGAAAGAGGCATGTGGGGTGCAGAAAGAAGCAAGAGATGTGCAGAAAGAAACAAAAGTGCAGAAAGAAAGAACAGAGGTGCAGAAAGAGACAACAGGGGTGCATAAAGAGGGTGGATGGGTAGAGAAAGAGGCAAGCGGGTACAGAAAGAAGCAAGAGAGCTGCAGAAAGAAACAAAAGAAGTGCAGAAAGAAGGAACAGAGGTGCAGTATGAAGCAAGGGGGGTGCGGGAAACGGGGTGTGAAAGAGGCACGAAGGGTACAGAAAGAAGCAAGAGAGGTGCAGAAAGAAGCAACAGAGTAACAGAAAGAGGAAAGAGGGGTGGAGAAAGAGGCAAGAGGGGTGCAGAAAGAAGCAAGAGACGTGCAGAAAGAAACAAAAGAAGATCAGAAAGAAGGAACAGAGGTGCAGAAAGAGGCAGGAGGGGTGCAGAAAGAGCGAAGAGGTATGCAGAAAGAGGCAAGAGGAGTTCAGAAAGAGGGATGAGGGGTGCAGAAAGAGGCACGAAGGGTATTGAAAGAAGCATGAGAGACGTAGAAAGAAGCTAGAGAAATGCATAAAGAAGAAACAGAGATGCAGAAAGGGGGAAGTGGGGTGGAGATAGAGGCAAGAGGGATACAGAAAGAAACAAGAGAGGTGCAGAAAGAAACAAAAGAAGTGCTGAAAGAAGGAACAGAGGTGCAGAAAGAGGCAAGAGGGGTGCAGAAAGAGGGAAGAGGGGTGTTAAAGAGGCACTAGGGGTGCGGAAAGAAAGAAAAAAAAGTGCAGAAAGAAGGAACAGAGGTTCAGAAGGAGGCAGGAGGGGTGCAGAAAGAGGGATGAGGGGTGCAGAAAGAGGCACGAGGGGCACAGAAAGAAGCAAGAGAGATGCAGAAAGAGGCAAGAGAAATGTATAAAGAAGCAACAGAGATGCAGAAAGGGGGAAGTGGGGTGGAGAAAGAGGCAAGAGGGATACAGAAAGAAACAAGAGAGGTGCAGAAAGAAACAAAAGAAGTGCTGAAAGAAGGAACAGAGGTGCAGAAAGAGGCAAGAGGGGTACAGAAAGAGGGAAGAGGGGTGTTAAAGAGGCACTAGGGGTGCAGAAAGAAGCAAGAGGCGTGTAGAAAGAAGCAAGAGAGTTGCAGAAAGAAACAAAAGAAGTACAGAAAGGAGGAACAGAGGTGCAGAAAGAGGCAAGAGGGGTGCAGAAAGAGGGAAGAGGGGTGCAGAAACAGGCACAAGGGTTGCAGAAAGAAGGGACAGAGGTGCAGAAAGAAGCAAGAGAAGTGCAGAAAGAAGCAACAGAGGTGCTGAAAGAGGGGTGAGGCACAGAAAAAGAGGCAAGAGAAGTGCAGAAAGAAGCAACAAAGATGCAAAAAGAGGGAACAGGGGTGGAGAAAGTGGAAAGAGGGGTGCAGAAAGAAGCAAGAGAGGTGCAGAAAGAGGCAAGAGGGGTGCAAAAAGAGGGGAGAGGGGTGCAGAAAGAAGCACGAGTGGTGCAGAAAGAAGCAAGGGAGGTGCAGAAAGAAGCAAGAGTAGTACAGAAAGGAGCAACAGAGGTGCAGAAAGAAGCAAGAGGGGTGCAAAAAGAGGGAAGAGGGGTGCAGAAAGAGGCACGAGGGGTGCAGAAAGAAGCAAGAGATGTGCAGCAAGAAACAAAAGAAGTACAGAAAGAAGGAACAAAGGTGCAGAAAGAGGCAACAGGGGTGAAGAAAGAGGGAAGAGGGTGGAGAAAGAGGCAAGGGGATGCAGTAAAAAGCAAGAGAGCTGCAGAAAGAAACAAAAGAAGTGCAGAAAGAAGGAACAGAGGTGCAGAAAGAGGCAAGATGGGTGCAGAAAGAGGCAAAAGAGGTGCAGAAAGAAGCAAGGGAGTGCAGAAAGAAGCAACAGAGGTGCAGAAAGAGGCAAGAGGGGTGCAAAAAGAGGGGAGAGGGGTGCAGAAAGAAGCAAGAGATGTGCAGAAAGAAACAAAAGAAGTGCAGAAAGAAAGAACAGAGGTGCAGAAAGAGACAACAGGGGTGCAGAAAGAGGGTGGATGGGTGTTAAAGAGGCACTAGGGGTGCGGAAAGAAACAAAAAAAAGTGCAGAAAGAAGGAACAGAGGTGCAGAAAGAGGCAGGAGGGGTGCAGAAAGAGGGATGAGGGGTGCAGAAAGAGGCACGAGGGGCACAGAAAGAAGCAAGAGAGATGCAGAAAGAGGCAAGAGAAATGTATAAAGAAGCAACAGAGATGCAGAAAGGGGGAAGTGGGGTGGAGAAGGAGGCAAGAGGGATACAGAAAGAAACAAGAGAGGTGCAGAAAGAAACAAAAGAAGTGCTGAAAGAAGGAACAGAGGTGCAGAAAGAGGCAAGAGGGGTGCAGAAAGAGGGAAGAGGGGTGTTAAAGAGGCACTAGGGGTCCAGAAAGAAGCAAGAGGCGTGCAGAAAGAAGCAAGAGAGTTGCAGAAAGAGGCAAGAGGGTGCAGAAAGAGGGAAGAGGGGTGCAGAAAGAAGCACGAGTGGTGCAGAAAGAAGCCAGAGAGGTGCAGAAAGAAGCAAGAGTAGTGCAGAAATAAGCAAGAGAGGTGCAGAAAGAGGCAAGAGGGGTGCAAAAAGAGGGAAGAGGGGTGCAGAAAGAGGCATGCGGGGTGCAGAAAGAAGCAAGAGATGTGCAGCAAGAAACAAAAGAAGTGCAGAAAGAAGGAACAGAGGTGCAGAAAGAGGCAACAGGGGTGAAGAAAGAGAGAAGAGGGTTGCAGAAAGAGGCAAAGGGGTGCAGAAAGAAGCAAGAGAGCTGTAGAAAGAAACAAAAGAAGTGCAGAAAGAAGGAACAGAGGTGCAGAAAGAGGCAAGAGGATGGCAGAAAGAGGCAAAAGGGGTGCAGAAAGAAGCGAGAGGTGCAGAAAGAAAGAAAAGAAGTGCAGAAAGAAGGAACAGAGGTACAGAAAGAGGCAAGAGGGGTGCACAAATAGGGAAGAGGAGTGTGAAACAGGCACGAGAAGTGCAGAAAGAAGCAAGAGGAGTGCAGAAAGAAGCAACAGAGGTACAGAAAGAGGAAAGAGGGGTGGAGAAAGAGGTAAGAGGGGTGCAGAAAGAAGCAAGAGAGGTGCAGAAAGAAACAAAAGAAGTGCAGAAAGAAGGAACAGAGGTGCAGAAAGAGGCAGGAGGGGTGCAGAAAGAGGGAAGAGGTATGCAGAAAGAGGCAAGAGGAGTTCAGAAAGAGGGATGAGGGGTGCAGAAAGAGGCACGAGGGGTATCGAAAGAAGCAAGAGAGATGTAGAAAGAAGCAAGAGAAATGCATAAAGAAGAAACAGAGATGCAGAAAGGGGGAAGTGGGGTGGAGAAAGAGGCAAGAGGGCTACAGAAAGAAACAAGAGAGGTGCAGAAAGAAACAAAAGAAGTGCTGAAAGAAGGAACAGAGGTGCAGAAATAGGCAAGAGGGGTTCAGAAAGAGGGAAGAGGGGTGTTAAAGAGGCACTAGGGGTGCAGAAAGAAGCAAGAGGCGTGTAGAAAGAAGCAAGAGAGTTGAAGAAAGAGGCAAGAGGGGTGCAGAAAGAGGGAAGAAGGGTGCAGAAACAAGCATGAGTGGTGCAGAAAGAAGCAAGAGAGGTGCAGAAAGAAGCAAGAGTAGTACAGAAAGAAGCAACAGAGGTGCAGAAAGAGGCAAGAGGGGTGCAAAAAGAGGAAGAGGGGTACAGAAAGAGGCACGAGGGTGCAGAAAGAAGCAAGAGATGTGCAGCAAGAAACAAAAGAAGTACAGAAAGAAGGAACAAAGGTGCAGAAAGAGGCAACAGGGGTGAAGAAAGAGGGAAGAGGGTGGAGAAAGAGGCAAGGGGATGCAGAAAAAGCAAGAGAGCTGCAGAAAAAAACAAAGAAGTGCAGAAAGAAGGAACAGAGGTGCAGAAAGAGGCAAGAGGGGTGCAGAAAGAGGCAAAAGGGTGCAGAAAGAAGCAAGAGGAGTGCAGAAAAAGCAACAGAGGTGCAGAAAGAGGCAAGAGGGGTGCAGAAAGAGGCATGTGGGGTGCAGAAAGAAGCAAGAGATGTGCAGAAAGAAACAAAAGTGCAGAAAGAAAGAACAGAGGTGCAGAAAGAGACAACAGGGGTGCATAAAGAGGGTGGATGGGTAGAGAAAGAGGCAAGCGGGTACAGAAAGAAGCAAGAGAGCTGCAGAAAGAAACAAAAGAAGTGCAGAAAGAAGGAACAGAGGTGCAGTACGAAGCAAGGGGGGTGCGGGAAAAGGGGTGTGAAAGAGGCACGAAGGGTGCAGAAAGAAGCAAGAGAGGTGCAGAAAGAAGCAACAGAGGTACAGAAAGAGGAAAGAGGGGTGGAGAAAGAGGCAAGAGGGGTGCAGAAAGAAGCAAGAGACGTGCAGAAAGAAACAAAAGAAGATCAGAAAGAAGGAACAGAGGTGCAGAAAGAGGCAGGAGGGGTGCAGAAAGAGCGAAGAGGTATGCAGAAAGAGGCAAGAGGAGTTCAGAAAGAGGGATGAGGGGTGCAGAAAGAGGCACGAAGGGTATCAAAAGAAGCATGAGAGACGTAGAAAGAAGCTAGAGAAATGCATAAAGAAGAAACAGAGATGCAGAAAGGGGAAGTGGGGTGGAGATAGAGGCAAGAGGGATACAGAAAGAAACAAGAGAGGTGCAGAAAGAAACAAAAGAAGTGCTGAAAGAAGGAACAGAGGTGCAGAAAGAGGCAAGAGGGGTGCAGAAAGAGGGAAGAGGGGTGTTAAAGAGGCACTAGGGGTGCAGAAAGAAACAAAAAAAAGTGCAGAAAGAAGGAACAGAGGTTCAGAAGGAGGCAGGAGGGGTGCAGAAAGAGGGATGAGGGGTGCAGAAAGAGGCACGAGGGGCACAGAAAGAAGCAAGAGAGATGCAGAAAGAGGCAAGAGAAATGTATAAAGAAGCAACAGAGATGCAGAAAGGGGGAAGTGGGGTGGAGAAAGAGGCAAGAGGGATACAGAAAGAAACAAGACAGGTGCAGAAAGAAACAAAAGAAGTGCTGAAAGAAGGAACAGAGGTGCAGAAAGAGGCAAGAGGGGTGCAGAAAGAGGGAAGAGGGGTGTTAAAGAGGCACTAGGGGTCCAGAAAGAAGCAAGAGGCGTGCAGAAAGAAGCAAGAGAGTTGCAGAAAGAAACAAAAGAAGTACAGAAAGGAGGAACAGAGGTGCAGAAAGAGGCAAGAGGGGTGCAGAAAGAGGGAAGAGGGGTGCAGAAACAGGCACAAGGGTTGCAGAAAGAAGGGACAGAGGTGCAGAAAGAAGCAAGAGAAGTGCAGAAAGAAGCAACAGAGGTGCTGAAAGAGGGGTGAGGCACAGAAAAAGAGGCAAGAGAAGTGCAGAAAGAAGCAACAGAGATGCAAAAAGAGGGAACAGGGGTGGAGAAAGTGGAAAGAGGGGTGCAGAAAGAAGCAAGAGAGGTGCAGAAAGAGGCAAGAGGGGTGCAAAAAGAGGGGAGAGGGGTGCAGAAAGAAGCACAAGTGGTGCAGAAAGAAGCAAGGGAGGTGCAGAAAGAAGCAAGAGTAGTACAGAAAGAAGCAACAGAGGTGTAGAAAGAAGCAAGAGGGGTGCAAAAAGAGGGAAGAGGGGTGCAGAAAGAGGCATGAGGGGTGCAGAAAGAAGCAAGAGATGTGCAGCAAGAAACAAAAGAAGTACAGAAAGAAGGAACAAAGGTGCAGAAAGAGGCAACAGGGGTGAAGAAAGAGGGAAGAGGGTGAAGAAAGGGGCAAGGGGATGCAGAAAAAAGCAAGAGAGCTGCATAAAGAAACAAAAGAAGTGCAGAAAGAAGGAACAGAGGTGCAGAAAGGGGCAAGAGGGGTGCAGATAGAGGCAAAAGGGGTGCAGAAAGAAGCAAGAGGAGTGCAGGAAGAAGCAACAGAGGTACAGAAAGAGGCAAAGGGGTGCAAAAAGAGGGGTGCAGAAAGAGGCACGTGGGGTGCAGAAAGAAGCAAGAGATGTGCAGAAAGAAACAAAAGAAGTTCAGAAAGAAAGAACAGAGGTGCAGAAAGAGACAACAGGGGTGCAGAAAGAGGGTGGATGGGTGGAGAAAGAGGCAAGCGGGTACAGAAAGAAGCAAGAGAGCTGCAGAAAGAAACAAAAGAAGTGCAGAAAGAAGGAACAGAGGTGCAGGACGAAGCAAGGGGGTGCGGGAAAAGGGGTGTGAAAGAGGCACGAAGGGTGCAGAAAGAAGCAAGAGAGGTGGAGAAAGAAGCAACAGAGGTACAGAAAGAGGAAAGAGGGGTAGAAAAAGAGACAAGAGAAGTGCAGAAAGAAGCAACAAAGAGGCAGAAAGGGGAAGAGGGGTGGAGAAAGAGGCAAGAGGGGTGCAGAAAGAAGCAAGAGAGGTGCAGAAAGAAACAAATGAAGTGCAGATAGAAGGAACAGAGGTGCAGAAAGAGGCAAGAGGAGTTCAGAAAGAGGGATGAGGGGTGCAGAAAGAGGCACGGGGGGTATCAAAAGAAGCAAGAGAGATGTAGAAAGAAGCAAGAGAAATGCATAAAGAAGAAACAGAGATGCAGAAAGGGGGAAGTGGGGTGGAGAAAGAGGCAAGAGGGATACAAAAAAAAACAAGAGAGGTGCGGAAAGAAACAAAAGAAGTGCTGAAAGAATGAACAGATGTGCAGAAAGAGGCAAGAGGGGTGCAGAAAGACGGGACAGAGGTGCAGAAAGAAGCAAGAGAAGTCCAGAAAGAAGCAACAGAGGTGCAGAAAGAGGGATGAGGGGTGGAAAAAGAGGCAAGAGAAGTGCAGAAAGAAGCAACAGAGATGCAAAAAGGGGGAACAGGGGTGGAGAAAGTGGCAAGAAGGGTGCAGAAAGAAGCAAGAGAGGTGCAGAAAGAGGCAAGAGGGGTGCAGAAAGAGGGAAGAGGGGTGCAGAAAGAAGCACGAGTGGTGCAGAAAGAAGCCAGAGAGGTGCAGAAAGAAGCAAGAGTAGTGCATAAATAAGCAAAAGAGGTGCAGAAAGAGGCAAGAGGGGTGAAAAAGAGGGAAGAGGGGTGCAGAAAGAGGCATGCGGGGTGCAGAAAGAAGCAAGAGATGTGCAGCAAGAAACAAAAGAAGTGCAGAAAGAAGGAACAGAGGTGCAGACAGAGGCAACAGGGGTGAAGAAAGAGAGAAGAGGGTTGGAGAAAGAGGCAAAGGGGTGCAGAAAGAAGCAAGAGAGCTGTAGAAAGAAACAAAAGAAGTGCAGAAAGAAGGAACAGAGGTGCAGAAAGAGGCAAGAGGGGTGCAGAAAGAGGCAAAAGGGGTGCAGAAAGAAGCGAGAGGTACAGAAAGAAAGAAAAGAAGTGCAGAAAGAAGGAACAGAGGTACAGAAAGAGGCAAGAGGGATGCACAAATAGGGAAGAGGAGTGTGAAACAGGCACGAGAAGTGCAGAAAGAAGCAAGAGGAGTGCAGAAAGAAGCAACAGAGGTGCAGAAAGAGGCAAGAAGAGTGCAGAAAGTGGCACGTGGGGTGCAGAAAGAAGCAAGAGGCGTGCAGAAGGAGGCAAGAGAGTTGCAGAAAGAAACAAAAGAAGTGCAGAAAGAAGGAACAGAGGTGCAAAAAGAGGCAAGAGGTGGTGCAGGAAGAGGGAAGAGGGGTGCAGAACGAGGCACAAGGGTTGCAGAAAGACGGGACAGAGGTGCAGTAAGAAGCAAGAGAAGTCCAGAAAGAAGCAACAGAGGTGCAGAAAGAGGGATGAGGGGTGGAAAAAGAGGCAAGAGAAGTGCATAAAAAAGCAACAGAGATGCAAAAAGGGGGAACAGGGGTGGAGAAAGTGGCAAGAAGGGTGCATAAAGAAGCAAGAGAGGTGCAGAAAGAAGCAAGAGGGGTGCAGAAAGAGGCAAGAGGGTTGCAGAAAGAAGCACGAGTGGTGCAGAAAGAAGCAAGAGAGGTACAGAAAGAAGCAAGAGTAGTGCAGAAAGCAACAGAGGTGCAGAAAGAGGCAAGAGGGGTGTAAAAAGAGGGAAGAGGGGTACAGAAAGAGGCATGAGGGTGCAGAAAGAAGCAAGAGATGTGCAGCAATAAACAAAAGAAGTGCAGAAAGAAGGAACAGAGGTGCAGAAAGAGGCAACAGGGGTGAGGAAAGAGAGAAGAGGGGTGGAGAAAGAGGCAAAGGGGTTCAGAAAGAAGCAAGAGAGCTGTAGAAAGAAACAAAAGAAGTGCAGAAAGAAAGAACAGAGGTGCAGAAAGAGGCAAGAGGGGTGCAGAAAGAGGCAAAAGGGGTGCAGAAAGAAGCGAGAGGTACAGAAAGAAAGAAAAGAAGTGCAGAAAGAAGGAACAGAGGTGCAGAAAGAGGCAAGAGGGGTGCAAAAAGAGGGAAGAGGGGTGCAGAAAGAGGCACGTGGGGTGCAGAAAGAAGCAAGAGATGTGCGGAAAGAAACAAAAGAAGTACAGAAAGAAAGAACAGAGGTGCAGAAAGAGGCAACAGGGGTGCAGAAAGAGGGTGGATAAGTGGAGAAAGAGGTAAGGGGTGCAGAAAGAAACAAGAGAGCTGTAGAAAGAAACAGAGGAAGTGCAGAAAGAAGGAACAGAGGTGCAGAAAGAGGCAAGAGGGGTGCAGAAAGAGGGAAGAGGGGTGCAGAAAGAGGCAAAAGGGGTGCAGAAAGCAGTGACAGGTGCAGAAAGAAATAAAAGAAGTGCAGAAAGAAGGAACAGAGGTGCAGAAAGAGGCAAGAGGGGTGCCGGAAGAGGGGTCTGAAAGAGGCACGAGGGGTGCAGAAAGAAGCAAGAGAGGTGCAGAAAGCAAGAGAGGTGCAGAAAGAGGGAAGAGGGGTGGAGAAAGAGACAAGAGAAGTGCAGAAAGAAGTAACAGAGATGCATAAAGGGGAAGAGGGGTGGAGAAAGAGGCAAGAGGGGTGCAGAAAGAAGCAAGAGAGGTGCAGAAAGAAACAAAAGAAGTGCAGAAAGAAGGAACAGAGGTGCAGAAAGAGGCAGGAGGGGTGCAGAAAGAGGGAAGAGGAGGTCAGAAAGAGGCAATAGGAGTGCAGAAAGAGGCCTGAGGGGTGCAGAAAGAGGCACAAGGGGTGTAGAAAGAAGCAAGAGAGATGCAGAAAGAAGCAAGAGAAATGCATAAAAAAACAACTGTGATGCAGAAAGGGAGAAGTGGGGTGATGAAAGAGGCAAGAGGGATACAGAAAGAAACAAGAGAGGTACAGAAAGAAACAAAAGAAGTGCAGAAAGAAGGAACAGAGGTGCAGAAAGAGGAAAGAGGGGTTCAGAAAGAGGGAAGAGGGGTGTGAAAGAGGCCCGAGGGGTGCAGAAGGAAGCAAGAGGTGTGCAGAAAGAAGCAAGAGAGTTGCAGAAAGAAACAAAAGAAGTGCAGAAAGAAGGAACAGAGGTGCAGAAGGAGGCAAGAGGGATGCAGAAAGAGGGAAGAGGGGTGCAGAAAGAAACAAAAGAAGTGCAGAAAGTAGGAACAGAGGTGCAGAAAGAGGGAAGAGGGGTGCAGAAAGAGGCAAGAGAGGTGCAGAAAGAGGCAAGAGGGGTGCAGAAAGAGGTAAAAGAGGTGCAGAAAGTAGATATGATTTGCAGAAAGAGGCAAGAGAAGTACAGAAAAAGAAAGAAAGGTGCAGAAAGAAGCAACAGAAATGCAGAAAGAGGCAAGAGAGGCGCAGAAAGGAGCAAGAGTGGCTTGCACACCATTAGTACCAATTTAACACCCACATTTAGCAATAAGTAACAGGTGACCATTCTAGGTTTGCAAAGGACCTTCCACCACGCTGTAACACTTGTTGCTGCATTTTTGGTAATGTTTGAGACGTTTGAGCTAGAAACAAGGCTTTTTTTGTTCAAATCTGCAGATTAGGCAGCAGATGATGGATTATGTGGCTAATACAGAAAATGTATAATTGTGCGAAAGTCGGTGCAGCCAAACAGTCGCATAATTCCAGTGGCCCTGCTCATACCTCTGACTAGGTCCAGAAGTGCTTCTCAGTGATTCCTTCTTTTTTTTCTCATTGAGTGTCATAGTTTAGCTTCTATGGAAAAGAGGAAGACTAAACCTGAGGTTACCACTCCACAACACAGACTACCATACCACATAATTACTCTCCATAACACATAATCCCATTCTACATAATTCCTATACACTAAATACCACATACTTTCTATCCACATAATTTCCCTGCACAACATACCACATAATTCCACTACACACAACGTACATCCACTCCACTCCAAAAAACATTAGTAAAAACCTTTTACATTTACAACGCCAATAGCTCTAACTCTTGCAAATGCGAGACCTATTACATTACAAATGCTTCTTTAACTGGTAGTCGCGTTTGCAGAGTGGTGGAGAAAGGGGGCTGGGCCTCCAACCAGCGCTCAGGAATTCCGCTGCTTAGGACTTACAGGACGTACCAGGAGGGCTTCTTGGCCCCCAAAGTCCCTCAGAAGTAAAGTGGACTTCATCCCCCAAGCAGTACTGTGCCAGGAGGCGTGTTTGCAGAGTGGTGGAGAAAGGGGGGCGTGGCCTCCGAAGACCTCTTAGCAATCCCACTCTGTGGGACTTAGTGGAGGTAACAGGAGGGGTAGTTGGCCACCAAGGACAACCTTGGGGGCCAACTACCCCTCCTATTACCTCCAGTAAGTACCACACAGCAGCATTGCTAAGTTCTCATAGCAGGCCACGCCCCCTTTCCCCACCACTCCGCAAACGTGCTCCCTGGCGCGCTCTTGGATGGGGATTAAAGTCCACTTTGCTGCTGGGGGTCTTTAGGGGCCAACTAGCCTACCTGTTACCTCCAGTAAGCCCCACACAGTGGGATTGCTGAGAGGTGGACACAGGCCACGCCCCCTTTGTCCACCACTCTGCAAATGCACCTCCTGGCGCGTTCTTGGTTGGGGATAAAGTCCCCTTGCCTCCTGAGGGTCCCTGGGGGCCAACTAGCCCACCAGCTACCTCCAGTGAGCCCCACACAGTGGGTTTGCTGAGAGGTGGTCCGAGGCCACGCCCCTTTTTACACCACTCTGCAAATGCACCGCCTGGTGCACTGCTGCTCAGGGGATGAAGTCCACTTCAGTCCTGAGCTCCTCAGGATACAACAGGACCTCATCACCCCACCAGCAGTGCACCAAGAGGCGTGTTTGCAGAGTGGTGTAAAAAGGGGCGTGGCCTAGACCACCTCTTAGCAAACCCACTGTGTGGGGCTTACTGGAGGTAGCTGGTGGGCTAGTGGGCCCCTAAGGATCCTTAGCATTCAAGGGGACTTAGTCCCCCAACCCAGAACGCGCCAGGAGGCGCGTTTGCAGAGTGGTGCAGGGAGGGGGCGGGGCCTCCGGCGAGATGCCGGCTTTTCTTTTTATATTTTTAGAAGGGGGGCTGTGTGACCCCCTTCTTTTAGTATTTTTTGTGCCCTGGGGACCCCATCCCCCTACTCATTTTTTTTACTTTAATAAAAAAAAACGGGAAGGGGGCCGCGCGGCCTCCCTCCCGAGGCCGATTTCGGCCCCGTGGACCCCATCCCCCGGGGCATGGCCTCGTTTATTTTTTTATTATTTGTACAGAAGGGGGGCGCGTGGCCCCCCTTCCTGAGGCCACTTTTGGCCCCGGGGACCCCATCCCCCGGGGCCTGGCCAGCCTTGATTTTTTATTTTGGAGGGGGGCCACGTGGCCCTCCTCCTGAGGCCAATTATGGCCCCAGGGACCCCATCCCCCGGGGCCTGCCTCATGTTGGGGACCGCAGGGGGAGCTCCAATGCCCACGCGGTCCCAGCCGGCTCCCCACCTACTGCGGGAGCCGGTATTGCTATTGGACAAGGGGAGCTGCTGACATGCAGCTCCCCTTGTCCAAAAGCAATCTGCTTCACTTCATGGAAGCGAGAGCAGGTTTCCTGCTCTCACTTCCATGAAGTGAAGCACTGTTTGCAATGACAGGGCTGGAGCAGTGCTCCCGCCCTGCCATTGCAAACTGCAATGTCCCGGGTGTGGGCACCCCGGGACATTGCTGGAGCCGGCCCTTGGGTGTGGCGGTCCCCAGGGCCATTAAGGGCTCCAGGAGGGGGGACACGGGCCCCCCTCCCAACATGTATGCAGTCCCGGGAAGGTGGTGGTCCCCGGGGCCAGGGGTCCGCAACGGACCCCCGTGTCAACATAATTAGTGCCCCGGGGAGGTGGTGGTCCCCGGGTAGTGTGGGGAGGGGCAGGAGCCCCTAACACTTCTATAATTTAATTGGAGCCCCGGGTAGGTGGCGGTCCCAGGGGCTTGGGGGCCCGTGAGGCCCCCACCCCTATTAAAGTAAAGCCCCGGGAGGTGGTTGTCCCCGTGGCAGCGTGGGGGAAGGAGCCCCCACGCATTTTTTTGTAAATAAGCCCCGGGGAGGTGGCGGTCCCCGGGTCTGCGGGGGGCCGCGTGCCCCCCACACACAATCATTAAAGCCCCAGGGAGGTGGCGGTCCCCGGGGCTGCGGGGGCCCCCGCGGGCCCCCGCACCATAATAAAACATTGCCCCGGGACCTGGCCCACCCGGGGGCTTAAAGAAACGAAGCGCAGGAGTCCGTGCATCGTTTTTTTTATTTTTTCAGCCGGATTCGCGCACCCAGTGTGAATCCCGCCGAAAATATTAAAAAATAATGCTTTTTTTGGCCCTGGGGGTCCCTATGGGACCCACTGAGCAGGCCTAGGGGGTCAGGGTGTTTCTACCCTGCCCCCTTTTCTTGTTTTTTAATGTTTTTCTCCTTTTTTCTTGTGACTCGGTTCACAAGATGGCTGCCAACACTTTTTGGTTTGGAGTGTTGGCACCCAATCAGAATGAAGCACGTACTCGGGAGGGTTCGCAAATCCTCCTTGGCCACCAGCTATCGATATTTTTTATTTTTGAATTTCTCAGGAACTACTGAACGGATTTACACCATTTAAAAAAAATGTACAATTTCTGAACCAAGACCTACCTTTTTGCCAAATTTGGTGTAATTCCGTTCAGCAGTTCGGGCTGTAGCTTTGTCTAAAGTTTCCTATGGAAATTAACATGGAGAAAACGCATTTTGGGACCCCCCTTTTTTCTCGGCCCCCGCTTGACGAATCACCCCAAAAGTTTCAAGACAGGAGCTGACCGGAGCGCCCCATTAGTTTTGACAATTTTGCAAAGATTCGTCAAACGGCGCCAAAGATATTGGCAAATCTAAAAACACTTTTCCTATGGAAACTGGGTCCTAACTATAACTACCTACTGGTGACCAAGTCATTTTCCGTCACGGCTTCGCGGCAGTGAAGGAGAATAGCCGTATCTTTGGAAAAAGGAAAGTGAGGGCCCCCTGACAGACGATACTACTCTGTTCTGCTTGCAGAGTGAGTCAACCCGAGCCGGCTGACTTGGAGCCTCAGTGATCGGCAGAACAGAGGTAAGAAGAACTTTCTTCTTACATTCAAGCAGTCAGGTTGGGAGGTGTGCGTTTTTGGTGGGGAAGTCGGTATTTACCACAAACCCTATCAACATAATACAACATTTCGACATACAGACGCTGCGGGATCGTGAAGCAGCAGCGGAGGGGCTGTTGAACAACTCCCCAACTCAAGGGGTACAAACATCCATTACAACATCATGCGATAAGCCTGGGAGGATTAAAGAGACATTTCGCAAATTGGAGAAATTAATAAAGGAAGAACAGTCCAAAAGGTGGGAACATAAGTCCCTGCAACGCTATTTGGATGTAGGGAAGAGGGCTAAGAATTATGATAGCTCCAAGCTATGAAAATCCAAACCCCCAGATGATGGCAGAATGGGCGTAGTGCAACTTAAATTCATCAAGAAAATTTGTGAAGATACTAGTCAAATAAGCAGAAACTGACCGGATCGACCTCCAAAAGCAAATAGACATATTGGAGGAGGAAGTTGCAAAAATGGAACCATCCCCAGGAATATCCAAAATGCGAGAAGATATGATGAGTAGAATCAGGAAAGAAGAGGAGAAAATAAAGGACAGGAAGGCATATAAATTTCAGCGGGAGAAAGCTGATTATGAAAATGGACACATTTTTACGTTCTCGTGAAAATATGATTCAATGAGGAATCCAAAACAAGGGGACAAAGGCACAAACAAACAGAGTATAGCCAATTATAAAGGCCCGGTCACAACATCAACTTCAGACCTAAGCTCTGCACTTGAAAGCGAATCAGAGTCAGAATTGAATCAAGAGAATCTGCCTCGCCAAAAATTAACCCTCGCGGAGGAACTTGATTTTTTACGCCAGGACTGAAGGCAAACCCTGCGCCCAAGAAACAACAAATAAGGCAAAGGCGCAACAAAAGAAGACGGGAAAGACAAAATTCCAGCAGGAAACGTAAATAACAAGAAAATGACCAACGTACGCTGGAGGCACAATTAACTCAGATCGAACAGGATACTAAAACAATAATCAACATAGCAAAAGTAGATCTGAACAAAGCTGAACAACAACTCCTGTCACTTGGATTATCCTACTGCCCTGAAAGTAGTTTTAATTATGCTCAAACCAGGACTGACAGCTTCAAATTTATACAAAAATTGAAATTGAGCAAATACCACCTGCTTCGAGAAATTCAGAATAATCCTACAAACGAACGAGAAAAAGATCAATTACCAAGCACCATGGAACTAACTATGGGTGATCAAGCATTACTCAGAGATTTACAAGACTTACAAAAGGAAAGTTCTAGTCAGGATGCACCTTACGAAGAAGACACACAAGCAATTTTATCAAAGACATCTTTCTCCAGACCTAACACCTAACACTCCTTTTAAGAAGTCAACCTTCAATCCAATAATGCCAAGAGATTCATTGGATATTTTTAATGAACAAGTGGTGGCACAAATCAAGAAATTAAACTCCAAGTTACAAAAAACTAAACAAAAATCAACAAGCCAGTACTGGAGAAACTGCCAACTAATTTCAAAATTGCAAAAGAACAAAGAAGTTATAATTAGAAACTCGGACAGAGGAGGAAATATTGTCCTTTGGCCAAGGAAAGATTACATGGAGGAGGCACTATCCCAATTGAATGACAGTACTTGTTACAAAAGGAGTTCACCACAAACAGTAAAAACTACATACTAAACTATTGGCTTGGAAAAGCGCAGGGTTATTAAGTCTGGAGGAATACAAATTTTTGAAGAATGATCACCCTGTCATGCCAGTGATATATTTTATACCCAAGGTCCATAAGAACGAAAGAAAGCCACCGGGGAGACCGATAATATCTGCATGTGATGGACTTTTGGAAAATACATCTCAGTACATTGACTATTTCTTGCAGGACCATGTAAAAAGTCTCCCATCATATATAAAGGATACCAGTGACTTCCTGCGGAAAATAGACAAGTTGGACTGGCATGAGGGTGATAGTCTGATGTCTATGGATGTCACATCACTATACACAAGTATAAGACATAAAGATAGCATCCGAGCTTTGGAATATTTTCCTAACAACAGATCCGCATGCCTGGCACAACACACTAAAATGATTGTAAATATGACTCTGTTTTGCTTAGAGAACAATTTGTTTTTATTTCAAAACCAGGTCTATCAACAACTTCGGGGAGTTGCTATGGAAGCCAGCTTCTCTGCCAGCTATGCTTGTCTACACATGGGCTGGTGGGAGGAGCTGGTTCTCAGGGCCAAATTCTGCTATCAGATGAAACAGCATGTAGTAGTCTGGCTACGATATATAGATGATCTATTTGTTGTGTGGCGAGGAACTAAAGAAAGTGCTTTACAATTTGTGTCCACAATAAATGAAAATGATATCAACTTAAATTTTACAGCTACGGTTAGCCTAGATACAGTTGACTTCCTTGATGTAAGAGTCAGGATAGTTAACAACAAAGTGGTAACATCATTACACCGCAAAGAAACAGCGGGGAACACAGTTCTCCATGCCACCAGCTCTCATCCAGTCCATCTAATAGAAAGCATACCCTACTGTGAGATGCTGAGATTGAGGTGTATTTGTAGTGATGATCTTGAGCTAAAAAGGACACAGGAGATGAGCAAAAAGAGATTTCTGGCAAGAGCATACTCGCCCAAAACAATAGACACAGCTATAGCCAAATCAAACCAACATAGTAGATCTGACCTGTTATTTGGCAAAATCACAGCATCTGTGGGGGAGGGGGGAGCAATTGTTAACCCAGACCACAGCAATGACCCCATTAGACTAATTTTAACATATTGCAAACAGGAAAAACAGTTAAGAAATATTTTTAAACGCAGCTGGCCCTTGGTTTTATATGATCCTGTAATAGGACACCTTTTACCCAAAACACCCTCCATCACATATAGGAAGACAAAATATATGAGAAATGCTCTGGTCAAGAGCAGTCTGGAAATGGAGGCAGGAGCCTCATGGCTTACTGCAAGAAAGGGTTTCTTTAAATGTACAAGCTGTAAGGCTTGTAAGCATGGGGTAAATAAAACTTCCTATGTGACCGCGTTCTGCGATAAAGAAAATAAGATAAACAGACACCTTACATGCAAAACAGAGTATGTTATATATGTATTACAATGCACATGAGGGGTTACAATATGTTGGGAATACAAAATTACAAGCCCACAAGCATATACTCCAACATTTAAGGGCCATTAAAAACTCAGACCCAACGTACCCTGTAGCGCGACATTTCAAGGAAACCCATAACAATAATTTAAGCAACCTGAAATACTTTTTAATTGATTCAGTCCCCATTCAAAGAAGAGGAGGAAATAGAGAAGTAAAACTGAGAAGACTAGAGACTCGTTTCATTCTTGATTTAGATGCAAAGACTCTTGGGGGATTGAACACTGCGGAAGATCTGTATACCTGTTTGTAAATAGACTATAAAATATGTCAGACCTCAGAAAAACATCTATCTATTTAAACATTATTTAAATTTTATATACATAGTTTTAACCATCATACTATTGTATATATAGGCCAGTCAGTCAGTCAAATAGCTTTATTTCGATAACAAGTATCATAAAAGCATCATCATTCTTACAATCCAACAATAAAAATACAAGTTATCATAAAAGCATTATTAATACCAAAGTATATAAAATCCATCCAGGCATAGCATATTAGCACTTATTCATTTCGTTAGTGGTTATAATCAATAACGGTCTAATCCCGGATTCATGATGAAAGATAAATTCATACTTCCAATAAATAGTAAAATTTGATTGATATATAAAAAAATCTAATTAAATAAAGTGACAGTGCGTTTCATCTCATTCAAGCAATTTGGAGACGATTATAAGATATAGTGAAAAGTCCGCAATGTGATATCAAACCTCCCTGCATAAGAATTTGGACCTGACAAGCCAAACGCAACTTAGATACTTTGCCACACCACAAGCAAAAAGGGTTCTTGAATCTGATTTCAAAATTCGCAAGGCAGCACAATGATCAGAAGTGCCCAGCTGTCTACAGATGGGTTTTAGCCATCTGGATCTAGCTGGATTATATGCTGGGCATGCGAACATGAGATGGGCCACACTCTCCTTCGGTGCCTCGCAACAGGGACAACCCGCGAATGTCTGATAAGGGGGGCTCCACTTTGCAGTTAGTTCACGAACCAAGAGGGAGCCAACCCTGAACTGTATATAGAGCGCCCTATCTCTTGGTCTCTGGATGAAATCTAAATATGGTTCCAGAAATATGTGCTGCTTATGCTGATAGAAATCTTCTGTCAACCTTCCTGCTTTGGGATTACTGAGTTCCTGTGTATCGACCCAGGCCCAATATGATCTTATGAGGTCAACCTTGCTGGGTGGATTTTGACCTTCCCAGGATTCCTTAAGGCCTAGGGCGAATAATAATTTCTTAACATTATTTATCCAGCTGGCCCTGTAATTACCGTCTAGGTTAATTACCTCTGTGAATGCAGCAGCATATTTAGTGAGTTCAGCAGTCCGCAGTAGACGTCCCCAAAAAAGCAAGGGTCGTAATCTGGCAATATCTCTATAAGAGCGTCTACCCATATCGCTCATCAGGGTTTGAGTGGTACATTTCGAGGAAGCATCACTAATTCTCTTAAAAACTTATGTTCAGATCTAGAAATCTCTTCTACATTGTCGAAACCCCACAGTTCGGCACCATAAAGGGCCGAGCTAACTGCCTTCGCGGCATAAATCGTGAGTGCCGGGGCAACAGGTCTGCTCTGTGAGGAGTGATGTTCTCTACCTATTGCCCCAGCCACACGTTTGTGGTCCAAAAGCATCTTGTTAATGTGGGATCTCCAATGCATTCTTTCGGAGAGTCGAATACCAAGGTAGTCGAACGTGCTGACTCTCTCCAGGGGTATTCCTCCCAGGGTAAAGTTATGCCTAAAAGGTTTATAGGGGTTAAATGTCATCAGCTTGGTCTTAGTGGTGTTAATAATCAGCCCCCTGGAGTTACAGAAGAGCTGGAACATATCCAGGAGTCTTTGTAACCCTCCCGGGGTCTTGGAGATCAGCAATGTATCGTCTGCAAAGAGGAGAGTAGGTACCCTGTCTCCTGCCAGGGCCGGGGCATCAGCTGGAATTTCCTGAAGGAAGCTAACCACCCCATTCACATATAAAGAGAACAGGGTGGGTGCCATAACACAGCCCTGGCGTACTCCCCTGTTCACAGGAATCCTGTCAGTTATTTGCTCTTGTGAGCCCCATCTCACTTGTGCATAATTACCCTCATGCAATCGGATCAGCAAGTTAAGTATTACTGGAGGAATGCCCATCTCGCCCAGGACTTGCCACAACCGATCGTGAGGGACCAGGTCAAAAGCAGTCTTCAGGTCAATAAAAGCGAGGTAAAGACTGCCTCTACCTATCACGACTACCTTCCAATAAAGGAGAAGCAGCCTGAATGCCTGGTCAACCGTCCCGGTATTGGCCCTGAAACCCGCCTGATAATGAGAGAGGACGTTCTCGTCCTCAGCCCATAGCTGGATTCTCTGCAGCAACACCCTGCCAACTACTTTTTGAATAGCATCAATCAAACTGATAGGACGGTAGTTGGCAGGGTCCTCCCTAGCTCCCTTTTTGAAAATTGGCACCACCTCGGCATCCTTCCACGATTTGGGTATAGGGCATCCATTGGAAATGGAGTTAATTAGAAGCGTGATATATCTTGCCCAATTACGAGGATCCGCGAGAAATAGGTCCCCAGGGAGACCATCTGGTCCAGGGGCTTTTGCTGGCACTATTCTTTTAATAGCCGCTTCTACCTCATTTAGCGTGAAGGGGTCGCAAGTATTTGGGGTGAGGCGAGTGATTAACTGATCATACGGCCCTTCTTGGCGAGTTGCAACTGCCCCCGAATAGAGTTTCCTAAAATGATCGAACCAATCCTGACTCAAGATATGATTAGGAATTAGGTCAGGGTCTTTTCTATCCACCCCCCTGACAAGGTTCCAAAATAAATTGGCATCCCTTGCTATGCTAGCGTCCTTCAGATCCTGCCAGTGGGATTCTTCCCACTTCAGCTTGGCACGAAGCAAAGCTGCTTTGTACTCCTTCCTAGCAATTTGGACCCGAGGACAATTTTGACTTTTAATAGCAAGGGCTAAAGCTTTCCTTTTTGTCTACAGTCCTTGGAGAACCATGTCTGCGCCCGTCCGCGCCTGGACCGGGCCCAGGGCCATGATCCCTGGCTCAGTTACATCAGTCAGGCACTACACAACGACGACGTACTCCAGTACCCAGCTAAAAAACATTCGCCAAGCATCCAAAATACACTCCTGTCCTTGCCCCCACACATGCTCTTTAGCCAATAACTCAAACTTTAGCTGCTCCAATTGCTCCTTCAAGCTGAATGCCTACCACAAAGTAGGAGACGCTCCGACCCAACCTCTGTACACAAATCAGGATGATATGCACCTAGCGCTCATAAATGCCCGCTCACTCCCTAAACATAAATATGAAATAGCAGATTTCTTAACAAACCATAAGTTAGACATATTATTTATAACAGAAACCTGGGGAGACCCCTCATCTGGTCCGGACTTTTGCACCGCAACCCCGGAGGGATTCTGCGTATTTAGACATGACAGAACCTTAAAAAAAGGAGGCGGACTAGCAATCATACACCGCGACAAATATTTAGTCAGGACGGAGACAATCCCCACCTCGACTTGTGAAGCTGTGACTTTTACCATAACACTTAACCATTCACAAACATTTAAAGGAACTCTCCTTTACCGTCCCCCAGGTCCTCGAGCGGAATTCCTCTCTGCTCTGGGTAGCTTATTAGAACCTCTAGCAGGAGAAGCTGATTTCACCATCTTGGGTGACTTCAACTTCCATCTAGAAACCCTTGATGACAATGACACCTCCACCCTAATTTCAGAACTGGAGGCTGTGAATCTCCACCAGTTGGTCACTAGCCCCACTCACAAAGCCGGGCACACGCTCGACGGGCTCTTCACTAGCAACAGGCAAATATTGATAATAAAAACTATACCCTTGGCGTGGACTGACCATTGGGCCGTCTTCTTCGATATTCAGGCAAAAACCACCCTGCCGCCTATCACCCTGACTCCCCCCACGCAATTCAAAGCTTGGAGCAGCCTAGACCAGCAGCTCCTCATAACACATCTGTCATCCACCAATTATGACCCTTCACCAGACCCTACACTTGCCTCATTCAACTACTCCGAATGGCTTAACAATGCTTTTAACGCCTTAGTCCATTTGAAAAACTTTTCAAAAAACAGAACCGCCCCATCGGCCCCCTGGTTCTCCGAGTCCCTTAGACTTGAAAAACAACGCTGCAGGAACCTTGAGAGACGTTGGCGCAGAGACTATAACTGCAGTGAGAAATCCCTTTACAAGGAAGCCATCTCCAAGTATAAACACCGCATCATCCTGGAGAAAAGCAAATACTACCTCAGTCAGATAGAATCAGCTCAAGACTCTACTAAACAACTCTTTCAGGTTGTCACTAAACTATCAGGGTCCGGGATAAATCCTCCACTAGCCCCCACCCAAGATCTTTGCACTGCGCTGGCTAGCTCTTTTCTAGACAAAGTCAGCAATATTTACACTAATTTCGTCGCTCAACCCAAAACAGACCATTTAACGGCTACTCCAGACAACGACGAAACTACTCCCTCTTTTGCAAATTTTAGCCAAGTTTCACCGAAACAGATCAAGGACCTCATCTTATCCACCAAATCAGGCTCCCCGACCGACCCTTGCCCGGCCTCCGTCCTAAAACTGATTCCTGACATACTAGCACTAAATTTAACTGACATCTGCAATGCCATGTTTAACACCGGCATCTACCCTGCCACATGGAAAAAGGCTATTATCAAACCGCTGCTGAAAAAGCAACACCTTGATCCGCTAGAAACCAAAAACTACAGACCTATCACAAGCCTGCCTTTCCCGGCAAAAATATTTGAGAAATTAATGAATTCGCAACTAGCCAAATACATTGAAGACAACAACCTTCTGGATGAGACGCAATTCGGCTTTAGGAAGGGCCATGGCACAGAAACCGCCCTCATCAAAGCAGCAGACGAAATAAGGACAATCCTAGACCATGGTGGCGCTGCAGTGCTAGTGCTGCTAGACCTGTCAGCAGCCTTTGACACGGTCGATCACGTCACTCTGATCGATCGTGTCTCAAACATGGGCATCAAACTGAAGGCCAAAGAACTACTGGCCTAGTTTCTTTCCAACCGCACACAATCAGTGACTCTCGGGATATATAAGTCCGCCCCTTTCTCCCTCCCGTGTGGGGTGCCACAGGGCTCATCCTTGAGTCCGACACTGTTTAATATCTATGTGTCGGACCTGGCCAGGGTCATCAAAGCCCACGGGATGGGACTCACCTCCTATGCCGATGATACACAACTGGTGCTTGCTATCCATAAGGATGGAGGAGCAGTTGCAGCCAGCTTCCAAGATGGAATGCGTGCCATCAGCACCTGGATGGCCAACAATTGCCTAAAGTTAAATTCCGACAAAATGAAAGTTTTGATTTTCGGCAAGTTACATCCTGTTTGGTCTTCTACCTGGTGGCCGACCAATCTGGGACCACCACCTCCCCCGGTATCGAAAGTGAGAAATTTAGGGGTCGTGTTTGACGACAAATTGGCTTTTATTTCACACGCCAATGCAATTGTCTCTTCATCTTTTTACACTCTTAGAATGATAATAAAACTCCTACCCTTTCTGCCACCTAGTGCCGGAAAAACTCTGGTTAGTACCCTAGTAATGTCAAAAATCGACTACTGTAATGGCCTGTTTCTCAATGCTCAGAAAAAGGTCACCAATAAACTGCAGATGGTGCAGAATTCAGCGGCTAGAATGATAACAGGCACCCCCAAGTATCAATCAATCTCAACGGCAATCCGAAAACTCCACTGGCTACCTATAATAAGCCGCATCAAATTCAAAGCCCTATGCATCGCCTTCAAGGCCATCCACAAAACCGGACCTGACTTCCTGAAAAAGGCTTTTTGTGTCTACACTCCCAACAGACCCTTGCGTTCATTAACGGCTAACCTTCTGAAGGTCCCTCGAACAAAAAAAGTCTCTTGGGGTGACAGAAGATTCACCGTTGCCACTGCCAAACTATGGAACACTCTTCCTCTGCACATCAAAACATGCCCAAATCTACTTGCCTTCAGGAAACTTATAAAGACGTGGCTTTTTAATAAATAAGCTCCCCTTCCCTGGTTCGACCTCTTTATAGTCCTCAGCGCCGAGACACCCAAGGGTAGTTGTGCGCTCTACAAATTGCCTAAAATAAAAATAAATGTCTGCCCACTTTTTGGTCGCGCATTATGGAAGTTGCGGCTAGTTGCTATTTGGAAGAAAGACCCCATCTGCTCTACAGTTCTCATATAAATTTCTAAGGCCTTCTCTGGAGCATCGAATTCGCTACATACCTCCTGTAAATCAACAATATTCTCTCTCAGAACTTGTTTGATACCAATCATTTTTGACTCGTTAACAACAACTTTAGGCCATTTGAGATATCTTTTATAGTTCGATGGGACCAGTTCCTTAGTCGACATAGTGGTGCTTGCACCAAAGACAGGACAGGAGGAAGACCAGGGGACCTTCATGGTCAGACAAAGTGGATTGTGGTCACTGTCGATAGTAGGGACTATTACCATGTCGATCATGCTTCTCCAGAGTCTTACATCTATTAAGATGTAGTCAATACGGGAAGGGCAGCTGACTCTGTTATATGTGCAGGCCCCTACAGCATTTGACAATGTTCTGCCATTGGCAGCCCTCAGCCCAAATTCCAAAGTAAGTGCATTCAGCTGAATTGCAACCCGAGACCATCTTTTGATAGGGGGTATACTCAAAGGTGGGACACCCCACCTTGCATCATCTTCCTCTAACCCCAGCATGTCCTCCGGGCTAAGAGGCTCAAATGTACAATTAAGGTCTCCCGCGACCACAAGATGTGAATCGGGCGGGCAACTAGATAGCTCCTGCTCCAGAGATGAAACAATAGATGAGGACACTCCCCCTCTTGTCCCCCTTACATATACATTAAACAGCTCAAAAATTACACCACCTCTGTTTCCACTAATAGTGAGCCTCATTATGTCTGGGCTCACACAATGAGGTTCAGTGATTCTGCAGGACAGAAAACAATACTGATGCAAATAATAAGGCCTCCCCAGGGGAGCCCTCTCCCCATGGTTACAGCTGGTGTAAAAAAACAAGTATAACCAGACTTATGGAGAGGAAATAAACTCCAGGTTTCCTGGAAAAGACAAATGTCTTGCCTTCTATTAGTTCGTTCCAGTCGGGCAATAACAATTTGCTATAGAGCCCGGCTACATTCCAGGAAATGATCTTAAACTGAGAGTAAGCGGCCGGAATGAGGGCTGGCTCGCATAAGAGAGTTTCTTGGGTCTGGGGCAATAAGACAGAGAAAGAACCAGAGGTATCCATAAGTGTAACTGCCCTCTGACCCCTCAACTTATTGGCATGGTGGCCAGTATGATCAGTAGAACTCGAGCTAGTAAATGATTGGTCAAGAACATTTGGTCGCTGTATACTCAGAGGGGTACTTAAGTTACTAATAAAAAGAGTAGTTTGTGATTCGTGAAGTAAAATAGGATCGGTTCTCAGTCAATCAATAGCTTCTAATGAGGTCCCCCCTTCTATGGGCAGCTTTGATGTGCTATCCTGTGCCCTAGCAGCAGTAGTTGCTGGGAAACGTCTAAACTGAACAGCCGAGGAACCCGGAGGGCAGGTTCGGTATTCTAATGCAAAAAGATTTTCAGCCAGATCGGGCGTAGCCAGGGTAAGTTCGATGCAGTCCAAGGATTGATTGTAGGACGTGCATCTCCGTGCCCTGACTATATCTTCCCGTATCAATGATCGGCAACCCCTGACATGGCGAATCCAATCCAATGAAAAAGAGTCTTCATTTTCGCAGCCACCAAGCAAATCGAGCTTGGGGACGTTGACCATGAAGACTGTCCGCGTTTGTGCAAGGGGGAAAGTAGATGGATTACTTGATTGGTAAGAATCTTTAGGGCACGGGCGTAAGTTTGCTGATATATTATTGGATCAAATGTGTTTTGTATTAACTTGAAAAAGAGATTGTTTTGGCTGGATATTGGGTGTAATAGCTTGGGAGGGACCCACCTGTCTATGAATGGGGGCCTTGTGGGCCTGATGGACGGGTACTGTGGAAGGGGGAAAAGGACCTTTGTGTATTATAGCTCCTTCTTTATGTGTATTTGTGAGTGCCCGTTGTGGGTAGGAGTTAGGCGGCAGACTAGCTGCTGATTTATGCAATATGTTGCCCGGGGCCATTAGTTTAACAATGGCCACTAGCTCTTCAATCATTAACTTCATCGCGCCTATTTCCATCCTAAGTGAGTTAACAATCTGCATAGGATCTTGAGATAAGGAGACACAAATTTCAGCTATCTCGGTAGGACTCTCAGTGAGGTTTGGGGTTAGACATTGGGGTGCTACTTCCCCAAAACAATCAGTCGCATCAGCCAATGCTGCAAATCGATTAGAGCAGATGATAGCGGAAGGCTCTATATGACCTGCAGCATCGTGAGCCGCTGAGTTAGAATGCTGGGGGGAAATATCTCCCTGCTGCCCTGCCTTGGAATGAGTAACCTCACTTTTACGGGGGGGTTTCTGGAACATTGGGGGTATTGTAACTGGGCGGAGTGGGCTACTGCTCTTCTCAAGCGAGGGGTTGATAACACCAGCAGACGCAGGCAACTCAGCTTCTAATATCCCTTCGCATTCTGTGATTAAAGACTCAATTCTGTCAATCACACAATTGTTGGCAGCGTTCTTAAGGGCTTTTCTCGCCTTTTTCCCCTTTCCCACCCCACCAGGAGCACCATTTGCCCCCCCCATTCCTTCCATGGCTTTTCTTTTGCCCATCGTTACACCGTCGAAGTTTAATTAGACACAGTATTTCCTCTGAGTCAACTAAAGCAAAAGCCAAGGGCAATGGTATAAGCACAAGCTTTCCCCAAAAGAGCAAGTGTTAAACGTCTTTAGTCTATATAGTTTTCTCCAGGAAACAGAGGATTATCAGAAATCAACACAGTACCTTATTCAACATCAAGTGGCTCCTCTTTTTCATCGAATAACAGATGAAAGGGGGGTAGCCCTGCCCTGCCTCTGCCTGGCGATGACGGGCAAGGACGGGCCCGCCCTTGGCCCGGGCTTTGCCCGGGCGCGGCCCGCGCGCGTCCCGTGCCACGGGGGAGAGGCAGCGCTTAAATGCGTGTGATGTCTTCAGTGCCTCCCCCTCGTTGGCAGAAGCAGGATGTAGCGCTGTGCACCCTGGGTGTTGCAGTCCTCATGCAGGGTGGCGGCAGTGAAGATAGGGGCCAGATGCTGGCAGGGGCAGGCAAAGCGTCCCCTGGGACCACGATCCCACCAGGGAAATGAGGAAAGTGCTTGAGTGTGGCCCAATGCGACGCAAGTTTGATTAGCAAAACAACGCGTTGTATATATAGGACAAATATATTGGCAGGGGTTCCAATCATGAAAACCCCACAAAGGAACTCTGATAAAAATTATTTTGATATAGAACAATTTTCTGTATGAATATTATGGTTGAGGATGATTTTTCTAAAACTCATGATGAATGTAAATATTGATGAAATTCCTCTTTTGAGATAACTTCGGCTGTTGCCAAAACGAATATACCTAATTTTGCACAGAGCACTAGGAATTTTAAAGTACATTTTAAATAAGTTTTAGGATTAAGTGGGTGGTGACACATATTTTATATTTTATAAATATAATGAATTTTTAATGGCAATTTATGAATGAAGTTTTGACTATAGGTATTATACCGCAATGACAATTTTTCTGGCTTTTACTATTCTTTTGAGTGTATAAAAATAGACATTATGCAATGATGAAATAATACATTTATGTATTTATGTATCTATTTATTTATTTATTGCGTGATGTTGCACTAAAGACGGTGTCCTGAATATGTATATATAAAAATATAACTGAAATGTATATTTGATAAGTTTCTGATATCTGCTTGAAGGACCAGAACGCCACAGTTCACAAAGTCTGTTTTCCTTATCCATTGATCCATTGTATGCACTTTGACACTTTAAATTGGTAAATCTGTATGGGCAGTGTTGTCATGTGATTAAGGCCGAACGGCCGAAACACGATTAAACTAGCAAGCACTGATTCTGTGGTCCGTTTTTCCTTTGGAAGGCACAGTGCACAAGCGGATTTTGGTATATATATATATATATATATATATATATATATATATATATATATTTCTGTAATTCCTTCGCGTCTTCTCCCCAGCGAAAGTCACGACACCACAGCAGGGTATTTGTTCAAAATTATTTTATTTTCCACACCATCGTGAAAAGTGAGCAACACAGGAAGGTCTACGCGTTTCGGCTCCAATAGCCTTCTACCGGACCATAGAGTCCCTAGCGTCTAGACTGTATTTATAAAGTGCTTAGTGCGTAACCCCTCATTCATGTTTACTAATTTTAACAACTAGACTGTCGATTCTCTTTTACAAAGGATATGTTAATCTGTCCACCATTCTCATAATTTTTGTAAAGTACATTCAATGGTGTAAGAAAGTGCAATGTCATTTGAGATGTCATCAGTGATGTCATCAGTGATGTCACTGACCATGTCATGAGTGATGTAATATGTGACGTCATCAGCAGTGAATTGCGGGGCGCGAGTTATAGTTAGCTGAACTAACTATAACGGGGGAATTTCACGGGTTTTGTACGAGTGCAATGTCCAACTAACTATAACTGTCCCTAAAACCTATGGTTTTTTCAGTGAATTTCAAAGGTTTTTTAAATGCTAATTTCTAACTATAACGTGCCTGAAACCTATGGTTTTTTCAGTGAATTTGTAAGGTTTTTTAAATGCTAATTTCTAACTATAACGTGCCTGAAACCTATGGTTTTTTTCAGTGAATTTCAAAGGCTTTGTAAATGACAATTCTTTAATTGTATTAATTGTTATATTTATTTTTTTGATACTGATTTACAACATTTTTTTCAACTATTTATTTTTAGATATTTTATTTTTTAAATTACATTGTAATTACATTATACATTACATTACAAAATATACTTTCTCAGAATGAATTACTTTAGTTTAAATACTTTGCAAATAGGCAATAGACTTTTAAGTACAGTAGTTACAGTTGTTGCAATGGGCAACACAATTTCAAACACAATGCAACATTGAGCTCAATGTGAATTTCTAGTTAAATGCAATTAGTTACTTTATGGATTACTTTTCTAACCACAGGACTGGATCCTAGATTCAGTCCTGGGACATCTCCTGTAAACAGTTGAGTAAAAGCGTTTTGGTTACAGTACTGATTTTTAAGGAATATTATTGTATTTTAAAAGTTGACACTTAGAAACTTTTTCACATAGAATCACCAATATTATCCTATGGCCGGAAATTCACTTAGCAGGTAAGTAGTGTTATCGTTACTTTTTCTTACTCAGTGGTGGATCCTGGATCCAGCACTGGTGCATCTCCTGTAAACAGTTGAAAGAATGCGTTTAAGTCATACAGGCGATTTTTAAGGAATATTTGTAGTTTATGAAAATTGACACTTTGAAACTTTTCTGCTGAAAACCAGACAATGGATTCCTATGGAAGGAAATACGAGTTACTGGTAAGTACGGTTAGAATTACTTTTCAGGGTCAGTGCTGGGCTAAAAGATGCAGCACTGGGTTCTCTCCTGATAACAGGTGAGTAAATCGGAATTCGTAGTTCGGCTGATTTTAGAGGAATATTATAAAGTTCCAAAACTCCACACTTAGAAGAATTTCCAAGTGAAACCAGTCAATGTTAGCCTATGGAAGGAAATTCAAGTTACTGTTAAGTACGGTTAGAATTACTTTTCAGGGTCAGTGCTGGGCTAAAAGATGCAGCACTGGGTTCTCTCCTGATAACAGGTGAGTAAATCGGAATTCGTATTTCGGCTGATTTTAGAGGAATATTTGTATGTTTCAAAAATCGACACTTGGAAACTTTTTCAGCAAAAAGCAGGCAATGATATCCTATGGAAGGAAATTCAAGTTACTGGTAAGTACGGTTAGAATTACTTTTCAGGATCAGTACTGGGCTGAAAGATGCAGCACTGAGGTCTCTCCTGATAACAGGTGAGTAAATCGGAATTCGTATTTCGGCTGATTTTAGAGGAATATTATAAAGTTCCAAAACTCCACACTTAGAAGAATTTCCAAGTGAAACCAGTCAATGTTAGCCTATGGAAGGAAATTCAAGTTACTGGTAAGTACGGTTAAAATTACTTTTCAGGACCAGTACTGGGCTGAAAGATACAGCACTGAGGTCTCTCCTTATAACAGGTGAGTAAATCGGAATTCGTATTTCGGCTGATTTTAGAGGAATATTTGTATGTTTCAAAAATCAACACTTAGAAGAATTTCCAAGTGAAACCAGTCAATGTTAGCCTATGGAAGGAAATTCAAGTTACTGGTAAGTACGGTTAAAATTACTTTTCAGGATTAGTACTGGGCTGAAAGATGCAGCACTGAGGTCTCTCCTGATAACAGGTGAGTAAATCAGAATTCGTATTTCGGCTGATTTTAGAGGAATATTTGCACAATGGTGAAGGGAGGGGGCGGGGCCTGAGGTGACATCTGTGCAAACGCGCCCCGTGGCGCGTTTTAAGTTGGGGGATTAAGTCCCCTTGAATCATGAGGGTCCCTACGGGCCAACTAGCCCACCAGGAACCTCCAGTATGCGCCAGGGGCTGCGTTGCAGAGACATGTACAGAGGCCACACCCCTTTTACACCTCTCTACAACGCAGCTCTGAGGCGCTTTCTGGACGTACCTGTTGGGCTAGTTGGCCCCAGGGACCCTCAGGATTGAAGGGGATTTAATTCCCCATCTTAAAACGCGCCACGGGGCCTGTTTGCACACATGTCACCTGAAGCCCCGCCCCCTCCCTTCACCACTGTACAAACGCGCCCCGTGGCGCGTTTTTAAGTCGGGGATTAACTCCCCTTGAATCCTGAGGGTCCCTGGGGTGCAACTAGCCCACCATATACCTCCAAAGCGCCACAGAGCTGCGTTGCAGAGAGGTGTAAAAGGGGCGTGGCCTCTGTACACCTCTCTGCAAGGCAGCCCCCTGACGCATACTGGAGGTTCCTGGTGGGCTAGTTGGCCCCCAGGGACCCCCAGTATTCAAGGGGAATTCGTTCCCCCTCTGCAAACGCGCCAGGGCGCGTTTGCAGAGTGGTGAAGGAAGGGGCGGGGCCTGCGGGCCCGATCGTTTCCCCTCCCCCCTGAAGGGGGGCTGTGTAGCCCCCTTCCTTTTTCCTATTTTTAGGCCCTGGGGACCCCATCCCCCAGGGCCTTACCCTACTTTTTTATTAAAATGTAAAAAAACGGGAAGAGGGCCGCGTGGCCCCCTTCCCTGGGCCTGTATTGGCCCCGGGGACCCCATCCCCCGGGGCATGGCCTCTTTTTTTATTTGGAGGGGGCTGCGTGGCCCCCTCCTCAGGCCATTTAAGGCCCGGGGACCCCATCCCCCGGGGCCGGCCTTGCACTTTTTTTTTTTTTTAAACTTTTTTTTACCTTTGGGGAGGGGGCTGCGTGGCCCCCTCCGTGGCTCCTATGGCCCCGGGGACCCCATCCCCCAGGGCCTGGCCTCTCGTTGGGGACTGTGGGGGGTCCCCAAACCCCCACAGTCCCGCCGGCTCCCCGTGTCCTACGGGAGCCGGCATTGCTTTACACATGGGGAGCAGCTAACATGCTGCTCCCCATGTGGAAAGCAATCAGCTTTGGATATTGGAAGAGAGAGCAGGTTTCCTGCTCTCTCTTCCAATATCCAAAGCAGTTTGCAATGACAGGACGGGAGCCGTGAGGCTCCCGTCCTGTCATTGCAAACAGCAGTGTCCCGGGGGTAGGCACCCCAGGACACTGCAGGAGCCGGCCCTGGGGGTGGCGGTCCCCAGGGCCACCACAGGCTCCAGGAGGGGGCCGCGCGGCCCCCCTCCTTACATTTTGAAAGCCCCGGGAGGTGGTGGTCCCCGGGGCTTGGAGGTCCAAAACGGACCCCCATTGTAATTTTTCTTAGTGCCCCGGGGAGGTGGTGGTCCCGGGCGTGTGGGGGCTGGAGCCCCCACACAGGTTTTTCAAAAATAAAAAAAGAAGCCCGGGGAGGTGGCGGTCCCGGGGCTGCGGGAGGGCTCAGAGCCCTCCGCACCATTATCACATAAAGCCCCGGGGGTGGTGGTCCCCGGGGCTTGGGGGCCCTTAGAGGCCCCCACACATAAATTAACCCCCCCCAGCATGCCCCCGGGACTTGGCCCACCCGGGGGCCAATTAACATCGAAGCGCGGGAGACCGCGCTTCGATTTCTCGGCAGGATTCGCGCACCCTGAGCGCATCCTGCCGATTTTTAAAAAATAAATAATTTTTTTTTTGCCCAGGGGGTCCTTGTGGGACCCCCTGAGCAGACCTAGGGGGTCAGGGTGTTTCTACCCTGCCCCCTTTGTGCGCTTTGTGCACTTGTTTCTGTCCCTTGGTTCTACCGAGGGACAAAATGGCTGCCAACATTTCCTGAATCGGAATGTTGACAGCCAGCTGACAGCCAATTAACATGCAGCTCGTGATCGGGACGGTGCGCGCAGGGTGCGCTGAGGGTACGCGGACCCTACTCGGCCATAGATATATCTATCTTTTTACTTTTGATTTTCTCAGCAACTACTGAACGGATTTACACCATTTAACAAAAAGGGTTCTTTCTGAACCAAGAACTACCTCTTTGCCAAATTTGGTGTAATTCCGTTCAGCAGTTCGAGCTGTAGCCGTGTCTAAAGTTTCCTATGGAAAATTGCATGGGGAAAACGCGTTTTGGGACCCCCCTTTTTTCTCGGCCCCCGCTTGACGAATCCCCCCCGAGACTTTCAGGGTAGGAGCGGACCGGAGCGGGCCATAAAGTTTGAAAATTTTGCGAAGATACGTCAACCGGCAAGAGAGTTATTTCAAATAGAATGTCGCGGATTTCCTATGGATAATAGGTTGTAACTATAACTATCTACTGGCGACCGCCAGTAGATAATATATATGTATATATATATATATATATATATATATATATATATATATATCCAACAAACAAGGTGCCCTGATGCGGGAAGACGCTGAGTAAAAGTAACATCCTTACGCGTTTCAGAGCGCACCTGGCTCCTTCATCAGAGGAAAAACGACAGTTCTCCGCTTACGACTTTAACAGGTACGTAATCACATGCAAATTTTCTGATTCCCCACACATGGGCATTCCTCATAGCATGCTGGTACTTGTAGTTGGTACAATATTCCACCCAGTATTTCCCAAGTGGGCGCGGTGACAATGTCGTTTATTAAAACTGTTAAAACCCCAGTGTGCCTCCGGGCCGTCTCCGCTGGTCAAATTGTCCATTTTAACCTTTGTACCCCTTCAGACGCCGAACAGTGTCAGCGTAAGGGCCCCACAGCAGTGGTGTCGTCATTCCCTGCGGCCAGGCTGCCGCAAAATTATCCAACAAACAAGGTGCCCTGATGCGGGAAGACGCTTCACAAAGGGTTGACTTTAAGCCATTTATTGTAGGTAAACCAGCATTGCAGTCCTGAGTAAAAATAACATCCTTACGCGTTTCAGAGCGCACCTGGCTCCTTCATCAGAGGAAAAAACGACAGTTCTCCGCTTACGACTTTAACAGGTACGTAATCACATGCACATTTTCTGATTCCCCACTGTTGGAAATGGACCTTTTTGCAGGGTTATCCCCAAACTTTTTGCTTCTTCCTCATTTATTTTTCCTGACCTGTGGTTGTTGGCTATAGGACTCTGGGCACTTTACCACTGCTGATCAGTGCTAAAGTGCATATGCTCTCTGTGTAAATTGTAATTGTGATTGGTTATCCATGATTGGCATATTTGTTTTACCAGTAGGTCCCTAGTAAAGTGCACTGAGTGTGCCAGGGGTGATTCAAATGCTACTAGTGGACCTGCAGCACTGATTGTGCCACCCACAGGAGTAGCCCTAAGATGATGTCTCAGGCCTGCCACTGCAGTGCCTGTGCGCAGTTTGTTAACTGCCATGTTGTCCTGGCCAGTGTACACACTTGCCAGGCCTGACCCTTCCCTTTTCTTACACATTGGACACCCCTGTGGTAGGCCCAGGGTACCCCCCTGGGCAGGGTGCAGTGTATGTGAAAGGTAGGACATGTACTAGTGTGGGTAATATGTCCTGATAGTGAAATACTGCCAATTTCGTTTTTCACTATTGAAAGGCCATGTTGCCCATAGGACAGAATGGGGAATGCTGTGTCCCATGTGTACCTGCATATCTCCCCATAGGAGCAAGATGGTGATTTTCTAAAGTAAAATTGTGCAAGCCCAGGTAGCACATTCCGTGCTACGAGTACAGCAGGGCAGTTATCGATAAAGGCACCATTTTTAAAGTTTCCCCACGCTAGGAGCAGGAGTCCTACAGTCTTAAGGACTCAACCAATTCAATTATTTTTTACAAGTGAACTTTCTCTACAAAAGAACATTGTTACAGTGAACCTTTCATTAACAAACCATTATTGGAAGAGAGTCTATTTATATATGTTGGTTTTATGTCGTTTTGAATCTGCCTAATCAAGATAAAGTGATTTATATTTTTATAAATAACTTGTGTAGCGTCCATTTGTGGTGTTTCACTATATTACTGTGAGTGTTGGTACAAATACTTTACACATTGCCTTGGGGATAAGCCTGTCTGCTCGTGCCAAGCTACCAAGGGGGTGAGCAGTGAACAGTGTGTATCCCCCTTACCCTGACTAGAAGTAAGGGTCCCTATTTGGACAAAGGTACTTACCTCTGCCAACTAGAGACCCCCAGATCTAACACCCACACATGGGCATTCCTCATAGCATGCTGGTACTTGTAGTTGGTACAGATTTATGGATGCCCCTTTTGTACCCTCCCCCCCCCATATAAATTATTTCTGGAGATACCACGGTCAGTATGAACATTGGTTTCCATATTTGTATGTCCTGGAGCATCTTTCACAGACAAATTCTAATCACAGGAGTACTGATAAAAACTGATGAACACAGAAAAGGAATTTTCACTTCTGCCGGAATGGACGAAGGATGCGCCGTGGCCTAAGATGCAGCAGCTTTGTCGCAGGCGAACTGGTCCTAGGCTTTGCCTGCTTTGCTGCAAAACTCTGGTTGTGCTCAGACAACAACAAGCCTCAAATCCAATTAAGCCCTTGTCTGAAATCTCCGCATCCTACCCCAGTGTGGCGCTGAGTTCACTTAGTTGGGAATTCTCTGAATGAGAGCTGTACACAGAATAAGGGCTGAGGGGATTACGGAGACGGAATTAGTCATTAAGCAGCTGTTCTAGAGACTACTGCCAGCAGTAGAGTGTGCTCAGCTCTCTCTCTCTCCCTCTTTCCTCTCTCCTCTCTCTTTCTCTCTCTCTCTCTCTCTCTCTCCCTCACCCTCACCCTCCCTCTCTCTCTCCCTCTCTCTCTCTCTCTCTCATTTTGCTATGACCCGCTGCTCTTTAAGCAATCCTTTCTAACTCTCCATTCCGCACCAGTGTTTTCAAGCCCATTATCCCCATCTCATTCTTCCTCCCCACGGCTCCACTCAATCCATCCGAATTGCAAATTGTTATGTTAGTGGATAGGAATCTGCCGTGAAAATATTAAGAAACAAATAGACAGCCTGCTCATCTAAAACAATATTGCCTTGCAGCAAATCGACAAAAAGGCTGCTCGCGGGGTTTGGCCGGACTGGTACTAAAATCAATGAGCTATAAAATCATGTGGTGTCTTAGAACTGAAACGTTATTGGACTGACGTGCTGCATCTGCCACTTACAAAAGGAAGGCTTTTACGGTCTTACAGATGGGAAATTACAAAGACGATACAAAGCAATAACACTGGTCAATATTAATTGGTGATGCATTGTTTATGAACCTGGATAATTCTTCTTATTCTCTAGTGAATTACACTAGTAACTTGTTTTTATAAATACAGACACCAATTTTTTAATACATAGACACCAATTTTTTTAATTTAAAATCAGATACTACAGACGTTCACACCCAAGTTTACAAATAAGAATCTATTTGTAAATTTTGAAAGAATAACATTTAACTCTTTCATTTTTTAAAGCGGGTATAGCAGAGTTCAGTGCTATGGCCACAAACCATACGGGTTTCTCGGACACCCAAAATTAATATGCATGAGGAATATTTGCATATATCTGGTCTAAAATAGATTTAAATTGACTTTATTTGCATACACTGATTACTGTAGGGGGCATATTCACAAGGACTTATCCCCGAGTTATCTGCACTTTAGCGCATCAAAAGTGGAGATAGATTTATCGCCCCATTCACAAGCGGGTGCAAACTGCAGATATCGCCAGTATTCCCGCGATAACTGCCGCAAAATTTATCTCCACGGGTGACATCACCAACTAACCCTAATGAGATGCAGAGTAGGCGTTCCCGTGCAAAAACACACGAAAACACCACTTTCACAACAAACTGCTAGATCTGGGATGCGAACCAAAAACAGGCGATAAGCCGCGGCAGCAGCAGGGATTTAACACCTGCCTTTTGCTGGTGTTAAGCAGGACGACTACCTGCAGTATGAAAGGGAGCCCAGCCCAGAGCCACATCTGAAGACCCACAGATGCCATGGAGCCAATGATCATGCAGCTCGGAGACCCATGAGGGCCACAACACCCACCGCCACCCCCCCCAGGCCTGCCACCACCCCCAGGACCCAACCCCCCCCCTGACCACCACAGAGGCAGCGTAGACAAAGACAGCGGACCCACCTTAAACGCACCAGCCGCACAGACCTAACGCCAGAGGAGGTCATTGCCCACTACAGGTCAAAAGGACAACCATCCTCCGCATCCTGACCCACATCGCCCACAGGCTGACGGTACCAACACAGCGGACAACCAACATCCCTCCGCAGACAAAGCTGCTGGCTGTGCTGCGCATGTTGGCCTCTGGTACCTTCCAACCCACAACTGCCAGAGTCGGAGGAGTCTCACAGCCAGCCCTATCCAAGTTCATCACACCTGTCCTGGATGCCATCAACAGCCTGGTACCCCAGCACCTCCACTTCACCCACACTGCGCAGGAGCAGCTGGAGACCAAGAAAGGCTTCTACGCCATAGCTGGATTCCCTCACGTGTTGGGGGCAATCGACTGCACACATGTACTCCTCGTGCCCCCTGCCGACACTGCACACAACTACCGCAACAGAAAGCACATGCATTCCATCAATGTACAGGCAATAGTGGACCACTGGGGACTCCTCAACAATGTTGTGGCCAACTACCCAGGCAGTGTGCATGATTCATACATCTTCCGACAGTCCATCATCAACCAGCGCTTCCAGGATGGCACCTAGGGAAATGCATTGCTCGTTGGTAAGTACCAAATGAACACACCACACACCTCCACTCCACAGTCATGCAACTCACGACACTGGCAATGGGCACGCAGAAAAACTACATGCAACATGCCACACAACATGCCAACCGACCAGACACGACATCACGACTCCATTGGGAACCTGGACTTGCCATGTACACAACCCAGCCACGGCATGGCACCACAGCCACACAATAGCAGAATGTGAGGAGAGGCTTGGAGCAGGCATGTACGAGAGAGGCAAGTGACTAATGAATGAGAACCTACCCAATGCCAAGTGTGGCGTGGATGTGCCGGACAGACTTCAGTGTGCAAACCACGGAAATGGCCATGTGGACATTAACTGCTGGTGCATGGAGTGTAGTGGCCAGTGGACGCTACCATGTCACCACAGGCTGTGGGGCAGAACGCGGAAATGTCGCTCGTTATGTCCCCCCCCTGTAGGCACGGGCGGAGTGGGTTGGCCCTGCGTACGCCAGGCCTGCGTAGGGGTGTGAATAAAAACCCCGTCGCACTGGGTGTGGTTCTCTTTCGAAATGGCCAACGTGTCTGCCAGGGCGGCGCCTCTCAGCCCACCATGAGGCCGGCACCGTTAGCGGCGGGGTCTGCGACCCTGTGCGCCTGCTGCACCCCTGGCCGCTGGTCCCCAGACCCGTCTTGCCTGCCCCAGCGCACCAAGGAGGCTCCGCTCACCTGCCGACACCGCCGTGTGTCAAAGAGGGCCCACCACGTGCCGGTGCAAGCTCCAAGCCCCAGTCCCACGACCTTTGCAGCCTCCGCAGACCATTGCTGGCCTCCACGACGCTGGCCCACAGTACTCCTTTCTCGTTTACATACCCCACCGGCGTACTCCTCGGCCCAGTTGTTGGCACATGTTGTACTGAGTCGTGAGTTTTGAATGGCAGTGACCAAAAGTCTGTGGCAGCGTCCACATCACTAAACTCCCTCCGATCAGTGAAACCAAAGTCTGCATCGCAAGCACACGACACGTGGTGCCACTAACCCTGTTCAACGCAAGCCGGCGACACGTGGTGCCACTGAACCTGAACTACGCAAGCCGGCGACATGTGGTGCCACTGAACCTGAACTACGCAGGCCGGTGGGACCATCCAACGTAAGCTGTCGACACTTGGATGAGGGCCCCTGCTGACCGCTGCCTCAGGCCTACACTGCGGTCCAGTAGGTCCCACATGTGGAACTGTGTCTTGAGTAATTTATGGAGGAGTTCACACCATTGGACACGCCGCATCGCAGGCGGCATCCCCTACCAGCACTGGTGCCACTAACTCTGTGCGCAATGAGTCATGGGCACTGTCTGGTTGAACTTTGGTGGCGTCTGAGTCCATGGCCTGGGGGTTGTCTGCATCATCATTTGGCTGGGACGGACTTGGTGTTCGACATGTGTCTGTTCCATTCAACTCCACCATAGTGACTGTTTCAGCGTGGTTCTGCCCTCTGCATCATGCCCTGGGGGTACACCTTCCACTGTCCACTGAGACACTCCGCGACAACCCCCTTTGACATCTACGAGAACCTGCTCTGCTCTCGTGACCCTGCCCCAGTGCACTGCGAGTCAGCGTCCCGTGGCAGTAGGCCCGTGCCGGACGCTGTGCATCCGGGGCCACTAACTCTGTGCAGCTCAAGTCATGGAGCCTTTATGGTTGAATGGTTGTGTCTTTTACGATGTACACTGTTGTAGTTTTTTGACTGCACCAAGCACTCCATGATGGCTGGTGTACACACACCCCACACACATCCAACACAGGTGTCACTCGACATGTGAGCCTGCTAATAAAAGTGGCCGGGCGCACGTGCCCGAAGCCATTCACACCATCTAAACAAGTGTGTCCGTGTGGTCATTATGTCAGCATGATGGGCCCGAGCCCTGCAACATCGCAGTGTGCTGTGTTCAGCGGACGATACCATGTCACCTCAGCAGTGGCTAAGACCTTGGACATGTAGCTTCGTCCGCCCCCCCTGCATGCACAAGCTGCGTGTGCTGGGCCGGCGTACGTCAGGTCAGCGCTGGGGTGTGCTGATTTGGCAGGGGGCTCAGGGCGTGGCTCTGGTCTGGCCTTGAGCAGGAAGTGCGGTAAGAGTGTCTCTGTGTTGGAGTGCTGTCGCCACCAGGGCCACAGTCGTCGATATTGCAATGTAGCATGCATCCGGAGGGCGGGGCTGCACGTACGGGGAAATGTAGGAGTGCAAGACCGCTCGGGGTCCTGGCTCATACATGCCAAGTGTTGTGTGTATCAGTCCTGCGGCTGCATGAGTCAGATGCCTAGCCTCAATCGCAGCGCGATCACAGACAGCCATGGACTGTACACCTGTGTCCGCCCTGTCCAGACCATTGGCCTACACTCACGTGGCCGTATACCCTTAACGGCCAGCATCACGGTGTTGTTGGCATGCTGCTGGACATGCGCAGACAGGCATGACAATGGTGTGCCGTAGGAGTGCACGTGATGCAACCGCGCAGCGCACACAAGTGTAAAGGCTCGGGGGAGGTAGGAGCTGCTGTGAGGCAACGTAACACACAGTGAGGCCGCTTATGTGCCACGTGCTCGGCATATCATCCATGGTTCCCTGGGTCGCAGACATCCCACCCCACCCACGACAGGCCTCTGCACATCTCCTGTATGCAAGCAGATGGTAAACTGACTGTAGGGATGAAAGGTCCTTTGTCTGGACTATCAGGCGGAAGCACATCTGCAGCTCCGAGCTGGGACTTGCATATGCCCAGCACACCCTGACCGATACGATAGCATTTGCTGACGACTCCCACACTACGCACTGCCCGACGTGAGACCAACATGTACACATCCCACACACAGAAGCCCTTGGTCATAGTTATCGTGCATGAAATGGCCTTCACACGTACTCCCACCCCACCCCAGGCCTGCACCCGTTGCACACTGACACTGCTCATTGATCCGAGCTGTGGCATTTCATCCACAGGACTGGTGCAGGTCAGCACAGTGCCGCTTCAAGCAGAGCCACTGACGCAATGGCAGACCATCCCGGACACATGCACAACTCCAGTCACGTGGACCGGTACCGTGCACGTCTCCTGCATGTACTGGGGGCACTGCCATTGGCAGTGCTGCGGATCAGTTACCGGCTAAGCTTCCACCTTGCCAACGTCACCTGCATTCAGCCTGTGTTGCATTGTCGTTCGTGCATATTTGAGTGGACCATGGATGTCTGCCTCTCCAACGTAACGGTAGCGGAACTGGATTTCGACGTGTGTGTGCGCCCCCTGTTGGCCCACGACCAGGAGTGTCACCGTGATGCCCGTTTATGGCATGCCTGGATGATTGGCATGCATGCTGGCACCTGGACCTGGGAGTTTGCACGACTCGTTGTGTGCAGTGACCACATTGAGCCGCTCCCCTATTGGGCTTTAGTGCCAATTGGGGCCAGGGGTTGGAGTCAGCACATCTGTCCGGGACAGCTGATGGGTTACGTCGCCGACATGTTAGATGTAGTCGACAATGAGCTCATATTGGAAATGTTGGCCTACGCTGCTGCACTCGCGTTCATGGACGAGTGACAACGTACCTGCAGCCACAACTGAATGTGACCCATTGCATGTGTCCCGACGCCTGGTTGCATGTTGGGGATCTGGTCACATGTCCCAAGACGACAGTGGACATGGCTGCATTGGCCTGGACTCCGGATACATGTGCGGACAACCAACGCGGGTTGGCACTCACTTGTGTGGGTGATGGACTCCCCCGGGGTGGACATGGGCACTTTCCAACGTTCCTCATTCAGACATGCTGCTGCATTGGTCTGCATGTTGTGGCACTTCTCTTACCCGTACTGACACGCAATTGTTGATGACGTTTACGCACCTTCACTTGTCTCCAACTGTGATGGGTGTTGATTTGTATGCCAATGTGTGTGTCACGGCCTATCTGGGTCCCTGCCATACATGCATTGCTACCCCATCAGGGCTGTGGGTTTGTACTTGTGCATTATCATGTCCCTGTTTCGTGCTTTGCCAGATGCGTATGACCATTTACCGGCCACAAGCGGGTGCACTTGTGTCCTGTGTTCGGTTGTGCAAATGTTGCTGTTTGTACCACATTGTGTTCGATGTTGGGGTGCTCTGCTTCCTATGTGTGTGTGCTGCATTGTGTGTGAGTTGGCCCTTCAGCTCTGATTTGGCTCACCCTTCTCCCTTTCAGGCAGTGTGGTTTTCACTTCTGTGCTTGTTCAGTGGTGTGATATTGCCGACTTGTGTGACTTGTGCTCTTGGTTGGTGTTGTTACTCTTGGGCATGGTTTGTCTGCAGTTGTGCTGTGCTTAATTGTGCATGTGTGCCATTGTGCACATGCAAGTTGTGCCCATCTCCCCCTGTCCCCCCAGTCCCTGGTCGTTCCTCTCCCTGTTGCTGTTGTGTCTGTTGATTTTGAGCAGTTTCCGGTCCCCGACTCCTGCCACCATCTCCAGGCTGATGTGGTGGACACCATTTCCTCCATGTCATCCAGCTCCTGGTGTGGCGCTGGACTCCCACCTCCGGTGTGCATTGCTGCCTTCTGGTTGTTGGCGTGTTTCTGCTTGTTTTTGCGTTTTGCATCATTCCAGCTGTTCTGGTTCTCTTCCATTGTCCTCCTCCGCACTCCGGCTGCATTCACCTTGTCCACGATGGACTGCCATGTTCAATGTTTTGTTGCCAATGGTGCTTGTGGGGTTGTGTACTAGCTCCGGCTGCCTCCATTGTGCTTCGCTGTTGTTTTCTGTTTGGTTTGTCTTTCTTTTTCCTGCTTTTGTTGTGCTTATTCCCGCCTGCCGTGTGTGTATCGCGGGCCTGGCGCTGCTTATCGCTGCTTTCCTCATCGCACGTTTTTTTGCGTTGGGGTTTGTATTTTTATCTCCGTCGCGGTGGTTGTATCGCGGACATTGGCCGCGTTTTTGGGAGACTATAGCATGGTATCGCCGTGTTGTGAATTCCACGTTAACACGGGGTTATTTTCCCGCGATAGACTGCAATGTGTAAAGTTGCGTTAACCTTTTTTGGAGATGTTTAGCGCACGTTCTTGTGAATATACGCCTACAAGTCTTACTAATCAAGACCTAAAGCCAAAGTGAGGGCTAGAATGTATTGTACTATTGTACTCATTCTTTAATACTCTAAAATGTGCCATTTTAGCTTCAAATGTTTCAAATTCATAAAGATCACTGCTCGATTATTTTACGCTCTAACTTTCACTTAACAGGTCTTTCCTTTCATCGAGTTAAGTTCTGTTAGACTTAGCTGATATGGGCTTTATAAATAATCAAATAAATAAATGAAGTACTTGTAGAAATATGTATGTGTGGGCACAGCATGAAACTTGAAAAGTTGAGTAAATACAGCTCTACTCTAGTATCCAATTTTTGTATATTTATAGCGTTTTAACAGCATTCAGGATTAAACAAATCATCCTTTCAGATTCTCTATTGTTTAGTTCAACAACTATTACGAAAACACGCATTTATTCTTAGTATGAAAATCATTTATAATAATTCAGAATGGGCAAAAATATCATGTTCCACCGTGGTTCACAGAAAATAATAATTTCTCTGATTTTAAAGCAATGTTTTACAATCCATGTTCACTGATGAAGTCCACCTCATTTTGAACATTTAACCATCGTATATGTCCTTGTAGTTAGGCTTCCAATCTAGCCTTCCACCGTTACCTGTATTATATATGTACATAGATATTGTATGATAATCCATCTACTGTGCACATTTATTTGTGTTTTCTTGAGCTGGAACTCTGGATTTCTGTGGTCTGCAGTGGGTTCAGGAATGATAAATAGGTCTTAGTCCTAGGTATAATGGCAAGCACTGAAATTCTTAAAAATATAAATTATTCATTCTTTTTAAGTCTGTATTTTTACTGTGTAGATGTCTACACGTCTACAAAGAAGAAAATTAAGAAAGCTCTGTTGCAGCAAATAGCATTCCACTGTAATCAACCTTATCAGCATGGAGAGCCTTTGGCTGCAGACCAATGCCCCTTTGGAATATAAATTTTACTGCACCACGAAAGTCCAGCCAGCACCATCCTTATAATTATCAGTGATGTCATCAATGATGTCATTTGAGATGGCATCAGTGATGTCATAAATTATCTCATAGAACATGTCATGAGTGATGCAATATGTGAGGTCATAAGCAGTGCAAGGCGGGGTGCAAGTTATAGTTAGGTCTGCTAACTATAAGTGGTAAATTGCTATGTGGTTTTTAGTTCAAAATGTTAATGTTGTCACTTACATATTCCTCTAACTATAACATGACTTTACCCTTTGGTTTTTTCAGTGAATTTCTAAGGTTTTTTAAAAACAAAAACAGTTCTTTTTATCACACCAAACTATAACATTACTTTAACCTTCGCTTATTGTCAGTGAATTTCTAATTTATTTTTTAACCTGAAGTAATATTTTATTACCATATGTAAAGCCAACCCCTCACTTCGTACGGCCTTCTGCTGTGCACGGCAGGGGGTTGGCAACAGGACCTGCAGCAAAGCCCCCACAGACAGCCAACCCCACGCTGTGCACAGCCTTTTGTCATGCACAGCAGGGGCTTGCCAACAGGGCTTGGCCTGTTGGCAGGACCTTTAGTCAACCCATCTTATTCAGCTGACCCCCACTGCAGACAACCAACCACATGCTGCTCACAGACTTTCATCGCACATGGTGTGAGGTTGGCTGTAGGGCATGGCTTGCAGCCAGGCCCTGCATCCAACTCCCCGCAGGCAGCCACCTGGAGGCAGCCAACCCCATGCCGCGCACTGTCTTTGCTCAAAAGTGGTGTGGGGCTATCCGCATGGCCTATGTTGGAGTCAGGCCCTGCTTCCAACTCCTCACAGGCAACGACCCTACACTGTGTACAGCCTTTGTCCGTGCGCAGCAGGGGTTGATCACAGAGCTTGGCCTGCTGCCAGGCCCTGTGGCCAAACCCCCAGCAGGTTGCCAACCCCACACTGCGCGCAACCTTTGCCGTGTGCAGCATAGGGTTGACCTTTGGTCCCCGGGGACCGCATCCACCAGGGCCAAATACAATAAAAAAGAGGAGGGGCCATGTGGCCCCCTCCCTGAGCCTCATTAGGCCCTGGGGACCCCATCCCCCAGTGCCTTATGTATTTTAAAGGGGAAGGGGCTGAGTGGCCCCCTCCCTGACATTCATTAGGCCCTGGGGACCCCATCCCCAGGGTTTTTTTTTAAAGGGAAGAGGGCTGCATAGCCCCCTCTCTCTGTGCCTCATTAAGCCCTGGGGTCCCATCCCTCAGGGCCTTATGTTTTTTTAAAGGGAACCCCATCCCTCAGGGCTTAAGTACATGTGGACCCCTCCCTGAGCCTCATTAGGCCCTGCGGACCCCATCTCTCAAGGCCTTTTGTATAAATGGGCCCCCCTCCCGAGCCTTATTAGGCCCTGCAGAGACTCATCCGCAGTGCCATTTTTTTAAGTGGACCATGCAGCCCCTCTTCCTTCACCAATTTTGGCCCCGGCAACCCCACCCCCTGAGGCTTATGTTTAATATAGCTGAGTTCCCTGGTGCCCCTCCAGGGCACCCACCATACAGAACGTTGGGGACTGTGGTAACTTTCCCTAAGGTAACTATAACTCACGCCCCTGCCATGCTCAGTTTTCTCATCAATAATTGTATTGCAAATGTTGTAGTGATACTATCAATGATGTCATAGAAATTGCCATTATGTGCAGTAATTAGCAGTGAATGGCGAGGGCGCGAGTTGCAGTTACCTTAGGGCATGAGTTAAAGTTTCTTGAGGTAACTATAACTGCTGAATTTGTATGGTTTTCTGGGTTTAAAATCTGAACCTAACTATAATGCCCCTGTAATCTTTGATTTTTTTGTGAATTTCTAAGGATTTTTAAAATTCTATTTCCTATCTATAACGTCCCTGTAACCTATGTTTTTTTCAGTGAATTTCTACAATTTTGTAATGTTATTTCCTAATTATAATGTCCCTGTAACCTCTGTTTTTTTCAGTGAATTTCTCGGGTTTTTTAATGCAAAGTAATATTTAATTACCATACGTTAATCCAACTGCCGCCGTACAGAGGGTGTGGCCATGTGTGGCGGGGGGTTGGCCACAGCCTTGCGGCCAACCCCTTGCATGCAGCCAGCCCCAAGCTGGGCACAGCCTTCACCATGCGCAGTAGGAGGTTGTCCACAAGGGCTGGCCTATGGCCAGGCCCTGTGGCCAACCCCGCAAAGTCAGCCAACCTGCCGGCACTTTAGTGTCTAAGTGGGTGTGTGGGTCAGTGAGTGGGTGGCAAACGACACACAATTGATGGACGGAATGCAGAACAAATCAAAACATTCACCCCCAGTCAAGAGATCTGGGTTAAATCCATCATTCTTTTGCTCACCATGCCACCCCAGTTTAGACCTGGCCATATGCAAATCGGTCTTGACCCTGTGCCTCATGGGAACAGTCCAGCCCGAACTGCCAAGCCAGGTCCTCCCTGGACCGGAACCAAGCATCCTAGGACCGGTCTCGGGGTTTCACCCCCCTTCAGCCAGGATAGCTTGATTCCAGTGGCGCAGTGAGCCCGGGACCCACGTCTGGGCATACCCGGTGCACTTAGGGCGAGAAAGCAAAAGACACACAATTGATGGACGGAATGCAGAACAAATCAAAATATTCACCCCCAGTCAAGAGATCTGGGTTAAATCCATCATTCTTTTGCTCACCATGCCACCCTAGTTTAGACCTGGCCATATGCAAATCAGTCTTGACCCTGTGCCTCATGGGAACAGTCCAGCCCGAACTGCCAAGCCAGGTCCTCCCTGGACCGGAACCAAGCATCCTAGGACCGGTTTCGGGGTTTCACCACTCTTCAGCCAGGATAGCTTGATTCCAGTGGCGCAGTGAGCCCGGGACCCACGTCTGGGCATACCCGGCGCACTTAGGGCGAGAAAGCAACAGACACACAATTGATGGACGGAATGCAGAACAAATCAAAACATTCACCCCCAGTCAAGAGATCTGGGTTAAATCCATCATTCTTTTGCTCACCATGCCACCCCAGTTTAGACCTGGCCATATGCAAATCAGTCTTGACCCTGTGCCTCATGGGAACAGTCCAGCCCGAACTGCCAAGCCAGGTCCTCCCTGGACCGGAACCAAGCATCCTAGGACCAGTTTCGGGGTTTCATCCATCTTCAGCCAGGATAGCTTGATTCCAGTGGCGCAGTGAGCCCGGGACCCACGTCTGGGCATACCCGGCGCACTTAGGGCGAGAAAGCAAAAGACACACAATTGATGGACGGAATGCAGAACAAATCAAAACATTCACCCCCAGTCAAGAGATCTGGGTTAAATCCATCATTCTTTTGCTCACCATGCCACCCCAGTTTAGACCTGGCCATATGCAAATCAGTCTTGACCCTGTGCCTCATGGGAACAGTCCAGCCCAAACTGCCAAGCCAGGTCCTCCCTGGACCGGAACCAAGCATCCTAGGACTGGTTTTGGGGTTTCACCCCTCTTCAGCCAGGATAGCTTGATTCCAGTGGCGCAGTGAGCCCGGGACCCACGTCTGGGCATACCCGGCGCACTTAGGGCGAGAAAGCAAAAGACACACAATTGATGGACGGAATGCAGAACAAATCAAAACATTCACCCCCAGTCAAGAGATCTGGGTTAAATCCATTATTCTTTTACTCACCATACCACCCCAGTTTAGACCTGGCCATATGCAAATCAGTCTTGACCCTGTGCCTAATGGGAACAGTCCAGCCCGAACTGCCAAGCCAGGTCCTCCCTGGACCGGAACCAAGCATCCTAGGACCGGTTTCGGGGTTTCACCCCTCTTCAGCCAGGATAGCTTGATTCCAGTGGCGCAGTGAGCCCGGGACCCACGTCTGGGCATACCCGGCGCACTTAGGGCGAGAAGCAAAGACACACAATTGATGGACGGAATGCAGAACAAATCAAAACATTCACCCCCAGTCAAGAGATCTGGGTTAAATCCATCATTCTTTTGCTCACCATGCCACCCCAGTTTAGACCTGGCCATATGAAATGAAATATGAAATAATGAAATACCAGCATTTGTAAAGCGCACAGCTACCTCCGGAGAGGTGTCCCGGCGCTGGGGGCCCTCGGGAAGATTAAGCGAGCTATTGCCCAGAGTCACATGGTGCTGGGCTAACCTGCCTCCGGCACCGGGGATTGAACCGTGAACCCCGTGGTCCGGAGTCAGGCGCCCTGGCCGCTGCGCCACACCTCTTCCACATATGCAAATCAGTCTTGACCCTGTGCCTCATGGGAACAGTCCAGTCCGAACTCCCAAGCCAGGTCCTCCCTGGACCAGAACCAAGCATCCTAGGACCGGTTTCGGGGTTTCACCCCCCTTCAGCCAGGATAGCTTGATTCCAGTGGCGCATTGAGCCCGGGACCCACGTCTGGGCATACCCGGCGCACTTAGGGCGAGAAAGCAACAGACACACAATTGATGGACGGAATGCAGAACAAATCAAAACATTCACCCCCAGTAAAGAGATCTTGGTTAAATCCATCATTCTTTTGCTCACCATGCCACCCCAGTTTAGACCTGGCCATATGCAAATCAGTCTTGACCCTGTGCCTCATGGGAACAGTCCAGCCCGAACTGCCAAGCCAGGTGCTCCCTGGACCGGAACCAAGCATCCTAGGACCGGTTTCGGGGTTTCACCCCTCTTCAGCCAGGTTAGCTTGATTCCAGTGGCGCAGTGAGCCCGGGACCCACGTCTGGGCATACCCGGCGCACTTAGGGCGAGAAAGCAACAGACACACAATTGATGGACGGAATGCAGAACAAATCAAAACATTCACCCCCAGTCAAGAGATCTGGGTTAAATCCATCATTCTTTTGCTCACTACGCCACCCCAGTTTAGACCTGGCCATATGCAAATCAGTCTTGACCCTGTGCCTCATGGGAACAGTCCAGCCCGAACTGCCAAGCCAGGTCCTCCCTGGACCGGAACCAAGCATCCTAGGACCGGTTTCGGGGTTTCACCCCTCTTCAGCCAGGATAGCTTGATTCCTGTGGCGCAGTGAGCCCGGGACCACGTCTGGGCATACCCGGCGCACTTAGGGCGAGAAAGCAAAAGACACACAATTGTTCTTTTTGCATTTGTCACCCCGAGTGGGACGGGTATGCCCAGACGTGGGTCCCATGCTCTCCATGCCACTGGAGTCAAGCTATCCTGGCTGATGAGGGCTGAAAGCCCGAAACCGGTCCTAGGATGCTTGTTTTCAGTCCAGGGAGGACCTGGCCTGGTAGTTCGGGCTGGACTGTTCCCATTGGGCGCAGGGTCAAGACTGATTTGCATATGGCTGGGTCTAAACTGGAATGGCATGGTGAGCAAAAAAACGATGGATTTAGGCCCAGATCTCTGTACTGGGGTGAATGTATGACATTGTTCTGCATTCTGTCCATCAATTGTTCTTTTTGCATTTGTCACCCCGAGTGGGACGGGTATGCCCAGACATGGGTCCCGTGTTCTCCATGCCACTGGAGTCAAGCTATCCTGGCTGATGAGGGCTGAAAGCCCGAAACCGGTCCTAGGATGCTTGTTTCCAGTCTAGGGAGGATGTGGCCTGGTAGATCGGGCTGGACTGTTCCCATTGGGCGCAGGGTCAAGACTGATTTGCATATGGCTGGGTCTAAACTGGAATGGCATGGTGAGCAAAAAAAAAGATGGATTTAGGCCCAGATCTCTGTACTGGGGTGAATGTATGACATTGTTCTGCATTCTGTCCATCGATTGTTCTTTTTGCATTTGTCACCCCGAGTGGGACCGGTATGCCCAGACGTGGGTCCCGTGCTCTCCATGCCACTGGAGTCAAGCTATCCTGGCTGATGAGGGCTGAAAGCCCGAAACCGGTCCTAGGATGCTTGTTTCCAGTCCAGGGGGGACCTGGCCTGGTAGTTCGGGCTGGACTGTTCCCATTGGGTGCAGGGTCAAGACTGATTTGCATATGGCTGGGTCTAAACTGGAATGGCATGGTGAGCAAAAAAACGATGGATGTAGGCCCAGATCTCTGTACTGGGGTGAATATATGACATTGTTCTGCATTCTGTCCATCAATTGTTCTTTTTGCATTTGTCACCCCGAGTGGGACGGGTATGCCCAGACATGGGTCCCGTGTTCTCCATGCCACTGGAGTCAAGCTATCCTGGCTGATGAGGGCTGAAAGCCCGAAACCGGTCCTAGGATGCTTGTTTCCAGTCTAGGGAGGACGTGGCCTGGTAGATCGGGCTGGACTGTTCCCATTGGGCGCAGGGTCAAGACTGATTTGCATATGGCTGGGTCTAAACTGGAATGGCATGGTGAGCAAAAAAACGATGGATTTAGGCCCAGATCTCTGTACTGGGGTGAATGTATGACATTGTTCTGCATTCTGTCCATAAATTGTTCTTTTTGCATTCAGTGAGTAGGTGGGCCACCAGTTGTATAAGTGTGTATGTGGGTGTGTAAGTGTCTGAGTGGGTGTGTGTGAGTGCCTGTGAGTATTAGAGAGGTTCTCTGGGTCTGTAAGTTGGTGTGTGGGTGGCTGTATTAGTGTGTAAATGGGTGTGTGAGTGGTTTCTGGGTCTCTGACTGGGTGTGTGAGTGGCTATATTGGTGCCTGAGTGAGTGTGTGAGTGGTTTCCTGAGTCTCTGGGTGTTTGATTGGCTGTATGGATGTGCGAGTGGGTGTGTGAGTGGTTGTGTAAATGTGTAAGCGGGTGTGTGAATGTGTGAGTGGGTGTGTGAGTGCCTGTGTAGGTCTGTGGGGGATGTTTGAGTGGTTCTCTGGGTCTCTAAATTGATGTATCAGTGACTGTATGGGTGAGTGAGTAGATGTGTGAGTGGCTTTATGACTGTGTAAATGAGTATGTAACTGGTTTTCTGGGTCTCTGACTGGGTGTGTGAGTACCTGTGTAGGTGTGTGAGTGGGTGTGTGAGTGGTTGTGTGGGTCTGTAAGTGGGCGTGTGTGTGTGGTAGGTGGGCATATGAGTAAGTGTATAAGTGGCTATGTGTGTGTCTTAGTGGTGTGTGAGTGGCTGTATAGGTATGTGAGTGGGTGTGTCAGTGGTTTTGCTGCATGGGTGTGTGAGTGGGGATGTAAGTGGCTGTGTGGGTCTGTGAGTGGGTGTGTAAGTGACTGTATGGGTGTGTACATGTCTGTGGGAGTGAGAGTGCATGCATGGCTGTGTGAGTGGGTGTGTGAGTGGTTCTATGGGTCACTGAGTAGATGTGTGATTGACCGTATGGGTGTGTGAGTGGGTGTATGGATGTATGAGTGGGTGTGTGAGTGGTTGTATCGCTGTGTGAGAGCGTGTGTGAGTGGGTCTGTGAATGGGTGTATATGTTTTTTTGGGGGGGTCTGGATCTGCTGCAAAATTTCATGGGGCCGTGCAGAGTGCCACGGTGGAGCCACAGATCCTTGCATGCCAAAAATTACAAAAAATGTAGACAATTTCTTGCCCATGAGGGGTCCCTCACAGACCCCTCCAGTCCCATGGGGTCAGGATACCTCTATCCTGACCTCTTATATTCTATTTAAACTTTATTTACCTCTCAAGAACCATGTCCCAATTCACAAAATGCCAGCCACAACTTTTCTCTCAGGTTGCAGTCTGCCAATCACAGCATTGCTGTTGGTGTGTGTATCTGTGCCCCTAGAATATACATAAATCTTTTTTCCTTAATAACTCCAATAGATTTACACCAAATTACAAAAGCACTCTTTCTGGATCAAGATCTAATTTTCTGCTAAATTTAGTGTAATTCCGATCAGCGGTTTGGACTGTAGTCATCATGTTCGCCGGTCTAATCAGTGTCGACTGCGACAGCCTAGACCCTGAACTGGCACTCGCCAAGGCGGCCGCCACTCCCGCTACGTGTGGATCCAGGCTCAGGTCGCTCCCTGGGCCGTGCCCAGTTCTAGGGTTCCCAGCTCCGCCAACCGCTTCACCTCTCCTGCAGTGCCGCAGTGACCTCTCTACCTCGTGCGGGCTGCAGGCAGCTCGGCAACCACCGTCGGCTTCCGCAACCACAGTCACAGTCGCTCACCAGATATGCGTTATCCGCCTCCGGGCCTCACGTGGCGCAACAGGGCCTGCCACCGGTGCCTCAGTCGAGCAATCCTTGGCAATCTGCTCGCTCCGTCGGACGCCCAGGGGGTCCGCTGAGCGATCCACTGCAGCTTTTTCCTGTAAACACAGCATTCAACTGGATAAATGTAGCAGATTATGGGGATATATGGTGGAGCGAAAACAGAACGCGTCTGCCATGTTGCCCCTGCAGGCCACGCAACCTTTTCATGATTACTTCATGCGCACACTTTAACATTTGATCAGGGGTAAATGTTAGCACATAATAATACATTTGCACGGAGTTTTCTAATTCATTATTGCACTTGTGTAAGTTATTACAATCCTCTTTTTTTTTATCATAATAGACGTTATTTTCAATTCTTAATGCTGAGTGTATTTTACATGAATGTGTAGCAAGCCAACGGGCAAATTAATTATGCTTTGCGTATATGTCATTGTCAATGACTGAGTCGCAATTTCTTAGGCTTAGTGCCTTTTTATAACCTTGTATAGATCATATAACTTCTCACATACTTCGAATTATAGGCTCAGTGCCACGCATAGACTGTGATTGTCCCCCCCAATTTTTTTTTCTTAAATATATTCTGCCCCTTTCCATTTCATTCCATTTTACTCTTTGTTTAAAAAAACGTTATTTTTAGTTGTCATTTGAATTTCTGAAGTTCATTTTACATTATTTTCCAGTCGACTGTTCTTGATTTCTCATGGAGATTCCAAAGTTCCTGCACTTATATCTATTATAAGTGTACATGTATCTCTTCATCCCCATTCAGACCCTTGGTGTAGGAAAGTAGGATCTGCTTCTTATGGTTACCCCCACTTTTTGCTAAATGTGATACTGTTTTTGACTAGTCTGACTGGGATCCTGCTCATCAGGACCCCAGTCTATCTGCGTTCTCCCTAAACTGTTATGTTATGTACTTAGGTACACTCCAGATTGGATACTGGGGTACCCTTGTCAGTCCCTAGTATATGGTACCCATGTACCCAGGGCATAGGTACCCCAGAGGCCTCCCTTGGGCTGAAGCATGTATTATGCCACCCATGAGAGGCCATGCAAAATGGAACCTACAGGTCTGCCATTGCAGCCTTTGTAAGTTGGTGCATGCACCACTTACTTAAGATATAGGTTTACTATATCTAAGGGTCACTACACTTAAAACCTATAAGTCACCCCTCTAGCAGGCCTTTACAATCCTGAGGACAGGGTGCTTGGTTCTAAGTGAGAGGGTGCCACTGCATGAGCAGAACACCCCTGCAGCCTACGGAGTCCATTCTCCCAGGTTGCCACTGAGACAGCCATTTACGACATATAGAGTGGCATTATGCGACCGCATGATGACCAACTCTAAAATGGCTGAAACTAACCCTAGCGTGTTTGGTGTCAAACATGTTGAAATCATACCCCCACACCAGTAACTGGTGTGGGAGGTATGATTCCACCCCTCAGAAGCGAGCTTTGAGGGGTGTTCCTGGTACCAGCCTTATAGTCCCGGACAGCAGAAAATGGTTGCTGCTGACCAGAGACACATTTCTGCCCTCCTGCTGCTGAGCCAAGCTCGAGCAGGGGAAGGCAGAACAATAGGCATCCTGTCACAGGGAGGTGTGACCACCTCCCAGACAGGATTTAGTGTGTTAGTGCTGGGTGGGTGTGCTTGCAAGCGACTGAAAGTCTGCATGAGGGCACATTTGGTGTCCCTTTGCATAGTCCAGTTCAAACCAGTCCTGGGAGCCGTTGGCTCCCGCTCTGGCACGAAACTGGATAAAGGACATGGGAGTAACCTCCCCACTGTCCAGACCCTCCCCTGGGAGGGTCCCCTGAATCTGTCCGACTCTCTCCTGTGGGTACAAAAGGGCATACCTGGCTGTAGGACCTTAGATTCGACGTGGACAAGATTCTGAAACAGAAACCACTGAACTTCGACCGTCTGGACACTCTGGACTTCGCTGGACTTCGTTTGGGCCCGACTTCGTCTCCCTCTCATTCTGAAGCATTGTCTGTGCCAGTGCACCATACAGGATCCGTGCAGGACCTGTGGAGAATCAAGGACAACCAAAGATATCTCCCTTGGAGTGAAGGAGTCACTCCCCTGCATTCACAGGCACCACAACACTGCTGTCCGGTCTGCTGACCCTGAGCTCCTATGGACTGCAAAGGCTTCAGCAACACAGGAAGTGGGTTTCTACGTCCTTCGAGGTCCAAGCTGCCCTCTCACCAAGTTTGAGGTCAGAATCACTTGTGGGGGCTGCAATACCCGAACCCCCTGTGCACCACATACATTTGCAAGTGCATATGCTTGTCGGAGTTTCCCAAAAAAGTGCATTGGGCTCCGAGTAGCCCCAAGTTCTGGCACCATTTTCTACCAAGAACTTTGGCCTCCTAACACAGAGTGCTCCATGGGCTGTTGTTCGGTGAAATCGCTTGAAGTTCTCTCGTGACTCCTGTGCCTCCGGCCTGTGGATCCACTTGAGGGTCAACTTTGCTTTTCTTGGTCTCCTCCAGTTGCTCCAGGCCTGCCCTGACTCCCCTGGCTGTGGTGAGTCTCCTGGACCTTGCTGGTCCGAACCGTACACATCCTTGACCTTCTGCATGGGTTGCCATTGCCAAGACTTGTTGGTGCTCCCGCCGGACACTGACCCCTCAGCACTCGACATCCTTAATGGAACAGCTCGTATCCATCTCCTGGTTGTCCTCGACATCTCCTGGTCCCCGTAGCTGCAGAGTCAAGAACTCCATCAACACACCTGAAGCACCCGACATCGGTGGGCATTCGTCTACCGAGCCCCTGGTCACTCCTGAGTGACCCAGACTCTGTCCCCTCTGTTTTCAGGTACTCTTCGACAAGAATCCACCTTTGGATTCCAACGGACACTTTTCTTCCTTCCAGCAGCGGCTCTTCTTTGAAGTCCTCCATTGGTTTCGATGGCGGTTTCCGATGCCACTTCAGACCTATGCACCCGGCTTCCCTGGGATAGGTAACTTGGGTACCTCGGTATCCACGGGTGGGGTGGCTCTCCAGCCTCCTATCTTCCACAGGGTTTCTTCGAAGTCCACTTGGAAGGGTCCTTAAACTCTAAAACTTCAACCGCGACTTTCCCATAGAATTGTACGGAGCACGTGGTTGTGTTCCCACACTGCACCCGTCCTCCGTGGGGTCCCTACTTACTCACCTTGGGTGGTTCCTTGGGGTCACAGCAATTCTACATCCTCTCGACACTGTCTTGACTCGATTCGTGGTTCTTATACCACTTTCTTAGTATATGGTTTGGTCTCCCCCTGGGGCTCACTGTGTATTAGAGCTATTTGCTGTAATTTCTGTGCTTAACTATTGTGTGCTTTGTGATTATCTCCGTGTAGGAGATACTGTGTCATACTAGATAGTGTTATATTAATAAATACATATTGTTATAACTACTGTGTGGTTCTCCTTTCATTTAACCAATACTATAAGGTTGCATTCTGGTAAAACAAGCTGCTTAACATTCCTTCAAGACTAAGCCTGAAGGCTGCTCTCCACAGCTACCACTTGGATAGCTTTGTAAGGTTATATTTGACCTCTTAAATCACCTTAAGTGTTGTTTGGACTGGTGCAAGGTGCCCACTTTAGTTACTGGACAGCATATACCAAGCCAACGTCTCACATTGGTGTGCAGCGGTTGGGATTCAAGCCTGCATTGTTTTACCAGATAAATCTTTTATTGATTAACTGAAAAACCACAATTACTATGTACATATAATACTTGCTTAGAATAAGTAAGTTCTACTGAACTTAGGGTTCGGTAAGCCAAGGGTTTAGCAAACCATTTCTCCAACCTCAGAGAGTTTAGTTCCCACTAGGTTAGGTAGGTTGCAACACCTCACCACACTTAGTGTGTCTGCAAAAGGAGATGCCAGTGGCTCTCTGCCTTCTAGATACAGTGAGCTTTCATTCCATGAACTGAAAGCCCTGCGTGCCTCTAGAAACTTGAAGACAGGGAGAAGTGCCAACACTCAACGCCTGGTAGAGGTGTTACTTCTAGATGACTTAAGGAAGACCCCTGGGTAAGATGAACAGGAGAGAGTGGGTGGGACAGGGAATAAAGACAGGTCAGGAGGTGACACCTTTTATGACCTAGACTCTAACCCTGACCAGGGAGAACCTGATGGTTCTCACCTGGATAACTTAGATCTTCAAGAGGAGAATGCCATGAGGGCCCTCTCTTTACTCCTCCTGGAAGAGTGCAGAGTTTACCAAGGAGATCTAGGTCTCCCTCTGCAGAGTCTAATTACTCAGGACAGTCTGTAGGGACCTCTGTATCTAGCAAGAGGGACCACTCTTATGATAGGGAATACCAATTTCTTGAACTTGAGAAAGCTAGGCTTAGGCTCAGGCAAGAGCAATTGGCCCTTGATAAAGAGTCCCTAGAAGTCCAGAGAGCTAGAAAAAAGTTGGGACTAGAGTCCCATGGTGGCAGCAACAGTGTCCCTAGAGTTAAGGAACATTCCTTTGATAATAGGAACCTGAGTAAGATCGTCCCTCCCTACTATGTTGAGGATGACATCCACAAATGGATAACTGCTTTAGAGAGGGCCTCTAAAGTTCAGAGGGTCCCTCAAGAGCAGTGGGCAGCTATCTTGTGGCTCTCCTTTGCTGACAAAGGTAGAGATAAGCTCCTCACTGTTAGAGAAGAGGATGCTGACAACTACTCAATCTTGAAGAGTGCTCTCATTGATGGGTTTGGCTTAACCACAGAACAGTATAGGATTAAGTTCAGAGACACCCAGAAGGCACAGAATCAGGATTGGGTAGACTTTGTGGATAGTGCCATTAAGGCTCTGGAAGGCTGGTTTCTTGGCAGCAAAGTGAATGATTTCAAGGGATTATACAATTTGATTATGAGGGAGCAGATCCTTAATAATTGCCAAAATCAGTCATTGCATCAATACCTGGTTGACTCTGATCTGACTTCTCCCCAAGAATTGGGAAAGAAGGCAGATAAGTGGGTCAGAACCAGGGTGAAGCAGAACAACCAGAACAATGGTGGTGACCAAAAGAAACAAGATTCTAAAACTCCAGATAAGGGTGGATACAAGGGTAACGATCAAAAACAGTCTTCATCAGGGCCCCAAAAACCTGCATCTGGGGGGAGTCACAATCCAACAAAGGTAAAGGCAAAAAGAAACCTTGGTGTTATCTCTGTAAACAGAAGACACATTGGACCTGAGATGCTGATTGTCCAAAAGCCAAGGAAAATCCTCCTACCACAACTGCCCCTAAGGCAACTGCGTCCCCTAGCACAAGTACAAGTGGTGATACAGGGAACAAGGGATTAGGAGGGTTAACCTTGGGCTCTGAGATGGGCAATGGCCTAGTCAGAACCCCAGCTCAGGCTGTGCTTGTCTGTGATGGTGGCATTGATATTGCCAGCCTATTTGTCAGTCCCAGTAATCTGGGCAAATACAGACAGCAGCCTTTAATCAATGGTAAGGATGACATGGCATACAGGGACACAGGTGCAAGTGTCACTATGGTGACAACAGATCTTGTGGCCCCTGAACAAATCATACTTGGAGAGATGCAACGAGTGACCAATGCAAACAATGTCAGGACTGACCATTCCTTGGCAGTTGTTAATTTCAGCTGGGGAGGGGTAATTGGCCCCAAGAAAGCTGTGGTTAGCTCAGACCTACCAGTAGAATGTTTGTTGGGCAATGATTTGGAGACTTCAGCCTGGGCTGAGGTGGAACTTAGGACTCATGCAGCAATGCTGGGCATCTCTGCAGATGTGTTTGCTGTGACCAGGTCACAGGCCAAACTGACAAACACTGAACAGGTACTGGATCCTGGAACAATGGACCAAGGGCCTTCCAAGCGAAGGAACAGGAGGGGTAAGGCTGTGTCTTCCCCCCAGAATCAGAGTGAGGACCAGTCTCTTGAGGGAGATGATCTTAGTCCCTGTGAAGGAACTGCCTCAGATGAACTTGAACCTGATCAGGTTGAGTTCTTAGGGACAGGGGGGCCTTCCAGGGCAGACTTGAGTTTGGAGCAGAAAACCTGCCCCTCTCTTGAACCTCTCAGACAGCAAGCTGCTGCTGAGGCAAATGGGAGTATCAGTGGATCCCACAGGATCTATTGGGATGAGGGACTCCTTTACTCAGAGGGTAGAGACCCCAAGCTTGGTGCCACCATGAGGTTGGTCATACCTCTGAAGTTTAGGGGCTTCCTACTCACCTTGGCACATGATATTCCCTTAGCTGGACACCTAGGCCAAAGTAAAACTTGGGACAGGCTTGTCCCTCACTTTCACTGGCCTCACATGTCTGAGGACACCAAGGAGTTTTGTCGCTCCTGTACTACCTGCCAAGCCAGTGGTAAGTCAGGTGGTATCACAAAGGCCGCCCTCATACCACTACCAGTGGTAGGGGTTCCCTTTAAGAGGGTTGGGATTGATATCATTGGTCCCATGAACCCTCCAACAGCATCTGGACACAGTTATATTCTAGTGGTGGTGGACCATGCCACAAGGTATCCAGAAGCAATACCCCTTAGAACCACCACAGACCCTGTGGTGGCCAGGGCCCTCCTGGGAATCTTTTCCAGAGTGGGTTTCCCTAAGGAGGTCTTAAATGACCGAGGTACAATCTTCATGTCAAGTTATATCACTGCAATGTGGAAGGAGTGTGGAATGAACTATAAGTTCATCACACCCTATCACCCACAATGCAGTGGGTTAGTTGAAAGGTTCAACAAAACCCTCAAGGGTATTATCATGGGCCTCCCAGAAAAGCTTAGGTGAAAATGGAATGTTCTGTTGCCCTGCCTTCTCTTTGCCTACTGAGAGGACCCAAAGAAGGGGGTTGGCTACAGCCCTTTTGAACTTCTGTTTGGGCATCCAGTTAGGGGTCCCCTGTGTTTGGTGAAGGAGGGATGAGAGTTACCTCTCAAACCTCCTGAACAAGACATTGTGGACTATGTACTTGGTCTCCGCTCCAGGATGGCTGAGTACATGTGGCCAGCAAACACCTTGAGGTAAGTCAAGAATTACAGAAAGCTTGGCATGAACAAAAGGCTGTTCTGACTGTTTATCAGCCAGGGCAGAAGGTGTGGGTGTTGGAGCCTGTAGCCCCAGCAGCTCTCCAAGACAAATGAAGTGGACCCCATACTATAATTGAGCAGAAAGGTGAGGTCACCTACTTGGTGGACCTTGGCACTCCTAGGAGCCCCCACAGGCTCAAACCTTTTGTAGACAGGGCTGACATGGGCTTGCTCATGGCAACTGATGAGGGACAGGAAGAAGAGAGTGATCCTCTACCTGATCTCCTCTCTCAGAACCCCGATGATGGGTCAGTTGATGGTGTAGCCTTGGCAGGCAGCCTCACTGACCAACAGCAGATTGATTGCAGGAAAGTCCTCAATCAATATAGGCACATGCTCTCTCTGACTCCCAGTCAGACCACCTGGTGTACCCATGAAGTGGACACAGGTGAGAGTCTATCAGTTAAAAATAAGATTTACAGGCAGCCTGACCATGTCAGAGATTGCATCAGGACAGAGGTCCAAAAGATGCTGAAGTTGGGAGTGATTGAACCCTCAGATAGCCCTTGGGCTAGTCCAGTGGTCCTGGTACCCAACCCTCACACCAAGGGTGGTAAAAGAGAGATGAGGTTTTGTGTGGACTACAGGGGGCTCAATGCAGTCACTAGGACTGATGCTAGTGCAATTCCAAGGGCCAGAGGAGATTATTGATACTTTGGCCTCAGCCAAGTTCTTGAGCACATTTGACCTCGCACTGGCTATTGGCAAATCAGACTAGCTGAGGATGCCAAACCAAAAACTGCATTTTCAACCCCTAGTGCGCATTATCAGTTTATTGTGATGCCCTTTGGTTTGAAGAATGCACCTGCTACATTCCAAAGGCTGGTAAACAAAGTCCTTACAGGCCTGGAAGCCTATAGTGCAGCATATCTTGATGAGATAGCTGTCTTTCGCTCTACCTGGGAGGATCACCTGGTCCACCTGAAGAATGTTTTGGAAGCTCTGCAGAAAGCAGGCCTCACTATCAAGGCTACTAAGTGCCAGATAGGGCAGAGCAAAGTTGTGTACCTGGGCCACCTTGTGGGTGGAGGCCAGGTTTAACCATTACAGAGCAAAATCCAGACCATAATGGACTGGGTTGATCCAACTACCCAGACTCAGGTCAGAGCTTTCTTGTGCCTGACTGGGTACTACAGAAGATTTGCAAAAGGATATGGGTCTATAGTGACTCCCTTGAATGATCTTACATCAAAAAGAATGCCCAAGAAGGTTCAGTGGACAGTTAGCTGTCAGAAGGCATTTGATGACCTCAAGCAGGCCGTGGGTACTGCTCCCATTCTGCAGAGTCCTGACTACTCCAAGCAATTTACTGTCCAAACAGATGCATCTGAGTTGGGGGTAGGGGCTGTGTTGTCACAACTTAATGCAGAGGGTCAGGAACAACCAGTAGCTTTTATCAGCAGAAGGTTGACACCTAGAGAGAAAGGTTGGTCAGCTATAGAGAGGGAAGCCTTTGCTGTGGTCTGGGCCCTGAAGAAGCTGAGGCCATACCTGTTTGGTACTCACTTCATTGATCGGACAGACCATAAGCCCCTCCTATGGCTAAAACAGATGAAGGGTGAAAACCCCGAACTTTTGGGGTGGTCCATTTCCCTACAGGGATGGACTATACAGTGGAACATAGACCTGGGAGTAACCATGCCAATGCAGATGGACTCTCCAGATATTTCAACTTAGAAAATGAAGACTCAACTGGTTAAGGTTAGTCTCATCTCTTTACTTTTGGGGGAGATTGTGTAGGAAAGTAGGATCTGCTTCTTATGGTTACCACCACTTTTTGCTAAATGTGATACTGTTTTTGAATAGTCTGACTGGGATCCTGCTAATCAGGACCCCAGTCTATCTGCTTTCTCCCTAAAATGTTATTTTATGTACTAAGGTACACTCCAGATTGGATACTGGGGTACCCTTGCCAGTCCCTGGTATAGGGTACCCATGTACCCAGGGCATAGGTACCCCAGAGGCCTCCCTTGGGCTGAAGCATGTATTATGCCACCCATGAGAGTCCATGCAAAATTGAACCTACAGGCCTGCCATTGCAGCCTGTGTAAATTGGTGCATGCACCACTTCCTTAAGATATAGGTTTATATATCTAAGGGTCACTGCACTTAAAACCTATAAGTCACCCCTCTAGCAGGCCTTTACAATCCTGAGCATATGCAAAAGAAACAATTGATGGACGGAATGCTGGACAATGCAAACATTCACCCCCAGTCACAAGGATCTGCTTTAAATCCATCATTCTTTTGCTCACCACACCACCCCAGTTTGGACCCAGCCATATGCAAATCAGTCTTGACCCTGTTCCTTGTGGGAACAGTCCAGCCCGAACTGCCAAGCCAGGTCCTCCCTGAACCGGAAACAAGCATCCTGGGACCGGTTTCAGGGCATCACCCTTCATCAGCCAGGCTAACTTGAATCCAGTGGTGTAGTGAGCATGGGACCCACGTCTGGGCATACCCTTCCCACTTAGGGCGACATATGCAAAAGAAACAATTGATGGACGGAATGCTGGACAATGCAAACATTCACCCCCCGTCATAAGGATCTGGGTTAAATCCATCATTCTTTTGCTCACTGTTAGACCTGGTACCATTGGCGTGAGTCTCCCTTCCATTTTTTTCTGATTGCCTCCTCTGTTTTAGATATGTTTTGCTGGTTTAGATGCTTTGGGCACTGTGCCACTGCTATTCAGTTCCACAGTGCAAGTGCTTCCTATGGTAAATTGATGTATTAATTAGTGACTTCATGATTGGATCATTTAATTTACTTGTCAGACCCTAGTATAGTGCACCAGGTGTGGCCAGGGCCTGTAAATCAAATGCTGCTGGTGGGCTTGCAGCACTGGTTGTGCCACCCACAGAAGCAGCTTGTAAAGTGTGTCTCAGGCCTGCCATTGCAGAGCCTGTGTGCAGTCTGTGACTGCCATGTCGACTTGGTAAGTGCACCCACTTGCCAGTCCCTAAACCTTCCCTTTTCTGCATATCAGTCACCCCTAAGGTAGGCCCACGGGCAGGGTGCATTGTATGTAAAAGGTAGGACATGCCCTGGTGTGTGTAGCATGTCCTAATAGTGAATTACAGCCAATTTCGTTTTTCACTATTGCAAGGCTACCTGTCCCCATAGGCCAGAATGGGCAGTTTGATTATAACATCTTATAATCCTAACTGACCCAGGGAACATGGTAGAAATTCGAATTTAGTATGCCTGAACTCAGAATGATAAAATACATCTTTTAGTGAAGTTGGTTTTAACATTCTGTGTTTGAAAATACCACTTTTAGAAAGTAGGTATTTTCTTGCCTAAACCATCCAGCCTGCCTCTGCTAGCTTGTGTATTGTATGTCTGGTTTTGTGAGTGACAGGGGCTGGGGGGCTCCAGGAGACAGGGTGAGTCAGCACAGGGCTGAATAGACCTATCTGCATGTAGAGTGGTGGGAGGAGTAGCACCTGGGCCTGAATAGGGCTGTGCCTGCCTTCCACAATGCTGGCTCCACCTCCTGTGGTGTGTCTGATGTCGCTGGCCCACACTGACAAAGGAAGAGGGTGTGCACTAGCAGGATGCACCCAGAACTGGTTTGGACTAGGTACAGGACCCTCTGGCTTCAGAGGACAAAGGATTTGCTGGTATAAATATTGGGGCCCTGACCCCAGAACTTTAGATCACTTCTGGAAACAACAAGACAAACCTTTGCCAAGGAGAAGAACCAAGGAAGCTGCAGGAGTTTGGACTGCCCCTCTGCCAGTGTGCTGTTTGCTGGGTTGGCCTGCAGTGGTCTTCATTGCCAAGGAAAGGAGAGGGAACTTTTAAAGTACTTTCATCATCTTGCAGAATATTCTCCAAGGGCTTGAACTAGAGCTTGCCTCCTGCTGAAGTCTCAGGGCTACAAGACTTCACCACCAGCTCCCTCCTGAATTCCCTTGCTGTGGATTCTGTCTGCAGAAGCCTGCGTGTCGCTGGGAGCTGGAAGCGCGACGCAATGAGAAGAAGCGTGTCACTGTCGCAGCTGCTGCCGTCGCATCGCCGGAGAAGCGTGTCGCCGCCGCAGATGCCGCCGCATCACCAGAGAAGCGTGCCTTCGTCGCAGCTGCCTGCCGTTGCATCACCAGGGAAGCGTGTCGCTACCGAAAGGGTCGCCTTCGCATCCCCCGAGAAGCGTGTCGCCGTCGCAGCTGCCTGCCGTCGCATCACCGGAGAAGCGTGTCGCAGGGCCTGTCGCGGCTCCAAAGATACAGAGTTCACCGCACGGCCGTCGGGCGTGCACGCATCGTCTTCACATCGTCGCATCAAGGGCGCATTTTCATCGCATCGCACCGGAATGTCGCACCGCATTGAGGCGCCTGCTCGCCGCATCGTCCTCCCTGCGGACCCTTTGTTTGTTTTGCGTTACGCATCCCAGGTACTTTTGAGAGAAACGTGTCGCATTTACTATCAACTTGAACTAAGTTACTTCTACCATCTTTAATTCTATTTTGAGTACAGTATTGTGGATTTTTGTCGTTTGTGGTCTTGTGTTAAGTCTATATAAAGAATACTTATTTTTATAAAACCTGTGTAGTGTCCATCTGTAGTGTTTTCACTGTAGTACTGTGTATGTTCACAAATGCTTAACACACTGCCTCTGAGATAAGCCTGTCTGCTCGTGCCAAGCTACCAAGGGGGTGAGCAGGGGTTATTTTAGTAGTGTATCCCCCTTACCCTGACTAGAAGCAAGGGTCCCTATTTGGTCAAAGGTGTATACCATTGCCAACTAGAGACCCCCAGTTCTAACACTCACCACACCACCCCAGTTTGGACCCAGCCTTATGCAAATCAGTCTTGACCCTGTTCCTTGTGGGAACAGTCCAGCCCGAACTGCCAAGCCAGGTCCTCCCTGGCCCGGAAACAAGCATCCTGGGACCGGTTTCAGGGCATCACCCTTCATCAGCCAGGCTAACTTGAATCTAGTGGTGTAGTGAGCATGGGACCCACGTCTTGGCATACCCTTCCCACTTAGGGCGACATATGCAAAAGAAACAATTGATGGACGGAATGCTGGACAATGCAAACATTTACCCCCAGTCACAAGGATCTGGGTTAAATCCATCATTCTTTTGCTCACCACACCACCCCAGTTTGGACCCAGCCATATGCAAATCAGTCTTGACCCTGTTCCTTGTGGGAACAGTCCAGCCCGAACTGCCAAGCCAGGTCCTCCCTGGACCGGAAACAAGCATCCTGGGACTGGTTTCAGGGCATCACCCTTCATCAGCCAGGCTAACTTGAATCCAGTGGTGTAGTGAGCATGGGACCCACGTCTGGGCATACCCTTCCCACTTAGGGCGACATATGCAAAAGAAACAATTGATGGACGGAATGCTGGACAATGCAAACATTCACCCCCAGTCACAAGGATCTGGGTTAAATCCATCATTCTTTTGCTCACCACACCACCCCAGTTTCGACCCAGCCATGAGCAAATCAGTCTTGACCCTGTTCCTTGTGGGAACAGTCCAGCCCGAACTGCCAAGCCAGGTCCTCCCTTGACCGGAAACAAGCATCCTGGGACCGGTTTCAGGGCATCACCCTTCATCAGCCAGGCTAACTTGAATCTAGTGGTGTAGTGAGCACGGGACCCACGTCTTGGCATACCCTTCCCACTTAGGGCGACATATGCAAAAGAAACAATTGATGGACGGAATGCTGGACAATGCAAACATTTACCCCCAGTCACAAGGATCTGGGTTAAATCCATCATTCTTTTGCTCACCACACCACCCCAGTTTGGACCCAGCCATATGCAAATCAGTCTTGACCCTGTTCCTTGTGGGAACAGTCCAGCCCGAACTGCCAAGCCAGGTCCTCCCTGGACCGGAAACAAGCATCCTGGGACCGGTTTCAGGGCATCACCCTTCATCAGCCAGGCTAACTTGAATCCAGTGGTGTAGTGAGCATGGGACCCACGTCTGGGCATACCCTTCCCACTTAGGGCGACATATGCAAAAGAAACAATTGATGGACGGAATGCTGGACAATGCAAACATTCACCCCCAGTCACAAGGATCTGGGTTAAATCCATCATTCTTTTGCTCACCACACCACCCCAGTTTCGACCCAGCCATAAGCAAATCAGTCTTGACCCTGTTCCTTGTGGGAACAGTCCAGCCCGAACTGCCAAGCCAGGTCCTCCCTGGACCGGAAACAAGCATCCTGGGACCGGTTTCAGGGCATCACCCTTCATCAGCCAGGCTAACTTGAATCCAGTGGTGTAGTGAGCATGGGACCCACGTCTGGGCATACCCTTCCCACTTAGGGCAACATATGCAAAAGAAACAATTGATGGACGGAATGCTGGACAATGCAAACATTCACCCCCAGTCACAAGGATCTGGGTTAAATCCATCATTCTTTTGCTCACAACACCACCCCAGTTTGGACCCAGCCATATCCAAATCAGTCTTGACCCTGTTCCTTGTGAGAACAGTCCATCCCGAACTGCCAAGCCAGGTCCTCCCTGGACCGGAAACAAGCATCCTGGGACTGGTTTCAGGGCATCACCCTTCATCAGCCAGGCTAACTTGAATCCAGTGGTTTAGTGAGCATGGGACCCACGTCTGGGCATACCTTTCCCACTTAGGGCGACATATTCAAAAGAAACAATTGATGGACGGAATGCCGGACAATGCAAACATTCACCCGCAGTCACAAGGATCTGGGTTAAATCCATCATTCTTTTGCTCACCACACCACACCACCCCAGTTTGGACCCAGCCTTATGCAAATCAGTCTTGACCCTGTTCCTTGTGGGAACAATACAGCCCGACTGCCAAGCCAGGTCCTCCCTGGACCGGAAACAAGCATCCTGGGACCGGTTTCAGGGCATCACCCTTCATCAGCCAGGCTAACTTGAATCCAGTGGTGTAGTGAGCATGGGACCCACGTCTGGGCATACCCTTCCCACTTAGGGCAACATATGCAAAAGAAACAATTGATGGACGGAATGCTGGACAATGCAAACATTCACCCCCAGTCACAAGGATCTAGGTTAAATCCATCATTCTTTTGCTCACCACACCACCCCAGTTTGGACCCAGCCATATGCAAATCAGTCTTGACCCTGTTCCTTGTGGGAACAGTCCAGCCCGAACTGCCAAGCCAGGTCCTCCCTGGACTGGAAACAAGCATCCTGGGACCGGTTTCAGGGCATCACCCTTCATCAGCCAGGCTAACTTGAATCCAGTGGTGTAGTGAGCATGGGACCCACGTCTGGGCATACCCTTCCCACTTAGGGCGACATATGCAAAAGAAGCAATTGGTGGACATAATGCTGGACATGCAAACATTCACTCCCAGTCACAAGGATCTGGGTTAAATCCATCATTCTTTTGCATATAGCTGGGTCTGAACTGAGGTGGCGAAGTGAGCTAAAGAATGATGATGGATTCAACCCAGATCTGTGACTGGGGGTGAGTGTCTGAAAAGTTTCAACGCTCCGTCCATCATCTCCTTGTGTTTGCTTTGTTCGCCATAAGTTGGCAGGGTATGCCCAGACGTGGGTCCCTTGCTCACTTTGCCACTGGATTCAAGCTAGCCTGGCTGATGAAGGGTGTTACCCAGAAACCGGTCCCAGGATGCTTGTTTCCGGTTCAGGGAAGACCTGGCTTGGCAGTTCGGGCTGGACTGTTCCCATGAGGCACAGGGTCAAGACTGATTTGCATATAGCTGGGTCTGAACTGAGGTGGGGATGTGAGCTAAAGAATGATGATGGATTCAACCTAGATCTGTGACTGGGGGTGAGTGTCTGAAAAGTTTCAGCGCTCCGTCCATCATCTCCTTGTGTTTGCTTTGTTCACCATAAGTTGGCAGGGTATGCACAGACGTGGGTCCCTTGCTCACTTTGCCACTGGATTCAAGCTAGCCTGGCTGATGAAGGGTGTTACCCAGAAACCGGTCCCAGGATGCTTGTTTCCGGTTTAGGGAAGACCTGGCTTGGCAGTTTGGGCTGGACTGTTCCCATGAGGCACAGGGTCAAGACTGATTTGCATATAGCTGGGTCTAAACTGAGGTGGTGAAGTGAGCTAAAGAATGATGATGGATTCAACCCAGATCTGTGACTGGGGGTGAGTGTCTGAAAAGTTTCAGCGCTCCGTCCATCTTCTCCTTGTGTTTGCTTTACAATCCTGAGGGCAGGGTGCTTGGTTCTCAGTGAGAGGGTGCCACTGCATGAGCAGAACACCCCTGCAGCCTGCGGAGTCCATGCTCCCGGGTTGTCAGTGCGACAGCCATTTACGAAATATAGAGTGGCATTATGCGACCGCGTGATGACCAACTCTAAAATGGCTGAAACTAACCCTATCGTGTTTGGTGTTAAAAATGTTGGAATCATACCCCCACACTGGTAACCGGTGTGGGAGGTATGATTCCGCCACTCAGAAGCGAGCTTCGTGGGGTCCCTGGTGTTCCCGGTACCAGCCTTCTAGTCCCGGACAGCACAAAATGGTTGCTGCTCACCAGAGACACATTTCTGCCCTCCTGCTGCTGAGCCAAGCTCGAGCAGGGGAAGGCAGAACAATAGGCATCCTGTCACAGGGAGGTGTGACCACCTCCCAGGCAAGTGACTGAAAGTCTGCATGAGGGGCACATTTGGTGTCCCTGTACATAGTCCAGTTCAAATCAGTCCTGGGAGCCGTTGGCTCCCGCTCTGGCGCGAAACTGGACAAAGGACATGGGAGTAACCTCCCCACTGTCCAGACCCTCCCCTGGGAGGGAACCCTGAATCTGTCCAACCCTCCCCTGTGGATACAAAAGGGCTTACCTGGCCTTAGATTCGACGTGGACAAGATTCTGAAACAGAAACCACTGAACTTCGACCGACTGGACACTCTGGACTTCGCTGGACTTCGTTTGGGCCCGACTTCGTCTCTCTCTCAGTCTGAAGCATCATCTGTGCCCGTGTACCATACAGGGTCCATGCAGGACCTGTGGAGCATCAAGGACAACCAAAGATATCTCCCTTGGAGTGAAGGAGTCACTCCCCTGCATTCGCAGGCACCACAACACTGCTGTCCAGTCTGCTGACCCTGAGCTCCTATAGACTCCGAAGGCTTAAGCAACACAGGCAGTGGGTTTCTACATTCCTCTAGGTCTGAGCTGCCCGCTTACCAAGTTTGAGGTCAGAATCCCTCATGGGGGCTGCAATACCCGAACCCCGGTGCACCGCGTACATTTGCAAGTGCATATGCTTGTTGGAGTTTCCCGAACAAGTGTATTGGGCTTTAAGTAGCCCCAACCTCTGGCATCATTTTCTACCAAGAACTTTGGCATCCTCGCACTGAGTGCTCCGTGGGCTGTTGTTTGGTGAAATCGCTTGAAGTCCTCTCGCGACTCCTGTGCCTCCGGCCTGTGGGTCCACTTGAGGTTCAGCTTTTCTTTTCTTGGGCTCCTCTGGTTTATCCAGGCCTGCCCTGACTTACCTTGCTGTGGTGAGTCTCCTGGACCTTGCTGGTCCGAACCGTACACATGCTTGACTTTCTGCATGGGTTACCGTAGCCACGGCTTGTTGGTGCACCGGCCGGACACCGACCCCTCAGCACTCGAAATCCTTCCTGGGATAGCTTGTATCCGGCTCCTGGTCATCGTCAACATCTCCTGGTCCCCGTAGCCGTAGAGTCAAGAACTCCATCAACGCACCTGAAGCACCTGACATCTGTGGGCATTCGTCTACCGAGCCCCTAGTCACTCCTGAGCGACCCAGACTCTGACCCCTCTGCTTTCAGGTACTATTCGACAAGAATCCACCTTTGGATTCCAACGGACACTTTTCTTCCTTCCAGCAGCGGCTCTTTTTCGAAGTCCTCCATTGGGTTCGACAGCGGTTTCCGACGCCACTTCAGACCTATGCATCCGGTTTCCCTGGGATAGGTAACTTGGGTACCTCAGTATCCAAGGGTGGGGTGGCTCTCCAACCTCCTATCTTCCACAGGGTTTCTTCGAAGTCCACTGGGAAGGGTCCTTAAACTCTAAAACTTCAACCGCGGCTTTCCCATAGAATTGTACGGAGCACGCGGTCGTGTTCCCACACTGCACCCATCCTCCGTGGGGTCCCTACTTACTCACCTTGGGTGGTTCCTTGGGGTCCCAGCGTTTCTACGTCCTCTTGACACTGTCTTGACTCGAGTCATGGTTCTTATACCACTTTCTTAGTATATGGTTTGGTCCCCCCCCTGGGGCCCACTGTGTATTAGTGCTATTTGTTGTCATTTCTGTGCCTAAGTATTGTGCGCTTTGTGATTATCTCCGTGTAGGAGGTGCTGTATCGTACTAGATAGTATTATATTAATAAATACATATTGTTATAACTACTGTGTGGTTCTCCTTTCATTTAACCAATACTTAGGCTGCCCGGTTTTAGGTTTAAACCTATAATAACTGATAAAACCCCACCGGAAGGGAAATAGCCCTCACCATTGTAAACATATAAACACTGGAAAAAAACCTGCACAACTACAAACTAACTGCCATTCAAAGAAAGGAAAAGGAGAGTGAAAGAGTCATTTTTATTTCTTCCTGAAGGGGCCAATACAATGTAACTTTGTTATATAAGGTAGCAGTAAGAAAGACTGGGTTAACATTATTCTCCTTGAGTTTTGTTGTTTAAGGATGTCACTCAAATATTGTTTCTTCTTTTTTTCAGTTTTGTGGTCTTTGGTCTAAAGATTCAGGGGTTAGAAGCATGTTTTAGGTATTGTTTATTTATTTTATAAACTGTAGAGAATCTGGAAATATCAAAATCATATTTGATTTTTTGGCTATGTTTGAGTCTTTCACTGATAGGAAAAATGTAGGTTTCATAAGAATCTTTCCCAATATGTACCATCACATTTACTCACAGAGAATGGGTAAAAACCCTTGATACATCAGCCCCCTTTTCTAGTGAGTCAGTATTGATAGTAGGTGAATTGCCAAACACCCCAGGCTTTAAACATTCAATGCAAGGTATAGTGACAGGTATATGTGAAAAGACTGCAGTCACAAAGCACCTGGGATACTGGTGAAAACATGACACCAGACTTTTGGAAAACATGTAACACAGTGTCACTTGGAATGCTGCTGCAAAAAGTTCTTACCAAGTTCAACAAAGATTGGAGTGATTTTGTCTGTATTTGCAGTGATTCAGCTACGCATATGAAAAAGTTGTGTGATGACCAGTCAAAATCGATACCTGAGCTAAAGTGCTTCCCTGTAAGAGATCCTTGCCACTTGTTAGATGGTATGCTGAAAGCATCTTTACAATCTTCAAAGTTAATGAAGAATGCTATTGACTTTTTAGTCCATTCTGGTGCACTGTTTTGTTATGCACAGAAACTAAAATGCAAATATTTCTCATTTTGTGCGGCATCAAAGAAAGAGTCATCCCAACTGTGTCACTTAGCTGGTGGCTCTCAGTCCTAGTGGCAATGTATGCTATATTATCCATGTGGCAACCGTTTACAGAACTTTTGCTGAGTGATGATGCCAAAGGCAAGAAATGTGAAAATCTTTGGTCTCATATTGATAGTGATTTGATAAAAAGTACACTCTACTGCATTCTTAGATTTTTACAGGAAAGCATGACTGCTGTAGTGGACACAATAAAAAAACTAGAGTCTGAAAACACCCTTGTCTACCAAGTGTTCAGCATAATTGGTGTAGATGTGAAACATCTCCTTGAGAGTGGGCTGGGCGACACTTTTAGTGACTTTGGCACTGCAACATATTACATGTTAGAGTGCTTGCCACTTGGTAAGCAAAGAAATGTTGAGGAGCAATTAAGGAATTTTTATTTTATAATGGATGAGAAATAGCCCTTCACCAACCATGGCATTTGAAGTCAATAAAGCCTCACTGTGGTACTCTGCACAAGTTATAGATCCCTTTCATAAAGGGAAATTTTCTCCGGAGTTTCAAAAGTGCTGCCTCATTTGTGACCGCTTCGATAACTCTGAGGGTATATGCGCCCAGTTCAACGCATATGTTGCAGAACCTGTCGCAGAGAATCACAATCTTCAGGTGCACCAGTATTGGCATGGAAAGATATGTCAGTGGCAAGAGTTAGCAAATTGTATACTGGCTATTTTGGTGTTGTCTGTCTCAAGTGCCAATGTTGAGAGGGCCTTTTCACAGATAAAAGTTTACATGGGAAGGAAAGAGCGAGCGCGCATGACCAAAGACTCACTGAATAAGTATTGTATGGTGTACTACGATAAGTTTGATTTGTAAAAATGTATTTGGACCTCATTTACACTGTATGTACACTGTCTATATACCATGCACTATCAGTGCAGAAAGCAAGCAATAATAAAAGCAAAAAGTTTCATAAACACCAGAAAAACACTGTTTCTGTTGTTTTTAATGGTGCGAAAATGTGAAACCACTGATAACCACAGTTTTTTTATGGTATTGAAATCACTTGAAGACACTGAAAAAACCCCACCAGAATTTACCAAAAATAGAAACTGAAAACAGGAAAGCCTACAAATACTATAAGGTTGCATTCTGGTAAAACAATCTGCTTAACATTCCTTCAAGACTAAGCCTGAAGGCTGCTCTCTACAGCTACCACTTGCATAGCTTTCTAAGGTTATCTTTGACCTCTTAAATCACCATAAGGGTTGTGTGGACTGGTGCAAGGTGTCCACTTTAATTAGTGGACAGCATATACCAGGCCAACTTCTCACACTGGGGTTGTTTTGTTCTGAAACGTATAATTAGACGGGATTCCAGACGTCTCAATTTGAGTGTTCTATCACCACCTCTGTCATGCCTAGGTACACAAGCTCTGCCGTAATATGTCATTGTTTTCCAATTATAGCCTTCATGGGTTTCTAGATGTTTCAACATGGCATAATTAGTATCTTTGTTCTGCACAGCTCGAATATGTTGTAATATCCTTTTTCTTAAAACTGGTTATATGAATGTCTGTAAGTGAGTGACTGTATGGTGAGTGAGTGAATGTGAGAGTGGCTGTTTGGTGAGTGTATGCTTGTGTCAGTGACTGTACAGGTGAGTAAGTAAGGGTTAGTATCTGAATGAGTAAGTGAGTGAGTGGGTGTGTAACTGTATGGGTAAGTGGCTGTGTGATTGACTGGGTGAGTGAGTTGGTGTGTGAGTAGCTCTATGGGTGACTGACTCAGTGTGTGAGTGGCTATATGGGTGTATGAATGGATATGTCAGTGGCTGTATTAGTTAGTGATTGGGTGTATGAGTGGCTGTATGGGTGAGTGAGTGGATGTGTGTGTTGATCTATGAATCAGTGAGTGGCTGTGTAAGTACTGGTATGGTTGTATGAATGGGTTTGAGAATGGTAGTGTGGAAGCTGAAGTGGGTGTATGAAAGGTTATATGGGGGTGTTAGTGGGTGTTTCAGAGATTCTGTGGATGATGTCATCAGTGATCTCATCAGTGAAGTCATTTGAGATGTCATCAGTGATGTCACTGACCATGTCTTGAGTGATGTAATATGTGAAGCCGTAAGCAGTGCATTGCAGGGGCGCGAGTTATAGTTAGCTCACTAACTATAACGGCTGAATTTCACTGGTTTTGTGTGAGTGAAACCTGAGCCTAACTATAATGTCCCTGTAACCTTTGTTTTTTTCAGTGAATTTCTAAGTTTTTTTTATTCCATTTCCTAACTATAATGTCTCTGTAACCTTTGGTTTTTCAGTGAATTTCTAAGGTTTTTGTTAAATGCTAATTCCTAACTATAACATCCCTGTAACCTTTGGTTTTTTTGAATGAGTTTCTATGTTTTTTTAAAGTAGTAGTCATGTTTGCAGAGTGTTGGAGAAAGGTGGCGTGGTCTCTGACCAGCTCTCAAAAACTTGCTGTGTACGACTTACAGGCCCAGGAGGGCTTCATGGCCTCCAAGGTCCCTCAGGAATAAAGTGGACTTCATCCCCCAACCAGTAGTGCACCAGGAGCCGCGTTTGCATTGTGGTGGAGAAAGGGGGCATGGCCTCCGAAGTCCTCTTAGCAATCCCGCTGTGTGGAACTTACTGGAGGACACAGGAGGTGTAGTTGGCCCCCAAGGACGACCTTGGGTGCTATCTACCCCTCCTGTTACCTCCAGTAAGTCCCACAAAGCAGAATTGCTGAGAGGTTGTCAGAGGCCACGCATCCTTTCTCTACAACTCTGCAAACATGCCTCCTGGCGCACTACTAGTTGGGGGTGAAGTCCCCTTGGCTCTTGAGGGTCCCTGGGGGCCAACTACCACTCCTGATACCTCCAGTAAGTCCCACACAGCGGGATTGCTGAGAATTTTTCGTGGCCATGTCCCCTTTCTCCACCACTCTGCAAACACGCCTTCTGGCGCACTACTGGCTGAGGGAAAAAGTCCACTTTAATTCAGAGGCCCCTGTTACCTCCAGTAACTCCCACACAGCAGGATTGCTGAGAGGTTGTTAGAGGCCATGCCCCCTTTCTCCACTACTCTGCAAACGCACCTCCTGGCACACTACTACTTGAGGGATGAAGTCACCTTGGCTCTTGAGTGTCCTTGCCAACCACCCTACTGTTACCTCATTCCCCAACCAGCAGCACGCCAAGTGGTACATTTGCAGAGTGGTGGAGAAAGGGGCAGGGCCTCTGACGAGGTGCTGGCTTCTTAAAAAAAATGCACCAGGAGCCGCGTTTGCATTGTGGTGGAGAAAGGGGGCATGGCCTCCGAAGTCCTCTTAGCAATCCCGCTGTGTGGAACTTACTGGAGGACACAGGAGGTGTAGTTGGCCCCCAAGGACGACCTTGGGTGCTATCTACCCCTCCTGTTACCTCCAGTAAGTCCCACAAAGCAGAATTGCTGAGAGGTTGTCAGAGGCCACGCATCCTTTCTCTACAACTCTGCAAACATGCCTCCTGGCGCACTACTAGTTGGGGGTGAAGTCCCCTTGGCTCTTGAGGGTCCCTGGGGGCCAACTACCACTCCTGATACCTCCAGTAAGTCCCACACAGCGGGATTGCTGAGAATTTTTCGTGGCCATGTCCCCTTTCTCCACCACTCTGCAAACACGCCTTCTGGCGCACTACTGGCTGAGGGAAAAAGTCCACTTTAATTCAGAGGCCCCTGTTACCTCCAGTAACTCCCACACAGCAGGATTGCTGAGAGGTTGTTAGAGGCCATGCCCCCTTTCTCCACTACTCTGCAAACGCACCTCCTGGCACACTACTACTTGAGGGATGAAGTCACCTTGGCTCTTGAGTGTCCTTGCCAACCACCCTACTGTTACCTCATTCCCCAACCAGCAGCACGCCAAGTGGTACATTTGCAGAGTGGTGGAGAAAGGGGCAGGGCCTCTGACGAGGTGCTGGCTTCTTAAAAAAAATGTAAAAAATTCAATTTTTTAGGACTGGGGGCCTCCCTTGACTGGCTTTTGCTCTTTATATATATATAAAACATACTAAGGGGAGGGGGGCCACTCGGTTCTCTCCCAGGCCGATTTTGACCCTGGGGACCCCATACCCTGGGGCCAATACTTTTCTTTTTTTTTAATTATTAAAGGGAGGGGGCTATGCAGCCCCCCTTCCGGGCCATTTTCTGCCATGGGGACCCCATCCCCCGGGCCCTGCCCCTTTAAAAAAAAAAGAAAAAAGAATGGGTGGAGCCGCACGGCCCCCCTCCCGGGCCAATTTCATCCCCAAGGACCCCCATCCCCCTGGGCCTGGCCTCATAGTGGTTCTAAACAATAGCATGACTAGCGATAGTGAGAAAGAGGACACCAGTCCCCCAGGGTCCGACATTGAGGGGGTGCCAAAGGGTATACTCCACCCAGGGTATGCCCAGGCAGTGAAAGAAACAACAGGAAGTGAGCTGGTAGACAAGTTCCTACCAAAGAGAGCCACACACAGCACTGAGCGAAAGAGGCAGCCTAGGTGGGAGTAAGAGGAGAGACGTGGATTGAGAACGGAGAGAGAGAGAACTCTCACCTGGGAGGAGCAAAGGGAGAACAGACCACGCACCCTCCCCCGGAGGAGAACGGAGCTAGGCCCTGGACCCCACACAGAGAGGAGCCCATGGTAGACCCTGAAGGGAGGCCCCTATCAGGACCATGAACACCATCAGATCGTCAGCATAGGAGAGGGACCGACCAAGAAATAAGAGGTCAGGGTAGCCTAGCCCAAACTCAGTTAAGACAGATGAGAAGCAGAATGACACCTCTGCACGTGCACGAGGAGAGCAGCGATGAGGATGTCTGCTGGTCCTCCCCAAATGCACCGGTCAAACAAACTAACTCCTAGAGAGATAGTGTTGAGAGGAGAAGGCAAGGTATTTGCGCGAGCATTCTGCCACCTGCTGGCCCACTGGACTGAAAGGAAGGGCCAGTCCAATAGACCCTGGCCAGAGGAGAGATCCTTTGAACCAGAGGACATGGCCATCATGGAAGACTGCATCTAGCATGCATGGGGAGATCCCAGGTGGAACATCAGCGATGTCAAGAGTCTGCTCAGCAGCCCCATCGATGAGCAGACCAATACGTTCTTTTCCGAAGCCCACACTCCAACTGTCACGCTGACCAACATAGAGCATGAAAGGGCCTCATTCAATTCATTCAGACACCAGATCTGGATGGCCCTTAGGGAAATGTTCCCTGACTGCCCAGATGTAGTAGGATTGATGGCAGTGGGCATGAATCCTGGGGAAACTGTGACCGACTTTCTGGAAAGAATGAGGGAACGGTGGGGTCAAGAGATAGAACAGCCATGGACCGACACGGGCCCCCAGGTTGCATTCTTCTACAACATCCTCAAGAAGGGACTGCCCACCAAAATACAGAGTGGTCTAAATAGTGAAGTAGGATTAGACACCAAACCTTGGAGGGAAATACAGACCCAAATATTAAATTACTAAAGGGAAAAATAGGAAATTGACAGGGAAAAACAGGAGCAAGCCCAAAGAGACCCCCCTAAGCTGGTCCAACATAAGTTAAAAAGACCGCCCTCAAGGTGGCCGCATTAGCTGCAAGTGTGCGAGAAGCACCAGTCTTGAACGGAGGTCCACTGCTGAACCCCAGAGGGTTTACACCCAGTCCTAACGGCAGAGGTCAGGTAGGCTGGCAGCAGCCAGACCTTAGAGCTGCTACTGTCACCAAATGGGCCACATGGCCGACCCATGCAGCCTGAAAGTTTATCATGAGTAAAGATCAATAGGCCAGGACCAGTCCCTGCAAAATCCTTATCCACAAAACCAAGCCCAGATCAACCCGAGCATGCAGCACATTGAGCCACAAAGAAATCAGGCAGGAAACACACTACAGCAACAAAGACCAGGTGGTTGTCCAAAAACATGGCCACCGCAGCAGGCAGGGAATCCAGCCTAGAAAGCACTGGGGCCACAACCACAGTAAGGAGGAGTAGCAGTCTGGGGAGTTAGTACCTTTACACAATCGCCTAATCCAAATGCGCAGAAAGCTTAAAAATCGTGAATATGGCACATCTATTTCACACCTATATCAGAAACACTCACCACAACAATAAAGACTAGTGACACAGCATTAGGAGAAAACTCAAGTCTTTACTTGCACTCAGGAAAAACTCAGGGCTGCTGTATGTTTCGTCGATCGGGAATCACTGCTAAAATCTGCCATCTTGGGGGCATGCAGGGGCCTAGGCCAGACTCTGCTGTTAATCCCCTAGGGCAGGTTGGCTGTCCATGCCCTGGGGGTAGAGCAGTCTGACAAGGGGGCAGGGTGGCCCCTGACCAGTGAATAAAAACGGGCACCCAGGTCCCTTTGCCCAAGTCCAATGAGGACGGGTTTCTATTACTAGGTCGAACGGACCCCATTCTTCAACATTTCAGACCTCCAGCTAGTGGAGGCCCCCTTTTAGTTCCAAAATGAAGTGACGCTCCGGTGTCAGAAGCCAAATTTTCCGTGCACTCTTTAGTCCACGCTCAACTTTGCTACCAAGTCAGTAGGGAACTACACCAGGGCAATCAGCAATGTCAGTTCATTGCTAACAGAATGACAAGTCCCAGCCACATACTTGACTCCCACCTCAAGAAAGAGATCTTGCCTCCTCCTCTCCTCAATGGTTCCAAAACATCCAAAGTCTGCTCATCGCATCATTTCCCTTCAAAGCAGCGGGAGCAGTGTGTCACCAGGTGGAAAGTCCCTGATTTCCACCGAGGGCAGCAGACCCAAAGCATCCTGGATCCTAGGGAAAGGAGGGCGACGGGAGGGAAAGGGGTTCCATAGATGACCATCGCAGCCCCCCGCACAAGGTGCTTGGACATGCTCACCACTGCACCCAGTTTGTCGAATAAGATACACATGGACTCACGAACATCGTCCAAGGAAGCAATAGGCATGATCCTATTCATTGTCACATCAGAATCACAAGGGGGGCACAGAACAGCTTCTCAACCCCCACCGCTTTGCCGCATTACAAGCAACACTACATGAATGACCTGCAGGAAGAAGCCCAAAAGTAGCCTAGAAACCGAAGCTTCCAGAAAAAGGGCATAGTCAAAACACCCAACTCCATTAGGAAAATCCTCATTACATGCCAGGTGCTGGGACCACAGGGGCATACACGTGGACACGTTGCAGTTACCCACAACCTCCAAATTGCAACACACCCCCTTCCTTTCATGGTGCATGCGTAGGTCAAAAGGTACCATCCGCATTGGTAAAACTATACATGCACACATATGTTAGGAAACATAGGGTATTAGAGGGCCAACAACACCTGTAAAGCTAGAGTTAGATAAAAAGAATAACCCACGCACTCACAATGATCACCCCACTAAAACACTCACCTCTGTCATGGAGAGGGAGGAGGACCAAAATGACCTACAAAAATAAAACTCAGGTGCTCCATGACTAAAATGTTCACCATCTCTTAAAATGACTCCCCAACTGGGGCCACCTTCCAGTACCTCTCTAAAAAGTTGCACAAAATGGATGTACTGAATATTCCCTAAAAAGGACAGGCACAGAAATTTCCAAGACCGAATAATGATGCATGTTATTCTAAAAGCTAACTTGCAACCCATAGGTCCAACAGATCTGCAATCGAGCTTCATGTGCACCACCTTTACTGCGGTCCGCCATCTCTTCAGTAGCAACATCTGAAATCCCGAGGCCCAAGGGTGCACAACAAAAAGATCACTGACTATTTTTTACAAACAATTTTTTGACAACAGATTCTTTATACTGTGCCAAGCAAAGACACCCCCGGATGCCAGAAAGCTGTAGACGACCCCTCCAGACACCATCCTAAGATCTGCAATGTTCCAAAAGGTATGTATTATTGCACCTTTGTTTATCATCTGCTTAGCATAGGGTGTGTCCGCATCCATCCACAGTCATATGGATTCTACCTCAACATTTATACAGCGCTAGCGTAGCAACCTCTCCCACCTCACTGAACCAAACGCTAGTATTCCACATGCACCACACAGCGCATTCTTGCACAACACATGGTACCAACACATGACCGCTGTGGGTGCCCAGATGTCGGCAAGGTCATGCTATGTCTGCTCGCTGATACCCCATGCTGTCGGTGCAGACAGACTTTACATATCACAAGAAATAGCCCCTGAAAAAGCAAAATATCTCATCAGCCTGTACCTATGCAGGATTAGGGCCAAGATATAACCCAGTAGAGTAGAACACCATAGAGAAGTGATAAACATCACCCGGTATGAAACCAACCCCACAGCGTTACACCTTTTCACTGAGCCTAGCGGCATTCAAACTGAGCTTGCCAGGATGTGCACCATGGGGGAGGACACTGTTTGGCCCCGGAATTTTCCAATGAAGAGGTTCTTGGAGGTAGCAACACCACTGCACCAGTGCACATCCGCTCCTGCATCTGTCTGTGGTCCCAGGGTGGCCCTTAGTGTATCTGGGGCAGTATTCTTTAATAACAAGTGGACCCCAGACATGGAGTTCCAGTGCAGGGCTATTCACCTTGATGATACAAGGGGAAATGAGTCTAGAAGTGAAGGGTTGAATGCCAGCATAGATACCCCATGTCAGGAATTCTGGGACACTGCGATAGATAGGTACATGTGGCTAGAAGGGAAGGGGCAACTCCTAATTGTACGGAAACCTACACTGCATTCTTTGTTTTTCAGAGGCAAAGGAATGATCCCACTTGGCACCAATGAAAATTGTGGAGTAATACTGCACGTACCAGATCTGCAATGGGGCACCTCCGTGTTGATAGATACTTACTGGCAGTATGGCGAGTTTGCCTACACCCAGCTTGTTCTCTGCATCTTCATAATGATACACACCACAAACCTGGTCCTACCAGGAGAAGATCTGTCCGAGTGGTTCCAACATCCGCTGCAGAAGAAAACAACTCACTTTCATCAGGCAAAAGAAAAACCTGCGGATTACTTTGGCTGGGTTCAGTACAAGGACATTCTGGAAGAATTCAGATTGTTTTCTGACACTCAAGTAAACGCAGGAGGATCCATACCCTTCTGAAGCTTGCGAACAAAGGCGAATGCCCACTGGTTACTAATAACCAGATGAAAAATGCTGAAAATGATCAACGATACTGAGCTTGGCCTAAGCGATATCAAGGAAGAAATAAGAGCCACCCGCCTTATGGTGATGCAACATCAGTATGTGTTGCACTTGATAACCGTGATGGAGGGTGGGGTGTGTGCCAAGATCGGTGCGTCCGGATGTACTTTTATACCCAGAAACGACATGGTTAATGGGACACTAGCTATTATACTGCAATCAAAATTGACACATGGGAGATTAGTAGAATTGGCTTACAAATATGGTATAGATATTTGAAATTCAAAGATTTTGCAAAAACTCATACAGGTTAGATTTTACTGACAAAGACATTGTGAACATGAGGCCGCAAGTAAAGAAATTGCAGATTAAAGAGCTAGTGATATTAATCAGAAAATGGGAGGAAAGAGAAAGGTGGGAAGGTAGATGGTTGGAAAAGAAGGAAACAAAGTGAGTTAGAGTGCAATCACCACCTGATGTTTTTGATGGTAGTGTAGGGGACGTACAAATGCTCCCTATGAGAGAAGTACCTGGAGGAGGCTATGTGCATCTACCTTGGACAAGACATGACATTTTCTAATTTACAAACGATTTCCCCAATTTGAAAGAAAATCCTGTGGAATGATACAGACAAATTGAACGATTTGTGAAGATTTCAAAAGTTTTGTGGATTGATTTGAGAATATATGACGATACAACGCGTTCCATTACAACGCGGTATTTTACATCGCGGTTTTTACAACGCAAGTCGTTACAACGACTTGCGCTGGAGGGCGCTGGACTTAGGAATAGTATGATTTACTATTCCAACTCCAGTCTACATACAGTAGGGAAGGTGTTGGAATAGTAAATCATACTATTCCTTAGGTTAGAGCACCATCCAGCGCAAGTCGTTGTAACGACTTACGTTGTGAAAACCGCGATGTAAAAGCATTGCGTTGTAACAGTTGCGTGGTAAAGGATGTCTCCCTTGATTTGAATACTCTGTTTGAGATTGTGGTTCCAGGGGATTTGTGGGCTGAATGTAAGGTTACTGTGGAATGGCTTAAATCAGAACCAGAAAGGGATCTTAGTACAGGAGCTCCATCTTCAGTGGTAGTGAGGAAATACCAGCAGGTAATATATCACCCGAAGGCTAAAATTTCCCCGAAAGAGATTGATTGAGCACAGATTGGCAGAATGACTCAAGAATTGAAAGAATCAGTACATGCCTTTTACAAGAGAATAGTACAAGCTTTCAAACAGTATAGTGGATTGGACAATGCTGCAGATAAAGATGTGGGAAATTTTGTTTCCAGGTTTGCATTCGGGTTGAGAGGTGAGATTTCTAACATGATCCGACAGCAATTACTTTGCTGGCAGAGCAAACCACTAGATGAGATTTTGTATTATGCAAAATATTGTGGTGACGAAATTGAAATGAAGCACAAGAAGCTCAAGGAGAAATTAATAATTGCCCTGGTAAGAGCTATGCAGAAATGTCAAAATTAGGTGGGTTTTGATAACACAGTACAGGTTCAGGGAGGGTATAATTAAGCTCCAACAATGCAGGGTGTTAATGGTTTTCAACAGCAGAATTTTCAGTCCCAAGGTAGAGGTCATGGTAATCCTGTAGATCCTAGAACTGGTGTTGATATGTCGCTTTTAAAGAAGACAAATCCATGTCGTTCTTGCAGAATATTTGGACATTGGAGACATAAGTGTAAGTCTGTTATGAATAATGCAGGGAATCAGATGCAGAATGTGGAAAAGGCACAGTCTCGAGGGAATAACGTGGGACAGACTCAAAAGATGCAAGGACAGAGAATGCAGAATTCTAATGTATCACAGCATATGCAAATCCTCCAAACTTCCATGTCACAACAGAATGTTCAGGTACAAAGATACAATGTGAATCAAAATCAGCAGATGAATAGAAATTCTTTCCAGAATCAGAATACAGCTCAGCTGTATTTGATCCAACTAGATGACAGTGACCAGGACCCATTAGCATGACGGTGCCTGAGAGGGGAGGAGGACTGCTTGCTTGGTGCAGCATTAGAGGTAGACCAGAGTGGTCCCTATGTGGATGGAGAAGTGGATGGGAAATTCTGTCACGTTCCTTGTTGACACTGATGCTACCCTCTCTACTGTAAGAACAGCAGAGGTTCCTAACCTACCCCTCTTGGGAGAAAATATCCAAGTTATAGGAGCGAAAAATAAAAAGGTTGTCTACCCCAATTTCAGAACCAGTTACAGTTAAAATAGAATCCTTCGAGGATCAACATTGATTTGTGGTGTGTGATACAAGTCCAGTAAATCTGCTTGGATGTGATCTACTATGTAAATTTCATTGTTCCATTTACTGCGCATCCAGAGGAATTGAATTTCATGCAAATGATGAGGATTTTGATTTTAAACTTGCCGAACAGAAATTAGATGCAGGGATGTATCCTCACCTGAGGATTTGCCCGCTGAATTGAGAGACACAGTATTACCTGAAATCTTGGACTTTACAGGTAAAGATATTGGACTAATTAAAGGTGTTGACCCAGTCTGAATTACAGTTAAATCTAATGCAGAGTAACCAAGAATCCCACAGTACAATTTTTCTCAAGATTTTATTGTTGGCATTACTCCTGTGAATGACTCAATGATTGAGCAAAGGATCCTGAAGGAGATAATGGGAAGTCCATGTAACTCGCCCATTATGGGCTTGCAGAAGCCGAATGGCAAGTATCATATTGTGCAGAATTTGCGAAGGGTTAACTCCATTGTTGTTCCATGTTGTCCTGTGGTATCAAATACAGCTGTGATTTTATTTTAAATTCCATACGAAGCTGAATGGTTTTCAGTTATTGATTTGTGCCAGGCATTCTTTTCTATCCCATTGTATGAAGATAGCTAGTTTTTATTTGCTTTCCGTTGCGGCAGTCGTGTTTTGGCATGATGCCAAGTCCCACAAGGGTATACAGCAGGCCCCTCAATTTGTAATCAGATACTCAAAAAGAATCTTGAGCCTTGATAATGCCAAGTCATTCAGTGTTAGTTCAGTATATTGATGACCTATTGGTGGGGTCAACTACAAAAGAAGCTTGCAAAATTGACACTATTGCTTTGTTGAACCATTTCGCAGAAAATGGACATAAAGGATCTCGACCAAGATCCAGTTTTGCAAAACTGAAGTCCTGTACTTAGGACATCACATTGAGAAAGGAGCGAGGAAAATGTCACAGGAAAGAATCCCAGCAATTCTTAACATAAATCCTCCAGCTACCCAAAAGGAAGCCCACATGTTCTAAGAAATGGTGGGCTATTGCAGACAGTGGATTCCAAATTTTTCCTTAAAAGCAAAACTTCTCCAGAGGTTGACACATAAAGACATGTCTGATCCGGTACCCTGGGATGGCGGTTGCATGACTGCCTTCTCAGAGCTGTGAGAATGCCTTTGCAGGGCACCAGCTTTGGGAGTGCCTGATTACAAAAAGTGCTTTGTGTTATTTTGCAGTGAAAGAGAAGGTTGCACTCTTTCAGTGTTGACACACATGCAGTCAAAAGCAATCACAGGCCTATTGCCTATTTCTCTGCAACACTTGATCCTGTTGCTGCTGCATTGCCTGGATGTTTGAAATCGGTTGCTTCTATGTGTGTGTCATCCACTAACAGTATCTGTGCCCCATTCAGTGGAGATACTGTTGACTCGTACTCAAACACAGCACCTGACCAATAGTCGTTTGACTAAATATGAGCAAGTTTTACTGGGTGCAGAGAATGTGACTCTTAAGAGGTGTACAGTGTTGAATCCAGCTACTTTGATGCCGTTGCCTGGAAATGAGAGTGTGATTGATGAGGTTGAGCATGATTGCTTGGATGTGACGTGGCCACGTCCTGATATTTCCAACGATCCACTGTCTGAATCTGATCATGTGTTGTTTGTTGATGATTCGTGTTTGAGAGACATTGAAGGAAATCTGAAAGCTGCTTATGCTGTATGTACAGTTGGAGGTGTTATGGAAGCATCATGGTTGCAAGGAGTGTGTTCTGCGCAAGTTGCAGAACTCATAGGTCTGGCACGAGCATGTACCATTTCAGAACAGCTGTGAGTTACAATTTATACAGATAGTCAGTATGGCTTTGGAGTCGTACATGACTTTGGCCAATTGTGGTCACAGCGTGGGTTCATGACGTCCTTTGGTTCTCCTATTAGAAATGGAGAGTGAATAGGAGCATTTTGCAGTCCCTACAATTGCCTGCCCAAATTGCTGTTGTGAAATGTGTCGCTCATCAGCAAGGTACCGACTATGTAACAGTTGGCAACCGTTATGCTGCTGAGATGGCAAGGTATTGTTCATTGAATGCACATACATTTAATTAAGAAGTACTGAAAGACACAACCGACATCACAGATTGCAATTTGTTTTTGTTAGATTTAGATACCTGGGAAGAGGTGAAGAAATTGCAGGATGAAGTGACAGAAGCAGAACAGCAGGGTTGGGTGTGAGCAGGTTGTACCAAGAGGGAAGACGATGTGTGGATTTACATTGATGGCAGACTATTGTTGTCTGACAGCCTATTGTCACCAATGGCAAGAAACTACCATGGTCCTGCACATGTTGGGAGAGATGCAATGATGCGCCTTTTCCAACAAGTGTGGTTCAATCACAGATTTAGAGTAACTGCAGAAATGCTATGTCGTTGCTATGTAGTGTGGCAGCAACAAAACCCAGGAAGGATGTCATGAGTCACATTGGTAAATCAGCATGTCCTTTCAATCGGATGCAAATGGACTTTATAGAGATGCCCCTTTGCAATGGATTAAGATATGCTTTGGTCATTGTGTGCATTTTTTTCAAAATGGGTTGAAGCCTATCCTACTCGTAGGAATGAATGCTTGACTGTGGCAAAATTACCGTTAAGGGAATTGATTCAGAGGTTTGGATTTCCAGCTTCTCTGGAGTCAGACTGCTGAACGCATTTTAATAATGAGGTCCTAAAAATGTTATGTACAGCACTATAGGTTGAGTAGAAGCTCCATTGCAGTTACCGACCAGAGGCTTCTGGGTTGGTGGAGCAGATCAACGGCACATTAAAATCCAGATTGGCGAAAGTATGCGCTTCCACATCTCTGAAGTGGCCAGATGCATTGCCTCTTATGCTGATGAGTTAGAGAAGTACTCTAGATAGGAGGACAGGATTGTCACCTCATGAGGTTATCATGGGATGTGTGATGAGGCTGACAGTTGTTCCTGCAAATGCTCTAGACAACTTAACGGCTGATATGATTTTGGATTTTTGCAAGGGCCTCGCTGATGTGGTACGTTTTGTTTCTCACCATGTTGGAGAAGCATCCCTGCAGTCCAACAGGAGCAGTGCCATGGCCTAAGTCCAGGTGACTGGGTAATGGTGAAGAAACACCTGGGCAAAACGTGTTTGGAATCTCATCGGAGGGGGCTTTTCCAGGTGATCCTATTCACCAATACTGTTGTGAAGTACAGAGGTGTTTCGAATTGGGTACACACAAGCCACACTCACAGTCCTCTTGATGATACAACAGTGCCTGTCCCTAATGTGCCGCCGGTAACAGTGAGACAGAGGGATCAGGTTAGTCAATCTGTTGGGGACCAGCACGCTGCTGGTACAGCACTCGTTTGCCCTGAGGGGGGTCTGAGAGAGTCAACTGTAGGTACCGAAGGGTAGCAGCCAAGAGAGTTGACTCCGAGAGGTACAGATCTCTATGAAGGGCCTAGTGCAGTAAGAAAGCGAGTTGTACCCAGAGACCATTGTCCCAGAAGAGGTGAGATCTTGAGAAGCTGTCTGACCGCAGGACAAGTACCACAAACTATTCCTGAAAGTTCTGAACAATCAGACCAAAGTTATACAGATGACAGCTTCAAAAAGAGCAACGGTACCAAGTCAAAGTACGCATCTCCTGAATGGACTTATCAATAAGTGGGAGAGAGAATTCTACAAGCATTGCATTAACAATACAAGTCCACCTGAACCTCCTTGAAATGAACTTTGTTGTTGATTTGAATTTGAATTTGGATGTACCAATTGATGGACTGACACCGTTTTCCTGAATATACTCATCAACGAAGCTGACATCAGAGTCTTTCAGTATCTGAGAAGATTTCAAGCTTTGCCATAACTTTTTTAGTGACAAGACTTTGTTGAATTGCCCTAACCACTGCTGCTATTTTTGATTTTTCCTTAGGTAAACGGTCTGAATTTTGAGAAGTTATGCGATACGACACTGGAATCTCTTCCAAATGCAAATGTGTATATACTGTGTTTCTTTCTATTATTGTTTTGATATTAATTACAATGCTTATTTTCTAAGCCTGCCACATTATGTTTCCTTGAAAGATTTCAAGCTTACTATCCCTTTTGGAACTGCTAAAAGAAATGATTCTGATTCTATTGACTTGAATGACAACTCTTTACACGGCCATGCTTTGGGAATAGATTTTAGCTCAAATGTTTATACTATTCTGCTTAGTGAATATGTAAATACTATGGATGTTGGTGATTTCTACGTTTATGTGCAAATACCTTCATTGGTTGCTGAGGGTGTAATTTACCATAGTTTACCTATAACATATGGAATTTCTTGCAGTGTGTTAGCCAGTTTATTTTATGATACAGATCAATTGCAATATTATTACTCTAATCAAGATCAGATCTTTTCTGAACTTCTTGTGCTTAAACATTTTAAATCTGCATCTGGAAGCTTCAAGAGTTGAAACTATGTGTTACATTTTTAGACCAACTAAATCTTTGAACATGGCTTATGCATTTAGAAATAATCTAACATTTAAGTTAGTGAGAGCTGAGAAGAATTTTATAAATTTATTGGAAAGTAGACAAGATAATGTAACAAATAATATTAATGCATTGCCTGAATTAATTCCTTGGAGCTTACCGCACGAAGAAAATAAAATTGTAGAGGGAATGGTCTTATTAGTTTTAGACTGGCAACACAAAGATAAACTTTGTACATATAGAAATAAATCAAATACTAATTCTGTTTTTGTAGGACTTAGCAAATGTGTACATACATTTGAAATGCATGAAAACTGATATTTAGAAGGTGTCAATCCTATTTCCCTGGGGTGAATTATATTTGTGGGAAGAGTGCTTATTACAAATTTGCCGAAAGGATGGTATGGAAGTTGTAATTTGGGAATAGTTTTTCCAAAAATGTATCATCTTAAGCGAATTAAAGAAGAATTAGTGGATACAAATGCGAGTGCAAGTGAAATAGTAGGTGATATATTTGGATTTCTATTACCTTCAGTAGGAGTAGCATTAAATTGTCAGAAAATTAGAAATCTGTCTACTATTATTGATAAATTTGCCACCAGTACAACTGGGTTTTTTTCTGTTGTAAATGAAGAAATTATATCGATAAGATTGTTGGTGATTCAAAATCGACTTGCCCTTGATATCCCTCTCACAAGGGTGGGCGGAGTCTTTCGATTGTTAAAAGTCCAACATTGTTGCACTTAAATACCAGACTTATAAGGTTACATTAAAAACATTACTGACTTAAACAAGGACTTGAGACACTTAAAAACAGATGGTGCCTGGGAAACCATAGGCAAGGGATTGTCAATTGTTAACAACTGGTTGGGAAACTTAGGGATTGGATTAGTGATTTCCACCTTGAGACCTTTAATGGTGATCTCTTTGTGCATAATGCTGCTGATATTGTCAATCACATTTTGCATATACAGAAAGAGTAAAAATCGTGGAGTGAAAAGAACAAGAACCTATCTTGAAATTGAGGATGTACAATGTGAATATTATAACAAAATAAAAACCTTAGAAGAGAGTAGAAGGAAAAGGTTAAAGACAACACACCCATAATCTGTGACGAGATCTGATATGGTAGATAAGGTGAGGGCTTGATTCGCCATTAGAGGGGGGCCTGATGATGCAAGAGTTTGAAAATTATAATAAGTGACACATTTATTGATTAAAGACACAAAAAAGCTGGAAGTACACTTTGTACATGTTAGACACAGTGACACATAAAACTGAGACAATTGTAGTGGAAGCACCTTAAAGCGTGCTTTAAAATGTAAGATGAAGAAAACATACATACAAAGTAATACTAATACATATAAAATACAAATAAACGAGTTGCACTAATGAGAATTTCTTATGAACATGTTGTTTATTAACATTTTTCTGATGACATAGTGCTGTTAATAAAGTGGGCTAGTGTTTCTACTGCTTTCTGTTAGAATGTACGATTTAGGAAAGTCGGTGCAAAAATGTGTAGAAACTAGGTACGATCTTGAAATTTCACATAATAATACTAGAGATTCTATAGTTTATGAAAAGTGAAAAAACAAATTTTGTAGTATGAATTTAGAAAATTATATACTTATGTGAATATTGAGAAAAATTGTGATAGTAGGGTATTTCTAATGTTATCTATTTCCATGTAGTAATGTCTGGGGAAAGTTCTATATATTCCCTATTTGAATTGATTTTATTGTACTATATTTGATATTGATTTAGGGTTTATTACATTTGAAATGTGTAATGCCAATTTAAAGGCTCTTTTGAATTTGCTTTTTCTCGAATGCTTACCTTTCCCCTTACCTAATACAATAGTTCCTTTACAACTAGTGAAACGTTGCTTTATTTTTTCAGTGCATTTGTAACTTTGGACATTCCTAAATGTTTCTTCAATGTTTACAGTGAATTATTCCTGTGGGAACAGGATTTCAGCTGCTACTGTAGACTGATACTTTGTATTTCTTTTCACCGATGTTAGGCCTATGTGAACCTTCAAATCTCTATTTTCTCATGACCAGCATCAGAAAGCATCTTACTGTTGCGAGTGTCCTACGTGACATTATGTGAATCTGAGCATTTGATAGTCTTTCGATGGTGGTGGGATGGTACATCACTGGGACTTTGTTAGAGACTTCATAAAAGAAAAAACCCCAAAGGAGGGGAAACACCATTCTGATTTTTCTACTTTGAGGCAGCGGCATACTTTTTCTTTTCCCCTTGCAAGAGGACACTACTCTGATCGATTTTTGATGATTACTAAGAACTATCCTTTTACTTTTGGACTGCTTTGCTGGGGCTACAGTTGGTAGCAGATGAACTGAAATCTTCTTTGCCGAACCATTTAATTTTTTTACAATTCTTTTTGTTCTTTGCTAATGGACTCGCCCTGAATAGACTTTAAATCTGAATCCTTTTCCCTTCTTTGTAGGATTTGAGCTGTTAGATAAACAAATTATCCTTCTGCCTTTAATGGTAGTGGGACTCTGTTACTCTGTAAACTGATTTTTATAATAACCATCTGATAAAGCCTTGCCTAAATGTTTGGCGCTTTAATGCAAGCTGTGATATTCTTAACAGAAATTCTCAAAAGATTGCTTATTGCTATGGATTTTGAATCTTTAATACAATAACCAATCTAATACCCGAGTCTACTATTGAGTCTTGTTGGTTCTTTCATTTAAACTGTGTAAACTGTGCTATTTTACTGCTGACTTAAATGTGTTGTAGGGAGAAACATCGAGCTCTGTCAAAACAAGTCTTACTTCTTTTGTTCTGTGTTGCTGTTGCAGAGCTTTTGGTCTGCATAATTCTAGTCTGACCTAACTTCTTAAGGAGATTGGGTCTTCCTGTTGCTATTCTTTATTGCTACAGCATGGTCTTGCACCTAAATCTGGTCTCAAATCTGTGAGTTAGCTGTCAATTTTTGGTCCTCATTGGACAGCTAACGTTGTGTTTTGGCCACCCTAATTTCCCCCCTTCCCATCGGTGGAGAAAGATTCATTACAGGTTCATTGCCTCTGTGGTAAATGGAAATGCTGAAGATTGTCAAATTGTAAAGGGCCCAGTATGGTTAGATTAGTAAGGAGAGTAAGTGTATAATAAAATGTCACTGCGCTTGCACTGCAACAAAGCCTTCCAGGATTCGCCATCCTTGTAGAAACATCAGGCCAACCTGAATGTGAATTTAGTCAGCCCTTAACGTGAAAGGCATGCCTTATTTAAAAGTACAGTGGTACTTGCTTTACGAAGAAGGCGGGAACCACAATTAAAAAACTATCCATTCTTGCCAAGAGGCACAGCATCTCCCTCAGATGGTGCACTTCCTGGGAATGTGCTGAGGTCACTTCTAGCGAAGCTTCCATTCACAATTACTGCAGGCAGTATGACATTAAGGGAAGTGCAGTCATTACCACTGAGCATATAATGTAATCTGGGGGACAAGGATCAACAGGTGAATTAACGATGTCGGTTTTTTAAGCAGGTATCCTTCAAAATTCCTGGTCTGGGGAAACGTAGCCACAAACGTAAATACCCCTGGGATTCTCCCCGCCTGCCACCTCAAATAGGATTTACTTAATCATTTTTTTATAAAGTGAGAAGTCCACCGAATGGGTATCAGAGTGCTGTACAAAAAAGGGTGAGTGACCATCAGTCGGAGTGTGATTACAGAGGTGATAGGAATGCAATGCATAGGAGACATAAAATAGTATGCACAAGATGAATACATATACAGTGAGTTACATGGTTATAGGTAGCCTATAATGCAGGTTCAGTATCAAAGACACATTTATGAGAATATGGAGAAGAGGTTATTCTATAGCTTGGTAACCCTACATACCTGAGCTTCCTCCCACCACAAGAAAAACAATCCTTTCCTTCACAGCACACCAAAAGGAGATTAGCAGTCTCTCAGGCTATACATATTTCTCACGTGTTGATGGCTGGCCATAATAAAAAAATAATTGATAATAAAATAATTATGGTAACGGATTTCAGAAAAAGAACCATTGTCTCGCAGACTGATGCATTGGTAACCAGTCCTGTCCCAGCACCTTTCATAGGACGATCAACCAATCAATTGGCACTCAGAGCACTGAAAAAAGGGGGTTCTATGGAAGCGTCCAAGCACTGGAAGATATTTTTAGAAAACAATCCTTACTTCATTGAAATGTTAATCAGCTTTTACCTAAAGCTACTCACTTTTAACATTTATAAATTGTAAGATTTGTTCCCAAAGATTCTATTGTAATTTTCAATGAACATCACAAACAATACAGTTTAGTCTTCAGGCGCACACATATACACAGAAGCATGCTTATTTGCCTTAGTTATACAACTGCAAATAGTGGACCTGGGCGTCTTAGGCCACATTTAGGAAAAGGAACAAAACCCCATGGGGCCAGCCATTTCCTTTTTGTGTCACGTAGTTCTAAGAAAAACCTATTGCTGTAGAAAATATTGGCATTTTTGGTTAAATGTATTTCTTGCTTTCAAAATGCTCAATCGGTGAATATCGATGTGTATACACTCTAAAGTTGACATTTTTCCAGGCACTTTATTAGAGGGCATGACAGGGGTCAGCTCATCATGGTGATTCCCCTCTATCCATGAATGTAAGTGTTACTTCTATAGCGCATACCTAGCCAAAATTTGAGCGCTGTATGGGTTGAAAGTCAAAGGGAAAGCCAACATTTGATAGGAGTGGGTTCTGGCTCTTAGGATGAGCTGCTGGGTTCAGGACTGGAGACATCAAGTTATGCCATAAAAGACACATGTGGTTAGCCAAGCAGCTGGCTTACAGCATAATGGTAATATTTATGGTATTAAACGGAACTGGCAATCATGCATATATATTATAACACTTAGAATAACATTGGAGTAGTTTGACTTAATAGGTATGGGATTTAACTGCAATACTGTTCCACATCACACCGGTAGTGCTGTCTGAGTTGAAATAAATGACGGAAGATTTCCGGGCATGCACTTAAAGCGGAAAGCATACATATGACCATTATGATGGTGCTTTACGTCCTACTCAGCAAAAACATTTTTGCAGGTTCCAACAACTAGACAAGTTGAACTATACCCTTGGGAGTTGAGGCAGATGGCTTTTTTGTGGCTTTCGGAATAAGTGATGCTCACTAAACAAGTGAAATCCCTTGACCAGGTAGTTCCACTGAACTGTAATAGTGTATTGATAAACAGCCCGACAGAACAGGATCTGCAAAGAGATTTTTGGCTTCCACCCTCAATTATGCAAGAAGGTTCCCATCGGCCTGTGTAGGCCTCATATGTGCTTGAGAATGTGCATGCTCCAAAACATGAGGCCACAATGTCGCTCCCTTGCTTAGGTTCTTCATAAGGAACCAATTTATCTGCTTAGATTGTTTCAGAGAAAAGAAATCACGAGCCAAGCGATGAGTCCACTTTGTATTCACGGCTGACATAGGGTATGACATACTGGTTGCAGAAATGGACTAGATTTAATGGAAATAAAAGATTTCCAAACAGGCCACTCACTCTAAAAGGTTAAAAGAGCTGAGGAAGAGTAAGTGATATGTGGATTAAAGAGTGTAGGGGTGGAGTCCTAATTTTGCGGTAAGCGATTAATTTGCTCCTTAATTCCAGTGTTGTATTTACAGCATGTCCAGCTCCTGCCTTGTAAGTTAACATGACCTCCTTAAGCAGACGAGCCCTGGAGTTACAGTTCTCTCTGCAGTCAGGGATTCCAAGTCAATTTGCCTGCTCGTCCTGTCATTGCACGCTGCCTGAAGTGAGCACTTTGTCCCAGGAGATAAACAGCAACCTGTCTAAAACGACAGCGTTGCACAAGTCTCTCATCGCCTTTTCACCATGTCACAAGTCTGACACTCAGTTCCAGCTCTGGTGACATGGACAGGTTGATCCGGGAAGAATGTGAAAGTATTTCTTCGCGACCCTGTCTGCTCAGATGCACAAAGTCCAAGCGCTCAAATATTTACCTGTAGTGACAGAGCGCTTAGAAACTGCCATAACCTGTTCTACGCCACCACCAGCCCTTAAGACAAGCAGCGCGTTATTCACAGGATGCACTTTAAATGGCATGCGTCTCCAAGATGGCCGCCAAGGTAGCTTGGTGGGCGTGTAATCCCTGGTGGGTGCCTCAGGGGCACCTGAATTTCATGGAATGGAAAGCACCTCTAGCAAGAGCCGCCATACCGTGGAAGCACTGTGGAAGTGCGGGGAGGAGGGTTGCGCAACATGGACGGCAACTCGTGAGCGCCACATTAATCAGGTTACCATCCGGTCAATTAGCCAGTAATGCCGAGCTTGGGGTGCTTAGGGGGTTATTGCACTAGGTGCCCTGACAAATGGTAAATAAGTGTCTGTTTGACATCGGAGCAACTGAAAACACCCAACGCTTGTGTGCAGTGCTCTCAGACAAAGGAAAAAGTAGTCCCTTTCACAGTTGCTAAAATGGGACAAGTGGAAGGCTACAAGTAATGAGAGCCTGCTCCATGGGAGGGAACAAACAACGAAAAGGAGGGACAGATAAGAAAAAATAACCACTTAGAAGCAAGGATTTTTAAAGGACACTGAAATAAACAAATGAAAAGCAGTGTGCATGCTGTAAGCCGACAAAGTATATACAGCATGTCTCGATGAGACAGCGCAAGCGCTGTCTAGACTGGACTTAAAAATGACTAGGAACAAGTATTAAATGTGCAACTGGGCTACACTCTGACCCCCTGGAGCCAGGGGCAATCAAGCAAGTAAACAACAATGGTTCCTCCATATATGCCTAAAAAATCATTAATCAAGCAGTCATTGAACGTACCATAGCAATAATTTGCACCAATTGTGGACAATAATCAAAACCAAGGAAATTATGACAGTAGCCATATAACAAACATCCATTTGTAACAGTTATTTCATAAAAAAGTAGTGTTTTGTGCTCAGGTTATCACACAGTGTAAAGAATCATGAACAATAAAAAAGTGTGTATTATACAAATGAGGCAATAGACCATATAAATCATTTTTTGTTAATGTTTGTAAAGAGTAAATCATTAATGTCTGAACAGAATAGATTCACTAAAGAAAAGTCCAGTTCCCAAAATCTTTGATGCCGTTTTGTCCCATGGTGGGTTAGAGGATCATCATCATGACAGGAGTGTATTTAGCATAAGCAGGAGGATATAGACATGAGAATGAAGGGCTTTTTGTTTAATCAGAAGCAAGTTAGTGAGAGAATTCTTTATTAGAAGAACAATAGATAGTGCATGGCCATGTCTGAAAGAATAATTACTTACTAACGCAAATAGTCAAAAAGATCGAAAAGGTCTGAAAAAATGAAAAAGGCATAGCGGATCTATGGGGGCATAAGAAAATATTAGGTAATTACTGCTGTGGAATCTGTATGTTGTGTCGATTTACTGAGAAATATACACCCAGGCATACAATGAAGGCAATTTAATTCATTCCATTAGGTGTCCTTGCCAGTTGATCTATATTCGTCAAACCAAACCAAAAATTAAGGCCAGGCAGTGCCAAAATTGGAGCAGTTTTAAGTGTAAAATATGTCTGCACAAATGGTTGTCCAATTTGTAGAGCTAAATCACAGAGTACATGATATTTTTTGGCTATCTACTGAAATTGTGGTTAAAACTGGCAGAGGTGGTTACTTACAAATATTATTGAATAAAGTGGAATGCAAATGAATTCTTTAATGTAATAGTAAAAAAAACGGTTTGAATACAATGGAAGAATGTAATATAAGTGTTTTTCTTAATCTTGCTGAAACTTAGAGTATGAATAGTTTTTGTGGAATAAATCAGAATTTATAATTGACTCAATGCCTTTCTGCCTGTATTCAGCCCCTCCAGCATTTGGTGAAATAATCGCAATTCACAAAATAATCGCAAAATCAGCTGAAGAGCGCGATAAAAGCATTATTTACCATTTTGGCTGCATAAAAAAGTCGCCCAGTCACTACATACTCTGTACAGCCATAATAGCTGCTTCTTCACACGTGTGTTTACTCAGTAGATCTACTGGCGGCCACTTGTAGTCATGGAAGAAAGTCACATCTCGTATTTTCTTGCCACAGATCTGGAAACTCCTAACACTTAACCTGTTATTTCTGTTTATATGTAAAGAAAGTATTTCAATTTCATAAAGCCAATTTCGATATCCATGTATTAATCTCATGCCACAAGTGTCCTTTAAATTCTGTTGCTAAACGAGAGATAGCTGTTCCAATTGTATCCAGATAATTAGAGCGTAGAATGATGCCACTTGCACATAAAGTGACATTCGGTGACCAATTATTAAGTCTTAATTGGAGACTACGATATGTCTTTTAAATGTAATAAAAGAAACGTCCTCAGTGGCTAGCTTACGTCACACGGTACCATCAGTGGCGGCTCGCAGAGGGAGTGCTGCGGGGCGGGGGAGGGGCTGGGTGGGGGGGGTAGTGGAGTCGGACATACGACGGGCAGGAGTAAGGTAAGTAAATAAAACTATTTACCTTGCGCTCGCTGCATCGCCGAGTTGGTACCCTCAAGAAAATGCTTCTAAATTAATTTGAGCCAAGATAAGTACATTTTATAAAAACATCTTTCAGTTTATATTTGAAAAAAAGAAGGATCAAACAGTCTCTGTATAGACGTGAGGAACTTTTTCTTTGGAACCTTCAATGTAAAATGTCATTTGGTTGCAACCCAACCATGAAGGAAAATACACCACGCCACGTTTCCCCAAAAATAGTTATGCCTCATTTTTATTCTATCTTTATTTCTTCCCTTTGCTGTCATGCCTTTTGTTTCCTTTCAGGCTAAATAAGTAGTCATCATTGTAGGCTGGTAAACAGTGGTTTAGGAAGTTCCAGTAGTTGAGGGTTCAAGCTATGCCAGAAGCATTCACTGTGCGGTGGTCAGAAGCAGGTATTTTATCGGGCCACATGAACATACTAATATTCCCTATGACATCACTCCATTGCACCATGTACACATACCTCCCCTACCCAATGTCACCAAAATCGCCAAAGAGAATGGGATATCAGCCTAAATCCTTTTATTTAAGCCAGCAGGTACCAATCTAGAATGCTGACTGTAAAACAATTGGTCCCAATCTCCATCCGCTCGACAGGCAGTTCGGCTCTGCCAGCTAAATAAGCATTGCCGGAGGCAATAATTTTCGCCTTTGCCAATTCATACTTATTGGCTCGCCAGTGCTTTGTTGCAATGGTGTTCAGCCCAGGGGCATAGCTTGGCCAGTAAGATTGGGTTTTCTTGTATTACCATTCCGAGATAGCATGCTCCTACCTTGGAGCAGTAAATTTGAAAGAAAATGAATAAAATGTGTGCGGAAGTGTGTTTTCAGAGAGGAGCGGCCTAGTATCAAATTGCACCTGCCTGGCCATCTTGAAACATTAAAACAGTAAATTTAGAAAGCAGGACAGGGAGTGGAACAACAGAGGAGGAGGATCAAGTACTACTGCTTATGAGCAGTGGTGGTGGTGAGCAGGGAGAAATGGGGGAGAAAAAGATTGGGCATTTGTTGAAAAGAAGCAGATCAGAATGGGAAGGGAACCCAAACACACAGCGCCTTGAGACCATATCCATTCAGAAATTTAAATATTTCCCATATCTCCCTGTTGCTCCAGTGCAGATTCGCTCGGAACAGCATCTACTGCTAAAGCTCCGGGACACAATTTAGCTAGGTGCGCCCTACCCACAAAGTCAATATTATTAACTGTGCTGCTTGCTCTAAGCCTAGAAAGCTTTGACCAGGACGTGATCCTTGGACTCAATGCACATACACAGCTGATGCCTACTTCTAAGTGGAATACTCTGCTAAAATAGTTTCCATTGATTTAAGGCTGAAAAGGAATGATTGCAAGTAAAATAAAGTGCCACAATAATGCTGCAAAATGTCCGTTTTTGTGCCACAAAGATTTTCATTTTCCGCCGCAAATTTGCAACTCTATGCCACAATATCCTGGGGGGGGTCTGTGTATTGTACATATTGATAAGACATTGTCACTTTGCTCAGACGTCTAGTCATGTATAGTCATCATCTATACAATTAATTGCATTTTCTGTTATTCACATACATGACTGTAGGTTAAGTATTTTCTACAGAAACATTGTGGCACATTATGAACTAACATATGTATTATCTGCTCTCTTCATAGTCCTTTTAGAAATGGAAATCATCCTCCCCTGACAAGTAGTCTTTCTTGCATGATTATTCCTTTGTCTTAATTCATTATCCTCCCCTGTACATTTTCCCACTTATTGGGTTGGCTACCACATTTTTTGGTACATTGATTTTGAACCTTTTCTAATCAATTCCTTTCTTGAGATTCCTTGGAAATGAACACAAAGGTGGCTCATCTGAGTGTGTTTCCACCATCTTGATACATGTGGGTCTCATCCTTCACAGATTCACTCTGGCAGGGACACATTGCTTTTGGTTTACTTTTAACCTTTTACTGATTATTTTGCAGGTGATCTCCTGATGCTGTCCTTATTCTGCATCCATTGGGAATTGCTTCAGTCTGTGTAAGTAACCCCGTATCCCTCTTTCACTACTGAAGAACATCTTAGGATGCATTAGCTGATTGGATTTTTCAGTTTTCTAGACCATTTGGACCTTTTTAGCAATGTACATTAGTAAGTAACTATCTTTTCAGACATGGCCATACATTGTATATTGTTCTTCTAGTAAAGAGTTCTCTTACTAAATTCTTCTGATTAAACAAAATTCTATTCCTACAGACTCTGAATTATACTCAATACACTCTTGTCTTGATGATGACCATTTAAACCACTATCGGTCAAACATGCTGTCAATTCTTTAAGTAATTTGACTTTTCTTAATTTAATCCCACAATTATGTTTGGACATTCATGATTTACTCTATTATACATTTATTTATATACTTCATTGCCTCTCTTGTATTCTTGTATGATACACACTTTCCTATCTGAGCACTACATTTTTGATGAATTTAATGTTACAAATGTTTGTTATGTGGATATTGTCATCATTTCCAGTGTTTTTAATTACTATCACCAAATGGTGCCATTAATTGTTAAGGTACATGGAGTGATTGCTTGATTAGAGATTTTTTAACATTACCACAAGGAACCATTGTAGTTTACTCACTAGGAACAAGCAATGGCAAAGCCAATAGTTCTAATGTTTATGTGTATCGTCCACCCCTGGGCCCTTTCCGGCTCACCCACTTATCATACACTGATGATATTGTATTATTCAGTCAAACCAAAGTGGGCCTGCAAAATCACTGAATACTCTTGCTAGCTAGGCAAAAAAAAAACACCAGGAGGTAAATGTTGCAAAAACTAAAGCAATGTCGCTTAACACCTCTGTGAGACATGCACCAAGATCCCTATTAAGTGAAACTTACCTCGAGTCAGTAGCACATTACAAATACCTGGTCCTATAGCTAGAGTTAAGAGGAAGCTTCATTCAACAAAAACAATATATTACACCAACCTACCTGCTGCCCCGTACATGCCTATTCCTTTCCCGGCATGCATAAAATGCAAATTCTTGTCTTTTCGTGTATTGGAAACATTCCAGCGTTAGCGACCATGCCACCATGGAAATACACTGGTCCTACAGTAGGCAGGCATTGCAATGATAAGAAAGAAGATCTTATACATGTGCTCTGTATCTGCCCAGGACTACATAGGCTTAGACGCCAATACTTAAAAACCTGTTTTAATGACAGATATATACGTACTTGCAGGGAAGCTATAATAGCCTGTTTCAACCCTGGAGATCCACAAACTGTAAACTTGTAACGTTTTTGGATTTAGCTTGTGGTGATTAGCCCAAAGCACCCCTTACTCACTGATGGAAAACATGCAATGGACGATGCAAAAATGTCAGTAATGATGTTTGACTCTCACGAACAACCCGTGTTCAAAGACCGGAAATTTGTAAATGAGTGAGGAATAAAACATGATTGACAGTCGGCTAACATGAACTTCGGTGGATTGTTTTATAGCCAGGAATCTATCTTTTCGTATGCTGATAGTAAACATGAAAATACCAAGGAAAAGACAATAATGATGCTTTAATCTCCTTAAATAGTCCGTGTGCTTAGTTGGAAAATTGTCAAAGGACTGAGGGAAAGAACACTTTTGATGGTTAACTACCTTAAATTTGAAAGTGTTGTTTTATGGCCAGTATTTATTTCCATTCATAAATGTCCCTTAACTTGCACTTTCCATTTCACCCTTGTTTCTACCCGCTGGAGCGGAAATGTTTCTTTTATGTACTTTTACCTGCACCATTGAATGCATAGTGATAGGATGCACAAAAGTTATTACCTCGACCACTAACTTTAGGATGCGGATGACATAGTCAGCGCAGGGGAGGGCTAGCCCAGGTTTATTAAAGCCGTAAATAATGTATTCTTTTTGAAAAAAAATAATAACCTCAGAGAAATGATTACAGGACGTGAAGAATGTATCCTTTTTAGAATCATTTTAGAAGACATCAGAAAATATAATTGTTTGTATCTTTTGCAAACATTGTTACGGTTTTAATGAAATAAAACAATAAACGTGACTTGACTTGATGTGCAAACAGCATGTGTGAATGCCTGTCTTAGCACTATGATGATAGACTTATCAGCGTTGCAAGTGCTTGTTTAACAATGTATATGATTCGTTTCAGCAGGCAAAATGTGAGTCATGATTAGCACGTTTAAAAAAACAAAACTCTGCTGCAGTACAAACACAAAGAAAAAGGATTGCTTTCTGTATAAGATGCATGTATGGCACAAAGAATGCAAAATGTGACGATTCTGTATACTATTGGAATAAAAAATAGTCACTTATGCTTTACAATGCAAGCCGTCCACAGGAAGAAGTACAATATATTATGCAATGTGGTGAGATGGAAATGCTCCTCTGGACGGAGCCAAAGTCCACTTTCTTTATATTTTAAAGTATTGGTAATAATAGAGCTGAACTGTCCATCCAGACCTAATAAATGAGATAAAAACGGAAGAAAATCAATTTCTGGCACCGGAAGTCTTTCCAGGAAACATTTGCCATGAATGAGAAAAATATTCAACTAGTACACATTTGATTAATCACAGTTATTTCTGTATTACTGGTGGCACAAAATACATGTATAGACTCGCTGTTATCTTGGACATGGAAGACAAATGGTTTAATTCAAATGTGAGCTTGGTAACATACCAATGGTACTAGCATTACACCCGGGCATAATTGTGCCATATGAGTACCTTTGGCCATTATGAGGACGATTGCAAAATACTTTTCCTCAGTATAGGATCAGTAAAATAAAGGGATAAAAGGGATGTAGTTAGCATCTTAAAAGATATTAGCTACACTGATATGTGGAAGCCCTGTAAATGACTGCTAATGAGGCCCTTGGCCCAATAAAGAATGGATTCTGGACCTGGAGAAAGGATTACTGCTGGCGGGAAGCTACTTGGGGATCTATGGTGCACTGGATATGAATCATTATTAGAAAAGGCATTCCCAAGGGAGCTGCAAACATCGTATTTAAGGTCTAGATTGGGAGAATTGCCAATAAATACTTATACATCAAATTGGAAAGCATAAGTTTGGAGCACGTGGCTGAGGTTTTTGTAGGCCAATGGTGCATTTTCTGTCTTTCTGTCCAAGCGTTATCCCTGACCTGAAGAAATGGTTCATCTCATTCTTCAAGCAGGCAAGGATAACTACGGCTAAAGAAAGGTTATAGTTTTCCTTCCAGGCTATCCAGCTTGTCCTCTAACACACAGATGCACTCTATATTTGAACGCATGGAAAATATGTTGGAGAACAACAATAATGATGAAGTATTTGATTAAATACGTTTCTATTGATTTAAAGCCCCGTTAATCAAGAAGATATTAGAAGTACTAAGTGGTCATTATCGCCTACGTATGTATGTATTCTAAGAATATACGATTTTTAACGATATGCAGAGTACAAATATAATTGTAAAGCGTTATCAAGCAGTTGGTTTCAAAAGTGTAATATTCTATAGCTTTTAAGATTTTTTCCTGCAAAACACTTGTTTTATATATATCAGCTTTATGACACAGTGAGAATTGGTTGATAAACTGAATGTATTGGTCTTCAAAATGAGTTACGCAGCAATATTTTTAGTTACTGGACTTAAAGACGTGCAATAATTTCTATTGTATAGTGTATTGCTGTTACCAAAACTAATAAAATACACAGAGCTGTGAGGATTCTTATTTAGACGGGGGCCCGTATTAAAAATGAGATGGAAATAATTTAGCTATTGCTTTGTAACTTCTATGTGCATTCATTATCGGTTGTTAAAGCAGTACTTTTTATTTGTCAGCTATGGAATTACAAAAAAGGGAACATAAACAAATATTGCTGACCCTGTCTTAAAACAGGGCTTGAACCAGAATTTTTTTGTGCCCTTGTGAAGTGAAATTTTGTTACTGACCATCATTGTTGGCGGCACCATATATGATGCTTCTTGTGGCAAATTGGTATATGCTTGTTGGCAACACCCAATGTGGTTGCACGATACTGCTTCTGACTGAAACTACCTGAACAGGCAAACTTCATCTGAACACAGCCGGCTGGTTTCTGTCTCTAGTTCCATCCATCCAGTAGCATGGTTACCACACCAAGTCAAGTATTAGAGAGGAAACCACTTATGGGTTACCAGGGAGGAGTTCCACACTGATTCATAGAGTGCGCTAGGGAACAATACTGGTTATATTGAGCCTTTCACCGACAAGAAACAAGCAGGTTAGTACAAATGCTTTGTATAGAAAAGTGGGATATGCAAAAAGGGATATGCAAAACGGGTGGGCAGCAAAGACAATGAATTTAAGAAATCCCCTAATTCGAAGCATGTTCTGAGTACACACCTGGGTAAATCTGGACGCTAAAGGCCTGAGGATGTAATAACGGGACTGCAGAGAAAAACACAGGCACCTGTGACTGTCAATATTTTGTGCAACCTATTACGAGGGTGGGAAAGGTGGCTTTTCTAGGAGTGAAGACACTGGTGGCTTCATCAGTGTGTGCACTCTAGACAATGCCAAAAATTGGGAAGAGCCAGCTACCAAACTTATGGTAACCGATCCCGTACCATTTTCACTGGCACTTTGTGGGGCCATGTACGGAACTGCATAGCTTCGTCGTGACTGGCTGGGAGAAATTTCCTACAAGGTTTAGGTAATCTGACATGTAGACACTAGAAATGCACTGCAATTTTGTAGGTACATTTCCAGTGCCTACGTATAGCCCACCACGATGTCCTGGCATGATGAAATTCCAACAAAGGTTTTTGTCCTGATGTGGTTCCTTGTATTTCTACAGAAGCTATCTTGCAGGAAAACCACTTGTTAACGTAGAGGTCATGTTTAGATGGAGTAGATCTTCCGCCACTGGCATGACAGCAGTGCCACCTGCCCCACATAAGGTGCCGGAACAACCAGAGGCCAAACATTGATGTCTAAAGATAGGAATAATTAGGAATATATGTAAAATGCATGGATTTGATGCTTACTTATTTCTGTCTGCTACTATACCTTTTGTAGTTTTTTTGAAGTAGAAGTTATTTTTTTCACACTACAAAAATATGTGTGGCCTATAAAACAGAATGTCGTATTTTACACATGTGGATGTGGGCTTGACTTTTTTTTTTAGTATAATAGCGTTTTATTAACTGTTTGAGGCAGGAAAAACGATAATCAGAACTTCCTTCCCCCTCATGCAGATGCACATAAATGTATCGAGTCCCTGTTAGTGCTGTTTTAGGGTCCATGCATGAACCTCAGACTTGACGTTTTAACGCCAGAAATTGCAAACAAGAGAGCAATATGCTTTAACATTCCATGGGGCATATGTACAAGGATTGGCGATATTTATCGCTAACCTCAGTTAGCGTGCGTTTTTTTATCGCCGTGTACCGCGGAAAACTATCACCGTGTTAGCGGCGTATTCACAACACGCCGCTAACTGGCGATAGTTTCCCTTACCGGGTGAACTGTCCGGCGTTAAGAATAGCGGCACAGCGATAAAAATCCTCACGCTAACATAAAAAAAGTGGCGATGGGCCAATTAGCGGCCAGAAACGGCACACAAATTAGCGTCAGTCCACTTTTTTTCACGTTAGGTGGGAAAAACCACTATAAAACGCCCGCTATGCAGCCCAAACACAAAAAAAATAAAAAACAGGAAGAAATAGAGAAGAACCATGGAGGAAGCTGGACCCAGTACTGAAGCCAACAACCACCCCCCAAACACCCAGGAGGATCAGCCAGAGACCCAGGGGAAGGGCAAGGAGAAGAGGAAGAGGAAGACCCGGTTCAGTCAGCAGGAAAACCAGGTCCTGATTGCGGAGGTGACAGAAAAACAACAACAACTTTTTGTCAGCTCCACAGTGTCATTGGGAACAAAAAATGCAATATGGCAGTCCATCGCAGCCAAAGTGAATGCTGTTGGAGAGGCGAGGAGGACAGTGGATGACTGCAAGAAGCGCTGGCATGATGCTAAGCGCAAGACCAAGCAGAAACTTGCAGCCAATCTGAAAGCAGCAATGCAGACTAGAGGTGGAAGTCCAGCGCCACAGGAGGAGCTGGATGCGTTGGAGGAACAGGTGCAGTCATCAGCGAGGAGACGGTGGTTGGCGTTCCGGGACAGGCTACTGCTCAACATCACCAGACACAACAGCAACAGGGTGAGTAACAACCAGGGACTGGGGGGACGGGGGTGGATGGGCCCAATGGCACTCATGCACAATTAAATGTATCGCAGTGCACACCCACAATGACTGCGGATCATGTCCCGGATACCCTTGTCCCTGGTGGCATAGACACATATCACCATACTCAACCAATACATTGCAAGACACATATTGGTGGGCACACAGACCTTGAAATGTGCACAGAAAAGTCATCCAAATCTAGTCCAAGTATCATATCAGACCACAAAATAAGGGCTACATGAAAGAGCAAAGGGCCACATTGATTGTAGATGCGGCAGGGTGTCAAAATGGCTCCCTTGCCTCAACACCACGCATATGCATGTTCCCGTATGTCTGAGTCATGTGCAAGAATGTGCATGTGCATCAAGGGGGACACTACTGCACATACACAAACTTGCACACAACTCAGACACACGTGCACAATGGTGCATGTGTGCTGACATTGGTGGCGGCATGCCCACTCATGCACATGATCAGTCACATACACAGTGCATCCTCATTTTGGTGTCAGAGATATGCGGCCCTGTGCAGACGATTTGTATATGCGTGGTGTTGAGGCAAGGGGGCCATGTAGACATCCTGCCGCATCTCCAGTCAATGTGCACGCTTGCTTGTACATGAGATGCAGTCCTGTGTACACCAAGTGAGAAAGCATCTAGTGAGTCTGCATACCATAAACACATGTATTGTCACAACAAAGTGATCATGTAGCCTACTGGCTAAAAGCTGCATATCCCACAATGCACACAAACAGCAGACTTGACTCAAAATGTGATGTAATACAATGAGCATGGGGGATATGCCCACAACACCACAGTGCATGGACAATGCATATCAGGAATGTGTCACCCAAATATGTACTACATGACTTGTCTGTGTGCCATACTCACAGACCTACAATGTCCCTGTAAAGAAGTATGACAACCTAAGTATGACAACAAGCAAGGATAGCAAAGTAGCAGCAAATAATGACAAGTAGCTAAATGGCACCCTCACCCCTTAGGTCAAATAGCACTCCTACACTCTCAACTGTACACATCTGCCATACAGAAAACAGCATTCCACATCAGTCCTGGTGTGATTTGCCCATTACATCATTATGTGCATGTAAACCTATCTGTTTGGTAAGTCAACTGTGTCAGGGAACAAATATGCAGTCATGGTTGTCATCATCCACACGCAAAGCCCGGCATTCAATAATCAGAACCAGGACAGCATGTATCATCCATGTGACCATCTGCGTGGCAAATACACAAACACACATCACCCTGCCATTAGCATCTGTTGGGAGGGTGGCGGAGATAGGGCTTGAGCACTACTAATACGCCTTAGGAAAGCCACATCCATCAAATCCAGGACCACTTATACACCACACGTGGGGCCAACATTGAGGGGAATGGGTGTTGTCACTGTCTGTTCAGCCTGCAACAACAATAGAAACTCATGCTGCACCATACTCACAATGGATAAGCCAACATGAGGGTAGTAAGCAATGCATGCAAGGAAAACCATGACTGACGACATGCACACAAGAGAAATCACAAGAGCCAAAGCTACCTGGATGTACATGTGTACTGCATTATGCATCACACATGGAAACAGCTATTAGCCAGCCATTGCCAATCTGCCTAATGGGTTCCCTCAACACACATAACCATTCTCGCACCAGACCTATGCACATGTGCACTACCCAGCAAACCTGACTGTCTGTGAGCCACACTGACAAGGCAAGTGAGAGTGCATGATGAATTGCATGCCTGCACCCTAAACATTTTAACATGGTGCAGGCCACGGTCATTGAAGTGGCTGAGTGTGGAGTTCATCCTTAAAGGAGCAGGTCACACTCTGACACTTCCTCGTGTACATACAACCCCTGATGTAAAGAAGACTTCTTCTGCCAAACAATGCACAAGTGTCCCAACTCTGATCAAGACCCATATTTACTCCAGCTTGCAACATCTCATCATTGTAAATGCACATAAGTGAAAAGCTCACTGACTGAAAGGGATAAGGGGCAGTAAAACCTAAGCTGCAGGGGTGACTCTGCCACAATGCAGTGCACAGACACATAAATCTGAGCTAATCAACATTGACTGCAATGTGGTACAAACTGCATCACTTCCACTACTGAGCCGAGGACACAACTGGTTCCGCTTGTGTATAGAAATGGGCCATTCACATTTGGCATAGCTGTAAACTGTGAGATGATAATGTACAACTACAACGTCACATCTGTGATGTTGTACAAATAATCACTATCCGGCATCTAATAGGCATCTCCTCCTAAACAGTCAGAATGGACATTGTCATGCAGTCTGCTAGTAAACTCATCCAATGCATGACCATACTTGAAACACACATCTAACGGCATCTCCCCTTTACATTGCAGAGGTCGAAACATCACCTGCTGTACAGCAGCCTGTCCCACTCTTCACTGATGACGATGAGGAATTTTCCACCATCAACCAGGACACCCTCCAACAGCTGCTAGACTCATTTAGCACACCACCTCCGGAAGCAGGGCCATCCAGCTGCGTTGTGGAAAGTCCACCCCCAGCACAAACCACCCACCAGCAAGCACCTACCACCACAGCTGTCTCACAGGACCTTGAGGACCCACTTCTGGCATTTCAACGCCGTGCTGTAGAGGTCCAGCAGGAGATGGCTGATCTAGAGTGGGTGGGTTTTGCCAGCCTGGCGGCCAAACTCGATGCTGTACGTGGGTGTCTGAGTCCCATTCGGGACCACCTACAGAACATCACAGACACCCACAGTCCGCTCCATGCTCTTCAACATTCCATGGCTGACATCGCTGGAGTCATGACTCAGAGACAAGAACAACTGTCCAGTCAGAGTGGCTCCATCGATGTCAGCCAGGAGTTGGCCCGCATGCGAATGATAAAGGAGAACATGGAGCGGATGCAAGCGGAACCAATGGCTGCCACGGCTGCACACCAACGAGACGTAGCTGGAATCTTCCATGCCCTGCAGCTGATCATCACTGCATTGCTGCATCAAGGTTTGGCACAGATGAATGCTGCTGCTGCTTCTACATCCACATCTCCGCCCCCTGATGTGTCAGTGCCTCACAGTGCTGCAGCCAATCTACCACTACGCCCATGTTAGGCTCATGACACATCCGAGGACGAAGATGTGGTTGAATCAGCATTATTGCAAAGAAGAAAGCGGTAGCATTCATCTATGCCAAATGGCCTGTTTCTCCTTGGATCTGGACTCAGCATCATGCCCCGGAACATCAGCTTCCACTGTCCCCCGATACACTCTGTGACACTCACCTTGGACCTTAACATGGACTGCCATATTTTGTCTTGTTCCCAATGACACTGCAATCAGCCTGCTGGCTGAACTCTGCCTCTTCCTTTGGACATGTTACCCCAAAAGGACTCTGTTTGGCCCTCCACTGGGCATATATGGATGGTGGGGATTGTATGGCCAAGTACTGGTCCAGTCTTCACCAATGTCAATGGACATGTAAATAAAAATATTTAAGTCACACACATGTGTGTTGTCTATGACCAATCAAGTATAGAAGTCTCTAAAAATGTTGTGCCAATTAATCCACCAAAAAGTACACCAAGGGAAATAAGAGAAATGTACATCTTTTACTGTGACCCAGATAGGCAGTGAGATGACCGGGTATGTGTGAACTAGCCATGCCCTCATTGCTCAAATACAACATTCTAGCAATATACCAACTTAGCCCTACGTACATTAAGGAAATAGGCATGTGTGCAAAAATGTCCAAGTCAGTTGCATGCCACACGTAGGGTCCCCCTTTACCATTGCTACCAAATCTCACTTGGCATATCTACTCACACTCTACGGGATTGACAGAGCCTGTTGTGATGGTGCGCATTGCATGTCACATCCCAAGATGGTGCACACCATATTCACATTGATGAAGAATTGTAAGGGCACATGTCTACCAGCCACTATTGGAACCACAATGTCTGACTCAGTGAAGTTGAGTTGGCAATAGGGACTCACCCCAAAGTGCAAGTCCTCAGTCAGCCCCTTCCTGTGGATGAACAATGCATTCAAAATTAGGAACCCTCTCATGCTGTGACCACTGTGAGCGGATAGGGCAATGTGTCTAGGGATGTGTGGTGCACTGCACTTAGCATACAGTCAGATGTAGTACCACCATTTAAAGGGTGGCATCACTATGAGCCAATGCCAAATGTAACAGCTGAGAAAAGTGGCTATGACACTGGCACTAAAGGGTGCAATGCTACATTTCCCCTCTTGTGTGCAGCACAACTGTGTGCCCGAATCAAAAACGTTATCTGAGACAAAACCCTAACTTTCCGAATTTCGGTATTCACAAAAGGCATTTAGGAGTAGTGAAGTCAGTATTCCTAACTTAACTACTCCTAAATTCCATTTGTGAATACCGAAAGTCGTAGACTTAGGACCTACTCTCATCTTACTTTTGTGAATCAGGCCCACAGTTCTGCCACATGGCGTTTAAAATTGAACCTCTAAATGACAACATCCTGCATGGGCAGGAGGTTGAGCCTCCATGCACAGGAACATACAATTCCAATGATGCTGACACAAGGTCTGTGCATTGTAGATGGACTCAGCGCCAGGCTCATGTGATATGCAGGGGGTTGACGGAATCTGTGGTACCCGGTGCATACATCCATCTCCATGATGGATAACAGTTGCAAATCCAATGTCCGCTCAAGGCCACGTCCCTAGGATGTGTTGTAAATGGGCAACAATGTGCTGTCCAACTCCGTGAGTCAAACTTAAGATGTAAAACTTCACAAAAGAGTGTCCCTAGACTAGGCCGTAAATCCTACTTGCCACCCTGTCATCCATGCAAGTTTACTGTGCTCACATCTAAGGTATCCTGACACAATCCATCCTGCTAAGTAACATGTCATGAACACACTTACACGTTCAACGGATTGTCCTGTGATAGTATGAGTTGCATACAAGGTAAAAAGCCACACTCCACCACATCACACGTGACATAAGTGCAACCAGAATTCTAAAGTATTAACCATTTATTATAAAAGTATAAAAATAACCTACCCTAAACTAACACTAATCACTACTACTACTAATCTAATCTAAACTAACTGGAACAAAGTGAATTATAACCTAAACTATCTACCATAACTAATCCTAAACATGCAACAACATATCTAAGACATCAACCCCCCTCCCACCCTTAAGGCACATCATGAGACTGGACAAAGACATCTAAGCTATACATAAACTAACTACACAGTTATCCTACACAAATATATATTTTATTGGTATTTTTCTTATTTTTTTAACAACAAAGACATCAACCCCCCACCCAAAGGAAAAGGAATCTCATCCCCAAATACTAATGAATAATAAATATCTAAAACTAGCTTAAAATCTAACACTAACTATACCTACACTACAACTACACTACCTAACACTTAAAATACTTACCTAACACTAACTAATAACAATATATAACATTGGGGGAATGGAGAAGAGGGGGATGGGGCTCAATATGTCCAGTCATTATGGGTGACCCAGGGCTTTCCTCATGTCCTGCAGCTGCCTGGTATGCTCCACCATTTCCCTCCGTATCTCAGCCAGTAAAACATTGTTGTCCAATAATGTTCTCCAGTCCCACACAGTGAACGGCACCACCTGATCTGCTGGGGCAGGTGGAATTGTCCCTTGGGTGTGTGGTGTTGAAGGGGGATGGGTTACTGCCTGTCCACTCTGGGACCCACGCCTGTCGCCAGAGGGGCCCGGGATGGCCTGTGTGCCACTCTGTCTCCCATGTGTTACAACCTCGGGCACCGACTTCCAACTCCCAGCTGCCTGGTCTTCCTGGTACCTCCGTGCCATGTTGCGGTACCCCTTAGCGACCTTTCTGATGTGGAGGTACCGGTCCTTCCTCACCCTGAAGGCATGGGACTCCTTTCTGGTGACATGTTGTCTGTAAAATAAGAGCAATGACAAAATGTTAGTCCTGTAGACTATGTCGATGTTCTCCATTTAACTCAGAAACACAAGGTCAGTGAAACATGGAGCCTACACTGTAATGTAACATTGTGAAGTCAGAGAATGACCTGGACAATGAAATATTGAATCCAGGATCAGTGACTACATGCTGGGGAGACTGACATGACAGTGCATGGCATGGGACATGTACTGTCACAACCAAATGAGACTGTCAGTGTCAAATGATGGTGCTATGACATACCCTGACTGAGGGTGACATGTACAAGGATTCGTCGGAGGGAGGCATTAGCCCTCCGTGTGTAGCGCCTCCCTCATCCTCTCCTGTAACACAGTGCTGCATCATATGTACAATGATCATGTGCAGCCCTGCGTGTCACCCAGCGATGGCGTGAAGTTCATCAAGTCAGTGCAAGTCAGTGCAAACACAGGCACTCTTGCACAAGAGTGCAAGGGTGTCTGAGTGCAGGGGAGGCTTGTTAATGTATAGGAAGGTTACCCTACCTGCACATGAGCAATCCTGGAACAGCCCTACTCACACTTTCATCTGTGATGCATCATGCAGCACACATGGAAACACGTTAGGTGGCTGAACACTGACTTGTACATGAGGTGCGGGCCCTCTCTCCACCACAACTTCACAATAGCTGACGCGTTGCTGACGAGAGGGGGGAACATCGTTTCCTCAGATTTGTCAATTATGCATGTCTTAGATCCGCTGTTATCACTCCGTTGACAATTTAACTACGCAGGCCTTTACAACGCAAACTGTTGCAACGCATTCCCCATAGTAACGGCCCCCTGGACTCATAATGGTTATTGTGTTGTAATGGCTAATGCGTTTTAACAAATAGCGTGGCAGAGCCCTGCATTGTAAAATATATGGCACAGCAATAAATGCATAGCCAAATCATGCGGGGTAAATGCATGCGGAGTAATGTCACAAATTCGGACAGAGTGGCTTGTACACTTGAACCTGAGTCTACCAGGGAATGACCCCAAGGAGACAGCTTGACAACACCATTGCAGTGGCCAAACATGCCAATGAGATTCATAGGACCATCTTTGCTAGCTGTTTGGGGAACGTGCCATTGATATGCTTGGATCAAAGCTACGCACTGCAACTTCTGTGAAGCTGGTATGCAGCATACCTACAATATTACTGTGCCGACCTGTGTCTGAGCACGCACGGCCTGATAACCACTGCCTCCTTGTGCATGATCGGGCCCACTTGCACAGTCATCTCAGTCAAGGATGTACATGCATTCCATGTCTGCTCATACTCATCAGCAACACCACTCACATGTCTCCTCTCCTATCTGTACACTCTGTAATCCACATGCATGTGCTGTTGCGACAGAACCCATAGATATAACTTGCATGTGTATCACTGACTGGGGATGTGCAAAGTTACATCTGGAAGACAAATGCAGAGCTCCATCTTCACTGACTGATTTGTACACACTTCTGATTTCAACAAAACATCATCACACTGTAGGCAAGGTACATGTGATACACAACCATACTGCATACTACAACATCTATCATTTGACCCAGACATTCATGACATCTCACTATGCCAATATATAATGGCAGAACTCACCAGTGCCGTGTGGGTCCTTGAAGGTGTCGATATCCCCCTGTGTGATGAGAGAACTTCCAGCTGTGAAGCATGAAAAGAAAAGTGTGTTGGTATCAGTCGTAAAATCACACGTGTCCTATTCATCATACAATTCATCACCATCACTGACAATGCTCCATAACTACTGTTGCAGTTCATGTTGCCTACATGATTGGGTCTACTTTGTCTGCCATTCACACAAGATCTGTGAATGCTGAGTTGTGCCAAACCAGACAATAATGCAAGCAAACTTGCACAGACTAGTTGTGTGACACTTTCACAAGGCCCCATTACTACACGCAACAGGAGGTTATACATGCTCTGTGTACAATTGCATCGATGCAGATCGCACATGGCTGTTTCACAAATGTTGGTGGTGTATGACACTCTGGAGATGTCCTATTTCCTTTGAACTATTGTTCCTATCTCACCCATTGTCACACGGAGCCTATGTACAAGGGCAGCGTACCTAACTTAGCTAAACAAGGAGGAAAGCATTTGTACTCTTCCTTTTGTGCAGCACACAGGTCCCAGAAGCAATGCCTTGGATTGTTTATGTACAGTCACCCTCCTGTACATGAACAACCTTTGCCCTGCACGCAGTATGGTGCAAGAGTGCCAGCGTTGGCACTACAGTGCTAAGTGTTGCGCCAGCGCAGTGGGAAACACAAACCTGCACCCTATGCTTGTCAATATTATGCAACATTGTGTTTCTGATGTGGCAACGTTAGGCGTGAAGGCATGACGTCTCACGCCTCACTCTGCCACATTTTTGCACATGGACCCCAGTGTGTCCCACACGGCATTTTTGGCTATTCGTAAGAGTGTTCATATATGAATGTAGAGGTTGAACTTACCACACTGTAGGCCAATGATGACTCCCAGGTGGTCCAACAGGTCACCCTCACAGCCCACGCAATCCTGCCAGCGGTGCTTCCATTGGCGCACAGTCCTGTCGACCCCAAAGACACGCTGCATCTGTGCCCTCACACGCTCCCACCTGACCTTCCGCACATGGACGGGATATCCCGAAAGGATACAACCCCCACTCTCCACCATCAAGGGCAGGTAAAATTTCACCAGCCAGAGGAAGCCCCCCAATCCCCCTCTGACATCCTGCCCTCCCTACCCACACCCACCATCTCCCAGCACACACCTAAACCAGCTCCTAAGAAAAGAAAATGCCCAATATGTGCCCCAACAACTACTAATTATTTAAACTACCCCTTAGACAAACACCCGACAAGATTGAGGACAAGAGACAAAAAACACGTAATAACAAGTACACAACACTTCACGGAGACACTATCAACAGGACACAGGGCACAGCAACACTCTCTCTATCACAAATCTGCAGCACACACCACCAAACACCTCCAACACTCTCCACAATCACCAGCAATGTGCTCAAAAGAGAAAGTGAAAGAGCACAGCACTCCTACAGTAAACAGGAAGCATGCAGACATCACTTCCTGTGTGTTTGCGGCCCTTTTTTGACTTTGCGGTGAGATTCTGCCCGCAAATTGGCTTAGGGCAAATATTTCGTATGGTTCAATGTGTCTAGCGACAGATTTTCCATCGCGAGTATGAAAAAAACATCGCATTAACGTAAATGCGGCCAGATTTTGCACGCTACGTGCAAATTGATACACAGATCAACAGTCTTAGATGTAATTTCATTTCAGAACCCAAATTACACCCTACAATTCTTATTTTACCCCAAATGACACCCTCAAATTCATAAATGACCCCAAATGACACCCTAAAATTCAGAATTTACCCCAAATGACACCCTAAAATACAGAATTTAACCCAAATGACACCCTAAAATTCATAAATGACCCAAAATGACACCCAAAAAAATCTGAATTTACCCCAAATGACACCCTAAAATTCATAAATGGCCCCAAATGACACCCTAAAATTCAGAATTTAATCCAAATGACACCCTAAAATTCAGATTGTACCCCAAATGACACCCTGAAAAGCATCTCTCAACACATGAGACATACCCACCATCAAATTACAATTGTACTATTCTTAGCACAAAATGTTTGACTTTCACTTGTCAGAGAAATGTACTTATGCAGAGGATAAACATGCACACAGGGTATGTGTGTTGTGTGGTTTTATTGCACAAACTGTGCTTAGGTGCATTTTGGACAGATAAATGGCAAACGACTGTCACATTGTGAGGTGCTCAGGTTAAGAAATTGTTTATGATTCAGTTCCTTCGGGCAGTTCCTGCAGCAGAAACTGTGGGGTGTGCTGCACCAGCCTCATCTTCTTCATCAGCCACAGCATTGTCCGGTGCATCTGGCACTTGAATCCATGGGGCATTGGTGCGTACACATATATTGTGCAACACACAACATGCTATGATTATCTTGCACACTATTTCCGGGCTGTACAACAGTCTGCCACCTGTGATGTCAAGGCACCGGAAACGTGACTTTAGCACGCCAAAGTGCTCCACAATGGTCCTGGTGCGTCCAAGGGCCAAATTATACTGCCTCTGGGCCTGGGTGTTTGTGGCTCGGAGGGGTGTCATCAGCCATGGGGAGTGTGCATATCCTTGATCACCTGCAACATGTAATGGAGAGATGTGTCCATTAGTTGTTGTGCATGCTGTGTTTGCAGTGTTCATATTTTGTGATGTGTGATTTGTGCTACTTTGGATTACAGGTTAGCCATGTGTAGCTTTAGACAATTAACCAGCATCAATGCAAATTACATTACCTCACACCTGCTCGTCCCTCCCCCCAAGCCTATTTAATTGTGGGTGCTGCGCGTTTGCATCACTGGCACTCCAATGGCGTGCAAAAGCCAATCCCGTCTGCGCTCGTCCGCAATCCAAAAGCAAACAGCAGCAGGGACCCAGGATCTCCTGACGTCTAGCGCTACGACTCACCCGTCCTCCTCAAAGTAAATGCTAGGATAACGTACAACTGCCAATAGGCCACAACAGACACAACTCATGTCCAGTTCTCCTGCTGCCGCTGATGCAAGAACTTCAACACCGCACAACACCTGCACTTCCAGATCCAGACCAGCCACAAAGCAACACTCTGCTGCATACTCGCCTGCAGAGCCCCCGGAGGCCGGGACCGCTTCGGCCACACCATCAACATCATCACACACCACGCCATCTACTCCATGGACTACATACTCATTTCCGAGCTGAGCTTCCACCTCACAAACCACAACAACTCCAACTCCAGTACCTTCTGGCCAAAGCTCGCAAACATCAGTCTGACCCAACTCTTCACCACACTGACCCACAAGGCAGGACACACCCTCGAACCCATCTTCACATGTGGGAACAGCGTCTACTTCATCCACAACAATCAACCCACATGGAGTGACCACCACTGCGTACACTACCTCGTGGAAACACCCAAGCCACCCAAGCCCACAGCCCGCCCCACACTAAGGAAATTGAGTTTAGTCACCGAGGAGCTGCTCCACTCCACCATCAACGTCAACACCCACACCGCTGCAGCCGACACCGACGGCGCTGCCAGGGATTTTCACGCATGGATCTACAAATGTGCATTCAAACTTGCCCCGCTATGCAACTCTGACTTACAGCATGAAAGAAAATCCGCATCGGTCACAACCAACCTGCAAGATGCCAGATGCATCTGCAGACGCATGGAGAAGAACTGGAGCAACATCAAGACACACAAAAGACTTCACCACCTACAAGGACACTCAGCTCATACTCTCCCTCACCAAGGCGCACACACCCACCAGACTTGGCTTACAGGAAGGATTGCAGGAAGTTGTGACATGGATGATCAACAGCTGCCTGGTACTCAACCGGAGGAGACATAAGTCCTCATCCTCATAAACACCCCATCAGCATGTTACAACACCTGGTGGGCCACCGCCTTCGGCAGCCCACCCCCCAACGTCCCCAGGTACCTAGGCATCGTACTCAACTCCTCCCTCTCCATTAACCAACAGGTCTACGCCGTGGCCTCCAGCTGCTTCAACACCCTCTGCATCCTCCATGAGACCTTCAAATGGATCCCCCACGTGTCAAGAAAGACAGTCACCCACGCAGTCATTACCATCAGACTGGAGTACGGAAACGCCATATATATGCACACATAGACAAGTCTGTGCTCTGCGAGCTCCAGACTGTACAGGACACCGCCCCAAGACTCAGCCTTGTGTTCATACTTTCCTCATGGGTCCAGACCCTCCATCGCACCTACTTGCTTCTGACCTCTCCCAGCATTTGAAAATGTGTGGCAGAGGTTCTGTGCCTTTGGGGATAGTTTGTCTACAAGGCTAGCCCCAGTAACCCGAGTCACTTGGGTTGTTGTGTATGGTAGGTGGACATGTTACTAGGCATGTTGTATGAAATTAGCTACATGTGCATTGCCACATTTGTGAGTTCCATGATTGTGTACTTGAGGTGTGTGGTGTGTTCAGTTAGTACTTACCAACAAGCAGTGCATTTCCATATGTGCCATCCTGAAACCGCTGGATGATGATGGACTGGCGGAAGATGTAGGAATCATGCACACTCCCTGGGAACTTGGCTACGACATTGGTGAACAAGCCCCGGTGGTCCACAATTGCCTGCACATTGATGGAATGTGTGTGCTTCCTGTTGCGGTATATGTGTGCAGTGTCCGCAGGGGGCACAAGTAGGACATGTGTGCAGTCAATTGCCCCCAACACCTGCGGGAAGCCAGCAATGGCATAAAAGCCTTGCTTGGTCTTAAGCTGCTCCTGCGCAGTGTTGGGGAAGCGTAGGTGCTAGGGTATCAGGCTGATGATGCCATCCAAGACAGTTGGGAGGAACCTTGATAGGGATGACTGTGAGACTCCACCAACTCAGGCAGTTGTTGGTTGGAAGGTACCAGAGGCCAACATGTGCAGCACAGCCAGCAGCTTTGTCTGCGGAGGGATGTTGGTTTTCCGCTCTGTTGGTGCCTGCAGCCTGTGGGCTATCTGGGTCAGGATGCGGAAGATGGATGTCCTTTTGAGCCTGTAGTGGGCAATGACATCCTCTGGCGTTAGGTCTGTGAGGCTGAGGCGTGGGCAATGGATCCGCTGTCTTCTTCGGCGCTGCCTCCGTGGTGGTCCTGTGGGCGGTGGCAGTGGTGGTGGTTGTTGTGGCCTTCTTGGTGCTCCAAGCTGCATGAGTAGTACCTCCATGGCATCAGTGGGTCTTCAGATGAGGCTCTGGGCTAGTCTCCCTTATGTTCTGTTATTTCTCACCATTTTTAAGACCACCTTTTTTCTGGTCTTAAGTTCCAGCAGCTAACGGGCTTTAGCAGCTGTTTTTTTAACGTATCGCGGGTCCGGGCGATCGTTGTAAATATCGCAAAGTGGGGTTAGCGTGTGTTTTTGCACGGGAACGCCTACATTGCATATGATTAGCGATAGTAATCGCTGACATCGTTGGCGATGCTGGATGCGGCCGCTATCGCCAGAAAGCTGTCGCTAACGGCTGTTAGCGACAGCTTGTTAATAAGGCAATATAAATATTGCCGCATTAGCGGCAGAAAAGTGCCGCTAACGCGGCGTTAACTCTTTGTACATATGCCCCCATATTTTTTATGATGTAACTATACTAAGCGGCAAAAGACTAGCATGTTTGAATAGGTTGAGTCATATAAGAAAATAAGCGTTTCTGTAAAATATGAAAATGCCTCTGGCTAAACTTTGGTTGGTTGCTATGAGATACTCAAGGTTTTCGTTCCTTTGGCAGACCTTCACATTAAGATTCATGCTAATTTCCTGATATTTATATTACAGAGTTGTAGCTTGAGAAAAGCAGATTTTTCTTCATTGATTAACCTTTGCTGGCATTACGCTTTCATAAATTCTCTCTGTCAACTTGGTAGCCTTACTTATTTGTGTCCTTTCCATCTCTTTATTGTTATTATTAGGAAAACTGTAAAATAAGGTTAGCTGCATCATTACATTAATTTATACCTGCTAAAATGTAAGAGTTACTAAATTTTAAATAAAGCTGGGTTTATATGATGTGAGCTTTCACAAATACTATAAGAGGAAGGTAATATATTTTCTATATATAAAGAAGAGAATCAATATTAATAAAGGGGCAGGGGAGTTAAAACGGCGCGTTTTGTAACATAAACGATAATCTCTATTCAGATAGACATGCAAGTCTCAAGAACACGGCACTGAGCTGTTTTTTCTAGACCCTGGCACTAAAGAACTTAGTCTACACGCGAAGCTCAGACAGAAAACCTGATGAACTGCAATCGCCCCGCAGCCCACTGAGCCTGTCTCTGTAACAATCTGCCCTGTGAGATTTAAACAGGGATACTTTTTCATTATGAATAGGCACACTCAAGAATACTAGGAAACTAGGAATATATTTTTTAAATCTATTCAAAGCAAAATCCTATCGTAGTGCACACAATATAAATACTAACTATTATAAAAATGAACAAGACAATGAATAAAGAGGCATTCGTGTGGAACATTGCTGGAGGGGGTGTCTGGCAAATTGTAGCATGTTTTGGAGTTTAACCACCTGCAGGAGGACAGCCACACCAGAGAAATTCCTATATAGCAGAGCTGCAAGCCCGCCTGGAATGTGGATGAAGACAAAGGATTTGAAACTTGGCATTGTTGCATTTGAATTAGTAGTAGCATTTAGTGTGGTTACTTAAGTTATAAATAATTAACTATACATCGTATCTATTTCATTCAAAAAACCACACCAGCATAAACTTTCATGTACACTCAGGAAGGATAAGAAAGAGCAACAACAACACACAGATGTAACTGTTTGCTTTGTGTGCATCAAGTTGGGATGTGGCACTCAGGGAGGTGCAGGTGACAAAAAAAAACTGCCAATGGGATAATCCTTAGAAAATGAATGCTGCTGTGCGGCTGTATGCCGCCGATAGCATATGGGGGTGTTAGCAGATGTTAGGAAAATGGGGAAAAGAAAATTAGAAAAATAAAGCAAAACAAAATTGTAAAAATAGTTTAAAAAAATTGCAAAAAATTAAAAACCCAATTGAAAATTTAAAAAAATTGAAATAAAAATAAAAAATAGAAAAACAATTGCAAACAAAATTTAATAAAATGAACACGAAGAAATTGAAAAAATATATTAAAAAATTAAGTAAAAAAATGCTTGTGAAAAATTGTCAAAAAAATGAAAATTAAAAAAATATAACTGCTGATATACTAGGGAAGGGGACTGCTACTACCATTAGAACTGAATTTGAAGCCCACTGGGATTTGGGAGGCAAGGAGTGGTGCAGATGAAAAATACACAAAAAGTATGTAATAATATATAAAGCACTGTTCATGTAGTACATTTAGGGGCCGATTACGATCTCGCTCGGAAGGGCTCCTGACAGCATCCGTCAGGAGTGAGTCCGAGTCGTAAGCGCGACTTCCGGACGACTCGTACCGCTGTACGAGCGAGCAAGTACGATGCGAAGATAGCCTCGCGCTCCGAGCAATTCGTACCTGTCAGCGAGGCCCTCCGGACAACTCCGACATGGCCGACGTGCACAGCGCAATGGGGCCGATTTCCGAGCGACCAAGTACGATGCGCGCGTCGAGCAGCCGGATCGAGTCGGAGCTTCCGACTCGAGACAGCGTTGGGAAGCAGACTTCGGGGGCCATAGCGGGCCCCCCTTCCCCCATAGCCCTACGACTCGGTCAGTGGGGGGGCCCAAGGGTCCCCCCTACACATGCATGCACGGGGCAGCCAGCCCCGACGCGTCCCCGTGACAGGGGGCGCCCTTTTCCGCTACCTACCTTTATTCTGTATGGGAGCCTATGTACGCTATGTACAACAGGCTCCCATAGACTTCAATGGGACTCTGAGCGACCCGAGTCTGTCAGAGCTAAATTGCATCGTACTCGGTCGCTCGGAGCCTCGGAGCGTGAGTCGCTCGGAAAGCTCTACGGGACCTAGTCGGCCGTAGGGCTTTCCGAGCAAGATCGTAATCGGACCCTTAGTGTGAGCATTGAGCTACTAGGCTTCAAGCATAACACACAAAATGGCTGCCAGCCACATGGTCAAACAAACAACCAGCTGGAGGAATGGCCACACAGGAACACACACAAAAGCACACTGGCTGACAGAAACAAAGAACACACGCAGGCCTCTGGCAAAATCACACTGACTGCCTACACAAAAGGGCCACCAGCCACATGGTCACAACAACAACAAGCAAGGAGGCATGGCTAGAAACAAAGAACATATGCAGGCCTATGGCAAAAGCACACTTGCTGCCTACACAAAATGGCCACCAGTCACATGGTCACAACAAGAGCAAGCAAGGAGGTATGGCCAGCAACAAAGAACATATGCAGGCCTATGGCAAAAGCACACTGCTGCCTACACAAAATGGCCACCAGCCACATGGTCACAACAACAAGCAAGAGGCATGGAAAACAAAGAACACATGAAGACCTATGGCAAAAGCACAATGGCTTCCTACACAAAATGGCCGCCAGCCACATGGTCACAACAACAACAACAACCAGCAAGGAGGCTTTTCCAGAAACAAAGAACACGCGCAGTCCTATGACAAAAGCACACTGGCTGGCTACCCAAAATGTGCACCGACCACATGGTCAAACAGAAAGCAAGGAGGCATGGTCACAAACAAAGAACACATGCAGGCCTATGGCAAAAGCACACTGGCTGCCTACACAAAATGGTCGCCAGCCACATGGTCACAACAACAACAACCAGCAAGGAGGCATGGCCAGAAACAAACAACACTTTCAGGCCTATGGCAAAAGCACACTGGCTGGCTACACAAAATGGCCACCGACCACATGGTTAAACAGCAAGCAAGGAGACATGGCCACAACAAAGAACACATGCAGGCCTAAGGTAAAAAGCACATTGGCTGCCTACACAAAATGACCACCAACCACATGGTCAAACAGCAAGCAAGGAGGCATGGCCACAACAGAGAACACATGCAGGCCTATGGCAAAAGCACACTGGCTGCCTATACAAAATGGCCACCAGCCACATGGTCACAACAACAGCAACCAAGGAGGCATGGCCAGAAACAAAGAACACATGCAGGCCTATGGCAAAAGCACACTGGCTGCCTACACAAAATGGCCGCAAGCCACATGATCAAACAACAAGCAAGAGGAATGGAAAACCAGACAAAGGAGGCATGGTAACACAGAGATCACAGCATTAATTCAGCAATGCCAAAAATGAAAATTAGCTGTGTTAAATTTTTTTACAATAACACACATCCTCCAAAGGCATCACCCCACCTATATACTATTTGCAGAAAAAAAACATGAGATACAACAAAAAAACACATTTTGTATTTTAATCCAATGCCATCCATGGTCTAAATGATGTTTCAATTCAACAGACACAACAGAAACAGTTGTTCCATGCACCCATGACTAGTACTGGGCCTACTGGATGGAAGGCCCATTGGCAGACTAGGCCATATAGTGAATTAAATTAATATTGCAAATTAATTAAAAAACATGGAGAAAATGTACTAAACTGTGCAACATTTTTTCTTTGCAAAAGAAGAAAAATTACATGCAAAAAATAACTAGGCCCCTACTGAAACTGCAGGCCACCCCCACCACAATAAATTAAAAAAATCGAATAAAAATACAAATAAATCCTGGTGCATGCCCTCTATCAAACAAACAAGACCCTTATACAACATTTTTTTTAACTTACTTGTGAAATCTCAAATACAAAGTCCTTAAATCAAATGGTATATATGCAGTAGACATAGAAAATGATCCTCCCAGCTCCAGGTCCAAATCCAAATCACAAATGACAAGGAGATGGACAAAGCACTGAGAGAAACAGGAAGCTGGAGACACTGGCGGCCTTCCTTCCTGTTGGAAAAAAAAGTAGCTGCTTCTCGAGGAGAGAATCTTCCCCAGGTTGCAGCCGCAGTCAATCACTCTCACTCGGCACGTCACAAAGAAGTTCCGGAAGTCACTGGCGTGGTCTAAAGACACGCTAGCGGCAGTCAAATCTCACAGGAGCTAGAAAATATTGTGGGTGCTCGCAAGCAGCTAGAAAATGTCGCAGGCGCTCGCGAGCACCCGGCAAGTCACCCCACGTGCACCAAACGACATTTTGAGCTTGTCAATGAAAAAAACCTCTGCTCCATTGTGGAGTGCAGAGATTATCAGTGACTACGCATTCTCTGTAAAATGCGGAGTTGCAAACTCTGTCAGCGGAGTTTTTACGCTTAGGCCTAATCTACTCCAAGTTCTACACAACCTACAGAGCTGCCAAAAATAGATCAAACAGCCTCTGGCTACTTTATCGACTTCGATGACTTCTCTTTGGATTCATCAGAGCCACCACAACACCCACCTCCACAAGGTGGATTGCTTGTTGTATTCTACTTTTGGTTGAAGAAGATGTACTTTGTTCCTCCATGGCTGTACCCGTGGATTACAATTTCGCTACTTTTCCTCATCCTTTGGATTGGTTTTGTGACAGTCTTTTTCTTGCTTCTGAATGGACACTATCTCCCAGAATGCTCTGCTGTGCAATTGGTGAACTCTTTTTAACACCCCATTCTTCGTTACACAAAGTGCGGCAAGACCTTTCCCTGGTGAACATTTCTGGTGTTCTGATTCCTGATGGCTTTGTTTGGGATAGGGTATCATATTCAATCCTACTGAACATTTGTAAATACCATATGTGTTCCCCATTTCTTAAAATTATGTTATCATTGTAGTGCTGTCTCCGATGATTGGGACATTGATACAGTGCATGAAATGCTAGAAGATCTAGAGTATTCCACTGTTTTTAATTCTGAGGAAATGTATGATGACACAACTAATTATGATGAAATGTTCTGTTTTCAACATTATGGTGACCATTTCTTGCATAATGCAAGTACCTCATGTGCAGTCTTTAATTACATACATGCCCTACACCACCACGGGTAGCTCACAAATGTTTGCACATAAGTTTGTATATTTCTCTGGTCACAATACAGCTGACCCAGTGTCTTATTATTATAGGCCCACACCGTCACCAGCAAAGAAATATATGCTCACTAATACAAAGCTGATATACTGTGACTCTTTTCTTTTTCAGTTGTCCATACAAGGGTTTAACTTTTGGAGAGACACTGTTGATTTAAAATAAATTTGGGGAAGTAAAGATTGGCAGGTTCAGGGGAACAAGGCATTATTAAGAGCATGCCAGATACCACACCAAAGGATTGCCCTGAACGAAACTGTGCAGCAGACGTCATGTCTTGGCCTGGCTAAGATAAAAGATTTAAATACACCTAACATTCCCACATTTGCACGTTTTGAAAACTGCCAACGGTTCACAAAGTGCATGGGGGAAACATTAGACACCATGATTCACAAAGGGTCATACAATTCTTCAGTGATCAATCAGGGGGGAAGGTTAGTGTGGGCGGTAAATACTAATGAATGTCATGCATGTTTCCTGGGTGACACCAAAGGGTTTAAGATCAGTAGGCCCGACCCATGTTACGCTCAGACATTTCACTTGGGGTGGTAACAACTTACAGTGTTGGGAAGCAGTGCCTTGATTGACTAAGAACCTAAACATTGTCCAAGGTGAAACAACACTTGTGCCTTCTTTTTAATGACTTAGGACTACAGGACTTTTTATTAGGTTCTCGAAAACCATGTCAAAAGCACTAATTGTATGCAATATACAATGAAGTGTGGAAGGTTTCCCAGCAGGAGACTGCAGTAGATTGACAGGACAATTTAAAACGGGATCTAGCAGTAGTTGATAATGGTATGACTACATTGTCCTCTAGGATATAATCTCTAGGTAACATTGTGTCATCTGCAATAGACATCATACACAATGCCATGCCCTCTTTACAACATGGGCAGTCGCAGCTTAGATCGATTATGTTATTAAGCTGGACTCTTCAGACAGTTCGTCCCGGTCACGTACCATGGGAACACCTCAATACCACAAGCTTGTTTTTACCGTACAATCTTACAAAACTGCAAACTATCATGGCAAGAAAGGATGCGACATACACTGTGTTACACATAGAGGAAGAAGTTGGAGAAGTTGCAATTCACTGTTGCAGAAAGACCATATGCAGATTGGATAATCCACAGTTTTATTTCTCTGCCAATTACGACATTCCACTTCCAACACTGTTTTCAATACCATTAAGTAGGGGGATATGAAGCACTAGGTGAGGGATATTTGCACAAGCATGGATCCTTTAGATATCGCTGTGGGAGTGGCAAGACTGAAGTCTTTCTTAGCGGGACAGACTGTGAGAATACTTTAGGGCATTGCTTGGTGTGTAGGGAGGTTTTGCTTCATGGTGCATGTAATGCGTCTATGGCAAATTTGTCCTGCTACCTGAAGGGTTCATCAGCTGCTTTGATACGTGTGGCTTTGAGATTACTCTCGAATGGGAGTTATTTGATGTTGAACGATCAGAGCTGCTGCAGCATGAAACTGGGCATCTCCTATCTGGTAATGGTTTCTGCAGTTGTGACTTGTTGCACACAAGTACTGTTTCCACGTGTCCGCTCAGTTAGGGAGTCAACGTGTGGTCTTCGATAAAGCTTTTGAATGTGCATTTTGATGCTTTGAGCAGACTGAAAACCTTATTGTTCCAGAAGGATGTGGCCTTAACATGAGCAAAGAAGACGTTTAATCCTTAAGTTGCAAGGTCCTCTTCTGAGATACAGTTACTACTTTGCACTAATTTCCCACTACATTTTAGGGAACTTGTGCACTGCATTTTTAATGTCTAGTACCGTGGAAGTGGCACGCTTTTTTAAGAAAATAGGCTCTGGCTTGGTTAGTACTGCCCAGACAGTCTTCAGAGTTATTCCATCATTCATAAACTCCGTGCTAGGAAGTATTTTTGGAGGTCTTAAGCTGGTTCTGATAGTCAGGACTTTGCTTTTACTTTTCGTGCTCCACTATGGATGTCCATTAAGAGTTCAAATGGAACTAGCACTTCCACATGTACTCCTGTGTCATGAATGCATGATACAGTGTTTTAGTGGACTCTTGCTTCAGGAACTGGTTCTTGTCCTTTCGGCCTGTGTGGCATGCAGCCCGTATTCCGCTGTCTTCTGTGTACTTTTAAGTGTGCCCTGGACATATGCGTAGGAACGCAACTGGTTTACTCTTAGGGCCCTGCCCTACTGGTGAGTCTTACCGTTGCTTCTGAACGCATTCTACGAGCCATCCTGGGATGTTTCTGCTCCTAGTGATTTGGATTCTGGCTCGGCTTCTGCAGATACCGCACTAGCTTCTCCTCCTTCGGTGGCTGCTGAAGTGGATGGGTGGGAACATGCTTGCTCGATGGATCTGATCCGGTGGATGCCTCTGGGAACATCGTCTGCTGGGAACAGCAATGTTACGTCTACCTCGCGGAACATATAAACAATCAGGCAGTTTCGAGTCGTGGAACATTTCTTAATTTTGCTTGCTTTTAATAGCGAAATTGCTTTTTCAAATTTGTTTTAAACACAGCTTTTACTATTTTTTATGATTTTTAAACAAATGGCTTTCTCTATGCACTTTCCTATCAAAGAAACATGATGCTTTTTTAGATTTTAGTAGGGATTTTATATTTATTGGACCCTTATATTTTAGCATTTGCCTAGGGAAAGCTTTCATCGACTCATGTTTAAGGACTAAGTGTCACGTGGTTGGGATAGGCCAGGTTAGAAACACCACCATTTCTCACATTTCGTAAGTTGCCTTCTCTTTTAAACACAATGATTTTTGACATACATTTGTGTGCTTGACCATGCAGGATAACATTCTCGGAATCTGAATTGCTTACATTTCCTCTTTGTAGGCACATTATCACGACACCTTGAACATTCAGTAAAACGGATAAAGTTCACTGCACAAATGTTATTTATGTTATTGTCCGGTAGACGACCATGCTATCCAACAAGAAGAAACAATTGCGGCCTGACAGTGTTTCGACATGGCCACATAGGTGCTGTTTATTATATACAGAACTACTTCCTTGTTTAGGGAGAGGAGCACTCAGCTGACACTGCAAGGTGACTACATGCCGTAATTCCAGCTCAGCTGATTCCAGCTTACCAACACGAGGTATGTCCAGTTCTAAACCAAGACGGGCATCCTGATGACACCCGGAGGTAATAGGGAGTTAGACCACACGGGCAGGGATTTAGCAGATCACTCACCTTAGGCAAGACTAGGTTAGGGAGTGCTAGCTAGGAGTACACTATACACAGTACTTATATGTCCACATATATTCACTGCCTTAGCACAATGGTGTAAATGTTAATCTTTTATACTATTCTCATAATGATAATTACTCTAATCTGTTTCATTCTATTGATTATCGCAGCACAAGTACTTTACACAAGAATGACAACACTTCAATAAACATTGAAACGCTTTGCTGAGTATTTCCTGTGTATTTCTTTGGATATGCATGAGAGGCCAAGGAAACAGATTCTAGATCTGTTACCACGATTTCCTTGGGGAATCAGGGTTGTCATGTTCTAAGGTTGCACATACATTTGTTACCCAGTAAGGTTAGGGGTGCAGATGGTGCACTGTGGGCTAGCAGGGATACAGGCCAACATATTCTGAGGGTGTACACGGAATCAGTCTGGCACAATCCTGATGTTTATGTTGTCCAGCAAACGCACAGTTTTACCCAGGAGGTAAAAACCATAAAATACCACTTACTTGGTGGTCAACCCGCTCTATTTAGATGTTGGCAGGTCAATGGATGAAAGGCTGCACGAGTGCTGCCGACTCCACCAGGATTTTCCTCCCACATCGATGGCATCATGAGGCAGAAGAGGCTGTTGGTGGGAATCCAGCCAAGATTACCACTGGGCCAATCACAATGTGCCTTTCTGTCGAGGAAACTGTGGCAGGGATACCTTCTACTATGAGTTGGTGGGATCGAAGGAAATGAGGTAGAAGCTCACTTTTATTTTTGTTTCCCACTTCTTTTTCCATCTTGAACCCCATTGTCCATGTCCTTCCTTTGCTGCTTCTACTTGACCACAACACTAATCAACTCCATTGTTGCCGGGATCTAAGGTAATCTTCATTTACACTTGTCTTGCTATGAATCATGTGTTGACAATTGCTTTAACATCATGTATTTTTACATTGCTCTTACATACAATTTTTTTCTTATGTGTAATGCATTAGTGTTCATTTTACAACTTATCAAGGTAAAATGAACCCACCTGCATTGACATTTAAAAAAAAAAACATAATTATTTTGTTGTGATGCTTGTGGGTGTTGTGCTTATGGTGCCTGTGGGTGTGCATTCAATAGTGTGTGTGCTGTTTGTGTGCTATACAATAGATAGAAAAAGAGGCATCACACATTACTACATATATTTTTTAAGCAAACACAACATATATGTGTGGTGACACATTAATAAGAAGTACTTACCAGTCTCCACTCCATCAGGGACTCACTCCATTAGGAATCAGCCGCTAGGACAACACCAGCACAATGGGGAAACTTAAATAGGTTTGGCTCAAACAGCGCGCCAATATCATATTAGCGGGACGCACCCACAAATCATTATACATGATAATTTTAGAGTACTCTACTTTTACAGAGTTTAGGCATGCTATTCATATGGGTTTCTGTTGCCTGTTTTTTTTACTGTCTATCGACACACCAGCAAGGGGAGTATTGTATAACCTCTAACCTAAAATATATCGGAAAACAGTCTGTTGATGTGAACGGTGGTTCAACCAGCCCACATCTAAATACGGTGGGCAGGATTCCATCAGCTTGACAGAGTACTTGTAAAGGCTGCCACAGAGGGACGACAGGTGTTCCTCCAAGATCTAAATCAGGCCCAATGTGTTATAAAACATTACAATAATAGGCAAAACAAACAACCAACATCAATTCACAGTAGTAGTTTCTTTATCGCATACAAAAGTTGGCCTAAACCCAGAGCAATTTCAATAGAAGCCACCTGTCCTAACAAAGCATTTTTTCTGAATTATTTAAACTATAATGGCCCTAACCATGAGTTAGGAGTGGTAATTACCGCAGGCTGGGGTAAATAGTCCCCAACTTTAACAAATCGTCTGACCACAAGTTAGAAAATGCATGTGTATTTAGGACATGTGCTATTTAGCACATGTGATATTTACCACATGCAAAAATTAACGTATGTGGTAAATAACACCCGATTTCAACATGCAAGCTGATTAAAAACCAGTGGAAAATGCCACCTTAAAATACCTCCATCAGGTGATAAAAATTCCTGAAAGTGTAAGGGATGAATAAAAGGTGTAAAACAATACAAAAAACAAAGACCACCACAAAATAATAAAAAAAACACAGTTCATACACTGAACTGAAAAAAAAAATCACACACACCTGCACTCAGGCCCAACATACTTAAATAGACTTGGACAGGTGGAGTTCTCACAGGTTGATTGCAGCAGCTCACACTTCCAATCTGCAGTACATCATCATGGCTGCAACACTGCTAGGCCATTATTACATGCTATGCCAAATCCATGTTCTGTTACTACAAACCATGCCGCATGAGGATGGAAACCAGGCTATCAATACTGATCAATCAATGACCTCAAATGGTGCAGCAACATAAGATAAGAGCCAGGATTGACAGAGCAAGGCTGGAACCCAAAAACTTCAGTCAGCTTGAGATCCATAGAATACACAGGCTCGATATAGGCACTATACAAAACATATTTTCATCACTACGGATACGTTGGAGCCCAACATAGGGATCCAATGTCATCCCCCTTTCTTGAAAATGTTAGCAGCGCTAGAATTCTTTGAAATAGGCACCACAGAGCAGACAGGAGGATTGGTACATGGCATTTCTCAGTCAACCTTTAACAAAATACTCTTCTAAGTGATGGATGCCTTGCAGAGAGTGAGTGAGCAACATATACAATTCCCCTTGAATACTGTAAGAAATTGGGTTGTTGGTTGACTGGGATGTTAGCCCTGGTCAAGCAATAGCCACAATCGCTGTCAGGGTGAAACACAAAAGTCACTAAATTAACCTATCCTTATCCCTCTGGTAACTTGTCACAAAATGCATACAGGCTTAACTTAGAGGTAATGTGTAAAGTATTTATGCAGCACACAAACAGTAATAAAGTGAAAACACAACCCAAGAAAAATTACACACCAGTTTAGGGAAATAGTGTACCTTTCATTACATTTTACATGAAAACAACACAAATCTAACCAGTAGAACCTGAGTTGTGAATTTTTAAAGTTTTTAGTAAAAGCTAGCACCTAAAAGATCAAAGCACCAAATGCGGACATCTGGTCACATGAGATATTTATGGGGTGCGGTATTTAACACGTGCTAAATAAGGATTCTGATTACATGGTAAAAACTCACAGCCAGCGTTAAGTAACACATGTTATTTATCAAACCCAATGGAATCAGTATTTACCGTACCTGCAAGTTTGGTGCTATTGACCACCAATCTCATAATCGAGGCCTATTTTTTTAAATAATGGTCAAAAATATTTACCTAGTTTGGGCAACTGCAATTAGCAGTATATTCAAATATGGCGAGAATAAACTATTACATTCAAATAAACTACAAAGTTAACTTTTGTTGTTTGCTTAGATAAATATAGGTAGGCATGGAAAAGAGTAGATGGTATTTAAGCTAAGCCTAACATGAAGTACCTCAAGCCCATAGCTTCTTGTCAGGGAGCTTCTTTAGCTAGGACAATGGATCCTGACTCTTCAACCAATTGATAAAGAAAGCTATAGAAGGCTTTTCAAAAACATACACTACATACATATTAGATGAACTGAGAAGAATTACAGATGTTTCTTTTAAGATTGAAGAGTATAAACATTGGTGGGCTTAGAAAGAGAAACAGATGCCCACAGTTCAGCGAGCTGTTTGTTGAATTTTCATACTGTTCCAATTGCCTTTCTAGTAGTTCCTTTCAGCATTGATGAGCTATTTTGCTTGAGGGAATCAGCTGTAGTGAATAAACATATCCTAAATAGCCAATCTGAGCCAGCAGATCACAAATCATCAGACCCAGCTTCAGTCTTGGAGCCTCAGCATGATGTTAGAGGGCAATTTTAGTAACCTTTTTCTAACTGGAGTCCTCTTAAATATGTCAGTCAGTGTGAGGATCTGGAAAGAGCAACTCCAACCAATATAAGGCATGTGGAATTGCATTCACCTTAAAGACTTTCAAAAGTGGTTCAATTGACAATCAGACCCGACCCCCCCAAAGTGATTATCAAAACAAACAAGTGCATTTACTGTAGATAGAATGTATTCTTAACTGCAGCCTGATGAATATCACATTTTACGTAGGTCGACAGTAAAAGTACAATATATTTATCCAGTTTTGACTGACCTAGCCACCTTAATACTTGTAATAACAGGAGGAAAAGATCAAGGTCTTGGTATGCCAGAATTAACAACCAACTTGTTCTCCACACAGTACTTTTAAAGAGAAAACTATTTCTTTTGTAAACAGGATGTGCATTGTTCTGTGAAGATGTTGTGTGGTTTGGTGGTGGTTTGCCCTGACTACAGCAAATTTAGAAAAGCATTAAAAAGAGCACTGTTCTAGATCTTATGTTCAGTTTTGGGTTGACCGAGCGCCGAGATATCCCAGTTGGGGTGATTTGAGCGCGATATCAAATTATTGTATTTTTTTGGGTGTTGGATGGAGAACTTTACTAAGTAAGGTTGTAGTAAGGATCGATGCAATCTGTTGTGGCATTATGCCATGTAGTGTGACATGAAATGTAAAATTGAGTAGCTTTGTTTGAGTGATGCGTTGTGGGGTTATTTTTGCACTGACCCCATTCCTCCTAGAAATTGACTTCTAAATCAACATTCAAACACTTCTACTTTTGCATCTGGATGGCGGCAATGTCCTCCTCCACAGTCTTTGAAACTCCATAGTGGCTTCACTTAGGGGCATCCAACATGCTGCTGCATTCTTTATCAATGGCCTGAAGAAATATGACCACATCACCCCCACCCTGATGGAACTCCACTTCCTCCCCTCGGTGGTCTGCACATCATTTAAAACCAGATACATCATTTACAAAGCCCTCACAACTGGCACTTGCCTACTGGGCTGACAAGCTTCCCATCTTTAGTAGCTTTTGGCACACCCACGGCTAGTACACCATAAGCCTGGAGACGAAGAAGTGTAGAAAAGAAACCTCAAGGCAAACGGTTTTCTCCATCTATGCATCAAGAATCTTGGATGAATTTCCTGTATCCACCAGGACAACCCCAACCCTGCTCCAATTTAGGAAAGAGGTGTAGACTCTCTATCATGAAGCAGTAACAGTCTACTTTCACTCTCAGAAACCAGCTACCATGCCAGATTATGTTGTAAGGGTGTGCTGTCTAGTGGGACATTTGTGAAATTTTGTCATATGCTGTGATGTGGCTTTGTTCAAATTTGTGTGGTGAGCTGTATCAATGTTAAAGTGTGCATGGAGTATTTTAGGTTATTGTTGTGACACTGTGGTATTGTTTGGTGCTGTGGGATATCTTGTGTGGGTCTGTAGAGAGCAATGTAGAATTGGTGTAGTTTGTTGCGCAGTGGGAAGTGATTTTATATGGTGTGGTGTTGTATTGTTGGAGTCTTGTGAATGGTAGTGAGAATAGATTATCATTGGAGTGTTGTCACAGCTAGTGACACTCAGGGGTCGATTCCGATTCGGGCCGGAAATTTCTCCGACCGAGCCGGACCCGGAGAGATTTCCGACCGAATCGGACCCGTGCAGTCCGACCGAACGAGTACGATGCGTCCGTATGTTATCGGACTCGAGTCGGTCGGACTCCCATTGAAGTCAATGGGAGCCGGTCGTACAACGCGTACGCGGGCTCCCATTGACTCAATGGGTGCGAGTCGGACAAGGGCGCCCCCTACAGCGGGTACGCGGCGAGCGGTTCGCGCCGTACACGCACAGGTAGGGGGACCCATGGGTCCCCCTGTGTGCGACTCGCACGGCTACGCGTACAGGGGGTCCGACACGGACCCCCAAAGTGCGGCTCCGACTGCTCTTTCGAGCCGGAGTGCGCGGCTCGGTCGGACTGCTCGCGGCGCGCATCGTACTTACCCGGCCGGGAAACGTCTCCATTGCGTGGTGCGAGTCGAGTCCGAGCGAGTCGGTCGGAGCGGTTCGAGCCGGGAGCGAGTCGGTCGGAGCGGTCGGGACGCCCGGACGATTTCGCATCGTACTCGCTCGGCCGGACCCGCGTACGGTTCGGTCGGGAAACAGGGCTCCGAATCGGATCCGGTAAAGCCGAATCCGATTCGGAGCACTACCGGCCGAGATCGGAATCGGCCCCTAAATTATATAGGGGTGAGGTGTTATGGAGATGAACAGTGCAAGGTCTGTTTAAAGGCTCTACAGTACAATACCTTGTTGATTTGGGATGTGGTGTGTTCTGGGATGTGGGGTAGAATGACAGGGGTTGCTCAGGTGGGTTATGTTTTGGCTTGATGAGGTCACTTGTATTATGATATTGTGCCTTTGCTGAGGTTCGGTATTGAGTGGTTATGCCTAATACTATGAATTATGAGGCACAATTGAAGTATTAAGTGCATAGTGTGATGAGGTACGGTATGATGTGGTATCGTTTGGTTATGGTTGGTGTATTGGCGGTTCGAGTAGTGTGTTGGGATCATATGTTGTGGTGTGATATGCTCCATAAGTTTCTAATGTGGCACGTGTGACATACGTGCTTATGTGCTACATTGTGTTGTGTGCAGTTACTTATGTTGTATGATGTGGAATGGTGTTGTGGATAAAGGTATTGTAATGTTGTATGGTTTTGTCAGGTATGTATGTAAATGTATAGAGTTGTTTCCACATATAAAAATCAGCCTAAGCAATATTGTCCAAATCTAAAACTTTGGGCATAGAAGATTTTCAGCCAAAAAGGGCCCTGGGAACTAGAGAAGACTGGGACCTACCTGCTTGCTGATCCCCTCAAGGTGCATTGCTGGCCGGCATGGCTACATGGTAGTTCCTGCTACGTTCTTCTCCGCAGTAGCAAATCCTGTTCAGTGGCTCCTCACAGAAGGGGTATCAGCCTCGTAGAGCCCTTGTTGGCTACAGTATGCAGCTTTGTCCTACTGGAGATTTCCAACTTCCAAAAAAGAGACTGAGTCCGAACGTAAAATTCTCCACCGCAATTTGATCTAGTGGCTCTCCCATTATGATGACTCTGCCTCAGACACCGCCGGCTGCCTTCCCCTGTTGAACTTTACCTTCTCAGGCATTTTTCTTCAACATTTCTTCTAAGTACGAAATTAAGCAAAGACTGTTCCCAATCCATTTCATGTATCCAAACCGCGCTCCATCGCAGTCGGCTATAACTTTTGACTTTGCCCCGGTCTTGCTCAATTAGACATTCGTGGTTGGCATTTTCATTTTTAGGAGCAATTTTTCACTTTAAACTTTCAAAATTAATAACTTTGGTTCTACTGATTTGATTTTTGTCATTTTGGTATCAAATAATTTATTAAAGTTTACTCTACTCTTCTAAATTGGTGTGGAACTTTTCTTGTGTTTTGTTTTCACTTTATTACTGTTTAAGTGCTGCATAAATACTTTACACATTGCCTCTGCCTGAGTGAGTCCTAATCCCCAAGAGGCGCCTCACCAGGTCCTCAGCCCTTGGTTGGCATCAGCGAGTACTCCTCCTGGCTTAAACTACAAGTGCTGAGCTCCAGGTGAAGATCCAGAGATGTTTTCGCCTCTTGTGACTGAGAACAGACTGCTCACATTGCCCGACGACCATTTGCAACATCCACCAACGCAAATACCCAGCGACGATCTGCTCTTCGAGTTCACTCCAAGAATCAGCACCAACGGTGACAGTCCACGTTGACTGCCAATGCAAAGCTCCAGCAACGACCGGCTCTTCATGCCAAACAGCGACCAAACAATACTGTAAATAAGGTATGTTACTATTATTATTCAGATGAGATTAATTACATCTGAACCTTCTTGTTTTAATTAACATATTTCAGGCCACTATATTACCTGCATCTCTAGTTACACTTAGGACTTTACCAATACAAATCCCTAATAACTAAGTAAGGACGATGCAATCACTTTTACAATCATAAGATAAATCGTCCTAATTTGAAAAAAGAGGGGAGCGCTCGTAAATATTAAGTTATATTACTGCTCAAATGCATCCAAAAGAGTCTGCTTTTCAGAGAGCCTACCTGCAAACCCTGTGTACAATTCAAATTATTACAAACCATGCTATATAATTACAAATTAGCATATAAAGTTTTAAGACACGCTAATTCTAGGTACTTTAAAAGGCATCCTTTAAAAACGATTCGATTTTTATAGGTACATATTGGTAGAAGATTCCAAAACTGCATTTGCTCTCTCCTCCATGGGGTATCCAAATATCTGTCAGATATTCCTGAAAATGAATGAAAAAGGCATAGCGATAGGAGGATGTACAATTCGAGGCAACATTTTAGAAATTGGAAAATAGACTGTTTTGCAACCCTCGGGCCCATCTTTAACCCACCAAGCAGAACTTTCTATTTTATCAGCTAGGATGAAAGAAGTGTTGAAAAGCATTCCAAAGTAACAAACTGAAATGTATTATGGGTCAGATGCATCAAAAAAATGTTTTGATTCCCTAATTGCGAATCTTTGCGATTCGTAATTAGGGAATCGCAAAACGGCATGCATGAAAATGTGCAGTACACTTTCTGCGATTCCTAAGGGGTCGCAAATGGTCCCTTGGGGACCCCTTCCCATTTGCGAATGTCTTACCACCTACTTGAAGTAGGTGGTAATATGCGAATGTTTTGCGACCGCATTCACGGTCACAAAACATTCATGCATACTGTTAGGATTCGCTATTTGGAAGGGACGCCCTAAACACGCCCCTTCCAAATAGCGAATCCCAAACCCATTTTGCGATTCGGTAACAGGTTACCGAATCGCAAAATTGGGTTTAATGCATCACAAAAGCATTTTTTGCGATCGCAAACGGGCCGATTCGCAGAATCGGCCATTTTGCGAGGAGAAAAATGCTTGATGCATCTGGCCCTGTATTTCTTCATTGTGTAGTATCCAAGGCTCGCATGGGGTACTCATGAGATTTTGGAATACTCCACACCCCTCCTGCACTTCATTACTGATCACTTCTCATTTTATCATCAATTGAAAGCCTCTTCTCAGCTACTAGCCACTATCTTCTGCACTTAACTCTGTAGCGCCAGGACAGCCTCTGGGTTAACAGTAACACTGCGCTTTAGACATAAATAAATACATTAATTAATTAAATAAATGGATACAAAACATATATAAATAAAATGTGGTAGACATTACTAATTTGAGTTTATGGAATACATGGAATGATGCCATATCATCACTCATTATTTGACGAATTGCTGAAAAGATTAGCAGAATTGCAGAGGATAAAATTACATCATTCCCAGAGTTGATTCTGTGGTGCCTGTTGCACAATATTAAAGAGCAAAAGTAATTTATTTTTTACGCCATTAGTCTGGCCATATTGCTTATATAGAGAAACCAAATAAGGAAACATGGAGCTATCTGGAAAACCTCTTTGGAGCACTTCTATTATACTCTTCAGTAGACGAAACTCAGTATTATCTGTAATGTGTATTTCTCATTCTTTTGTGTTATTGCTTTTCATTTTCTTATTGGATTGCTATTGAGTGTATTGACATACTATATTGAGCTTGATATTCCACGCTGCAGCCTCATCAGATACCTATAGTTTAGTTACTTTTTACCATCACATTATCGGGGGAGTTGGATGCAGCCCAGCTGTAGAATTATTCTGTATAAATAATTTATTTGCCTATCTTATGCTGGACTGCGGAACTACCAGGCTGGACTTCCAGCAACTAAGTCAAACAAGCTGAAAAATAGATGATCACGTTTGGAGTGGAAATTAGTGAAGACATCATGGTTAGTTTTCAATAAAAGGAGGGATACATTTAAAATGGACTTTTAGCCATCTTCCAGAAGGATTGTTGTTGGGCCTGACTTTATGGGGGCTGATTACAGCCGAAAGAAATCTTTCTTATATGATTGGATGGCCGTTTGTAAACTTCTTTAGCTAGATGGCTAGATCGAGTAGTATGCACTGTGAGCAATGGATGCGCGAACTGAATCTTTCTGTTCTTTTGAATGCATTATTTTTAAGGGATGCGGAATTCTTTAAGAAATGTTCTTCATTGAGTGAGTTCCTTGCACCTTAGTTGCTGTCTCTCCTTGTATGCCTGCTAAATTATTAATCGAATACTATGTTTTGAGCCTACACGATTCTAATTGTCTTATAAATTAAAAACCCAAGTTTATCCTGTAAGATGGACCACAGTGCCTGCTTTCAGCAAGCGATGTGTCCATGTGAAAACCCTCCAGACCCGCAGTGTTCCCAATGGGCCAGTAACTCTCATTGCAAGCTCCATCAGCGTTACAAGGCACTAAGAATGAGCCCTTTAATGTGGAAGAACACATTCTGAGGTTCAGAGTGGGAGCTAAGAGGTAAGACAAACAGTGAAGGAGAGGTACCTTTAGGAACTGGCTGAACTTCCAGTGGGAGGGAAGAGAAGGTAAGCGTGGGAGTGGGAGTCAGAGAAGAAGGGGCTCGTATTAGAACTTTCAGGGGCTTATTTACAAGCCCATTGCGCCGCCGGTACGTCACTTTTTCTCATGTCACAAGTGACGCACCGACGGCACAAGGGGCTTGTAAATCCCCGAATGTGTTATCAGCAGGGAGAGCCAGAAGAGTCTTTTCTTACCTGGAGAATGCAAGCCTTAAGCTGTACCTACTGCAGAAATCCACCTTGTAGCTGCTGCTACCATACATGTATTATTATTGGTTATCAGAGTGTGGTATAGCTGGACAAGTACTGCCTGTGAGGCTTTGAGTTACTTGAAAAGGAGCACATGTGAGCTGTTACATTCTGTTTTGCATTACACATCACTGAAGGCAGGCAAAGATTTTCCATGTTTGCAACGGCTTAGATTCCCAGCCTATGATGGATAAATACACTGTTTTCCAGCCTGCAGGATCACCTTATGAGCAGAATATGCTGCAGGCTTGAAAATAACAGATAAAGTGATGGAAGGTATGGCGCGAAGAGGGCGAGGTTGAGGGCTGAGTCATGGTATGCGGAATGGCAGGGATAGTGTTCCACTATGGGCATAGTGCGCTGGACACCCTGGCACATAAGGGGGGGGGGGGTTCTGACAAAGAACTCCAGCCAGTGGCAGCAGCCCACAGACTCCCCATTGCAGCCTTTTGAGGCAGTGGTAACAATTTTCCACTGCCTCAAAGGGCCTTTCATTTTGGCTGACCAATCTCTGCACTTTGTAAAGGTTCCAAAAACTGCAAAGTAGCATGTCGGATGACTTCTTAACTTTGTACCCCTGCACATAAACAATCTTGAGATGCCGTTTTGTGACTTCTATGTGTGCTGCTTAATGCAGCACACACAGAAATTGCTAAACGGCATTTTCAAGAAATGATTGTTTATGTGCAGGAAGGGGGACCTTCCTGTACATACACAATCATTGGCCTTTTGCTGTTTTCATGTGTGCGGCACAACGCAGCACACACATGAAAACAGCAAAAACGAGGAGAAATTAAACATTTCTCCTCGCTTCGCCAGGTTTAATTCTGGTGCTGCCTCCTATTTACGCTGCTCTTGTGAATAGGAGGCAGCGTCAGAAGCAATGGGTGTTGCGGTGGAACGCCCACAGCAACACCCATTGCCCTCCCCTTACACGCTAAGTATAGCGTGAAAGGGTGCCTTATTCACAAGGCAGCGTTAAGCCACGTTAAGTGGCTTAACGCTGCATTGTGAATAAGGTGAAGCCCCTATCGCCACAGGTACGTCGAAAAAATTGACGTTCCTGTGGCGATAGGGGCTTGTGAATATGCCCCCAAATGTCAAGATGGTCAAGGCACAAAAATACATTTAGAATAATTTAATATTGATTATCGTTTTAGTACAGGTAAATTCACAATACATCACAGTTTAAAGTCGAATACATTTCAAAACAAATACCTGGTGAGAGTGAGAGGGAGAGAGAGAGAACAAAAATTCAATTTCAGAATACAGTTTTGAATCATACAAACCAAGTATCGGTTGCAGATTATCAGGATTACGGAGCCTCAAGGTGAGCCCAAAGAGAACGCTAGAGCACAGCTTGCAATAGCCGGAGTCATACAACCCTTCAGCCGAAAGGTTTTGCCTGCTCAACTTCACCAGCGAGCTCAGTGCAGGAAATCATGAGAGTTCAGTTCAGGGAAACCAGAGTTCAGTCCGACAGCATGCCAGGCATATAGGAAGTTCAAAGATGGCCAGCCAACAGTCCTTTCCCACAGGGCATTTATTCTTCCGATTATTCATAATTTCTTCCCCCAAAAGTATCTTTTGCGCAGTTTGCATGATTTCCATTGGTCGCAGTCTATGGTCTGTCCATGGGGTGATCGTTACCTTACCAAATCGATCCAGAAATTATACGTAATACCATTGTCCGGTGTTCATCGTTTTACTAAAAGTGCAAATTCATCTCTCCTCAGAACTAGGAGCTATCGTGTCCGTTCCCAAGTGCTCTCTTCAGAGCTTCCAACAAAGTCGACACAGTTTGGTACTAGCAGAGAGGGTGTCCTTTATTCGAACACTAGAGAAAGAAACCTCTAGCTAGATTTCTCACAGTAAGTAATGAAGTCACATCAGCATATTCAAGTCTTTGTAGTGTCGTGTAGTTCCTATAAACCTATATATGATCTGCGCGGTTAGACAACATACACTGTAGGATTGGTGTAAGACTGATTCTAGACACCCCCACCGGGTATGTTGGTCTGTATACCAGCTAGCTCACAGTGCCACTAGAAACTCCTCTTACCAAGGAGAGAATAGTTCTTGGCAACTATCGAACATGACAACCCTGATCCCTCAGGACTGTGGAAACAGTGTAGTACTTTTCGCTCAGTCACTCATGCTCACTTAATCTCAGAGAGATACACAGAATAAATGGTATGGACGTTGTTCAATAAGCATTTATTGAACAGTCGTTATTCTAGTGTAAAATAAGTGTGCTGAAACAACCACTAGACAGAAACAGATATAAACGATTAGAAGCACTAAGAAAGTAAAAGGATGGCAGATCTCTACCATTTTGCTATAACCATGGATACAGGCAAGTATATGATATACATGACAATAAAATGCGTACTCCTACGAGGCAATCCTAACTAGATGTACCTAAGTGTACCTAGCATGTGTGTAGGTGTTAAGCCAAGAATCCCTCTAGGATACAGTCAACCCCATTATCTGAAGTGAGAGACTGTGGGACCCCGTCTTGGTCTCAAGCTGGACACCCTGCAAGGGATGTTAGACCACTGCGAGCTGGAGTATCTGCATGCAGGAATCTCAGCGTCTCGCGTCAGTGTGTTGGCAGGGATGTGCTGATCTCCTCTGACTATCTCAGCAAGATGTGGTGTTTATATACCCAAAGGTATCCCCAGGGGTTCTACCTTGCTGTGCCATTGTGGGACTTAGGATGACGTCAGGAATGAACCTTGTACATAGTTATTATGCAGGAGATGGTAGTCCTGCTGAGTTTCCCAGAATCCAAGAATCCTCATGCATAATGTATGAGGCTATTGTTCAGGCAAAAACCCCACGTTCTGTAAGTAGTACCGTAACTAGGTAAAGGGTCAGTCCTAGCAGCCCGTTATGTATGTAATGTAAGGACGAATATAGGTGACAGGTTGGGATGCTACCCGGGCCTATATTGGGGTACCTATATGAAATATAGCAGTAACAGAAAATTTATGGATAAAGGGCCAGATGCATCAAGCATTTTTCTCCTCGCAAACAGGCCGATTCTCGTTTGCGATCGCAAAAAATGCTTTTGCGATGCATCAAACCCAATTTTGCCATTCGGTAGCCTGTTACCGAATCGCAAAATGGGTTTGGGATTCGCTATTTGGAAGGGGCGTGTTTAGGGCGTCCCTTCCAAATAGCGAATCCTAACAGTATGTATGAATGTTTTGTGACCGTGAATGCGGTCGCAAAACGTTCACATATTACCACCTACTTCACGTAGGTGGTAAGACATTCGCAAATGGGAAGGGGTCCACAAGGGACCCCTTTGTGAATGTTTGTAAAAGCATTTTTAAGAGCAGGCAGTGGTCCCACGGAACACTGCCTGCTCTTAAAAAATGGAAAGAAAACTTTTCATTTTTCTTTTTGTAAAGCATCTCGTTTTCCCTTAAGGAAAACGGACTGCTTTACAAAAAAAATGATTGCTTTATTTAAAAGCAATCACAGACATGGTGGTCTGCTGATCTCAGCAGGCCACCATCCCTGTGATTTTTGCGACTCCTGGGGGTTCGCAAATTGCGACCTACCTCATTAATATTCATGAGTTAGGTCATTTGCGACCCCCTAGGAATCGCAGAAAGTGTACTGCACACTTTCATGCATGCCGTTTTGTGATTCCCTAATTGCGAATCACAAAGATTCGCAATTAGGGATTCGCAAAACATTTTTTTGATGCATCTGACCCATAATGCGTTCTGAGGCCTACACGAAAGCTTACTAATACATCATTTTTTACTGAACGATTCAAGTATTTAAGTGAACAATGATGAAGCTACTTCATTTGTAATTAATACTCTTCATAGTAATCAATATTCCAAACACCATTTTGTATTCCATCAAGCATTAATTAATTTGCAAAATCTTTTATAAACGAGGAAACACATCTTTCTCTCGACTTTTCGAAATTGCAGTTTTTATAATGGTACTGCCACGAGAACAGAAATCATTTTATCAATCTTCAACTTAGGTTAATCCATATTCCTTACTAAAGGAGCACATTATTCTACCATTTTCATTGATCATATTTTTTAAAGGCTACTTCATTACGTCACACTTTATACCATTTATAGGATTTCATTGCACATTTATATATTGTGAATTCTTTAACATGATCTATTTTCTCTCTTTCTCAATAATTTTCATCTCGGACTGGTTTGAGATCATACTGCATGTTTTACGATGCAGATTGAACTCTCATGTGTTTTACAAGTCACGCTGTTAGTCGTGTTTCTTAAGTATGTACTAGTATTGTATTATCCAATGAGCAGGAATTGACCGAGAAAATCATGCTAAATTAATTACGCTCCATCAATTTTCCCTCTGATGGCAAATTAAGCCATCACACAATCTTATTTAATAATCTGATAACAATCTGATAACTCTTAGAATGCACTTGTCTTCATTTGTTTCAGTCTAACACCTTCCATGTCCTTCACAACATCATAATATGTGCTTTTTCTGTCTTCTAATTCTACTTCTGTCCTTGTCCTTTTCCGACCTCTATTTTCATTTATTTCTACTTTGTGTTTACAACATCTGTATATCAGTACTAAAATCAATATGCCAATAGCAGCAGCTATTAATGGTGTTAGTATTTGCTCAACTAAACTACTTCCCAGTGCTGCAAACTAACCTCCCACTGAGGAAAATCCTCTCCCAATTTTCTCCCATGCCCCATCAGCCTTTAGTTCCGTTAAATCGTTATTAAAGTTAGTGATGTTACTAATATATCTCTGCAAATCTTTGCTATTATCAGGTATACAAGTGCAACATTGTTGAATTTTCAGCATGCGACAGCACCTGCCTTCTTTGGCCAGCAATACATCCAAAGCAAGTCGGTTCTGCAAAACCATAGATCTTAGAGCAACCATTTCAGTATCAATCACTAAGAAACCACCAGCGGTATCTGTCGATAATCGATCAACCACTGTAGACAGTTTCCTAATTTTATGAGCGTTCAATATTACCCCTACTGAGGGTATTATTGCACCAAATATATCACCAATAATCTCTGCTGTTTTTCCCCTTTTGCTACGTGTTAGTTTCTTTTAATTGATTCCATGATGATACATGGTATATTTTAGGAAAGACAATACCCATGTAACAACATCCATACCAATTTTTAGGGAATTTATAATAAGCATTTTTCCCACACACATATTACACTCCCGGAAATACTAGATCAGTACCACCCTTTAATCCCCAACCTCCCGTTATGTGGAAGGTGTGTTCACACTCACTGGAACCAATGAATTTATTATTATATTCAGTCTTTTGTCTTAATATGCAAAGCTTCCCCTTGTTTTCCCAATCCAGAGACATTGCAGTGTAAGTCTCACACGTTTTGTAAATTCCTTAACTATGAGCCCATAGAGGTATTCTAGTCTTATCTTCAGCAGCCTTTCTTTTTATTTCTCCTCGTCTGTCTTCTACGGTGCTAATAAATTCTTTTTCTACACTATGTAAGATGCACATCAGATTATTTCTATGCGCATATACAATATCTATAGGCTTTACAGTATGAAAGAATTCTCCCATTACCTCAGCATTTTTCGCACTTGCCACAATATTCATGTTTTTCTTAACAGGAATTTCAGATAACACTAGGTCATAATTGGAGTAATAATACTAAAACTGCACCTTGCCATAGAATAAACTTGTTAGTACACTACAAGAGATACCATAAGTTAAAGGAAGGTGATGATAAGTCACCACTTCAGACACAGACGTAGGTAATTGCATGCACACATTGCAATCTCTTGCATCCATTGTGTCAACATACTCATAAAAAGGTTTGGTAAATACATTTAACGTAAAGTTATTAATTGAATTATCTTTGTGTAAGTCACTAATTGTTAATTCTTTAATGTCTATCTCTTTTCCAGGGACTTTTGTTAATTCAGTAGTCGTACTCACATATACATTAGTAGATTTATCGGAATAAACAAAATGAGGTACATTTAGAATGGTCAACAACAAAACAAGTATTAGGACAAGAACACACAAAAAACAAGCACCTATACAGTTTCGCCTAGGTGAAGCAACCCTTTTTGAATCTTCAATCTCGGAACCAGAGACATCGATTTTTAGAACATATTTTTCTATTATAAAATCTATGATTGGCAACAGGTCCTGCATTTTCGATCAATTACTTAATCCAGCGTCTGGTCACAGCCTTATTTTTCTTCAGCCTTTTTCTTTTTTGGCACCCTTGCTTTTTCACACAGTTTGATTTAGGGTGGTTTATACGGAGTATTGTCTTTGGAACAGAATGTGAAGAACTCTTTCTCCCATCGTTTGTCATAGCTAGATATGTCCATTCAGGTGCTGAGTATCTCTAATTTGGGACTCGTGCTCTTTTTGTTCTGCGCACTGTATTTTCTTCTCCGTCAATTTCACTTTGTTCAGATTGACTGGAGACTTCGATTACAGTGGATGGCATTCTGCCGACAGTCAGATTGTCTTTCAATTGTTTATTTTTTCTGGGCCATCGGTCACCTTTTCGCATTCGTTTTTCTGGCACACTGTTTATTTCATTTGTGTCAATACTTCGCTTAGCTGAATCCCTGTCTTTCTGACCCTTGTTACCTACAGGGATCAACTCTCCTTCACCGTCAACAGTGTTTCGAGACCCAGTAGCTGGCACCTACTCTACCCTGTGCTCAGTCTTTTCAGGCTGTCTCACTGCTACCACCGGTTCACCTGCAACTGACTCTGCACCTTCAAGTGGACATGGGAATCGATGAATCTGGGCTGCATGAACCCAATTAGGTTGACCACCACATTTAACCGCTGTTGTTGTCAGAAGAATCACTTGATAAGGCCCACGCCAACAAGGTTCCAAACAGGACTTTCTCACATGTTTCTTGACAAGCACCCAATCTCCTGGGCACAAGTCGTGCATTTGCTCCTGTTGGACAGTAGTGGTGACTTCTCCAACCTGGTGAGACACAGAACACACCACATCAGCTAATCCTTTGCAATAATCGAGCACTAAATCATCAGATATGTTCACAAGCTGATTTGTTGGGACTGTAGGCTGTCTCATAGCCCTCCCCATATTTATTTAATAAGGGGACAGTCCTGTTCTTTTGTCTGGGATACTTCACAAACTCATCAACACCAAAGGCATCGGGCCATTTCAGTGACGTAGATGCACATACCTTTGCCAATTGTGGTTTTATTGTGCCATTCATTTGCTCAACTACACCTGACACCTCAGGTCGATAGGCACAATGCAATTTTTGCTCAATCTGTAAAGCAGCACAGAGCATTCGTACCACTTCATTGTTAAAGTGTGTTCCTCTATCTGATTCTAACGAGACTGGAAATCCAAATCTTGGGATGAGCTCTCTAAGAAACAGTTTAGCAACAGTTAGGCTGTCATTTCTTCGCATAGGATAAGCTTCAACCCAACATGAAAACAGACAAACAATCACAAGGACATATTTTAATCCATTACAAGGAGGCATCTTTATAAAATCTAACTGCATGCGGGTAAAAGGGCCTCCCGACCTTCCAATTTGACCAATGCTAACCACTGTTTTTCTTCCTGCATTTTGCTGTTGACATGTTATACATCTCTGGCACAGACTCTCTGCAATGGCTCTGAATTTTGGGTTGCACCAGGACTGTCTAAAAAGTCGCATCATTGCATCCCTGCCTACATGTGTCGGTCCATGGCAGACTCTTGCCATTGGTGACAGCAGACCATCTGGCAGTACAGAATTTCCATCTGTGTAAACCCACACTTCATCTTCTGGTCTACGTGTACATCCTTCTTTGATCCAACCTTCCCTGCCTGGGTAACTGAATCCTGCAATTCTCGAATCTCTTCCCATGTCTCAACAACTGAAAACATTAGCCTGCATTCAGATTCATCAGATTGTTCTTTCAAGGATTCCCCATTAAACGCATATGAATTAAGAGCACAATAACGTGCGGTCTCATCAGCATATCTATTGCCGACAGTCAAATAATCATGTCCAGATTAATGAGCCGAACATTTTACCACTGCAATTTGAGCTGGCAATTGTAGTGTCATCAATAGGTTCCTCACACACTCTCCGTTTCGTATAGGTGAACCCGACGTGGTCATGAACCCGCGCTGAGACAACTGCCCAAAATCATGCATCACCCCAAACCCATATTCACTGTCTGTAAATATGATGACTCGCCTCTGCTCTGTAATGCGACATGCTCTAGTGAGCATAATCAATTCAGCCACTTGTGCTGAATTTACTCTTTTCAGCCATGATGCTTCAACAACACCCACCCCCATACAGATCGCATATGCAGCTCGCAAGGTACCTCCAGAGTCTCTCAAGCATGATCCATCCACAAACAAAACATGATCAGATTCTGGTAATGGAGTGTCCTGTATATCAGGACTCGGCTTTGTACACAAATCAGTCATGTCAAGGCAATCATGATCAGCTTCTTCCACAACCGCTTCACAACTTGGGAGCGGCATTAAGGTAGCTGGATTCTGACGTGTACACCTTGTTACAGTTACATTCTCAGCACCCAATGTCATCTGATCATATTTTGTTAAGCGACTGCTTGTAAGATGCTGTGTGCGAGTTCATGTTAACAAAATTTCAACTGAATGTGGCACATACACTTTCAATGGATGACCCATTACAATCGTCTCACACTGCTCCAAACTCACACATGTTGCAGCAACAGCTTTCAAACATCCAGGTAAGGCAGCAGCCAAGGGATCTAAGGTGGCTGAAACATATGCTACAGGACGACGTGCAGTTCCGTGCATTTGCGTCAGAATTGAAAGTGCACAACTGTCTCATTCACTGCAGAATAGAGTAAAACTCTCATTAAAGTCAGGCATTCCCAATGCTGGAGCTCGACACAAACTGTCTCGCAGTTCAAGGAATGAACACATGCATTCTTCATCCATATGTACAGGATCTGACACATCTTTGTGTGTCAGCCTCTGCAAGGGCTTGGCTATCAGTGAAAAATTTGGTATCCACTGCCTGCAATATCCAACCATGCCCAAGAACATTCGAACTTCCTTTTGTGTGCTTGGTGGATTCATTTGAACTATGGCATTGATCTGATCTTGAGACACTTTTCTGACTCATTTTTCAATGTGATGTCCCAAATAAAGAACTTCTCTCTGACAAAATTGTAATTTTGCTGGTGACACTTTATGCCCACTTACTGCCAAATGGTTCAGTAAAGCAATCGTATTAGTCATACAAGCCTCTTTGGTTCCTGATGCAACCAGCAAATCATCAATGTACTGTACCAGCACAGAGTGATTAGGTATTACCAATGACTCCAAGTTTCTTTTCAAAATCTGATTGAAGATTGAGGGACTTTCAGTATACCCTTGTGGAACTCGGCACCATGCCAAGAACCGGTCTCCGAACCAGAATGCAAATAAATATTGGCTATCTGGATGCAAGGGAATTGAGAAAAAGGCTTGGCACAAATCAATCACTGAGAACCATTCTGCTTCACATGGAATCTGATATAGAATCACAGCTGGGTTTGGTACTATTGGACAACAGGGTATCACAATCTGATACATTTTCCGAAGGTCCTGTATTTTCCGTTCGATTGTTGGATACCCATGATAGGCGAATTACATGGACTCCCTAATATTTCTTTCAGAATGCCCTGTTCAATCAAAGTTTCATTCAAAGGGGTTATTCCAGCAACTGATTCAGGACTCAAATTATATGCTGGAGTTCTCGGGAATTCTGCCTTTGGTTTTACAGTAATACGAATTGGAGCTACTCCTGTCATCAGACCAATGTCTTTTCCTGAAAAATCCCACACATCAGGCAGAACCGACTTTCGGTATTCACAAAAGGTATTTAGTAGTAGTAGAGTTAGGAATCCTAACTTTACTACCACTAAATCCCTTTTGTGAATACCGAAAGTCGTAAAGTTAGGGTTTTGTCTCAGTTTAGTAGTAGTAAAGTTATGAATCCTAACTTTACTACTACTAAATGCCTTCTGTGAATACCAAAAGTAGTAAGTTTAGGATTTTGTCTCAGATTAGTTCTGTGAATCGGCCCCCATATCTTCATCTTTCATATGGAATTCTATCCCATCTGGAGTACAATAGATGGAGCAGTTCATCTTGCATGGCAAGTCTCGCCCTAACAGGTTAACTGGACTGGTATCGCACACCACAAATTTGTGTAAATCTTCAAAACTTCCAATTTGCACTTTCATAGGTTTGGTCACCGGGGTCGGGATCAATTTATTCGATACTCCTACAACTTGGATACTTTCTCCTGAGAGGGGTAGGTTGGGAATTTCCACAGTTCTCAAGGTGGAACAGGTAGCACCAGTGTCTACAAGGAACAAAATAGGCTTTCTGTCTACCTTGCCATCCACATAGGGACCACTCTGGTCTACCTCTAAGGATGCACCAAGCACGCATTCTTCCTCCCCCCTCAGGCACCGTCATTGAGATGCATCTGAATCACTCTCATCCAACTGTAACAAATATTGTGAAGCCACCTGCACATTTTAATTCATTTGATAATTTGTATAGAAACACACATTCGGATTGCACCTTTGCACTTGACCATTCATATTCTGCATCGGAGCTTGAGGCATTCTCTGACCCTGTCCTCTTCCTACAGACATCTGTTGATTCATTATTTCATTACTCACTTGTGATTGCCTCAATCCATCTACTCCTGGGTCTATCGTCTGTACACCTCCTGTATTTGTCAAAATGGTGCAAGGGTGCCTGCATTGAAACCAGGTTGTTTTTGTGCAGAAAGCGACACCTTCCTTCACAAAAACAGCTGTTACGCCACCCCTGGGAATGTATCAAATGCCATGGGTGTTACTTGGTAACACACACCGTAATGCCTATGGCATGCCTCCCTATCGCAGTGTGAGGCAGTGCAGCAACATATACTGCATTGCCTCACACCATATCTACTAGGCCATGAACAGCCACGCAGGCTGGCTTTAGGTGGCCTTGTAGATATGGTTCTTCAGTGTGCACCTCCAGAGCATCATTAAAAGTGACGTTCCGGTGGTGCACAAGGCTTGTAAATGAGCCCCTGAATGCTTTACCAGTTTTACAAATGTCAAATGCAACAATGTTACTCAATGCAATGTTTACTCTTGATGGAAAAAGTTCTCTAGTTTGCAAATGTTCAATCTAATGATTGCCCTTATTCAAGACTCAAACTATGTGTTTTCTCTTGATTTCTTTTCCTCTTTTCCCTTTGCAGGTGAATTCCCCAAGTGATGAGTCAGTGGTGAGTGGACACTGAAATGCTCCTTTTCTTTAACTTCTTCTTGCTCCTTTTAAAGAAAGCGCTGTGCTGTGGGTTTCCAGAAGTCTCTTCAAGACCCGGATAATTATTTTTGCTTCCAAGAATGGGCGAAATCAGCAAGCCAGGCTTTCGCTCCATTTTTGGGTCAAGAGCTCAATGAAGTCCTAAAATACTTACAATCCTTGGAGGAATCAAGTCTTGTGCACATAATTACATAAAAGAATAAAAGACAGCACCCTCAGTAAGATATCAAGCAGCGGTGGCATAGCTATAAGGTAGTAGCCTTTTCAACAGGACATATATAATTTCTGTATGGTCCTCCTAAGATGCACGCCTGATTCCCCACAGTGCAGATGTGCAGCGGATGTACCACTGGTGGCCTAAAAGGCAAGCCCATCTATGCCCATCCACGCTTGAGCCACGATCAGCTCTAAGATCCCTGGTCCAGTGAAAAGAGAAGTAGGTGCCAGCTGCCCCCTGCTGAGCTACTCCTCTGAGTTCTTGTGCAAACTCAGTCGCCAGCAGCAAATCCAGGGCTTCTGCCAGCCCTTTCAGGTGCTTGCATTGCCGCTTCACCTGCAGCATATTATGATAATAAAAGCTAAATATTCTAGTGAATGTTCACAGTAAGCATGAGTGTAGCATCCCCAGGTAAATAAATCTAAAGAATCTGCTCTACATTGCCTTAAGCAAAAACACTTTTTAAAATGATATTGAGAATAGACTGCGTGGCTAGGCCAAAGCTGATTTAAATATGCAAACCATTAAACCGACATTGTAGCCAGGATAATGCACAGTTGATTCAATATGAAAAAGGAGAAGGCAAAATGTGGGGTTTGAAGTCACTGTAAATACTATTTAGATGTATTTGAATGACTGGCAAGTGGGATGAAGGCTACTGCTTACCAGTGTAGTGGTCAAGAGATCATTTTATCGTGTTGGTAAAGATCAGATGGGCAGGATAAGCAACATGGTGAGGAGAATGTACAACTATACAGTCAAGGGAAGAGCCTAGAAGAATGGATATCTTGACAAAACTACTGCTAACCAAACGGGGTTTCTCAAAAAATGGTCTAAACTGGCACATGGGTCAAACAAATGAGTTGCAAGCTATCAATTAATTAATTGATAGATTGATTGTATTGCTCATAGAGTGCAATGAATTTTATTAGTGTCTTTGTAGCGCTAAATACAGGTTGCAGAAGCACTGCAATGCCAGTATACCAACCCTATATCATTAAGAATAGGGTGATTCAATAACCCACATGGAACCAGTTATTTGCATAACAAAAGAAAGAATGTTCAATATGGGAAAATTATCAATTTTAGCTATCAGGATCGCCTCTGTACAGCAGACAATAAATAATAAAGAAGTCTTTAAGACCCGTGTTTGTTTATTAGCTTAACGAATTCAACAGTTTCTCTAAAGATAATGTATCTGGGTAAAGATGTGCATGATAACTTCAGAACTCATAACAGCTAGACAGTAGTTTGTCACAAGTGTTCTAAGGGAAATAATTCATATTTCAGACATTGTCTAAATTGAGATCGATTCCTGATTCAGAAAGTGGAATAAGAGTTTAAGCTAGACTATGTGTTGTAAGTGACTGCCACTTGAAGGTTTCTTTCAGACCATTCTTTTTACTGTTTTGTGGTGAGTTTAAAAATCCAAAAGCATTCTCTCATTATAAGATGATTTCTGATGCTTCATAGGGATTTCACCTCCTCGACGACCTGACATTTGATGTCTTCATGCTTATGGTATATGTGTTTTAAGTTCCCAATGTGACATCGGATTCGTCTCTTTTGCTGGCTGATGGGTTTTGTAACCTTCTGAGTAGTTTAGAAAATTTACAAAATATCACGGGGTCTTTTAGGCCCTTACTATGAGTGGCCCAGAAAATGGGCAGGATTTTCCTTGCCCTCGAAGTTCCTTATACGAAAGGAATTGGTAATTTCAGGGATGGGGAAAATCCAGGCCATTACAAGTGGGACGCTGAAGGTCCACTTACAAATGAGATATTACAAAATTACTAGGGGAATTTATAATTCCAGATGTGATACCCCTGGTAATTGCTAATTTTGCCCCAGATTTTTTCACAAAGATTTGGATACCCTGATTCTCATAATTCCAATGGGGTCAATAACTCCTGTAACTAGCCCAATCAGAATTAAGAGGCCTTTTGTAATGAGGGACTTTAGGTCACAGATTATATTGTTAGAGTAATAGTTGGTGTATACAGGTAGTGTTCAAGTTATAGACCCTCCACCATGTGAGGATTTTACTGGATGCCAGCCCTACCTTTGGCCTTCGGATCACCTCAGTGTTATTTAAATGTTTCAGCATACTTAGATCCTTTCGTAAGGCTTTCCTCCTTCTTTCCATATCAGCCAGGAAGAGGGTGATTCAGGCCATGATCAACTTTTGTTTAGATTACATGAATTCTCTATACTGGGGGCTCCCAGCATAAAGGCTTAATAGACTGCAGATTGTTCAAAATGCAACTACTCGGCTAATTTTGAACTTACCTTGCAGGGAGTCTATACGCCATCAGCTTCAAGCTCGTGGTGTAGTGAACCCCACACTTAAACAGCTTAAACAGGGGCTGCCACTCGGTCCCATGGGCCTGATAAAAACAGCTTCCCACTAACCATTAATTCGTTGCTTATGGGTCTTATCAGCCTGTAGGTCTGGAGAGCGCTCATAAATATTACTGTCAAGCAAAATCATTCAAGAGGGGTGCCGTAGGTGGGCTGATATGCACAGCAAAGGAAATTTAGAATGAGAAATTCCGAAAATAGGGGAAAACACTGAGACAGTGACACATAGTAAAAGTGAGCATGAGAGATAAATGTAAAGAAAAAAGTAAGGATGAGAGCTATAACATGGGTAGGTAGAAAGAAGAAAGAAAGGGTTAAAGTGAGGAAACGTGAAAAGATAGAAGCTAGAAAAGGTGATAGGTAAGATGGAAGAGTGAAATATTGAATGTATGGAGGGATGAATAAATGGAACAGTGAAAGTACTGATAGGTTAAAGACTGAAAGAATGGAAGGATGAAGAATTGACTGATGGGAAGGAGTGAAAGGATGGATCTGTGAAATACCTATGGGGGCAAGTTTCTTTGTCTCATCTGCTTGGTGTGATTAGAAAGAGGGATACTTCAAATTGAGGTTATTTTAATTTTCATTCTACTCCCTTGTTCAAGGCCCTATATTTTATTTTCAGGGTCTTATGGATCAAGGTTGATTACTTATTTGAGACCCAAGATAAGATGGCATTACAGACCAGCTTGCATCCTTCGCTTTTCAGCAACAATTTTTTTATTTTTTATTTTTAAAAGTTTTTTATTTTATCACAGCAACTTATCCAAAAACATACAGATATTATCTGAGACATGTAAAAGCTTCACAATGCACTGTCCAATGGAGAAAGACACAAGCCAAAAACATAAAAAAAACATCTGCAACATAAAGCATTGTTAATGCATCATTAATCATCCTTATTCAGATGCCTGTTCAAAAGAAAAAGAAAAGAGAAGAAAGACCAAAGCTATCCGCTAAAGCAATCATTACTACTGATTTTCCTTCCATCTATAAATGGGCCCCCAAATACGTTTGCCAAGCAATCTCCCCTTTTTCCCCTTTCTCTCGTAAATCCCCTTCTCAAGATTGTATGCAGACAATAACCTAGCCAGCCATTGCTGGAACGTTGGAGCTGCTTTATCCAGCCAGGCTGTGGCAATACAAATACGCAATACTGACATAGCCAAAAAAAGAAAACATTGAGATGGATCTTGCCTGTCCTCATTATTTATCCCCAGCAAAATTATAGATGGAGTAAGACAAACTTTAATTTCTAGTGTTTTATCCAAAAATAGTTCGATTGCATTCCTCAAAGTTTGCAATTGAGGGCATGACGCAAACATATGTATTATTTCAGCGTCCATGCTGTCACACCGAGGGCATCTGGTTCCCGTCTACCCCCCCATTGTGCAATCCTTGCAGGTGTAAAATACAAGGAAAAGATTGTTTTATACTGTTGAGCTTGGAGCCCTGCAGAACAGAGACGGGTTTGGCCTAATTTTAAAGAAGCTTTAAAGCTATCCTGATCTACGCCGAGTTTATCTACCCATTTCTTCTCATACTTTTCCAGATCATCATATTTAAATAAAGAGAGTTCAGCGTATATCCTCCGGATAGTGCAATCTTCCCCTTCTCAAATAACATCCATAATTTTATTTTCACTAAATCCACAGGGCCCCCCCTTTTTCCCACCTATAAAACTACGAATTTGAAGGTACTTAAAAAAAATTATTTTGCTAATACCATAGCTATTCTGTATATCTACAAACTGCCGGATTCCATGGGGCCCCATTAAGTCCCCCAGTCTCCGGATCCCACACACTTCCCATTCCGCCATTATGGAATCTGAGAAGATTTCCCCAGGAAAAATGGGGTTTCTAAAAAGTTGAGTATAACCATTTAGTCCACCAAGGCCAGTTTTTTTACGAAATGCTGTCCAGATCTTATATGCAGCCATCAGGGTCTTAAACCTAGTTTTTTTTTAAATAACTGGATTCAGTGAATTTCAAAAAACAGTTCTCAGCATCTTCTCCCACCAAAATTGTGTACATTTCGATTGATCCAGACTTGACCCAGGGATCAGTCGCGTCTCCCCCAATTAGCCTACTCATATACTGAAAGGCCGCCGCCCAGTGATACATTTTAAAATCAGGAACAGCCCACCCTCCTCTTTCCCTTGGTAAAGACATAAATCGCAGTGCCCTCCTAGTTTTCCCATGTGCCCAAATAAACCTATTAACCATGTGCTCCAGTGCAATAAACCATTTTTTCTCAAATTCAAGCGGAATAGCCCTAAAAAGATACAACATTTTTGGCAGAAAGACCATTTTCACCACATTGCACCGCCCAACTAATGACAGATATAAATTGTGCATTCTATCAAAATCTTTTTTCGCTTTGCCAATTATTGGGTCAATATTTCTTTCTACAGTCTTCCCCAAATCTGCTGATATATTTATCCCCAGATAAACAGCTGAGTCAGTTACCCGTGTGTCATCACACACCGCCCCCATATTCTTGACTATCTGTGTCTTAGACCTGTTTAAAGCGTACCCCGATACGAGGCCAAATGTGTGAGCTTCTGTCTCAATTACAGCTAGGGCGTCTTCCGGGCTTGGAGTGACCAGTGCAATGTCGTCTGCATATGCCAAGGTTTTATATTCTAGGCCATGATATCTAATAGGGATAAGGCCTCCATTTGCCTCCAGCTTTCAAATTAGGGGGTCAATGTATATCGCAAAAAGCAGTGGTGAACACAGGCAACCCTGCCGTGTACCGCGCTTGATTGCTAAAGATGCCGTATATCCCCCGTTCACTCTAAGTCGGGCTGTTGGATCTTTATATAAGGCCTGAATTGCTCTGACATAACCCCCCGATACCAAACCGCTTCATAACTGCCCAGAGATAGTCCCAGGAGACCCGGTCAAATGCCTTTTCAGCATCCATTAGCATGACCGCCATAGGATCCCCTGAGACTTCAGCAGCGTCAAAAAGAGTTATAACCCTACGGACATGCTGCGTTGCTCTCCCTGGAATAAAGCCATGCTGAGTGGGGCTAACCATCTTACCAATTATGTTGCTTAACCTGGTTGCCAGGGTTTTATAAAAGATTTTAGCGTCACAGTTCATAAGTGTTATCGGCCTGTATGACCCTGGTTCTCTGGATGGTTTCCCCTTTTTCAGAAAGATTACTATATCTGCACCTGCCCATGACTCTGGGACGGAACTACCTGATTGGGCTTGGAGTGCCGTTTCGACTAAATCAAGTCCAATTACCTCCAAAAAGGTTTTATAAAATTCTAAAGGAATCTGATCGGGCCCTGCAGCCTTGCCCGAGGGAAGGCTGCCTAAAGCGGCGTAGATCTCTTCCGCAGTCAGTGGGGTTTCCAGTGCCTCCCTGTCTTCATCGGTGATAGATTGTATAAGAATTTCACTAAGATACCTTTGGATTACAAGAGGATCCTTCGCCTGCTCTTCATTGTATAATTTACCGTAGAACTGCCTGAATGTCTCTCGAATCCCTACAGGATCGTCAACTATATTCCCATTTCCATCCAGTATTTCCCTAATCTCCCCAGCTGCATTTTTCTGCCTCAAGCGCACCGCTAGTGTATGCCCAACCCGTTCACTGAACTCATAACATTGCTCCTTTCTTGCGAGGAAAGTTGCTGCTGCCTTGGTAGCTATAACATCCTGAGCTTCAGATTTGGCTAGGGCCAACCTGAGCAGAGTATCATCAAGCGATGCACCCTTAGCAATTGCCACATTCAATTCCTCCTCTATTTCCATTATTACCTTACATAACCTTTTCTCTAGCTGTGTCTCTCGTTTCTGTCTATGCAGACTATAGCTCAGCGTCTCCCCTCGTACCCCAGCTTTGAACGCATCCCAGACTACCCCTGGGCAGGTACTTCCTCTATTGATATCCCAGAAGCCAACAATCCATTCCTTCATATGTTGTACATATCCTAGATCTTTCAGCAACCCTCTCTCGAAGGTCCATAACCGCTCTGGTCATCCCCCCCTTGCTATATCCACCGTTAGCACTAAAGGATTATGATCTGAGATGATCCAGGGAAGCTTCTCGATCCGACACCTGGAGAATAATAAATTAGATACAAAAATGTAATCAAATCTAACAACCAACTTGTGCGGAGCCGAAAAATATGTACTGTCAGGGTCATCAGGCTTCAATCGAGCCCACACATCCGCCAGTGAGTTATTCCGGACGAGATTAGAGATTGCTCGAAAAACCTTTTTCTTCCGACCCACATACCTATCCCCAGTCTCCGTCCAGAGTCCACCCAACCCATTTATGTTAAAGTCTCCACACATAATGACTGGTGCAGGCCAGGAGGCTAACTCCAGATCTAGAAATTCAAAGATATCAGGGTCATCCTTGGTCGAGCCATACACTGAGCAGATAGTAAACGTTTCACCCAGTATCATACACTCCACCAAAGCCCATCTACCCCATTTATCTTCTAGCTTCCTCTTAATTATTATATCGCCTCATCGGGAAAGTATGGCGACCCCTCTAGTCTTAGTCCCCTGCCTAGTATTCGCAATGAGACGGAAACCTAGCTGTTCCATTAGACTGCCTCTTGTGCCCTCTATATGGGTCTCTTGAAGACACAAAAGATCTAAGCGCTTTGTTCTCAAGATCACCGCAGCCCGTTGTCTTTTAACCTGATCATTTAAGCCACAAACATTAATTGAGGCGATTCATAGACTCATTAATGAAATCAAGCATCTGTCCAACCCAGTTATCCTTTAAGTTTATTTTCAAATTTTTTATCTTTATTCCTGAGCTTTCCCTTTCCTTGTTTTTCGTTGCTTCATTGCTCACCATGTGTCTCACCATATGTCTCAGATGCTCCGCTGTGCTGTGCCGCGCCCCCTCCCTCCCTGCCACCCCAAAAACCCCCCCAACCCTCAGGACCCCCCCAAACCACCCCCCTCCCCCCTCACGGGCAAATAGGTCAAGCATGGCCTATGTGAGGTACCAAAGCCCATAGCTAGAGTCGCAACAGTCCCCCCTTACTCCCCCTGATACACCACCGTGCTCTATGTGAGATACCTTAACAAGCTATTCACCCAACCATCAGACAGTTATATATACATTTAAATCACTAAATCGTATATAACCGGTGAAGAACCCTAAAGCTATAACTGCCCATGAGGTAATTCATATGAGTTCATATTATAGCATACACAACAGCAGAGCTGTCAAACCCCTCCATCTTTCCCCTTCTTATCCTGCAGCTCAGTCAGAAATGCTTGTGCCTTAATCTCTGAAAAAAACATTCGGACTCGGCCATTGAGAATGACTTTAAGCCGGGCCGGGTACAGTAGATAGGCCTCACAACCAATCCCCTGGAAGGGGGTTATCAACTGTCTAAGCCTCCATCTCCTTTCGACAGTGGCGTGACAAAAATCAGGACGGGTGAAGAATGTATTACCCTAGAATGTTCGTCTGGCATCTGGTCTTGCTTTGTCTATAATAGCCTGCCTAAGGAGAAAATTGCCGATGTACACTAGGATAGCCCTGGGCCGGTCCCCTTGGCCAGCTACATGCCCTCTCTTTTGAGTCAGTGGGAACCGATGTGCCCTCTGAACCTCGGCATCCCAGTTCCACAAAGCCAAGTCGGGGAATGCCCCCTTCAGAAGGGTTACTACAAACGCCATTATGTCACCTCCCTCGACGTTTTCTGCCAATCCCAAAAGTCTGATGTTGTTTCTCCTTTGCCTATTCTCAAAATCTTCGAGCTTCCACTGTAAATCCTCCGTTAGCTTCTCCTGTGATTCCTTAAAGGCCTGCCATTTGTTAACCTCATCCTCGAGTCTGCCAGTTCTTTCCTCTACGTAGGTAACCCTGTCTGCCATATCCTCATATAATTTATTGACCTTATGCAGCGAGCCCTGAAGTTTTTTGGTTGCTTGCTGCGCCCTACGACTCTCCAGCCTGGCCTCCCCCTGCATCTGTTTTAGCGTGGTATACACTAGATCCATTGAGGGAGCCAGGGCCATCTCGGTCGGACTGGTATGCCCACCATGTTCAGACATTACTCCATCGTCCTGATAGAGCTGAGTAGTGGCTGAATAATCCCACGTAAGCTTTTGAGCTGTTGCTGTATCCATTTAGGAAGGGCTCACTCTGGACTTGGATTTGGACCTACATTTGTGGAAGGGAGCCCTTGGAGCACCTGGTGCTCTCTGCACTGAAGAGGTCTCTGCAGAGTCAGACCCATCGGAGAAATTACCATCACTGGAAAGTGACAAGTCAGTGTCATCGTTAAGAGAGTAGAAACAATCCCCTTCTGGAGAGCCAGCAGTCGTTTTAGTACGATTGGGCCCCTGTACTCGTTCCATTGCCTTCCCTAAGGGTGCATTTTCTATAAGGGGCTCTAAGAGAGTCAACACCTGATCATTACCCTCTATTTCCCCATTGCTTTCCATAGTTGGGCGCAGATCACTTGCTGGCAGCTCACTGTTTGACTATAGTCTGTCAATTTCTGCTGCCCTGCCAAATTCCGATCATTCAGCCCAGCCAGCCCATCCTCTTTCTCTTCGCTCGGCTCCCCTTGCCTGTCAGCCGGTCCGGAGTGAGGCGGCAACATTGTATCCTCACCGAGAGGAGTCACAGCAATCTCGGAAACTTCCCATGCACCGATCTCTACCTGATCATAGGGTCCGGTTCTTGCTGAGCCCGCTGGTATCGCTGCCAAGAAGGTCTCCGTCAGGGTAGGCTGTAGAAGGGTGCTCTCCCGAGCCTTACTCCTTCCTTCGTTGCCATCCCTCTGCTTCCCACCATTGCCGCCATCGCCGCTGGGTCCCTCTGTTTTCTTCAGCGGTGCTCGTCGGGACTGCACTGAACCTCGCCCAGCCGCGGCCAAAGGTATGGAGGTGGCTGAATCCTTCTGTGCATCTTTCGATTCCTTTAGGAGCTTGTTTGTTCTTGGTGCCATCCTGTTACCGGCGGTCATATAACGATACAGGAGTTGGATTGTACGGCCGACTTCCAATGTCAATATCCTCTTGGATGCCGTCAAGTCTCGATTCCACCGTTGAGAGTTGCGGTCGATCACCCGACCGATCAGTCGATCCAGCAGGTAAGAGCAATGTGGCATTTCACCTCCCCAATTCAGACCCTTTTTTTGCAACAGGGGGGAGAGAGCTTCAGCTGTGACTACTCGCTACGGCCAGTCGGCGGCCATCTTGCCCCGGGCCTCTTTCAGCAACACTTCTACTGGTTCCAATTATCAAAAACATTGAACGGGAGTTTGTTCATTTTCTTTTAGAGCAGCTTAAGTTTGGAATTCTGCTCTTATGAATCTTTCTTCTATGTAAGCTCAGTTGTTCAAAGTATTCTTGCTGTTTTGTCCAATTTTTGGGGTAGCAGTAGTGCTTTAGAAGTCCCATTCATTTATTCTTGCTGGAAAACGTTTTGTATTACTGGTTTGGTTACACACAGTGCAACTGCATCTGGTGACCTATTCCCTGGAGTGGGTCCTGATAGCGCGGACTGGGCCCTGATTTTTTTTTATAGCAGAACCAATTTACCATCTCGTACAGTTAAGCCCTATTTTCCATGCTAAATCCTTCTTCTTCTCAGCGATGGACCTTGGAATGTTATATTAGGAGTTAAGGAGCAAAACAGACATCTCAATCTTAAATTTCATTAACAGTTAAGTTCAGTCAATGATGAGAGCTGTATTGTATTTTCAAAGCTTTATTTTCTCATTAAGAGATGTCTTTATTTCAGTTAGTCCATAAATCAAATAAGTTTACAGAAATCTCATCAGAGAAAAATAGTTAGAATAAAGCATCAAAATATCATTTGCATTAAGCACGTTCCATAAAGGAATAAGTTCCCTATTCTATAGATCAGGGACATGAAGAGTTTGAATTCAAGGAAAAGAGTGAACTCAAAGGAGCATAAAGCCTCAAAGACAAAATAATGTAGCAGTACTCCCCATGAAGAGTAGTGCATAAGACACAGGCGAGTCTCAATAAATCCAAGTAGATCAGCGTACAGTTGCAGTAGCAATCTGTCAAGTCAAAAAGGGAAGTAAGGCAGAGAGAGAGAAAACAGTAGCAGATGTATCCACAATCGACAAGGGTCTGGGGCAATCCTCCAAAGAACAACACACACTACCTAGGAACACGCAGCCTCATGACGTTGAAATCCCTTTAATACAAAGACTCTTATGCTCGGATTCCTTCTGCCAAAAAAGGTTGTTGAAACTGAATCTTGTGCACTACTGATTTGAGGAAACTGACAGGTCTAGTTGTGTTTCTTTAATCAGATAAACCAAGTTTATTATCAGTTCATTATTAATTCTCCAAAGGGATCTATACAAACATACATCATTAAAAGCATCATTGAAAGCACGCTCTTTTTCATAAAATATCAGTTTTTTGTATTCATAAATTGTGGGATTATTATTATCATGAATGCAGATATGTCATGAATGCAAATGTATCAGAATTATGCTAGTACTGTTTTTATATTAGCTTTTTTTGTGGACTAATGTAACCTATTTTAACAAGGTGCTAATTCCATAGTGGTTGTGTTCTAAGTGCTATAAATGGGAAGGTACTGTCAGGTACTAGGTATGATTATGCCAATTGCTCTAGTAATGGTGCATCATGACCTGCTATGTTGCCTTTTAGATTTCCTCTGGTCTTTATGGGGTTATGGTTCTGTTTTATCAACCATTACTTGAGTGAGTGTCTGCTGGCACCTGTGGGCACATGTGAGAGTAATGAAGTTCCTATTGTATTTCTTAGTGACATTATGCACATAATATGTGAAGAGCATTTCAACGGTGCCCCTTTGCTCTTTTACTGCTGTTGTTGTTAAATCCTTGTGTTGTTCACACCCAAGATTATTATCTGAATTTTTATATGTATTCTTGTTAAATTGCAGGTATGGTGGGGAAGTAATTGGGTGTTGGGCACAATTTTGATGTTGGATTTCTTTGCAAGTTGTTTATGCAAAAGCGAGTATTTATTTTTTGCTTGATTTCAACAGTGGCGAGAAGCGGTGGGCGTACTCATGTCTGTCGTGTACATATAAAGGAAATTATTCAGTTTTGTGCTGCCATTTTCTATGTAATCACACCTGCCTGGTATCTTTACTGTGATAATAGCAATTATTTGAGGATTACACTATTTTAGGGGTAAATTCCTGTTTGCGATTTTCTAATCCACTATTAACCCCACTAGCCCCTCGCTTGATCCAATCCCATGTGTAGACTGTGTTCTAAGATTTTGTTTCCATGTTTACAGTTTGTTATTTGCATTTTGGCTGAATTTCAAGAAAATCTACCGTGCTGCTTTAACGCTTCTGCGAATATATCACTACATAGTTTGCATTTCTTGAACATGTAAGCAAGAAGTGAATGAAAGAAAACACTTTTGACAACTAAATTGAAGGCAAATCTTGTCTCCAAGAGCACCAAGAAAACATAAACACGTGAACGCAATCCTTTTAAAATCCCTTTCAACATACGAGGAGCATACAGCAGAGACCATCCTCCACATAATCCCATAATAATCATGAACAAACAGTACACTTTCTGCATAAAGAGCAGATTTTACAGCGTTGCCTCATTGCCCTCGAGAATTCCAACTGGTCCTACATCAAAGGCTGTGGAAAATGAGAGCACAACACAGCGTTTATCTCTAATGTTCACCTTTGTATTTCAATTCCTTAAATGCCAGACACGAAAAGTACACAGCAAAATTGCTTTTCTACAGCTGTTGTGAAACACGGCTGTGCTGATTGAGAACAGTGTTTATTGTTGGTTATGTGGTGGTACTGAAAAAAATAGCAAGCATTAGAATCAAATAAAAATTTATTTCCCAATAATTAACTTTAAGAGGATTGCTTTGGTCATGTTTCTTTGAGACTGCTCTAAAACTAAAGGGTGGGAGGTATAAATTACTTGGAAGATCTGGGTAAGCAATCTCTCAACTATGGGTAAGTACTTTTCAGGGATGAAAGACAGAAGGCTGCCAAGAGATTTAAGCAGTGGTGACGTCAGCACAGTAGCAAGTCTGTTTTTGTGGCTGGGGTTTGAGGGATGATGTGTTTTGGGATGGAATGAGTTGCAGAATGTTGGGATAGAAGGTTGGAGGGTTTGGTGTGAGAAGATGGCGTAGTTGGCAGTTGCTGCCTGACGTTGGTGCTCCTGGATGGATTAAACTTACCTCAACTTTGCTGCGCTCTGTCATCTTTTCAGTAGCGATGAGCAGCAGCACCGGTGAAGCCACAAATGTATTTCGGTGCCCCGTGCCTGCTGCCATCATCCTGGAGCTTTTCTGCAACTTTTGGATTGTGTGGTGGAGAATTGTTTGCCGCATCTTGACCAGCTTTTGCTCCTGGCATTAAGCAGATGTATTAGGGCGTCACATGCAGAGAGGTGTTTGGGAGCCTGATGGTCACAAACGATATCTGAAGTGTGGGCCAAAAGAATTGATAGGCATGTGCAAGTGTGTATGATAGGCCCACGTTCTTGTAGAAACTCACACTGGGCTGTGTGAGCTTCACATACTGGGCTGCATGAGTTTCACTTGACGGCCATCTTTATTTGGTAAGAGAGAATTTTTGGCAGGGCTGTGAGCGTCACCCTGGTGGAATAAGCTCAAATTCCTGTAGAAGCTGGGCTGGGCTGTGCAAGGGCCCTCTGTGGCCATTTTTACTTGGGAAGAGATTTGTGATCCACCAACCACTTTGCATTTGGCAGCCATCTTAAATACTTGGGAAAACTGTCATTCTTCATTATGCAATTCCTGGATAAGATTATGTATAATTTCTTATCAGCCTTCACTAACAGTGACAGGCACACCTTCTTTATTTACCCTCTCTCACAGCGGACTGTAGGTTGTTTATGTGCTGCTCACCAAATAGTGGCATCCATAGTTATCCCTTGTTAGAAGTGCTATTAGTCTACTTTGTGAGAGTTTTATGCAGTATCCAATTCTAGCGGTGATCAACATGGACAGAATATTAGTGCCACCTCCATTTCTTGCTGCACCTGGCACACCGCCATTGAACTGGGAGCAGTGGCACAAAGTTTTTGTAGCTTATTTATGGCTAAAAAGAAAAAAGCTTTGTTAGTGTACAGCCTTGGCTCTGAAGGTAAAACGCTTACTCCAGAAACTCGAGTTGGAGCAGGAGAGAAAGGAGATGGTAACAAAGTTGTTGATGAGTACGCTTCAGTTATAAAGACGTTAAATAAGAGATTCAATCCCAAGAAAAATATAGTATTGGAATTACCCACATTTTTACAACATACATACGCGCCTGGCAAGCCTATCAATGACTTTGTGGCAGCATTACTTATATTGGCTTCCACAAGCAATTGTAAGGAACTCAAAGATGAAATCAAACTTGATCAATTAATTGACAAAACTAATATAATGTAAATTCAGGAGAGGTTGTTGCCCACTGAGGATCCCAGTTTAGAAACAGCTTTGACTATTGCTAGGAGTATTGAAAATTCTGAGCATTGTATGAAAGAAATGAATAGGAATGCGTTAACACAGGAGGTGAAACAAATTGTCAAACAAGATAAAAAGAACTCTAAGATAGGTTTTGACAAAGCTCGGTCATTTAACGGTCGGGTCAGTAATAAGGGAGTGTGAGAGACAATAGGTGTTTCGTGTTTTAGGTACGGTAGCAAGGAGTAAGTGAACAATGCAAAAAACTGCCCCACTGTCAATTAAACCTGTTTTAAATGTGATAAGAAAGGTCACTTTGTGAGGGTGTGCAAGTCATGCAGAAACCAAAAGGTAGGTGGTATTGATGTAGTGGTAAAATCTATAGATGAGTTCATGTCCAAGGGTGAAGACAATGTGATACTAATGTTGTCCTCAGCTAACATGAAAGAGGATGGTGTTGTTCAAGTAGCTTCAATGTGCACTGTGAAAAGTAAGAAGCCTCCCATTTGCAACATTACTATTAATGATGTCAAAGTGACAGTAATGGCAGATTTAGGTTCACCGTTCACTTTGACTGGGGAGTCTGAATTCTTCAAACTAAAAAACTCAAGTCCCAAAGACTCACTAATTAATATTTTCGTATATGAGGAAAATGAATTGTGGTTTTAGGCCAAATTGACACCACGCTTCATTTGACAAAGAAACAACCACTGGTACCATATCTGTGGCTAAGGAGGGATCAAATTTACTTGGTTGTCATGAGCAAGGTGATCTTGATATGACTGTAGATCCTAATCATGCAGATCTCATTTGGTCCAAAGAATGACTTATGGAATTTTACAACAATAAGGTGTGTAATGTGGATGATTGTAAATGGGTCGGAGATACTCCAAAGTCTTTACTCATTAGCTAGGAAAATTGATAGTTTTTGAGTCATCTCCGCCATCGCACCAGAACTACGACGGACAATCAACTGCGCCCTTGAAACAGGCACGTTCCCCGATGACTGGAAATGCGCCGAAGTCAAACCCCTCCTTAAGAAGCCCTCTGCAGACCTGACGGACCTCAAGAACTACAGGCCCATCTCTCTCCTCCCCTTCACAGCGAAAGTCACTGAGAAAGTCGTCAACACCCACCTAACGCACTTCATAGAATCCAACAACATCCTCGACTCATCTCAATACGGAATCCGCAGCAACCACCGCACCAAGACCGCCCTCCTAGCCGCCACGGACAACATCCACGCACTGCTCGATCAAGGCCACACTGCAGCCCTCATCCTACTAGACCTCTCAGCAGCCTTCGACACAGTCTCCCACCGCACACTAGCCGCCAGACTCCACTACGCTGGCATACAGGGAACTACCTTAGACTGGATCCGCTCCTTCCTCTCCAGCAGAACACAAAGAATAAGACTCCCGCCCTTCCTCTCCGAACACACAGAGATCAGATGCAGAGTACCCCAAGGATCATCCCTCAGCCCCACGCTCTTTAATATCTACATGGCCCCCCTCGCAACCATTGTCAGGAAAGCATGGACTCAGCATAGTATCCTGCGCCGACAACACCCAGCTCATCTTCTCCCTCACCAAGGAACCCGACATCACCAGGCACAGTTTCCAGGAAGGAATGAAGGACGTCACATCCTGGATTAGCAGCAGCTGCCTGAAGCTCAACTCAGAGAAAACGAAAGTCCTCATCCTCGGATCCACCCCACCGCGTGGGACAACACCTGCTGGCCCCCCACCCTTGCAAACCCTCCCACCCCCACGGACCACGCCCGCAACCTCGGCATCATACTTGACTCCTCTCTCACCATGAACCAACAGATCAATGCCGTATCCTCCACATGCTTTAACACCCTCCGCATACTCCGCAAGACCTTCAAATGGATCCCCCCGAATCCAGGAAGACCATCACCCACGCACTCATCACCAGCAGGCTTGACTACGGGAACGCCCTCAATGCAGGAATCAACAAATCGCTCCTCCACAAACTCCAGACCGTCCACAATGCTGCAGCCAAACTCGTCCTCAGCATCCCATGACACGACCACATCACCCAGCACCTCCGAGACCTCCACTGGCTCCCCGTTGGAAAAAGAGTGACCTTCAAGCTGCTCACACACTCCTACGAAGCCCTCCACAACACCGGACCCCAATACCTCAACAAAAGAATCTCCTTCCACGCCCCAAGAGAAACCTCTGCTCCACCCACCTAGCCCTGGCCGAAATCCCCTGCATCCATAGAGCCAGAACGGGAGGCAGATCCTTCTCCTACATCGCGGCCAAGACCTGGAACGAACTCCCACTCAGCATTAGACGAAGCCCGACACTGCAAGCCTTCAGAAAGGACCTCAAGACCTGGCTCTTCGGATGACCTTGGAGCTGCCCGAACTCCCTCCCCCCCAGCGCCTTGAGACCCTCACGGGTGAGTAGTGCGCTCTATAAATCCCTGATTGATTGATTGATTGATTGAGTGTCATATTTTGTTGAAAGAAAGTGATGTTCCGGTCAGACATAAAGAATGGAGAGTGCCCATTAATTTGAGGATGGAACTCAAGTTTGAGATGGACAGGTAGTGTAAACTTGGTATCATTGAGTCCCTGTGAGGGTTCAGAGGGGTTGGCTCCTGTAGTGTTAGCGTGCAAATCAGATAAATCCCTGAGATTGTGTGTAGGTTTGAGCAACTTGAACTCCAACAATTGAGTTGATGGCCAACCACTTCCTAACATAAGCGAAACGTTGGCCACCCTTAAGGGAGCTGCAGTATTTACATTATCAGACATGTCCGCAGCATACCACCAATTGGAATTATGTGAAGAGTCATGGCATCTTACTTTGATTGTAACAACATATCGGGTATTTCACTATTGGTGCGTGCCATTTAGTTTGGCTTCTGCCTCTTTGGTGTTTCGAAGACTTATGAACAACCTTTTAATGTACATTTTGGGGCAGTGTGCTTTCAGGACAATATCTTGATTTACGTAAGTGTTGAGAGTGTGCACGATGAAAGGCTGAAAAAAGTTTTGGACAGTCTTAAAGTGTCTGGTTTAACCCTGAAAAAGGACAAGTGCAAATTCCATCAATATGGTGTGGATTATCTGGGACATATAGGGGCCGATTCCGATTCAGGCCGGAAATCTCTCCGACCGAGCCGGACCCGGAGAGATTTCCGACCGAATCGGACCCTAGCAGTCCGACCGAACGAGTACGATGGGTTCGCATGCTATCGGACTCGATTCGGTGGGACTCCCATTGAAGTCAATGGGAGCCGGTCGTACAACGCGTACGCGGGCTCCCATTGACTCAATGGGTGAGAGGCGAACAAGGGCGCCCCCTACAGCGGGTACGCGTTGAATCGGGTTGCGCCATACATGCACAGGTAGGGGGAACCCATGGGTCCCCCCTGTGTGCGAATCGCACGGCTAGTCGTACAGGGGGGTCCGACACGGACCCCCAAAGTGCGGCTCCGACTGCTCTTTCGAGCCGGACGGCGCGAGTCGGTCGGACTGCTCGCGGCGCGCATTGTACTTACCCGGCCGGGGAACGTCTCCATTGCGCGGTGCGAGTCGTGTCCGTGCGAGTCGGTCGGAGCGGTTGGGTCCCACGAACGAGTCAGTCGGCGATTTCGCGTACGTTCGCATCGTACTCGCTCGCCCGGATGCATGTCCGACTCGGTCGGGAAACAGGGCTCCGAATCGGATCCGGTAATGCCGAGTCCGATTCGGAGCCCTACCGGCCGAGATCGGAATCGACCCCTATGTGTCTGATTAAAGGGCAGAGCCCAAAATGAAGAACGTGAACACGATTGAGGAGGCACCTGTGCCTAAGGATAAAGATCAGCTGAAGTTGTTACTTGGTTTCATAGAATATTATGCAAACACAAGGAGATGATGGACGGAGCGCTGACACTTTTCAGACACTCACCCCCAGTCACTATTAGATCTGGGTTAAATCCATCATCGTTCTTTAGCTCACTTCACCACCCCAGTTTGGACCCAGCCATATGCAAATCAGTCTTGACCCTGTTCCTTATGGGAACAGTCCAGCCCGAACTGCAAAGCCAGGTCCTCCCTGAACCGGAAACATGCATCCTGGGACCGGTTTCAGGGCATCACCCTTCATCAGCCAGGCTAGCTTGAATCCAGTGGTGTAGTGAGCACGGGACCCACGTCTGGGCATACCCTTCCCACTAAGGGCGACATATGCAAAAGAAACAATTGATGGACGCAATGCTGGACAATGCAAACATTCACCCCCAGTCACAAGGATCTGGGTTTAATCCATCATTCTTTTGCTCACCACACCACCCCAGTTTGGACCCAGCTATATGCAAATCAGTCTTGACCCTGTTCCTTATGGGAACAGTCCAGCCCGAACTGCCAAACCAGGTCCTCCCTGGACCGGAAACATGAATCCTGGGACCGGTTTCAGGGCATCACCCTTCATCAGCCAGGCTAGCTTGAATCCAGTGGTGTAGTGAGCACTTTTCTTTTTGCATTTATCACCCGAGTGGGACGGGTATGCCCAGACGTGGGTCCCGTACTCTCCATGCCACTGGAATCAAGCTATCCTGGCTGATGAGGGGTGAAACCCCGAATCCGGTCCTAGGATGCTGGTTTCCAGTATAGGGAGGACCTGGCCTGGCAGTTCGGGCTGGACTGTTCGCATTAGGTGCAGGGTCAAGACTGATTTGCATATAGCTGGGTTCAAACTGGAATGGCGAGCAAAAAAACAATGGATTAGGGCCCAGATCTCTGTACTGGTGTGAATGTATGACAGTGTTCTGCATTCTGTCCATCAATTGTTCTTTTTGCATTTGTCACCCTGAGTGGGACGGGTATGCCCAGACGTGGGTCCCGTGCTCTCCATTCCACTGGAGTCAAGCTATCCTGGCTGATGAGGGTGAAACCCCAAAACCGGTCCTAGGATGCTTGTTTCCAGTCTAGGGAGGACCTGGCCTGGCAGTTCGGGCTGGACTGTTCCCATTGGGCGCAGGGTCAAGACTAATTTGCATATGGCTGGGTTCAAACTGGAATGGCATGGTGAGCTGAAAAACTTTGGATTTAGGCCCAGATCTCTGTACTGGGGTGAATGTATGACATTGTTCTGTATTCTGTCCATCAATTGTTCTTTTTTCATTTGTCACCCCGAGAGGGACGGGATTTCCCAGACGTGGGTACCGTGCTCTCCATGCCACTGGAGTCAGGCTATCCTGGCTGATGAGGGGTGAAACCCCGAAACCAGTCCTAGGATGCTTGTTTCCAGTCTAGGGAGGACCTGGCCTGGCAGTTCGGGCTGGACTGTTCCCATTGGGCGCAGGGTCAAGACTGATTTGCATATGGCTGGGTTCAAACTTTAATGGCATGGTGAGCAAAAAAATGATGGATTTAGGCCCAGATCTCTGTACTGGGGTGAATGTATGACATTGTTCTGCATTCTGTCCATCAATTGTTCTTTTTGCATTTGTCACCCCGAGTGGGACGGGTATGCCCAGACGTGGGTCTCATGCTCTCCATGCCACTGGAGTCAATCTATCCTGGCTGATGAGGGGTGAAACCCCGAAACCGGTCCTAGGATGCTTGTTTCCAGTATAGGGAGGACCTGGCCTGGCAGTTCGACTGGACTGTTCCCATTGGGCACAGGGTCAAGACTGATTTGCATATGGCTGGGTTCAAACTGGAATGGCATGGTGAGCAAAAAAACAATGGATTTAGGCCCAGATCTCTGTACTGGGGTGAATGTATGACATTGTTCTGCATTCTGTCAATCAATTGTTCTTTTTGCATTTGTCACCCCGAGCGGGACGGGTATGCCCAGACGTGGGTCCTGTGCTCTCCATGCCACCCGAGTCAAGCTATCCTGGCTGCTGGGGTGTGAAACCCCGAAACCGGTTCTAGGATGCTTGTTTCCAGTATAGGGAGGACCTGGCCTGGCAGTTCGACTGAACTGTTCCCATTGGGCAAAGGGTCAAGACTGATTTGCATATGGCTGGGTTCAAACTGAAATGGCATGGTGAGCAAAAAAACAATGGATTTAGGCCCAGATCTCTGTACTGGGGTGAATGTATGACATTGTTCTACATTCTGTCAATCAATTGTTCTTTTTGCATTTGTCACCCCGAGTGGGACGGGTATGCCCAGACGTGGGTCCCATGCTCTCCATGCCACTGGAGTCAAGCTAATCTGGCTGATGAGGGATGAAACCCCGAAACCGGTCCTTGGATGTTTGTTTCCAGTCTAGGGAAGACCTGGCCTGGCAGTTTGGGCTGGACTGTTCCCATTGGGTGCAGGGTCAAGACTAATTTGCATATGGCTAGGTTCAAGCTGGAATGGCATGGTGAGCAAAAAAAACAATGGATTTAGGCCCAGATCTCTGTACTGGGGTGAATGTATGACATTGTTCTGCATTCTGTCCATCAATTGTTCTTTTTGCATTTGTCACCCCGAGTGGGACGGGTATGCCCAGACGTGGGTCCTGTGCTCTCCATGCCACTGGAGTCAAGCTATCCTGGCTGATGAGGTGTGAAACCCCGAAACCGGTTCTAGGATGCTTGTTTCCAGTCTAGGGAGGACCTGGCCTGGCAGTTCGGGCTGGACTGTTCCCATTGGGCGCAGGGTCAAGACTGATTTGCATATGGCTGGGTTCAAACTGGAATGGCATGGTGAGAAAAAAAACGATGGATTTAGGCCCAGATCTCTGTACTGGGGTGAATGTATGACATTGTTCTGCATTCTGTCCATCAATTGTTCTTTTTGCAGTAATCTATGTAGCAGGTATACAGAGTACTGTGCCTATCAGTGGCATTTTAGGCCAGTAGAGTCAAAGCAGCAATATTATCAATGGTAGAGCAGGCAGACTGGAATCCTGTTTGATGCAAAGGTATTATTTTTCCTCTCATTTTCCAAGTCAATGACTTAATGCAGTAATCATTTTGCAAACATTTTGCCATCACAGTCTAGGAGTGCAATGAGTCTGTAGTTTATTGGATCATTTTTCTGTCCCTACTTATATATCAGATGAATGATTGTTCCTTTATAATGATGGTGGTATAGTACCGGAATGCACAATTTTAGAGAATGAACAATATAGGAGAGCCAGTAGTATGACTTTTCATTATCAATGAAGCGATGCCGTCTTGTGTTATAAATAATGATATATTGATACATGGTTCTCTAATTGTTGTTAGTATACTGTTACCTGCATAGAGCTCTTTGAAGTGTGTCTCCCCATGGACATCGATTCACTAAAATACCAGGAGTATCGCAAGTGACATCACATACCCTTTGACCTTACTGACATCACAGGAAGTGATATTATGAAACCATGACTCTATTTTTCCCAGGAAGGCATGTCACATGACCCTAACGTCACATACACACTCTCTTACACCCACTTACACCCATTTATATTCATTCTAACTCACTCACTAGCATTCACTGAATCTCACTCATACTTACTGTCACTCAAGCCCAGATTTGCTAACGCTTTGCACTGTGTTTGTGTCACTTTTATGATGCAAACCCAGTGCAAAGTGGGATTTACTAACCAACGCAAATCCTGATTTGCGCTGAATAGTATCCCAAAGTAACCCAAAAATGCACTTTGTGCACCTGTGTTTTATTTTACATCAAGGGGATATTCCATGGGAGGTGTATGGGTGTTCCCATGCAACCTCGCATGGATTTTTATGCAAATTTGTATCTACAAATATTGCTAGTCAGGAATTAATGCCAAAATCTTTTGACTCCTTGAGGCATACGTAATGAGGAGAAATAGGTTAATTTCTCCTCTTTTTCCCAACTTTGCATGTGTGCTGCATTGTACATACAAAGTGGGAAAAGCCTTTAAGCATAGTTTTTGTACTGGACGGGTAAAACCTATGAAACCTATGCTTCAGAGAATGCATACACCCTTGCACTATGACTCAAGGGTGTGTATGTTGGCACATGGCTGTCAAAAGTACGCCAGTGCACAGGGAGAGAAAAAATGCACCTTATCTTTTTGAAAATGATGCACTTGGTCTCTCTCCCTTTGACACAAGGCATCCAAGCAACTTTGCTGCAGTGTTGTCTTGTGTCAAAGAATATTAAATCTGAGCCTCAATCTCACACAATCTCACTCACTACCTGTCACTGACTCCCACTCACTTTCACTTACACACACGCTCACACATACACACGCTGATGTAAACACACTCTCACCCTCAAGCAGGCACATAATATACATTTAAAACCAATCTTAAACCACAGCTGTCAACAAAGGTCCTGTTCCAGCTAAGTGTGCTCCATTTTTTATTACTCTAATAGTGACTATTATTCACTATTAGTATAATGAAATATGAACAGAAAATAAGGAGTGCAGAGCTTCCCCTGTGTTCCTGGCACTGGTATTACCACATCTGAGGCCAGGGCTAGCAAAGGCAGTGCCAGGGGTCACAAGGGGCGACTCCTAAATGATGTCTATGTGCCTCCCATTGCTCGAAGGGTATAAAGAGGTAATTTGCTGGCCTATAGGCATTTGTCCCAAGTACCACCAAATAGAAAATCTATTGGGTTGATTTGAGTTGATAGTATTGATCAGGTTCAACCACGCTGTTCGTGTTGATTATGTTCTATTGCCTTAAGCACTTGTTTGAAATGTTGTTGCTCGTGTTTGATATAGAGGTCATGTACAGATGAGCGCGGATTTTTTTTAATAAGTGTTGCAGTGCTTTCCGGTGCAATCGCTTTGCGTGACTCGCTGCCTGGTTACTGGGCGAGCTGATGTACGTGCCTGTCCTATTTGATAGATAGAAAGGTCAAGCAATGTTTCTAATCAACCTGCCAGTCTTTCATGCCAATCAGTATATTCCTGGGACTCACTTTTTTAATATAAGTTTTTCCTTATAAAGCCTCGATAGTTTTCAGTTTAAGTCACCATACCATCGTGGAATTCTTTTGTTTATAGATGTAAAAATGCCGTCGATTGGCTCGTTACTTTGAGGGAAAAATGTATAACTTGGTCGTTTTCATGTCTGTGGACAATCTCGTATCTCTTGCATCTGTGTCAGGTAGATATTCTGCCAATGAATCACAGCATAGTTTATTTTGCAGTATCTATGCAGACTCATGTACAGCTCTGGATACCTTTATCCCATAAGGTCTGAAAATGGCGATGTGTGTCTCAGCATCCTCAGCAACTGGTCTGTCTGCCCTGAATTTACCGGTGTATTTGATGCCCTGTTCTTACATAGATTACGGAGGCGCCTGCTCGTGCTTGATTCCTGTTTCTCTTACACTAAGGGTAAGCAATGGATTTGTTCAGATTTCACGAAGCACACAGGAGCTGCCGCTGTTGCATCCTGTCAGTTCCTCTGCTAGGAGACTGAGCATGGCCATTTTCTATGTGCAGAATCGCTCCACAGCTACAGTGAAAGCAAGCTCATCCAGAAAGTGGAACAATCCCTTTTCTGGCTGGTTAATATGAGCACCAGAAAATACATGACAAATGAGTGCACATAAATTTAAAGGCTCATCTTAGTAATGAACTGTCTTCTTGACTTGGAACTATTATCATGCATCTCAATGCATTCTATGCATAAACAACAGCCATGTTAACATGTAACGAGGTCTGTAAGGATGCAACATAACATAGGCAATATAGCAAAAGCTATGCCACTCATGTTACTCCTAAGTGTGATTTTGCAGCTAATGCAATATTGCCCCTCAATATGCTGTCAACAAAATGTCACAATAATGCACATATTTTATTTCTAATGTGATATCTTATTAATCCAGTTTTTGTCGGCAATGAGTGATTTTGCACCTACATGTGTTGGTGTGCCCAAATGTGATTTCTTGCTTTTAAATGTGTTTTTGCACCGAAACGTATCTTCATACAGCTGTTCATGTTGTACAATTGGTGATTAGCAATTAAATTTGATTGTGCATGTAAAACGTGTTTTGAACCTAATTGTGGGTGTGCACCTATTTGTGATATTTGCTCCTACACATGGTTTCACATTCCATTGCTCTTTCAGCAAGGCTGATTTTACACCTAATGTGGCATCTTACTAACAAATGTTCTTTCTGTACTGACAGATACACCAGGACTGCATATCGTGACAGTCGAAAATGGAATCTGCTTCTTCGGCTCAGTAGCCAACTCATTTTTCATGTGACATAATTAAGGCCACCGAACATAAAATGAAGAGATCTTCATATCAGATCAGACTGGTGGATGCATGTAAAAATATCTCAGGGAGCCTACCTGCCCCTGGCCTATCCTAAAACATTCTTAAATACCACAAGTGCAGACCCCTGGCAACCAACCAAGAAACCTAAATCTTTAAGTAGTACCATAGTCTCAGAGAGGCTTCCAATAAAACTGGACACCTTTTTTCTAGGGACATGCCCCTCTGGACCAATGCACTATATTTTTTCTTCTTATGTTAAAAAAAAAGCAACCCTCCCTTATGAAAGAAGTAGTAAGTTGCTACACCTAGAAATATGTGCTTCATAATACCCTTTATGGAAATGGGATGGTCCAGATCCAAACCTCAGCTATCAACCTCCATGACTTTATCATATCGTTTGTTTCCCTGAAGACCCTAAAAGCTTCCATCAATGACAGGAACAACAACACTGATACTCTGCCACTCATCTAAATTAACTACAAGAACATTAGCATATTCTCCTTCCCTCATCTATCTTCCTGTTATCACTCGAACAACCTTGGAGAAAAAGACGAATATTTTAGCTGACTGGATATATTAAGAAGTCAGGAACATTACCTTTCAACATAGAACCAACTACAGTCAAACACCAGATCCACAGCCCTCCAAGTAGCTACTACTACCCCTAAACACACGACTTTATTGACCAACTCCTCAGCGAAGTAGAAAAGTAAAATAGTAGCATACAAGCTGACTCTCCATAAAGGTAGTGATAGAGCATGGATGTTATCTTTAATCTAATCTCTATGAATTCACCTTGGAAAAATGATTTGTGACATTAATTTACAAACATGACAAATGTCTGTTAAGTTACCATGTTTAAGAAAACGCACAAAAATAAAGTTTGATTTAGAAACTTCATCGTAAAAGCATGCAGAATTTCAGACGTAGGTTTGTAATGACATTTAACCGCAGAGAATCTAATGAGAAGTTTAATAAATATATTAATATATATGTTTTCTTTATGCATAAATGAAGGTAATAGACAAACAATAACATAGTAATCGTGTTATGTATATGAATAAAGTAGTTTTATGTGTTAAGAAAATGGTCATTAACGTTAGAATTTGTAATGTGAGCACTGACATTGATGAGAAAACAGATGCTGTAATAATTTGTGCTATGTAAATGTTTATTTTAAATGTGCCTTTCAAATACTGAATGATGTATTAATCTATAACGTGTAGAAGATTTACAAATTATATGTGAAATGATAGTGAAGTGTTACAAAAATGCTTATGGGTACTTTAAACTTACACGATGTAGATGCAAATCATTAATATGCCAAAACTTGAGAAACTAATGCACTGTATTCAATAATGTGAGATTCATATTTTAGCATAAATTCATCGTGCACAAGCTGTGTTTCATGAAGGCCTCAAACGTGCTTTTCTTTCCTAGCATAAACTTATGAACTGAATAGTCTGAAGCCTATGGGAACCTTCCGTAAAGTTTCTACTTGTGCTCTAACACTCAATAATTCCTTTCACATTTGTAGCTTACTTTACTAGAGTTGCAACAAAATTGTTATTTCCTAGAGCACATGCTTGGGAAAGGACTGACAAAGGATGAGAATATGAACTCGCCTATTTCCTAAATATCACAACCAATCGTATGACTAAAATACAGTGGTTTTAAGGAAAATGCAAAGTAATGGATTACTTAATCTTCCTAATTTGTACACTTTTACCTACTAAATCATGTCATCCTATCGAAACTGACCAATGGGACAGACTGGTCCGACAATTTCGGTGATGTCAAGGGGTGTAAACCAGAAATCGATAGAATATAATTGTCTAAACTACGGACAGCGGTGTCTCCTCTTCACGTCTATCTCACCTCTACCCATCTGCGGTATAGAGACTGACGATTTGGACTTCCAGAACAACACGAACTGTGACGAAATACTGCGTTTGCTGCCTGCTGGTATGCTTGCATAGTGGAATCTTTTCGGCTGGAAGGTTTCTGACAAACCGCTGTAGCATTGACGCTGCAGTACGGACAGGGGCAGGCAATCCTGTCCATGAACTGGAACTGGTCATTCGGAGATTTGCTGAACTTTCATTGATAGGGTTTGTATGAGAAATAACTGATTTCCTAAAAAAATTCTTCTCTTAGGATAAAATCTCCCTCGGCTGAGGAAGATAGCTCTCTTCAAAATTGGGTTTCACAGGCTTGTTAATGCTTATTAAATCTGTACAAATCTTAAAATTAGATTTGTATGCTAATCATTGGAATATTGATAAATATAATTCGAAATTAGAATATTCTGCTGATTCTGTTTCATCATTTGCTGTGGCTAAATTGATCTGATCCATGACCAAATAATTGGGATGTAGAAATTACCTGGGAGGTTACCTTAACCTATTGGATATTAACAATTATCTTATTCCAGGTCCTCATATGATAATTGTTCATCCCCTAAGTATTCTGGTCACTATCAGCATAGAACAAGATCCATCGGAGGACCTAAGAGATTTGGCATCGTAGCTGAAATTATTCAGAAATTAGATAAACTTTTCACCAATTAAAATAATTTATAAGCCCCAACACGTTTACGATACAACAGTTTTTCTGGCAGCGTGTCGGATGGTTTACTGTCTGGTAAAACTGGGATATAAGGGCGATGTGTAATAAGGTTATCGCAAAACTTGCTCAAATCCTGAGTTCAGTGGTCCCTTGACCGAATGCCAGTTCTGAGGACGACAAAAATGGTGAAATATGTGGTGTGAGTGTTAGTAGGGTTGTGAAAATATTGTGCTGTATGTGTTATCAACGATAATTAGTAGAAGCAATGTTTTAGTGTCTTGCTGGGAAATAGAGCTGCTGAATTTAGGTCCGAAGTGGCCTAAGATCCCGGAATGTACACCTAAGGGTATTCCCAGTGTGGAATACGCTGAGTAAGTTTGTGTGCTGTTTCGAACGTACTGTACATTGGAGAGGTGTGGTGCAGCGGCCAGGGCAGCTGACTTCGGAGCACAGGGTTCACGGTTCGATCCCCGGCTCCTGCGGCAGCTCAGCACCATGTGACTCTGGGCAATAGCTCACTTAATTTCCACGACGGCCCCCAGCGCCTTGAGACCCGTAAGGGTGAGTAGCTGCGCTATATAAAAACGGACTTACATTTTTTTTTTTACATGATACGTCATCTGCAGTACCACCAGAGAAGGGAACTTTGTGAGAGTGTGAAAAGCTAAATCTTTAGGATTCTTCTCAAGTGCACAGAGATCAATCGTACAGATTTTTCAGGTGAAGTCACGCTGGTCGAGATTTTGCTCAGGTTGGAATGAATAATTCTTGGTTGTATGGAGATCTATAATTTCTCTTAGTGGAGCAGACAAGAGTTTATCTGTGTCTAGTAGATTGTTTTGAGAAAGCTGGATTGTAAAGGGAGGGTCAGTTTCTGCGAGGAGTTGGTCTGACGTCATAAAGTGCTGTGTTGGGATAGGACAGTTGGTCTGGAGCCGCTCTGGGATTGGTTGAAGGTGCCGGAGAAAACCGCGCAGTGATTAGAAGTTAGAACGATAATAAGGAAGTGTAGTTCTCTTGAAAATTACAGGTGGCATAATTGTAAAGGACATTAAAATAATTTGATCGGAAACATGAAAGTTCTAAAGAGTTTGAAAACATTGATGCATGGAGATGTGCCTCTACCCACGAGAGAAGGGGTACCAGTAGCACCTGAAGGTACACCAGCATTATACATGTCTTTAGAGAAAGGATATCATACATGTACATGATTGGAAAATTGGATGAAATATACTGAAAAAGATGGACCTTTAGCTTTTCCTCAATATGGTACCTTCAATGTACAAAGTCTTGAACATTTAAAAAGGCAAATGAATGATATTAGGCCATCACCTAGACCTATGCAATTCGAAGCTCTTAAAGAATGGGAATATGATGCCCGTCAGAAAGAAAAGGATAAATATCAGGGCCGATATAATGCATTGCCAAATAGCTTAAATTCTGTAAATCCCTTTTTGACTGAAGAGCAATCATCCAGAGGAGTAGGGTTTAGTAACCCCATAATACCTAATGCTCCAGATACTCTTTCAGTTTCCGTAACTATAGGACCTGTAGTTCCTTTATATCAGACAGGCATGGAAGGACAGCAAACACATACATTAACCGTTCCTACTGGTGTCCCACTCAATCCTGCTGGAAAGATTGGAACATATGGGCATTCAGGGAGTGGCACATGACTGGATCCGGTCTTATCTTGAAGATCGCGGTCAATGGGTTTTTCTACACCCTTTCTCTTCTCCAGTCAAACAACTTACCTGCGGAGTGCCCCAGGGCTCAGCTTTAAACCCACTGCTTTTTAATATCTACCTTGCCCGCTCTAGGCTCTCATCTTTTCGAGAGGGGTGAAAGTAGTCTCTTACGCATACGACACACAGCTGGTTTTCTCTTTTAAGGAACATTCTGCGGCAGCCTTTGATAAATTTAAGGACTGCCTAAAGGACATTGCTGGCTGGATTAACAAAAATTGTTTGAAGCTAAATGCAGACAAAACCGAGGTTTTGTTTTTTAACCGTGTATCTCCTCCTCCGTTGTGCCTCTGGTGGCCTATGGAGCTGGGTCCCCCTCTCATCCCCAAGGATTCAGTTAAAAACCTTGAAGTAAGGTAGGAGAAGGATCTCTCCCTTTCGGCACAAGTCAGGCATATTTCCGTGGCTTGCTTTGGAAAAATGTTACTATACGGAAATTCCTACATTTCCTGCCTGAAGAAAGCTGTAGGATCATGGTCCATGCATTGATTACCTCCCAACTAGACTATGCCAACTGTCTCTACCTGGGGTTGCCAGGATATTTGACCCACAGGTTACAGACGGAGCCGAATGAGGCTGCAAGGCTAATCCGTAGAGTCCCTTTTCGCCAGCACATTTCTCTGCATCTGAGACAGCTCCACTGGCTCCCTGTGACCAGGAGGATTGAGTTCAAGGCACTCACCCTGGCTTTTTGAGCTTACCACGGCAAAGGCCCAGGATATCTTAGGTCAAGGCTCATTCCATATCATCAGGAGTGGACATTGAGATCCAATTAGCAGCGCCTTCTCAATGTCCTCCATTTCGCAAAAATGCGACAAGGAGGCAGGTCGTTCACAGTTAGGATGTCCAAACCTTGCCCAGCCACCTGCGCTGGTTGGATGCGGAACAGGAATTCAACAAGGCTCTAAAAACCTGGCTTTTTAGGCAGGGGCAGTAGTATCTGGAGCTTCTCAGTCTCTCTAGTCTGCTAGCGCCGGGACACCTCTTCTGAGGTAGCTGTGCGCTCTATAAGTGGCTATTCATTGATTGATTGATACTGGAGTGGAGGAGCACAAGAATTGAATAAGGGACAAATAAATACCAATCCAACATTTCCAAATGAATGTACCTCACAACAAGGGAATAAATCAAGAGTTAGTGAAGGGACCATAAAGACAACAACACCCCCTAACCAAGAAAGACCGAATTCATTATCCAGTACTGCAGAGATGATTATGGAAACTCCCAATAGAAAACCACAGATTCTGATAGCTAGAACCTTACAAATGGGAACTCGAAGTTCTGAAGCTCATGTCACTCCACAAATGGAGGGAGCTAGTGGTAGATTACAAGAGGGTGTATTAAATCAAAGTGTAACCCCCACCCCACAGGAACTTGATGATTCGATTAAGGATATAGCTCCTTCCACCTTTGAAAGGGATGTGGCAGAAAAGGGAATTCTGAATGCAACAAATTCAAATGAAAAAACACTTGATATAGCTAAACTTAAAGTGAAATTGGAAGATATGATTTTGGGAACTATTAGTCCAGGAAGGATTGCTAATTACGGTGACAATTAATTATTGTTCATTTGTAAGGATATCACCAGGAGAGCTAGAACTGCACACAAGAAATTTGCTGAGCTGGCACAAAAATATGTGGTGGACATACAAAAGTCAAAAGCATTACAAAAAACGTATTGATTGGATTTTAGTGACAAGGATCTGGTGAGTTTAAAACCATCAGGGAAAAGATTACAGATTAAAGAATTACTGTCAACTTGGGGTAAGAATTAAAAGATGGGAAGGCAGATGGGCTAAAAAGAAGGAAACGAAAAAGGTGACCATGCCAATGTATCCAATGTTCGAAGGAGAAACTGAAAATTTTGAAATGAAAATATTTCCAATGCGAGAAGTGCCAGGAAGAGGGTATGTTCATGTTCCTTGGACTAGACCAGACATATTGTCCTTTACAAATGATTTCCGAAGCTGAAAGAAAAGCCAGTCGAATGGTATAGGCAAGTTGAGAGATGTGTGAAGGTTTCAAAGGTTTTGTTGAAGGATTTAGAAACTCTGTTTGACATCGTGGTACCAACTGATTTGTGTAAGATCGCAGTAGATTGGCCAGAGACAGAACCTGCAAGAGGTTCGAGAACTGGTGCACCCTCACCTGAAGTAATGAGAAAATATAATCAGGTTATTACTTATTTAAAAGGAACAATTTCCCTATAGGAGACTGATTTGGTAAAAATTGACAGCACAACACAAGAATTTAAGTATTAAATAGTGGAATGGAGAATGTGACTGGTAAAGATGTGGGACATTTTGTATATCAATTCGTGTATGGATTATGACCCGAAATAAGTGCAGTGATACAGCAGCACTTGATTTGCTGGCAAAGCAAGCCCATAGACGAGATTCTTTGGTATGCAAAGTATTGTGGAGATGAAGGGGATTCCAAGCATAAAAGATTGAAGGAAAAATGTATGTTGGCTCAGATGAAGGCAGCAAAGAAAGGTTATGTGGTAGTTGGTATAGATTGTTCTGTTCTAGTACAGGGAAATGGGCAAACAAATACAGGTATGCGAGAAGTAGCAGGAGGACAGCAATAAAATGTGACAGCCCAAGGTAGGGGAAGGGGGGTTTCGATAGATATGTTGAAAAAGACTCACTCATGTCATAGTTACGGCAAGTTCAGGCATTGGAAGCTTGAGTGTAGGTTCAATCCATTGAATAAGATGAATGGGCAGGTAGCACAGGTTAAAATTACACAGGCCCAACCAGGCGACGTGATAAAGAATCAGCAGACTCAAAGGCAAAAACATTTAAATTTGACTATGCCACAAGCCCCTATGCCCCAGTTGAATTGTCAAGTGCAGAAGTATAATGTGAACATGGGATTTCATACCAATGATCAAATTGATGCAAATTCAAACGTGACCAAACAATACCTAAAACAGATTGATGACAGTGATTCTGATTTGTCCCAGTGACGGTGCCTGAGGAGGGTGGAGGAATGCGTGCTTGGAGCATCTTTAGAGGTAGACCAGAGTGGTCCTTAGGTGGATGGCATGGTAAATGGAACACCCATTTCATTCCTTGTTGAAACTGATGCTACACGTTCCACTGTAAGAACAGCGGAAGTTACCAACCTACCCCTCTTGGGTGAAAGAATCCAAGTTGTAGGAGTTTCAAACCGATTAACATCAACGCCTGTGGTGCAGAGACAGAATATCGAATACAAAATATTGAGTTGCACAAATATCGAGTTGCAAATATCGTGGTTCAGAAATATCGACAGCAAAAATATTGTGGTCAAGAATATAGACTTAAGGTAAGTAATATCGATTTTAAAAATATAGTTGTTAAAAATATTGTTTGTTTATTAATGTTATGTATTTGAGTGTACATTTTATATGTATGTGTTGTATGTTTTTTTTTATAAGAATTGTTTGTATTTTTATTATATGTGTTAAATTTTTAGTAGTTATTATTTTTTTTTTAATTTGAGTTTTGCGTTTTGAGTTCCGTAACTGGTTGTGGGTTTATAGGGGAATAGGGTGGGAAGTAATTTAATTATGTTAAATTTATTGATTATTTTTTATTTATTAATACTTCTTTAATTGAGATGTTATGGTGTTAGATGTGTAAAGTAATTTATTAATAAGTAATTAATAATTGGTTGTTAATTAATTTTAATTAATTACTTAGTAATTAATTATGGTAATTGTGTATTTAATTTTAGGTGTGTGTTGTGGTGTTTATAGGTGTAAAGGGTGGAAAGTAATTTATTTTTAATTTATGAATTAATAATTGGTTGTTAATTAATTGTTATTAATTAATTGGTAATTATGGTAATTGTGTGATTCATTTTAGGTGTGTGATTTGGTGTTTATAGTAGTAAAGGGTGGGAAGTAATTTGTATTTAATTAATTAATATATAGTTGTTAATTAATGTTAATTATTTGATATTTATTTTGGGTAATTGTTTATTTTTTTGTCTGTTGTTTTTACTTTTAAAGGGGTAAAGGGTGGGTATTCAATACATGTTAATTACTTTATTATTAGTTGTTAATATTAATAGTTTTAATTTAAAAATAAGTTTTAATTGTGTTTTATTATTTTAGAGTTTAATTTAGGTGTGTGTTGTGGAAATCATAGTGTTAAAGTGTGTGTAGTAAATTAATGTTTATTAGTTTTTTTAGTGATATTATTTTTTTAATTGATTATTAAATATGTTAATTATGGAAAAAAATGTAATTAAAAATGTTGAAGTGTTTTGTTATTGGTGTGGTGTTATAGGGTAGGAAATACAATAAATACATTTGTGAATTAATTAATTTATTTGTTTGTAAATATTTTCTAGTTTAAAAGAATTGTTTTTGTAATTTATTTATTATTTTATATTATATATTATTTGTAGTTTTTTTATATGTAATTAATATTATAATATGTTTTCTTTTTATATATTTAATATAATTGATTTTTCTTTTCGAAACATTGTTTATTTATGTTTATGATTTTTTATAATTTTTAATGTTTTTTATTTTGTTTTAACTGTATGAATAGTAATTTGTACCTCTCCGCTATCCAGCACTTTCCCTACTGTTGCACTCACTGGAGTTTGAATAGTAATTTTTAACCCTCCGCTATTCAACACTTTCTCTTCTGTTGCACTCACTGGAGTGGGAATAGTAATTTTTACCCCTCCGCTATCCAAAACCTTCCCTACTGTTGAGCTCACTGGAGCTGGAATAGTAATTTGTACCCCTCTGCTATCCTACACTTTCTCTACTGTTGCACTCACTGGAGTGGGAACAGTAATTTTTACCCCTCCGCTATCCAACACTTTCTCTACTGTTGCTCTTACTGGAGTGGGAATAGTAAATTTTACCCCTTTGCTATCCAACACTTTCCCTATTGTTGCACTCACTGGAGTTGGAATATTAATTTTTACTACTCCGCTATCCAACACTTTCCCTACTGTTGCACTGACTGGAGTGGGAATAGTAATTTTTACCCCTCCGCTATCCAACACTTATCCTACTGTTGCACTCACTGGAGTGGGTATAGTAATTTTTACCCCTCCGCTATCCAACACTTTCCCTACTCTTGCACTCTTTGGAGTGGGAATAGTACTTTTTACCCCTCCGCTATCCAACACTTTCCCTACTGTTGCACTCTTTGGAGTGCGAATAGTAATTTTTTCTCCTCCGCTATCCAACACTTTCCCTACTGTTGCTCTCACTGGAGTGGGATTAGTAATTTTTACCCCTCTGCTATCCAACACTTTCCCTACTGTTGCACTAACTGGAGTTGGAATAGTAAATTTAATTCCTCCGCTATCCAACACTTTCCCTACTGTTGCACTGACTGTATTGGGAAATTTAAGTTTAAATATTTTTTAATAGTTTAATGTTTTAATTTATTATAGAATTTATTGTTATATTTTTATGTATATATTTTATTTTTATATAATTTTAAACTTTTAAAATAAATTAAAGATAATAGTTTATTAATTATTTTAAAATAAATATATATGTATAAATTATTATGTTTGTGTGTTTATATTTTTTAATTACGTTTATTTGTTATATTTTTTAAAATGTGTATTAAATTTAATTAACTGTTAAAATTAATATTAATATTTAATATATTTAATATTTATTATTTTATTTTATATAAATATGTAAATCAATATTTTTTACATCTATATTTTTGACATCGATATTTTTGATTCAATATTTTTGTACTTACCTGTTTAGGTATGGGAGTCGATATTTTTGTAGTCTATATTTTTAATTAGATATTTTTAATATTGATATTTATGTCATCGATGTTCTGTCAGTGAACCAACGCCTGTATCAGAACCTGTTACGGTACAAATTGGATCATTTGAGGATTTGCACAAATTTGTGATATGTGATACCAGCCCAGTGAACCTTTTAGGTCGGGACCTATTGTGCAAATTGAATTGCTCCATCTATTGCACTCCCAAAGGAATAGAATTCCATACCAGTGATGAGGATATTGTATTCAAAATGTCAAAACAAAAGACAGGAGTTGAGGGGTTATTTCCTTTATTGACCAGCAGTGACTTACCTCTAGAATTGAGAGACACCATGTTCCCAGAGGTTTGGGATTTTACAGGAAAGGATATTGGGCTGATCAAACGAGTAGCTCCAATACGAATGACTTTGATACCAAATGCAGAATTTCCTCGAACTCCACCATTTAATCTTACTCCTAAGACCATCGCAGGTAAAACACCTTTGATTGCGTCACTGATTGAGCAGGGAATCTTGAGAAAAATTATGGGAAGCCCATGTAATTCGCCTATGATGGGAATTCAGAAAACAAACAAAAAGTATAGGATTGTGCAGGATTTGCGACAAATTAACCAGATTGGGATACCATGTTGTCCAATCATGCTAAATCCAGCCGTGATACTATATCAGATTCCTTGCAACGCTCAGTGGTTCTGTCTCATTGATTTGTGTCAAGCCTTTTTTTCCATCCCTTTGCACCCGGATAGACAATTTTTATTTGCAATCTGATTCGGAACCGTGTCTTGGCATGGTGCCGAGTTCCACAAGGGTATACAAAGAGTCCTTCCATTTTCAATCAAATATTGAAAAGGAATTTGGAGTCATTGGTAATGCCAAACCACTCTGTTCTGGTACTTATTAGAAGCGTCAGGTACTCAGGAGGCTTGCATATGTGACACTATTGCATTACTGAATCATCTGGAAGTGAGCGGGCAAAAGGTGCCACCAACAAAGATACAGTTTTGCCAGAGGGAGGTCCTTTACCTAAGACAACACATTGAAAAGGAAGTCAGAGAGGTGTCACTAGATCGGATTACTGCTATTCTGCAGATGAACCCGCCAACAACTGAAAAGGAAGTTTTCATGTTTCTAGGAATGGTTGGCTATTGCTGCCAGTGGATTCCATATTTCTCATTAACTGCTAAGCCACTTCAGAGGCTTACGCACAAGGATGTGCCAGATCCAGTTCCATGGAGTGATGAGTGCATGCACTCTTTTAACCAACTGCGAGAGAGTCTATGTCGAGCTCTAGCATTGGGAATGCCCGACTTTAACAAAAGCTTCACTCTATTTTGCAGTGAGCGCGAAGGCTGTGCATTGTCAGTTCTAACGCAGATGCATGGAACCTCATGTAGACCTGTTGCATACTTCTCAGCTACATTAGGTCCTGTAGCTGAAGTATTGCCTGGCTGTCTAAAGGCAGTTGCTGCCACATGTGTGAGTTTGGAGCAGTGTGAGAGCATTGTGCTGGTTCATCCACTGACAGTGCATGTACCACACTCTGTTGAGATTTTTCTTACTCGTACTTGAATCAGATGAGTCAGATCACGTGCTGTTTGTGGATGGATCATGTTTGAGAGATGCTGGAGGAAATCTGAGAGCTGCGTATCCCATCTGTACGGTTTTGAGTGGTGGAAGCATTGTGGTTGCAAGGAGTGTATTCGGCTCAGGTAGCCAAGCTAATTGCGTTGACCAGGGCTTGCAGCATTACTGAACAATTGAGAGTTACCATCTTTACGGACAGCCAATATGGATTTGGAGTGATTTTGGATAGTTGTGGTCTCAGCGTGGGTTCATGACCTCTTCGGGTTCACCCATCCAAAATGGAGAGAGTGTGAGAAACTTACTGCTGTCATTACAATTGCCAGCCCAAATTGCAGTGGTAAAGTACCCAGCCCACCGACAAGAAAATGATCATGTGACGGTCGCAACCGCTATGCGGATCAGACTGCGCAATATTGCTCCCTAAATTCTTACATCTTCAATAGGGATCCATTAAAAGAACAACCTGATGTCGCAGAATGCAGGCTGATGTTTTCGGTTGTGAAAACATGGGAGGAGATAAAAGCATTAGAGGATGAAGTTTCAGAAACCGAAAGACAAGGGTGGACCAAAGCAAGTTGCACGCAAAGACAGGAGGATGAAGTGTGAGTGTACACAAATGGTAGATCAGTCTTGCCTGATAGTTTGTTGACACCAATGGCAAGAAACTAACATGGACCTGTGCATGTTGGGAGAGATGCCATGATGCGTCTTTTCCGATAGACATGGCTCAACCCCCGATTCAGAGCTGTTGCAGAGGTATTGTGTCAGAGGTGAGTAATATGTCAACAACAAAACGTAGGGAAAACACTAGTCACAATGAGTCATGTAGGGAGATCAGGAGGGCCCTTTAATAGAATGCAGCTCAACTTCATTGAGATGCCTCCTTGGAATGGACTAAAATAAGTTTTAGTGATTTTGTGTCTATTCTCTCGTTGGGTGGAAGCCTATCAAACCAGGCGTCACAACAGTCTAACTGTAGCAAAACTACTCCTTAGAGAGCTTATACCACGGTTTGGATTGCAGACCTCTTTAGAGTCTGACAGAGGGACACATTTCAATAATGAGGTGATATGAATGTTTTGTGCAGCATTACAAATTGAACAGAAGTTGCACTGTGCATATCAACAGAGGTGTCTGGAGTGGTCGAACATGTGAATGGAACACTAAAGTCCGGTTTGGCAAAGGTGTGTGCGTCCACGTCTCTGAAATGGCCAGATGCTTTACCCTTGGTGTTGAGTTTGAGAAGTATCCCAGACAGAAGAACTGGACTGTCCCCACACGAGATCATAATGGGGAGGGCTATGAAACAGCCTACAGTCCCAGCCAATATGCTAGTGAATATCACTGATGATTTGGTGATCGATTACTGTAAAGGATTGGTTGATGTGGTCCGTTCTGTGTCTCATCAGGTTGGGGAAGCTGCCAATTCACTACAACAGGAGTAGTGCCATGACCTGTGCCCTGGAGACTGGGTACTAGTCAAGAAGCATGAGCACAAAACGTGTTTGGAGCCTCTTTGGAGTGGGCCGCATCAAGTAATTCATGTTACCACAACTGCTGTCAAATGGGGTGGTCTTGCTAATTGGGTGCATGCTGACTATACTCACCGAGTCTCATGTCCTCTTGAAAATGCGGTACCTGCAGTGGATGTGCCGGTGGTCACAGTGAGACGTCCAACTCAGGTCAGTCATAGAGTAGAGGGGGCACCAGATACTGGGTCTCGAAGCACTAGTTCAAATGAGGGTCCGAGAGTCAGTCCCTGTAGGTAACGAGGGTCAGGCAGAGAGGGTCCTACTATGCGAAGTGTTGATCCTACTGTTGTGAACAGTGCCATTGAAAAGCGAGTGATAAGTGGAGACCATTGTCCAGAAGAACTGGCAGATTGAGGCAAGTCTTGGCAGCAGGCAAAAAACCTCCAACTGTAATCAAAGTCTTAAGTCAAACTGGACAAAGCAACACAGACGATGATGAGACTACAGTGAGAAAATAGAAAAGAGCTAAAGAACTATGGGGGTCATTACGATGACGGGCGGACAAAGTCCGCCCGCCACCGTAGCGGTGAATGGGATTGTCCGCCATAGGAGCGGCGGTCCCTCCGCGAGTATTAGGATGCCACCGCCACGGTGGCGGTGGCATCCCTATTCCCAACATTGTGGCGGGCGGTGTTCACAGCACCGCCCGCCACAATGCTGGGAATGCACGTCGTGCATTGGCATGCACAAGGTGACAGGCACCGCGTGGGGCCTGCCACCTTGTCCATGCCAATGCAGGGGTATGTGCACCCCCCACCCCCCAACATCCTGGGGGCCCGCTACGGGCCCCCAACTGCAAAGACCATATGCCTTTCCATGGCGGCATTGCCGCCATGGAAATGCTGCTCTCCGCCACCATCCTAATATGGATGGCGGTGTCTTGCAGACACCGCCACCATATTATTGCCCTTTTCCACCCGGTCCCCTGTTGGACCGGCGGAAAACCGGCGGACGGTCTTTCCGTCTGCCGGGCTCCCTCCCGCCATCGTAATGTGGCGGGGGAAATGGCATGCGGGTGGAGGGGAATGGCGGGCGGATCGCCACCGCCATACGGGCGGTGGCGATCCGCCAGTCATCGTAATGACCCCCCAAGTTAGAGATATGCTGCACCAGAGTGGACTTATTTAGCAGCAGCAAATGACTGGGAGAGAGCATATAATTGCTTATTGCTTCAAGAATCTGAACTCACAAAAACCACCTTGAGGAACTGTTATGATAAGAGACATTTTTGCAAAGCAGAAGAATACAAGGACAAATGGCTTATGAATAACTGAAGAGACAAAATATACCTGATTATGCCAAACTATTGAAACTTGTGAACTGCGACAGTGGGAGAAGCAGGGAATTTTTTCTCCCAAGCTTAAATATATACTTGCTGCAAAATCCTATGTTATAAAGCATTCCAAAAATTCAATGGGAAATATGAGTTCCTTTTCTGGAGAGATGGGAAATCCAAACCCGGGATCGTTAAAACGTAAATGAGTATGTGCTTGCTTTTTAGCTGTTTTTTCTATAATTATTCTATTGTTACTTATTGTTCTAAACCTTCGTCATCAAGTCTATGTGAAGCATAGCATTAATCCTACCCCTGTTACTAAACCATTGGAAGAATAGAATGAAGGAATTGTAACTAATGACCTAACTAATAAGATTTTACACCTTGATCAATTGATTAATGATTTTTCTTTAAATGTCTTTACTAAACTTCTCTATGAGTATGTGGACACTATGGATGCTAGAAATTGATATGTATGCATGCAACTATCTACCTCAGTATCAGAGGGAGTGACTTAGCATCACCTACCTCTCACTTATGGCATTTCTTGTAGTGTACTAACCATTTTCTTCTATCGCAAAGGGCAATTTTAATATTATTACTCAAATTATGATTTGATCTTTTAGGAAATACCTATTAAGAAAAATCTAAATATTGTACCAGATACACGAATGGCTGAAATAATGTGTGAATTTTTCCAACCTACACAAAGCATAGATGCAGTATATGCACATAGACATAATTTAACTTGCTGTTTACATAATGTAGAAAAGGATTTTATAAACTCAGTTGAGGACAGACGTAGGGAAATTAAGAAAAAGGTCCAAAAACCATCAAAATTCCCACCTTGGGGACACCGGTAGGGTGAAATTAAAAAGGGTGATGCACACTCTGCTATGGCTTTGGTTTGGCAACATAAAGGGAAGCTATGCATATTGAGACGCAAAACTGAATTTAACAATAAAGTTGTTGGCTCCAGTGAATGTGATCATACCTTCCAAACTGTGGAAAGTTGGGGTTTATAGCTCAGAGGATCTGAGCCTGTTTTCTCAGGGGTGTACTATATTTGTGGGAGAAATGTCTATTATAGGTTGCCAAAACATTGGTATGGATGCTGCTATATGGGAATTGTATTATATCATGTGGGTCAAGCTAGTGGAACTAACAAATTTAAACACACTGATTTAAGATGTGGAATAAGCGCTGCTGAAATAATTGGGGACTTTTTTGGTGCAATAATACCGTCAGTTGGAGTAATTCTAAACTCTCACAAAATTAGAAAACTCTCGACTGTAGTTGATCGCTTATCAACTGATACAGCAGGTTTCCTTGTCATAGATACTTAAATGGTTGCTATCAGATCTATGGTACTACAAAACAGAGTTTTATTAGACGTCCTACTCGCAAAAGAGGGCGGAGTCTGTCACATGCTGAAAGTCCAACAGTGCTGTACTTCTCTGACAAAAGTAAAGGTTTGCAGGAATAGTTCAGCAATATCACTAATCTGGGAAAAGATTTGACCGAATTGAAAGCTGATGGTGCATGGGAATCTATTGGAAAGGGATTCACCTCTGTGGGAAAATGGTTTGCAACGTTGGGAGGTAGTTTAGTGGGAAAAATATTAACACCTACACTAACTATTGCTATTGGCATACTAATAATAATGATGATTTACAGGTATTGCAAGCGTACACATTTTCAGAAAGATACTAGGGTAATAAAGAGAAAGAAAGCAGAAATTGAACTAGTAGATAGACAATGTGGATGCTATGATGAATTAAAGGCCTTAGAACAAACTAGGTTAAAACTAATGAAGCGATCCGCCTTATATCTGAGACATCAGATAAAGATAAAGATGATTGTGATGGCTTGATTCGCCATCAAAGAATGGAATTGATAGAGCATAGATGTTTTCTTTCATCTAATGTCTATGAATTCACCTTGGAAGATTGGATTTGTGACATTAATTTACGAACATGACAAATGTGTGTTAAGTTACCACATTCAAGAAAACACACAAATAAGGTTTGATTTAGAAACTGCATCGTAAAAGCATGCAGAATGTTAGACGTAGGTATGTAATGACATTTAACTACAGACAAACTAATGAGAAGTCTAATAAATATATTGATATATGTTTTCTTTATGCATAAATGAACGTTATAGACAAACGATAACATAGTAATCTTTTTATGCATCTAAATAAAGTCATTTTATGAGTTAAGAAAATGGTCATTAACATTAGAATGTGTAATGTGAGCACTGACATTGATGAGAAAACAGATGGTATAATAATTTGTGCTATGTAAAGGTTTATTTTAAATGTGCCTTTCAAAAACTGAATGATGTGTTAATCTATAACGTGTAGAAGATTTACAAATTATATGTGAAATGATAGTGAAGTGTTAAAAAAATTGTTATGGGTACTTTATACTTACATGATGTAGATGCAAATCATTAATCTGCCTAATTGAGAAATGAATGCACTGCATTCAATAATGTGAGATTCATATTTTAGCACAAATTCATCTTGCACAAGCTGTGTTTCATGAAGGCCTCAAACTTGCTTTTCTTTCCTAGCATCAATTTATGAACTGAATAGTCTAAAGCCTATGGGAACCTTTCGTAAAGTTTCTACTTGTGCTCTCACACTCAATAATTCCTTTCACGTTTGTAGCTTACTTGACTAGAATTGCAACAAAATTGTTACGTCCTAGAGGACATGCTTGGGAAAGGACTGACAAGGATGAGAACATGAACTCGCCTACTTACTAAATGTCACAATCAATCACAAAGCCGCTCCGTGTTTCACTGTGCAGGCGGCACCCTCCTGCACTTTAAATAGGGGAGAGAGATCCCTTTGCAGGCAGATGCAGTGAGTGACTGCACCCGCCTATAAGGGGATGTCTGGTGGTCCATAAGACCCTCTCAACACCTAACAGAGGGCTTCCATCAGGGGGCAAACTGACAGTGCGCCACAAAAAGGGGGCGCACTCTCAGTGCTCTCCTGACAGCTACTTTTCCTTTGCACCCGCGTCCATAATACGGCGCAGGCGCATATGTAAAATGATTCCCTCATTTTCATGGGGCTAAGCCCCCATCCCATACAAAAGAGGGAATGAACTCTTGAGATAGCTCTGGTTCTACATGTGCGCCAGCACTATCTGTATTACAGAAGGGGTCGCACAAGCGTCTGTGTCCCGTTCTGTAATACCAAAGTTCCCGGGGGCACACAAGGTGGGCGCAAATACCCATTGAATCCTATAGGTCACTACTGTAAAACGGGCTCTGGTGTCTTTTTCTGCAACCACAAACTCTCTGGCACTGTCTCATTTCTTTATAGGTACATCAGATATGGTATTTCAAGTTGCATTTAAGATTTGTTTGTGGCGTGGTATTTCAGTTGTTTTAAAACATCTAAGGTGACAAATATCATCAATTAGCATTGATACAAAGCAGTGTGTGTTTTGGAGGGAATCTCTGATTCTCCAATGTTGACATTAGCTTAGATTACCAGTTTATTGTACCAGTTATTGCCGGGTGGTGTGTTACATACTTATATTGGAGTTTCTTTGTGTTATGCTTATTATTGGTTTGAATTCTCCCTTCAATTAAGACTTGCACTGCTCACCAGTATGAACCCAAAGAGTCATGGACGCTTAGGTGAGACTCACTTTTTTGTTGCGATTAGTTATCTTGCATGATTGCTAGGGACTCTGAACTTTCCCTTTTCAAGAGAACTGGGTAGCCCTTGTAAGGAGCTGCTTCAGAGGACCTGACGACACTTATATTACAGTCGGGTTGCAGTTATTATAACTGTTTTGTGCACAGAAGTAACATTATGCTGCTTTTTTATAGACTTCGTGTATTTTTAAGTATATACTATTGGGAGATGGCAGCGCGTGTGATGCAAGATGCCTGCTGCACCTTAACTGTCATCACATACCTGCCAAACAACGATTAATTGCCGCCGAACGGGAATATAACTCAGCTTTACTTTTACAGCGACGTTATCTTCATGGCATGCAGTAGGGGAGAGGTTTTTTGGGGCTTTCTGATGCATGTGGAGCGAAGCGCACTTTTCTGCTGTTTTCCTCATTAAACCTCCTATCCGTCTGCCTTCCTGAGAAAAGTCTTGAGGAGGCGGGCGCTTCCCTCATAATCACCTCACTTCCTTCAGCTTGCTTTCCGCCCTCTTAAATGGACTTCTGGTTGTTTGCTCTTGCCTGGAAACTTCCATCCAGGAATTTAAAGGGGATTTTCTTTTTCTATCACAACCAGGTGCAGCAGTCTTCAATCAATGCACTATAACTGTACTTAATGTTCCTTATCTACATATTTTATCAGAAAAGCACTACTAATGGAGACACAAATATTGACAATATTCTACATCTTATTTGAACATCTTCTAAGCTTTAATACATATAATTGTTTGCTTTTCACAAGCTGCAAATGGAATCCAAACCAGTGTCAGCAAACCCAAATAAACGGAAGCAAGCTGCCTCACAGCTGCCCATAAAATCTAAGGTCTTAGACTTACAAGAAACCCCACTAAATAAGATTTTTGAAGAAATTCAGGCTATTCATATGAACACAGACATCATATGGTCAGACAATAAAAATATTCAATGAGACATTGCCTCCCTTTCTATGAAGGTGGCCGAAAATGAGATTAAAATCCACAATAATACCAAAGCAACTATGACTTCATTAGTGAACCAGGTTGCTCATCTTCAGACGTCCATACTTGACTTAGAAAACAGAAACAGACAATACAATCTATGCTTCTTTAGTGTCCCAGAAATATTGAGGGTCAAAGTTGTTGTTTCTTCCTGTAATCTGCATTACCAAAGCTCTTAAATGTAACATTTTCACAATGATTCGAAATTGACAAGGCTCATCATATTCCCTTTTTAAACAAGAGGAACCAGGAGCTTTTTAAACAGGTCCTGCATACAGACTCCTAAGTAATATATGAGAAAAAGGGGGGTATGCTGTTCCTAGATGTGAGGGAGGATTCAGGTCTTTCTAAAAAGTGCCCTCACACACCCCGAAGGATGTCATGCTTCATCATTGGGCCTGCTCCTCTTTGGGCCGGCGCTACAATGCCCGACGGGCACCCGCGAAGGGGCTCTTTGGCGGAGAACTTTTGTTGATGAGGCCGTATGGTGAGTGCGGGTGTGTGGGCTGGGTAGTGCGGTGAGTGTGAAGATTAAAATAGGTCTAGAGCAACCCTTTCTGATACTTTTATTCCTAGTGGGAACTAGCCTAACTAAAAGAAGTTAGCCCCGGTTGGATGTAATGATCCTACAGGGCTTGTATGGTGCATATGGTCGACATCTTTCATGCCAGTAGTAGCCCCTAACGGGTCTGGTGGCAATTCATCAGGACCGTATTTGAGGAATTAATTATTATACTCTAGCACTACCGCAATGCTGGTTCGAGGATTCGTGTGATGTGATGGTAACCAGCTTTGCAGTTGGGAAACCGGGTCCAATTTGGCCCAGTAATCTGAGACCTGAAAAAGAGGGGAGGGGAAAAGGAATTAAAAACAAGAACAACCATAGATCTAGTTAAGGAGATTCTTATACAAAGGTCATAATGATGTAATTGCATTCTAAGTGATTGAGAGTGTGTTTCGCCAAGGTGAGCAAGACAGCGAGTGTCTAGTTATCAAAGTGCCTATGACGTGTGAATAATTACTGACATTCACACAGTGCCTATGCTAATAACTAAACATTTGTCATTAGGAAGTTTATTTTGTTTGTCTTTTATTAAACCAGCGGGGGATCCCATATGATACGATCGCACGGGTGCTATGGGTAATTGGTGTCACCATAGTGCGGTGGTCCATACTCAAATTGGTAAACTTCCTAATGACGAATGTTTAGTCATTAGCATAGGCACTGTGTAACACCAAACCGTCCAGTCTCTGAACTGTGAAGGGCATTTAGAATCACATGCCACCTCAGTAGTGTGCAAGTGTCTCTTGAAATGTCAGTGCCAGTCTACTGCGCAAGGATGGCTTAGAAAGGAAAGATAGCCATAACTAGTTATTTAATCTGGTCACCTTGATTGATGTATGTGAAGGCTATGGGGTTGGGGGTGTATGTGCCCTTCATGAAGAAGGCGAGAAAGCCTCTTTGGACAGAGGCCCTTTCTTGTCAATAGTCAGGGGTTCCCCCACCAGCCAGTTTCCTCTGTCAGAGAGAGAACCAGCGCCCTGAAAATGTCAGCTGTGGGCTGATGGTGTGTCAGTGTGTATGTGCCCCTTCTGGGGTTAATCTCTTGCACTTGAACTGTTACCATGAACAAGGCCGGTCCTAGACAAGTCTTCTCCAGGTCTAACCTCACCAGCTCCTCCAGGATCTGACCGTAAGTGAGAGTCTGAGAGTATGAGACAAAGTGCAGGCAGTCACTTGTCCACTATGCTGAGCTCCCACCTCAGACTGCCAAATGACCTGGATGTGTGTAGCCTCAGAGCGGATGAAAAAGAGCAATATGTTAGTGTTAAACCTGACATCCTTAGCGTCATTGATGCGCAAACATTTTGCCTTTACTCCTCCTGTTTTTCTGAATTTGTTTTATGACTTTGTGAGCTTTACCACTAATAACCAGTGCTAAAGTTCTTGGGATCTCACCTTTAAACATGGTCAAATTTTCTTAAACCCAATTGGCACATTTCATTTATTTATGTGTTCCTAGTGAAGTGGTACTACAGGTACCCAAGGCCTGTATATTAAATGCTACTACTGGGCCTGCACCACTTATTGTATCACCCTACTGCGTAGCACTTTGAAACATGTCTTAGGCCTGCCATTGCAGACTGTGCGTACAGATTAAACTGCCATTTAAACCTGGTAAATTAAACCTGCTTCAGCCCTAAACCTTCCTTTTTAATACACATAAGTCATCCCTGTGGTAGGTCCTAAACAGCATATAGGGCAGGGTGCATTGTGTTTAAAAAGTTAGACATGTGCTTTTAAGTCTTACCTGTCCTGGTAGTGAAAAACTCTCAAATTCATTTTTCACTATTGCAAGGCCTATCTCTCCCATAGAATAACACAGGGTTACCTTACTGTGTTTTATAAGTGATTGGGAGCAGGTAGAAATCTCATGTTTGATGCCTCAGGAATTGTAATTTCAAACCCTCTTTAATGGTAAAGTAGAATTTTAAGTCACAATTCTGAAAATTCCACTTTTAGAAAGTTGCCATTTTCGTTAGCCTAACCAGTTGGTGTCTGAAGCCTGTTTCCTGGGTCACATGACTAGGTGTAGGTGGTAATTGGCCTTTGTGTATTTCTACCACACAGCCACACAATAGAGGGTCTGAGTTTTGGCAGGATGGGTCATCCTGAATTGAAGAGGGGGCAGAGCTATCACCTGTCACACTTGCATTTCGAAGGCTTTGCTTTAGCTCAAACACAAAGGAATATTCACACTAACCTATTGTGCCTACGGACAGACTAGGACCAGGGCAGGAAGGCAGGAAATTCCAGACACCTCTGTAGGAGAAAGACTCCAGAAGCTTCTTCCATTTCAAAGTGGATCCCAGTATAAAGAAGGGACCCGCAGACCCACTCTTCAGTGCACTCCTTGACTTGTGGATACTACAGAAGAAGCACTGGCATGCTACCCGAGGCCTACCCTGCTAACTGATAAGGAAGACTGTACCTCCTCCTTGTCACCCCAGGCTGAAGTAACTCCAAGGGTCAGCTGACATGACCTCCTGTTCTGAACTACGGGGACACAACAAGCTTCTGAGGCCACCCTGCCACTTCTCAGCTGACTTGCTGCAAAGCACCTGACTGGACCTGCCTGAACCCTGCTGGATTATGCTGGTGTGAGGTCCTGATCCCCAAGAGGTGCCTTCCAGGTCCTGGATCTTTGGTGTAGCATCAGTTGAGCACCTTCTTGAAGAAAAGGAGAAGTCCTTAATTGTTGGGCCCTTCGCGACCGCGAATGGACCCGTTTGCGTCAAGATCTTGCCACTAACACTGATTGCCAGTGCAAATCTCTGGTGAAACCGACTCTTCGAGCTACATTGACTGCCAGCGACTACCTGCAATGTGAGATCTGTACTTCAGGCTACAGCATTGACAACTCATGGTGACCACTAATGCGCAGCTCTAGCAAAGACTGTCCGTGACACCTGACCGGATCTTCACGCTACACCGACGACTGTCCGCATTTACCAGCCTGCTCTTTGAGCTACAGCAATGACCATCCATGAGGCTCTCGATGCTCCTAGTGGCCTCCTCCACTGTGAAGGGAACTCTTTGCACTGTTCTTTAGAAGGTATCTTTTTAAACCGGGCTAACCTGGTCCCTGTGTCCGGCCCATGCTGCATGACGGTCGGCCTGAACTTGTAACTGTCACCTGGTATTACATGACCAGATAACCAAGTGTGGCGCTTTGTACTTTTAGGTGCTTACCTTAAATCTCTGAAATTGAATATCTCAGGTTCTACTGATTGGATTTTTATTGGTTTGGTGTCAAATACATTATTAAATCTTACTCTATTTTTCTAAATTGATTTGGGATTTTTCTTGTGTTGTGCTTTTACTTTATTACTGTTAGAGTGCTACATAAATACTTCACACTTTGCCTATAAGTTAAGCTTGACTTCTTTTGTGCCAACCTAGCGAGGTGCCTCATGGTCAGGATAGGCCTAGCCGAAACACCGCCATTTACATGTTCACATTTCTTAAATTGGCTTCTCTTTTACACACAATGACTTTTGACATACATTTGCATGCGTGTCAATGCAGGATAACATTCTCTGAATCTGCATTGCTTACATTTCTACTTCATGGGTACATTATCACAACACATTGAACAATTAGTACGAGGGGTAAAGTTCACTGCGCAAATGCCAAATATGCTATTTGTCCAGTTGGCGACACCGCTATCCAACTAGAATAAACAGCTTCAGCCTAAACTGGGGTTGCAACATGGCCACATGGGTTCTATTGTTATAAATACACAACAACTTCCTTAATTAGGCAGAGGAGCACTCAACTAACACTGCAGGGTTACCACATGTCGGAATTCCAGCACAGCTGATTCCTGCATAACAAAATGAGGGATGCCCAGCTCTACACCAACACAGACAGCCTGATGACACCCACAGGAAACAGGAAGTTAGTCCACCCCGCAGGGATTTGGCAGATGACCCACCCTAGGCAAGACTAGGTTAGGGAGTGCTTGTTAGGAGTACACATATACACAGTATTTATATGCCTGCATATATACACTGTCTTAGCACAATGGTGGAAATGTTTATTCTTTTCACTGCTCTTGTAATGCTAATTACGCTAATCGGTTTCATTCTACTCATAATCCCAGCGCAAGTATTTTAGGATTGTATCATTTTTTATTGGTTTTAATGTAGAACATCTTCCGCTTACATCCTTTGGCTGGCTGGGAAAAATACATGAGGAAAGAAAGGGGAAGGGCAGGGAAGAAACAAGGAAAGGAGTATCGAAAATACAACATAAGAAAAGTAATACACCACTGCCATGCTTTCTCCAATGAAATCAGCTAAGATTGCCTTCTCCCACTTCTATGAGATCGTTATGTTCAAACCTGAATATTGGACGCAAGGCGTAATAAGCGCAGATATATTGGACAGGTAAGCTCACGAAAAGTAGAGGAGAGGTGTTTTATGCATGAAACCCAGGTCTTCTCAAATTTTGGCAGGGCATGGTTGATCACCGCCGACAACTTCTCCATGCCTACCAAGTCCCATAGTTTGTGTAGCCAGTCTAAGTGTGATGGCATTGTGTCTGATCCCCATTTGGATAGCACAACCTGTTTTGCTGTGCATAACGCCAAAGTAATGGCCCTTCCCTTGGTGGAGCGTAGTGGATATGTTTGGACATTGGGCAAACCCAGGAGGATGTAGCTAGGGAAACGGGGGATTTCTGTATCGAACATCTGATCTACATCTGCCAATACGTCCTCCCAGTACCTATGAAGTTTAGGACAGTGCCAGAGACAAGTGGGAGAGGGTACCGGAATGATTGCACTGCCGCCACCATCGTCCCTCCCTTTTTGCCATTGGGCCAGGGGTGCAGGAGTGTAGTACCAGCAATGAACTTTTCCTAAGCATTGTCTCCTTCCCAGAGGCGCTAATGACTGATGTACGGGCTCGATGAATGATGGCTGCCCATTCCTTGTCTGTGAACCGGCAGCCACACTCTGCCTCCCATCTTTTCCTAGCTGGTGTGCTCAAGGGATTCACCATCAGCGCACGTATTTTATGCAAATATTCTAAAGCCTTGCTGAGCATTTCTTGTGTACTTCTTTGGGTATGCACGAGAATCCAAAAAAAAGGTTCTAGATCTGTTACCACGATTCCTTGGAGGATCACTGTTGTCATGTTCTGAGGTTGCACACACATTTCTTACCCTGTAAGGTTAGGGGTTCAGATGGTGCATTGTGAGCTAGCAGGTCTATAGGCCAACATCTCCGGAGGGAGGGCGGGGAATCAGACTTGCACAATGCCAACGTTTATGTTGTCCAACAAACACACAGTTTTACCACACTTGGTACAAACCACATGACATGGCGCCACCAACGTTAAAGACTGGGCTCTTATATAATGGATAGCATGAGTCGTCATCTTTAGTATACCCAAAGACCCCTACTCACCTATTAACAAGAGACATCCTTGTTTGTTAGGGAAAGAATCCTCCTCAGCTGAGTAGATTAAACTTTATGTATTGGCTGTAGGTTGTTCAAGCTTGAGGTTTTTGAAAGGATCACCCCATAGGGTACCCTCTCTGATTCTACATGTCTAAATGTCTGACACCGACTAAACGGTTAACAGTATACCGGGTAACTGCAGAAACACAGTTACACAAATGTTGTTGCAAAGTGGTCTGCCCCTGATGGGTGGAGATGTTACCTTCATTATGGAGGCTCACGAAGCATTCAGGACAGAGGTATTCTATTCATGGGTTGCATTCCCAGCAGTCAATACAACTACAAGGCTTTTTCACATACGCACTGCATATACAGTACCTAACAACTACACAGTTCATGAAGCTGTAGAAATACCATTAACTTACTAAGAACCTCCAAATTGGTTTGAAGGCACCCTACTACATACACATACCAATGTTAGACTAGCACCCCTTAGCAATGAGGGAGCAACATGGCCAGTCTTAGCTGGATACACACCATATCCAGATTTAAATAGTCTAGTAGCTCCAGAACTGTGTACACTGTACACAGATCTGGCCAAAACATATAGATGTTTAACACAGTTTCTCTGGTGAACAACAGCAATAAATCCTGTGAGGGCTGCTTAGGCTAATCAAGCTGCGCAACTACAAATAGCTACACCAGGCATTAGTCCACAGACTATCAATGCCGTTATGGGTAAGATACCCACCAGATGGGAGGAAGTTCAGTTCTGGATCGCACAAAAACAAGCCAGCTTGAAGCAGTGTTTCCACATCCGGGACCTCAGGAAAAACACAGAATTTTTACAATTTGCTTGCCAATGGGGATGGCTTCCCCGGTGGAGGACTGCACCACATGGGGTATGGTCTTTGCTACAATATATGCCAGAATTCATGGTACACCCTCATTAGCTGTTTTGCCAGATGAGCTTAAAGAGATTCAATTAGTACAGGGCGTCCCCTGCCCTGGATTTGGGGATGAAACTGATGGACAATTTTGCGTCAGTGTCCGCCATTATGTTAAGTAACATTAAAGGGAAAGCAGCAGCGTTGGCTATACGCCAGCGCTTACGGGATTTGGCTCCGGGACAACAGTGGGTAGAGATAATTTGGGAGCCAGACCTAGTAGACCTCAAATTAAGAGTGATTCTGAGAAGGATAACTCTAGGCAAGCGCCCAACTTTTCTAAGAAGAAGAAGTGGGATAATAAGAAACACAAAGAAAAGACTAAGTCACGGGTGGATACCCTAAGCAGGAAGCCACTGAAAAATGCTATAATCTGCATAACCATGATAATATTAAAACACCTGACAGGTATCAGGATACTGATACATGTTCATCTCGTTCCTTTCAGTAGACATCCGAGAAATGTTCAGAGAGTGGAGGACGATCAGAGAGCAAATCAGAGGAGTACGTGAAACCAAAGAAGGACTCACAATGCTCGTCTGACTATGTAATAAAAAAGGAAGACAAACCCAAACAGTCAAAATCTCAATTCAAAAAGAAGAAGGTAGCAGGACTGAAAGTCAAGCATGCAGCGGATATTGAGGACACAGCTTCTGAGCGGAGAGTAGGCTCTGACCACACTGGACAATGTGGCAGAAGTCACAATAGTTCACCAGAACCTGATGGGTTGTCTGGTGGGACTACAAGGCTTTTTCACACACGCACTGCAGATACAGTACCTAACAACTACACAGTTTATGAAGCTGTAGAAATACCATTAACTTACTAAGAACCTCCAAATTGGTTTGAAGGCACCCTACTACATACACATACCAATGTTAGACTAGCACCCCTTAGCAATGAGGTAGCAACATGGCCAGTCTTAGCTGGATACACACCATATCCAGATTTAAATAGTCTAGTAGCTCCAGAACTGTGTACACTGTACACAGATTTGGCCGAAACATATAGATGTTTAACACAGTTTCTCTGGTGAACAACAGCAATAAATCCTGTGAGGGCTGCTTAGGCTGATCAAGCTGCGCAACTACAAATAGCTACACCAGGCATTAGTCCACAGACTATCAATGCCGTTATGGGTAAGATACCCACCAGATGGGAGGAAGTTCCGTTCTGGATCGCACAAAAACAAGCCAGCTTGAAGCAGTGTTTCCACATCCGGGACCTCAGGAAAAACACAGAATTTTTACAATTTGCTTGCCAATGGGGATGGCTTCCCCGGTGGAGGACTGCACCACATGGGGTATGGTCTTTGCTACAATATATGCCAGAATTCATGGCTGTTTTGCCAGATGAGCTTAAAGAGATTCAATTAGTACAGGGCGTCCCCTGCCCTGGATTTGGGGATGAAACTGATGGACAATTTTGCATCAGTGTCTGCCATTATGTTAAGTAACATTAAAGGGAAAGCAGCAGCGTTGGCTATACGCCAGCGCTTACGGGATTTGGCTCCGAGACAACAGTGGGTAGAGATAATTTGGGAGCCAGACCTAGTAGACCTCAAATTAAGAGTGATTCTGAGAAGGATAACTCTAGGCAAGCGCCCAACTTTTCTACAAAGAAGAAGTGGGATAATAAGAAACACAAAGAAAAGACTAAGTCACGGGTGGATACCCTAAGCAGGAAGCCACTGAAAAATGCTATAATCTGCATAACCATGATAATATTAAAACACCTGACAGGTATCAGGATACTGATACATGTTCATCTCTGTTCCTTTCAGTAGACATCCGAGAAATGTTCAGAGAGTGGAGGACGATCAGAGAGCAAATCAGAGGAGTACGTGAAACCAAAGAAGGACTCACAATGCTCGTCTGACCATGTAATAAAAAAGGAAGACAAACCCAAACAGTCAAAATCTCAATTCAAAAAGAAGAAGGTAGCAGGACTGAAAGTCAAGCATGCAGCGGATATTGAGGACACAGCTTCTGAGCGGAGAGTAGGCTCTGACCACACTGGACAATGTGGCAGAAGTCACAATAGTTCACCAGAACCTGATGGGTTGTCTGGTGGGGCTACAAGGCTTTTTCACACACGCACTGCAGATACAGTACCTAACAACTACACAGTTTATGAAGCTGTAGAAATACCATTAACTTACTAAGAACCTCCAAATTGGTTTGAAGGCACCCTACTACATACACATACCAATGTTAGACTAGCACCCCTTAGCAATGAGGGAGCAACATGGCAAGTCTTAGCTGGATACACACCATATCCAGATTTAAATAGTCTAGTAGCTCCAGAACTGTGTAAACTGTACACAGATCTGGCCAAAACATATAGATGTTTAACACAGTTTCTCTGGTGAACAACAGCAATAAATCCTGTGAGGGCTGCTTAGGCTGATCAAGCTGCGCAACTACAAATAGCTACACCAGGCATTAGTCCACAGACTATCAATGGCGTTATGGGTAAGATACCCACCAGATGGGAGGAAGTTCCGTTCTGGATCGCACAAAAACAAGCCAGCTTGAAGCAGTGTTTCCACATCCGGGACCTCAGGAAAAACACAGAATTTTTACAATTTGCTTGCCAATGGGGATGGCTTCCCCGGTGGAGGACTGCACCACATGGGGTATGGTCTTTGCTACAATATATGCCAGAATTCATGGTACACCCTCATTAGCTGTTTTGCCAGATGAGCTTAAAGAGATTCAATTAGTACAGGGATTTGGGGATGAAACTGATGGACAATTATGCGGCAGTGTCCGCCATTATGTTAAGTTACATTAAAGAGAAAGCAGCAGCGTTGGCTATATGCCAGCGCTTACGGGATTTGGCTCCGGGACAACAGTGGGTAGAGATAATTTGGGAGCCAGACCTAGTAGACCTCAAATTAAGAGTGATTCTGAGAAGGATAACTCTAGGCAAGCGCCTAACTTTTCTACGAAGAAGAAGTGGGATAATAAGAAACACAAAGAAAAGACTAAGTCACGGGTGGATACCCTAAGCAGGAAGCCACTGAAAAATGCTATAATCTGCATAACCATGATAATATTAAAACACCTGACAGGTATCAGGATACTGATACATGTTCATCTCGTTCCTTTCAGTAGACATCCGAGAAATGTTCATAGAGTGGAGGACGATCAGAGAGCAAATCAGAGGAGTATGTGAAACCAAAGAAGGACTCACAATGCTCGTCTGACTATGTAATAAAAAAGGAAGACAAACCCAAACAGTCAAAATCTCAATTCAAAAAGAAGAAGGTAGCAGGACTGAAAGTCAAGCATGCAGTGGATATTGAGACACAGCTTCTGAGCGGAGAGTAGGCTCTGACCACACTGGACAATGTGGCAGAAGTCACAATAGTTCACCAGAACCTGATGGGTTGTCTGGTGGGAGGAACATTGAATTAATATGTCCAAGTGGAAACACCGGATACTGGGGTAAGCGTCCTTCATCGTTTGTATGAAATACAACTCCAAGTGGTGGGGGAAGTAACTAGAAATATAAATGTTCTCTTTTGGGAGAACTTGTCATTCAGCTAGAGCATTCCTTTGGCCGAATAGGATTGGCCATCTGAATTAGTGATGGATTGCCCAAAAGGAGAAACAGTAATTTTGCCTGCTTTTTCCGACCTCGCCCCAGAATGAGTTAAACATTCATACACCAAGGAGTGCCCATTAGCACTAGCTCCTGCATTATACTGCAACCAAGTGGGGTGGGATAAAGGATCTGCTTATTGCGAAATACCATTGAGGTCGACCTCACAACCTCAAAGACAATACCACATCAAAAATTAGGCTAAAAACAAGTTAGAGAGATTCTCACATAGTTTGAATAATAAGGTGTAATAGAAAGTTGCACCTATCCTATGAATGATCCCTTGTTTCTAGTTATGAAACCGGACCATTCGTATCGTTTAGTTTTAGATTACAGACATTTAAACACAGCAACATGAACATTTGCAGTACAGAATGCACACAGCACAGCACTAACGAATAGTATAGTGAGCAAAAAATACAAATCAACATTAGACATCTCAAAAGGATTTTTCTGCCAAAATATAGCACCTGGAAGCAGGTATTTGACTGCATTTTTTGAGCTGGGTTCTCAACTGCAGTTCTGTCATTTGACCCAGGGGTATAAGAATAGCCCGTGCCGTTTTCAGCCCGAGTTACAGAACTTCTACAAGAATTTGATACCCAGGAATTGTCCTATGTCAATAACATTTATTTGATAAATTATGACCTATCTACACACTTGACAAGAGTAGATCGCATAGTTTTGGGATTTGCTCACTTTGGCTATAAATATAATTTAAAAAAATCAAAAATGGCCTACCTCAATGTCCGGTTTCTAGGATATGAGCTGTCAAGTGAAGGCAAAAGCCTTGCGACACACTTCTTAGAGAAGTGTGCAGTCTTGCAACTACTGAACTCACTGAAGAAACTTCAATCCATATACATTTTGGAAGAACATACATTCCAGATTACGCAGAATGGGTTAAACCACTCTACAACTTAATATGTCCAGACATTTCAAGTAAACATTGAACACCTAAATACACACAGATTTTACGTTCAGTAGAAGCTGACATGCTAGCTTCAAAACACTTGCACACACGTGTAAACACCACAAATGTGGTGATCCGGATCATTGCGGGGTCATCAGGGTATACTTATGTTACATTCAATGAAGGTGACACTTTACCTATAGCATATAAATAGCATTTATACACCAATGCCAAGATGCATTTGGCACCAATAGAAAAGATTCTGATGGCGGTACAGACTGCTGTGGTGAGGGAGAGAGTATTGGCTCAGGGGAAACGAATAATTGTCATGACCCAGTTCCATCCTTAGAGGCTGTCATCAAAGCTAGTGTTCCTAATGCAAAAGTATTACATCCAAGATGGATACAGTGGGCCAACTCTCTCACTGCAACAGATGTAGATTACAGATTTGACTCAACATTACAAACACAGGCATTCCTGCAATATGAACATGAATATCATCTGCCTAATGAAGTCATGCCTCTTGATCAGTATGAGTACATCATTTATACTGATGGTTTCGCCCAGCCTGTGGTAGGGACAGAGGACCAATATTTTGCAGTGTGCGCTGTCGTAAAGCAGTGTATGTGGGACAAAGAATTCTACGTTCATGCAGGTACTTGGTGATTGCATGGCACAGCTGGCGGAACTCAGGGCTCTAATTTTGGCACTGGAGAATACGAATTCCGAATTCCCTGCACTGATTGTCTATGATTCGTATTATGGTGTCCAGTCTTACAATGAGTATCTACACGATTGGAGCCAAAATAGATTCAGAGATTGAAAAAGGTACACCATCAAGCACAAAATGCTTTGGGGCAAGTGGCTAAGCCTTAAGTCATCAGCGTGTAGGAACACACGTTGCGTGGAATTCCATGGCTGACGAAGCCGTAAAAGCAACAGTACAAACTGCTGCTGCCACTGTGATTACCTGTTCAAGTACGAGAGTAGATAAAGACATCACGATAGCTGTCAAGACTGCAAGTGAAGACACACATCTGCCAAAAGGCTTTCCAGTGAAGTAATCCTAACACTTAAGTGCGCAAAAACATACCATTTGCTCGTATTCCTGGAGTGAAAAATAGAGTAATGCCAAATTCAGATCACAGGTCAGGTTTGATCCTAGCAGCACATGAGGGCTTAGCATCTGTACACACAGGGTTGGCGGCTACAATTTCAATATTGCAGCAACGCTATTGGTGGCCAGGTCTTTACAAGCAGGATAGGGACTTTGTCCTTAAATGCGACATCTGCCAGCAGATGAAGGGTTCCACCATAGCACTGCCACAACAGACACTTCTTTTCATTTCAGACAGGCCTCTGGCTCATATTTATCTAGACCACTATGGCCCCTTGCAATCAGATGGGGCTTACAAATACATCTTGGTTGCAGTGGATTCCTTCTCTCGATTCCTGTGGGTTTGGCCACCGCGGTCTGCTGACACCCGAACTGTTATCAAAGACTTGCAAGTCTTCATCGGGACATATGCAGTTGGCACATTCTATTTGTATTAGGCGTCAGTGTACGCCTCTAAGGCTTGCAAAGACACCATGGTAAAATAGGGTGTGACCGTGTGGTAGTCCTCCCCCTACCATCCTGAGGGAAATGCAGTAGTGGAAATGGAGAACCGAGATTTAAAGCAGTCTTTAACAGCAAGGGTATTAGGCTCAGGTCGCAGTTGGGTCCATCACCTATATGGGGTCTAAAGAGCATTTAACAATTTGCCTAGAAAATCCCTGAGCGGACGGGCTCCCTATGAGATCCTGTTTGGGGTTAAGATGTGGATACCTGACCTCGACAGTCTCAGCACAGTGGCGGCAGAAACACCATTTGATATAAATAAATGATTGGCTGTTTTTCAAGAACTGAACATTTTCCAAAACGCACAAAGCAACATCCAAATAAAACGAGCAACCACTGGAGAAGTGAAGGAAGCACCAGCAACCTCTGGCTGGATCCCCAAGATTGGTGAACTGGTCAGAGGGAAAATTGTGGAGTGCCTGTACCTGTCCTGGCTGTTGATGGTACCAGAACTGTACTTTTACCACCCCTTGCTGATTGCAAAAACAAGAGATTTGTGTCAATAGATCTCATCAAACTGCATCATGTGGCCGGTTCTACACAGTAGGCCATGTGGGATCCTGAGTAGTTACCTTTCTGCTCACACTACTATGCAGGAAGTCCCATTGGAAGTTTTGATCAGTGATGAAGCTTCTACTCCACCACTGAGGATAGCAAACAATGAAGTATCTTTTCTACCTGCTACATCTACAACAACTCTACAAACAGCTGGCAAAGAAACACAGATTTCTATTTGGGAACCTGACACGGATGGTGTTTACATCAACTCACCACAATTCGATTCTACTGCAAGTTCCACACAAAATACACAGCTGCAAAAAATAGTATGAACAATCTCCGGCTACTTTGTCAACTTTGATGACTTCTCATCTGACTCATCGGAACCCCCACCACCTCCAATACCACCTCTTTGAGGTAGATTGTGTGTTCTGCTGTTCTGGTTCCTGGTGAAATTGTTTGGGATGGGGTATTGTATGATATATTCGATTCTACTGATCTTTTGCAAATTCCATACATGTTTTGCATCTTTTTACATGATTTTATCACCTCTAGTACTGTCTCCGATGATTGGGACATTGATACAGTGCTTGAAATGCTGAAAGATCTAGAGTATTCCACTGTTTTTAATTCCGAAGAAATGCATAATGCAAGTACTCCATGTGCAATATTTAATTACATGCAATGGAAACACTGCCCTACACCACAACAGGGTAGCTCACAAACTTTTGCACAGAAGTTTGTATATTTCTCTGGTCACGATACAAATGACCCAGTGTCTTATTACTATAAGCTTACACCATCACCAGCAAAGAAAAATATGCTTACTAACACACAGATTATATATTCTGAAGCTTTTCTTTTCTAATAATGTTCTTGTAATGTTAACTACACTAATCTGCTTCATTCTACTCATAATCACAGCACACACATTTTATGCAAGAATCACAATCCTACAGTAAATATTGTAAAGCCTTGCTGAGCATTTCTTGTGTACTTCTTTGGGTATGAATCCAAAAGAAAAGGTTCTAGATCTGTTACCATTATTCCTTGGGGGATCAGGGTTTTCATGTTCTGAGATTGCACACACATTTGTTATCCTGTAAGGTTAGGGGTTTTGATGGTGCACTGTAATCTAGCAGGACTATAGGTCAACATCTCCTGAAGGGGTGTGGGGAATCAGACTCATACCATCCCAACATTTATGCTGTCTGACAAACACACAGTTTTACCAGACTTGGTACAAGCCATACGACAGAGCACAGGTTAATTTAATTACTTTTTTAGGTTCATCCTGACAAGGATTGTGGCTGATGCTTGAGAAGGGCTCAAACCCCCTCAACAACCAACCAAATTTCTCACATTGGTGCTCAATAGTGGGATTCAGTACTTGTGTTTGTGCAGTACTTTACAGTAATTTGTGTCACACAAAATTACCACAATAAATAATTTGATACTAATTCAATTTTTTTAAATTCTCCTTGATTGGCCTCTTTTGCTTTTTCCAAATTCACTTGTATTCCACTTGACTTTGTGCATCTGTGACCCTACCTGCAAAAATGGAGCTTGAGCCCAGTAATTTGGAGAGCTCATAAAACTCTGGGAAGTCAGTACTCAGGGCACATAAGGGAATAAATTGAAGGAGTCGATGTTTCAAAGTCCCTGATACATATGCATATCATCCTCTGGGGTCTGCATTGATGTAATCAATCAATCAATCAATCAATCAATCAATCAAGGAGGATTGGTAAAACAAGGGTAATCACCCTTGAGGGTATCCATGTGCTAGGTTCTTGCTGGGCTCAGTCGAAAAGCCAGGTCCTGATTTCCTTCAGGAATTCCGGGACTGAGGGTGATGTTTGGAGGTGGAGGGGTAGTTAGTTCCAGGACTTGGCTGCAAAGTAGGAGAAGGAGCATGCTCCACTGTAGCTTTGGTGGATGTAGGGAGTGTGGGTGAGGGAAGTGGAACGCAGGTGACAAGAGGGTTGGTGGAAGTTCAGGCGGTGGCGGATGTATGTTGGTCCTTGGTTGTGAAGGGCCTTGTAGGCGTGTATCAGCATCTTGAATTGGCATCTTTTCTGGATGGGGAGCCAGTGGAGGTTCCTGAGGTGAGGGGGTGATGTAGGTCCATTTGGGGAGGTTGAGGATGAGTCTGGCAACTGAGTTCTGAATTGTCTGGAGTCTCTTCAGGAGCTAGGTGGTGATTCCTGTGTGGAGCGCGTTGCCGTAGTCCAGCTGGCTGATACTAGGGCTTGAGTGACAGTTTTCCTGGTGTTGACGGGGAGCCATCTGAAGATGGTTTGGAGTATGAGGAGGAAATTGGGTTGTTCTGCAAGTTCATGGTGAGTTTGCTGTCCAGGATGATGCAGAGGCTGTCGGCGTGGTATGTTGGTGTGAGTTCGAGTTTGTATGGCCACCAGTTGTCGTTCCACAGGGAGGTGTTTCCAAAAATTAACACTTCCATCTTGTCTATGTTGAGTTTGAGGCAGTTGTCTTCATACAGTCGGAGAAACTCGTCATGCAGTTGTTGAAGTTTGTCCTAGTGGTAAAGGGTTCTTCTGAGAGCGAGAGGATGAGCTGGGTGTCGTCTGCATCTGATGTTGATGCCGTGGGTTCTGATGATGTTGGCCAGGGGCGTTATGTAAGTGTTGAACAGGGTGGGGCTCAGGGATGAACCTTGAGGGTCGCAGCAGAGGTGTCAGGTGGTCACATTAGGCATGGGCAGGAAAACAACCATTTTACATGCTCATGTTTAAAGTTGAAATCTTCTTCTTGAACATTGACATTTGACACACATTTGCTTGCGTGCTTGTATGGATAATGTTCAATGAAATAACTTTGCTTACATTTACACATCTTCGTAGACATATTATCAGAGCCTTGAACATTCTGTACAAAAGCTAAAGTTCACTGCGCAAAATGTTGTTGTTTATTATTGTTCGCTCGGAGACAACTTTATCAGGATAGAATCAATAATGACAGACTGACTGGGACTTCGGCATTGCAACATGGGTGCAGTTTATTATATAAACAACATCACTCCTTTGCCTAGTTAGAGGAGCATTTCACTGACACTGGCGAGGTCGCCCCAATGCCGGATTTTCAACCCAGCTGAATCCTGTTTACTTCCTGAGAAGTATGGTGCCCAGCTCTACACTAAGACAGACTCCCAGATGAAACGTACCCACAGGTAACTGGGGAGTTAGATCACCCTCCAGAGATTCTGGCAGATTCACCCACCATAGGCACACTAGGATAGGGAGCGCTAAGTATGAGCACAAATGTAACCATACTTATAAGCAAGCATATAGTCTATGTATCACCCCAATGACTTATTTGTTCATTTTCTTTACCATTCTCGTGATGCTGATTACTCTGTTCTGTTTTTTTTATTGATTATTGCAGCACACACATTTTACACAAGAATCTTATTGCTCCAATAAATATTGAAATGCCAATTGAAGTATTTCTTGTGTCTTCCTCTGGGCATGCATGAAATATCAAATGAAAGGGTTCTAGATCTGTTTTCACAATTGCCTTTGGGAGTCAGGGTTGTCATGTTCTGAGGTTGCACATACCACCTGTTACCTTGCTAGGTTAGGCGTACAGATTGAGCACTGTGATCTAGCCAGGACTAGGGCCAACATATCCTGGTGGTGTGTGTAGAATCAGTCTTGCACAGTTTTGACATTTATGTTGTCAAAAAAACACATAGTTGTACTGAGAAGGTATGAACCATATGACATGGTGGCACCAACGTTCTAGCTTGGGTACCTATTTAATGGGTCTCCTGAGTAGTTTGTTTTGTGTGCCCAAAGACCCCTACTCACCTACCAACTGGAGATGTCTGTGGTGTTAGGAAATAACCCTCCTCAGCTAAGTAGGGAACACCTTTTTTCTGGCTGTAGGTTGTTCAAGATTGAACCTTTAAAAGGATCACCCCACAGAGGTACCCTCTCTGAATTCCACATATTTAAATGGGTAATGCAGCACCAGTTAACATACCAGTAAACTGCAGACATGTAGTTACACAGATGCAGCAACAACATGGGCTTGCCCTTACGAGGGGAGATGTTACCTTCGTGGTAGAGGCCCACAAAGCGTACAGGGCAGATGTATTCTATTCATGGGTCACATTTCCAGCAGTAAATGCGCAATCAAGACACTTTCACAGTTGCACTGTAGCTCCAGTTCCTAACAACTTCACAGCTTATGCAGCATTAGAAAGACCATTAACATTTCAAAAACACCAAAACTTGTTTGAAGGCGCCCTCCCACATACAAGAAACAATGTTAGACTGGGTCCCCTCAATAATGAGGAGCAACATGGGCAGTCTTTGCCGGTTATGCACCTTATCCTGATATAGGAAATCTTACTGCACAAGAGCTACATACACTGTGCACAAGTCTGGTCAGACTATACAGTTGCTTGGCAGAATACGTGATGCAAACAATGACTATAAACCCTGCAAAGGTTGCTCAAGCTGTACAATCACAATTGGCTACACCTTGATTACGTCCAGTGAGTATTAATGCAATAATGATTAAAGTTGTTCCCATAAGAAGGGAAGAGATTCCTTTCTGTTTGGCCCAAAAAATGAATCAGCTTGAAGCTGTGTTTCCCCATACGGGACCCCAAGAAAAACATAGAATTCTCACAATCCGCCTGCCAATTGGGATTGCTCCCCAGTGGAAGACTGCGCCACTAGGGGCAAAGTCTTTGCTTCAGTATATACCAGAACACACGGTACACCCTCATTAGCTGTTTTGCCTGAGGTGCTTAAACAGATTGAAAATGAGGATAGGGCAGCCCCTGCCCTGGATTTGGGGATGAAATTAACGGTGAATTTTGCTGCAGTATCCTCAATCATAGTAAGTAATATAAAAGGGGAGGCAGCAGCATTGGCTTTACGCCAGCAGCTCACACAGGTTACTCCGGGAGATCAGAAGCGTGAACTACCTAAAATCTTTGAAGAAACCCATGCATCAATACATAGAGATAATTTGGGAGCAGACCTAATAAATCACAAATTAAGGGTAATTCTGAAAAGTCTAACTCGATGTAGGCATCAGAGTCTTCAAAAAAGAGTTGGGATAATAAAAAAATAAAGAAAAGACTACAACACATTGTGGATCGACTCAACAGGAGTCCACTGAAAAACCCTATAATTTACATAATCTTGATTTCATTAAACTGCCTGATAGGTATCAAGATACTGATACACGTCCTTCTTGTTCTTTTCAGAAAAGCTCGGAGAGAGGAGGATGATCAGAGTGCAGATCAGAGAGGAGGATGATCAGAGTGCAGATCAGAGGAGTACGTGAAACCAAAGAAGGACTCACATTGCTCTTCTGACTATTTAATAAAAGATGAAGACAAACCTCAGCAGTCAAAGCCTCAATTTAAAAAGAAGAAGGTGGCAGGGATTAAATCCAAGCATGCACAGATCTTGAGGGCACACTTCTGAATGTGGAGTGGGCTGGACAGCACGGCAGAAATCATGCTACTTTGCTGGAATCTTAAGGAGAGTCTGCCTGCAGTAGCAGCAAGTGGCTATGTCCAGGTGGAAACACTGGACCAGAAACTGAGTGTCAGACTTCCTCGTCCTGATTCCTCGGGATTGTGCTGATGCTATAAAGGGGTCCACCTTTCGACGGCCCCAAGTCTGGAATGTACACACACAGACTGTTGGGATAGTCAAGCAAGGGAAGGAAAGGGTAGGAACAGCAGGGAGGGAGATCTAAGAAGGAATAGAGAAACACAAGATCAGTGGATAGTGATATCACCTTTACTAGGTTCAAGAATCTAGCGTATTCCCTACACTGCTGAACTTCATACACCCTACCTGTAAAGGAAAAGTTAAACGATGTCTGCCAGAAGAGAGTAGGGGGGATGCAGGGTTTCCATATACTCTAGGAAGGATCAGAAAGAGAGAACAGACATGTAATAATTCTCTTTCTTAGAGGAACACCATGAACTACTAGTGATAGTCCCCTTTACACATACCTCTAGATACATATAGAATTGCGGTAGCTGCAGGGATTTAACAGTCTGGACCCCCTATCTAGTACCTCTCTCCTGGGAAAAAACAAGACAAAGAACAATAAGGTGATAAGATATGATAAGTATTCTAGTCCTTCCCCGCACGAAACCGATCACTGCCGGTCTCTGCCAACAGGGAAAGAACAAGGAACTTGGGACTCAGTTAGAATATCACTGAGTTTCTGCGATCTTTTCCCCGCACGAGACCATGTACAGCCGGTCTCATCCAACGGGGAAAACACAGGAAATGCGGAACTCAGTTAGAATATCACTGAGTTTCTGCGATCTTTTCCCCGCACGAGACCATGTACAGCCGGTCTCATCCAACGGGGAAAACACAGGAATCTTTCCCCCGCACGAGACCAATCAGCTGGTCTCATCCAACGGGGAAAACTAAAGGAATGCTTCGGTACAAGTCAGGGCTTAAAAGCCCCTTTGATGGCAATCCGAGGGATGCGTATGAAGTTAGTTGGGCGCACTACCCTCTTACCGCCTGAACTGAAGAAGCCGTCAGAGACCAAAGAAACTGGAATAATCGGCCGCGAGGATTGTTCCCGGCGGCTCTTGTACTCGATTTCCTGGTGTGACATCAGAGCACGTACAACGTGTCTCGCGGGGCATAACGGGAACTGTAGTTTTTAGGCTTGGGTCTGCTCGCTTCCTGGTTTCGCGTGTTGACACAGTCAGCGCGTAACCGGTCAAACCCTGACAGTACATCCCCTCCCCGTGGACGCTGACTGACAGATGGTTTCTCGGGATGCAAACGATGGAACCGGGCCGTAAGACGAGGTGCGTGCACATCCCCAGCCGGTTCCCATGAGGCCTCTTCAACACCATAGCCCTTCCAGGAAACCAAATACCACAGTTTTCCTCGCACTATCTTGGCATCTTTGATTCCCTGGACCTCATACTCTCGCTCCTGTTGTACCCACACTGGCATAGGTTGTCGTTTCACTGGACAGCGAGAGGGTTTTAAGAGTGAAACGTGGAAGACGGGGTGGATTCTGAGATGGGCTGGGAGACGCAATTTAACGGCAACCGGATTAATAAGCCTGACTACTCGATACGGTCCTATAAATTTAGGGTTGAACACACTGGGTTTCTTAAAGTGTATGTGTTTCGTGGACAGCCATACCAAATCCCCTTTCTTGTACAAAGGACCAGGGCAACGGTGTTTGTCTGCTTGGGCTTTGTATTTTCTTTTGGCCTGGAGCAGATTGTTACGCGTAGCAAGCAAGGTTTGGCGTATACGCAACAATCGCTCTTTGAGGTCAGGTAGTCTGGCGTTGGTACTGGGTAGGAGCAAAGGAGTGAATCGGGGGTGAAACCCATAGGAACTGTAGAAAGGCGTGTATTGAGTGGAGGAGTGTTTGGCACTATTGTATGCTATCTCAGCCACCCATAACCAATCCACCCATGCTTCGGTGTTATTATTAACGTGACACCTAAGGAATTGTTTAAGGGTCTGATTCAGTCTTTCTGTCTGGCCATCGGTCTGCGGGTGGAAACTTGTGGAAAGAGACGAGGTGATCCGTAGTTCTGCACACCATGTTTTCCAGAAGCGAGCAGTGAACTGGGCACCTCTGTCTGATATTATTGTCTTGGGAAGAACATGAAGACGCACTACATTCGTCAAAAGAATGTGTGCCAGTTGACTCGCTGTAGGGGCTTGAGAGCAGGCGATAAAATGATCCATTTTGGTTAGATAGTCAATAACTACTACTATCGCCGTCTTTCCCTGATCCCTGGGTAACCCCACGATAAAATCCACAGAAAACCTCTCCCATGGGATCTCGGGTGTGGGCATCGGTTGTAGAAGTCCTTGAGCATGTCTGTGATCCGTCTTCATCTGGGCACATGTGGAACATTCTCTAACCCATTGTAGCACATCTACACGAACCGTGGGCCACCAGAATTGGCGTAGTACCTTCTCCAGAGTTTTCTCGCCCCCATGTGACCAGCACAAGGAATCTCATGACACCAAGAAAAGGCCAATTTGCGCAGGGATCTAGTAGGAACAAGCACCTGAGAACCCTTCATGGGGAGACCTTGACGCATCTGCCAGTCTCTATGATATGTAAGCCATGTTTTCCAGGTAAAGGATCGCACCCCTGTTCTGATGCTCTGCAGAAAATCCTTCGTTTCAGTGGCACATATTACTCTGCTCGGTTCTATGATTGTTTGTTCAGGAGCAACGGTTTGATGTGTTGGGTTTTCTTGTCGTGTGAGAGCATCGGCTTTTTTGTTGTTAACTCCAGGCCTAAAGGTTACAATGAAATGGTATTCTTCGAAGAATTGCATCCAACGAAGTTGCCGTGGTGTGAGATGCCGTGCGGCTCGCATGAATTGCAGATTACGATGGTCTGAGTACACCGTCACCTGGTGGACCGCTCCCATTAACCAGTGTCTCCACTCCATCAGCGCATCCCTGATAGCCAAGAGCTCTTTTTCGCCTATTGTGTAGTTTAGTTCCGCTGTGTTCAGTTTCCGAGACATAAACGCAATGGGGTGGAGATAACCGGTGGTTTCATTCCGTTGAGACAGAACTGCTCCCAGTGCCACGTCCGATGCGTCGGCCTCCACTATGAAGGGCAGATGAGGGTTTGCATGAGCCAAAACAGGTGCAGTTGTAAACCCTTTTTTGAGAAGATCGAATGCTTCTTGGGTTTCCTTGGTCCATACAAAGGGCGTTTTCTTTCTGGTCAGGCGAGTCAGGGGTGCTACTAAGTCAGAGAAATGTTGAATGAATCTCCGATAGAAATTCGCAAACCCTAACAGACTTTGGATGTCTTTAACGTTTTGTGGACGTGGCCACTCTACCACCGCCTTAACCTTCCTTTCTGCCATCACCTGGCCTGAAGGGGTAAGCATGACTCCCAAGAACTCAACCGTGGTCACATGGAATTCGCATTTTGAGATCTTGCAGTAGAGTTGGTGTTTGCGTAAGGCTTGGAGGACTTTACCTACATGGACGACATGGTTTTCTTCGTTGTCCGAATATATCAGTATGTCGTCGATATAAACCACAACGAAGTGGTCAAGGTATTCCCTGAGCACCTCATTGAGAAAGAATTGAAACGCGGCAGGGGTGTTGCATAACCCAAAAGGCATAACCAGATATTCGAAGAGCCCATACCGCGTCTTGAAGGCCGTTTTCCACTCATCGCCTCGGCGCATTCGTACCAAATGATATGCTCCTCGCAAATCAAGTTTAGTATAAATACCAGCCACTCTTACCTGTTCCAAAAGAACAGGGATTAACGGTAGCGGATACTGGTTTTTTATAGTGATGGCGTTTAATGTCCTAAAGTCGATGCAACACCGCAGGTCTCCATTAGCTTTTGGTATAAAAAAAAGGGGGATGCTGCAGGAGACCGTGAGGGCCGGATGAATCCCATCGCTAGGTGTTTATCCAGATAAGAACGGAGATATTCGGTTTCTGGGACAGTAAGGGCGTATATTCTGCCACACGGAATAACCGCTCCCGGAGTCAGGTCAATCCGACAGTCGTATTCCCGGTGCGGAGGGAGCACCTCCGCCTGTGAATCACTGAAGACGTCTGCATATGCTCCATAACATAGGGGTAGTGTTACCTCCTTTTCCGCTGCCGTCGCTATGTAGTGCTGGGAGGCCAATGTTTGAGAAGGCCTGATACGTGGCTGAAGATAGTGTTCCTGACAGTAAGGAGATGTTAGTTGTAGGGTTTTTGTCACCCAGTTTATGAGGGGTTCGTGTTGTTGTAACCACGGGAGTCCTAATATAACCCCATACTGCGGGGCTCGAATGATGTTGAAGGACAACCATTCATGATGATAGCCAGCAAAAATGAGTTCGTATTCGGGAGTGTGGTGACTTATGGGTCCTGACTCCAGTTCTTTTCCATCGACAGCATACACCGCTTCAGGACGGGGTTTGCACAGAAGTTGGATACCCAATCTTGCTGCTTCGTCCCGGTCCATAAAGCATCCAGTGGCTCCTGAATCCACCATGGCTCGTACAGATTTCTGTTCTTGATCTATCGCCACTTCCAACGTAATGAAAAAATGATTGGAATCGGTCTGTGCACAGGGAGTGATTGAAGGGATAGCACAGTTGCTTGGGGGTTTCCCTTCTGCTGCCCTCAAGCGTTGGAGTTTTCCACCCCCTTTTCTGCCATAATAGTGGCCAGTTGTCCTGTTCTGGGCCGACCATACTTGGGTTTCACTGGACAGTCACGGAGGAAATGTCCCTTCCTCCCGCAATACAGACACAGTCCCTGTTTGCGTCGATGGTCTCTCTCACTAAGCGTTAGTGAGGCTCTCACCGCCCCTATCTCCATTGGTTCAGGTTTTGCGAAAGGTTTTTCCATGGAGGGTGATCTTTCATGCAGTGGGGTATACCTCTCCTTCCTCCTATGATCCCCTTTCCGTTCTTTGAGTCTATGGTCAAGGCGCAGCGTGAGCTCAATGAGCGCAGCACATGTGCGGGGTTGGGGGTCTATTTGAGCAAGGACATCTTTTAATTCCTCTGTGAGCCCTTGATAAAAGATGGCAGACTGCTTGACCTCGGGCCAGTCAGTTTCTGCAACTAACCTTCGAAAATTATTGAGGTATGTAACCAGATCTGAGGAACCCTGCCGGAGCTCTAGTAGATCCCTATCTGCGGAGAAGGTGTCGGCACGTCGATCGAATGTTTTTTCGAATTCTATTTTGAATTCGTCCCAGTCATAGAGAAGGGGATCGTCCCGTCTTACTATCGGGACTGCCCACTGTGCTGCCTCACCACCCAAATAAGAAATTAAAAACGCCACCCGGGCTTGGTTAGTGGCGAACATTTTGGGTTTACAAGTGAAGTGGAGCAATACTTGAGTCATAAAGACCTGCACCTTCTTAATTTCCCCATAAAACCTTTCAGGGGGAGCTAAGGGAATTTGTGAGGGCATTTCTACTATTACTGAGGTAGGTTGTGGAGTTCCTACTACATCAAACGGGTTTCTCTGTATTCTGTCTACCCGGGCTTGCAGGTGTGCTGTTTCCTGCCGCGAGGCTGCTAGCTCCGTCTGTACCAACGCCAGAGCTGCCATAACATCATCCAAAGTGGCCATCCCTAATCTCAGCACAACCGGGAGGAAAGAATTCGTGGGCCGATTATTCTGTCAGACTTCCTCGTCCTGATTCCTCGGGATTGTGCTGATGCTATAAAGGGGTCCACCTCTCGACGGCCCCAAGTCTGGAATGTACACACACAGACTGTTGGGATAGTCAAGCGAGGGAAGGAAAGGGTAGGAACAGCAGGGAGGGAGATCTAAGAAGGAATAGAGAAACACAAGATCAGTGGATAGTGATATCACCTTTACTAGGTTCAAGAATCTAGCGTATTCCCTACACTGCTGAACTTCATACACCCTACCTGTAAAGGAAAAGTTAAACGATGTCTGCCAGAAGAGAGTAGGGGGGATGCAGGGTTTCCATATACTCTAGGAAGGATCAGAAAGAGAGAACAGACATGTAATAAATCTCTTTCTTAGAGGAACACCATGAACTACTAGTGATAGTCCCCTTTACACATACCTCTAGATACATATAGAATTGCGGTAGCTGCAGGGACTTAACAGTCTGGACCCCCTATCTAGTACCTCTCTCCTGGGAAAAAACAAGACAAAGAACAATAAGGTGATAAGATATGATAAGTATTCTAGTCCTTCCCCGCACGAAACCGATCACTGCCGGTCTCTGCCAACAGGGAAAGAACAAGGAACTTGGGACTCAGTTATGTAAGATCACTGAGTTTCTGTAATCTTTTCCCCGCACGAGACCATGCACAGCCGGTCTCATCCAACGGGGAAAACACAGGAAATGCGGAACTCAGTTAGAATATCACTGAGTTTCTGCGATCTTTTCCCCGCACGAGACCATGTACAGCCGGTCTCATCCAACGGGGAAAACACAGGAATCTTTCCCCCGCACGAGACCAATCAGCTGGTCTCATCCAACGGGGAAAACTCAAGGAATGCTTCGGTACAAGTCAGGGCTTATAAGCCCCTTTGATGGCAATCCGAGGGATGCGTATGAAGTTAGTTGGGCGCACTGCCCTCTTACCGCCTGAACTGAAGAAGCCGTCAGAGACCAAAGAAACTGGAATAATCGGCCGCGAGGATTGTTCCCGGCGGCTCTTGTACTCGATTTCCTGGTGTGACATCAGAGCACGTACAACGTGTCTCGCGGGGCATAACGGGAACTGTAGTTTTTTAGGCTTGGGTCTGCTCGCTTCCTGGTTTTGCGTGTTGACACAGTCAGCGCGTAACCGGTCAAACCCTGACAGTACATCCCCTCCCCCGTGGACGCTGACTGACAGATGGTTTCTCGGGATGCAAACGATGGAACCGGGCCGTAAGAGGAGGTGCGTGCACATCCCCCGCCGGTTCCCATGAGGCCTCTTCAACACCAAGCCCTTCCAGGAAACCAAATACCACAGTTTTCCTCGCACTATCTTGGCATCTTTGATTCCCTGGACCTCATACTCTCGCTCCTGTTGTACCCACACTGGCATAGGTTGTCGTTTCACTGGACAGCGAGAGGGTTTTAAGAGTGAAACGTGGAAGACGGGGTGGATTCTGAGATGGGCTGGGAGACGCAATTTAACGGCAACCGGATTAATAAGCCTGACTACTCGATACGGTCCTATAAATTTAGGGTTGAACACACTGGGTTTCTTAAAGTGTATGTGTTTCGTGGACAGCCATACCAAATCCCCTTTCTTGTACAAAGGACCAGGGCAACGGTGTTTGTCTGCTTGGGCTTTGTATTTTCTTTTGGCCTGGAGCAGATTGTTACGCGTAGCAAGCAAGGTTTGGCGTATACGCAACAATCGCTCTTTGAGGTCAGGTAGTCTGGCGTTGGTACTGGGTAGGAGCAAAGGAGTGAATCGGGGGTGAAACCCATAGGAACTGTAGAAAGGCGTGTATTGAGTGGAGGAGTGTTTGGCACTATTGTATGCTATCTCAGCCACCCATAACCAATCCACCCATGCTTCGGTGTTATTATTAACGTGACACCTAAGGAATTGTTTAAGGGTCTGATTCAGTCTTTCTGTCTGGCCATCGGTCTGCGGGTGGAAACTTGTGGAAAGAGACGAGGTGATCCGTAGTTCTGCACACCATGTTTTCCAGAAGCGAGCAGTGAACTGGGCACCTCTGTCTGATATTATTGTCTTGGGAAGAACATGAAGACGCACTACATTCATCAAAAGAATGTGTGCCAGTTGACTCGCTGTAGGGGCTTGAGAGCAGGCGATAAAATGATCCATTTTGGTTAGATAGTCAATAACTACTACTATCGCCGTCTTTCCCTGATCCCTGGGTAACCCCACGATAAAATCCACAGAAAACCTCTCCCATGGGATCTCGGGTGTGGGCATCGGTTGTAGAAGTCCTTGAGCATGTCTGTGATCCGTCTTCATCTGGGCACATGTGGAACATTCTCTAACCCATTGTAGCACATCTACACGAACCGTGGGCCACCAGAATTGGCGTAGTACCTTCTCCAGAGTTTTCTCGCCCCCCATGTGACCAGCACAAGGAATCTCATGACACCAAGAAAAGGCCAATTTGCGCAGGGATCTAGTAGGAACAAGCACCTGAGAACCCTTCATGGGGAGACCTTGACGCATCTGCCAGTCTCTATGATATGTAAGCCATGTTTTCCAGGTAAAGGATCGCACCCCTGTTCTGATGCTCTGCAGAAAATCCTTCGTTTCAGTGGCACATATTACTCTGCTCGGTTCTATGATTGTTTGTTCAGGAGCAACGGTTTGATGTGTTGGGTTTTCTTGTCGTGTGAGAGCATCGGCTTTTTTGTTGTTAACTCCAGGCCTAAAGGTTACAATGAAATGGTATTCTTCGAAGAATTGCATCCAACGAAGTTGCCGTGGTGTGAGATGCCGTGCGGCTCGCATGAATTGCAGATAACGATGGTCTGAGTACACCGTCACCTGGTGGACCGCTCCCATTAACCAGTGTCTCCACTCCATCAGCGCATCCCTGATAGCCAAGAGCTCTTTTTCGCCTATTGTGTAGTTTAGTTCCGCTGTGTTCAGTTTCCGAGACATAAACGCAATGGGGTGGAGATAACCGGTGGTTTCATTCCGTTGAGACAGAACTGCTCCCAGTGCCACGTCCGATGCGTCGGCCTCCACTATGAAGGGCAGATGAGGGTTTGCATGAGCCAAAACAGGTGCAGTTGTAAACCCTTTTTTGAGAAGATCGAATGCTTCTTGGGTTTCCTTGGTCCATACAAAGGGCGTTTTCTTTCTGGTCAGGCGAGTCAGGGGTGCTACTAAGTCAGAGAAATGTTGAATGAATCTCCGATAGAAATTCGCAAACCCTAACAGACTTTGGATGTCTTTAACGTTTTGTGGACGTGGCCACTCTACCACCGCCTTAACCTTCCTTTCTGCCATCACCTGGCCTGAAGGGGTAAGCATGACTCCCAAGAACTCAACCGTGGTCACATGGAATTCGCATTTTGAGATCTTGCAGTAGAGTTGGTGTTTGCGTAAGGCTTGGAGGACTTTACCTACATGGACGACATGGTTTTCTTCGTTGTCCGAATATATCAGTATGTCGTCGATATAAACCACAACGAAGTGGTCAAGGTATTCCCTGAGCACCTCATTGAGAAAGAATTGAAACGCGGCAGGGGTGTTGCATAACCCAAAAGGCATAACCAGATATTCGAAGAGCCCATACCGCGTCTTGAAGGCCGTTTTCCACTCATCGCCTCGGCGCATTCGTACCAAATGATATGCTCCTCGCAAATCAAGTTTAGTATAAATACCAGCCACTCTTACCTGTTCCAAAAGAACAGGGATTAACGGTAGCGGATACTGGTTTTTTATAGTGATGGCGTTTAATGTTCTAAAGTCGATGCAACACCGCAGGTCTCCATTAGCTTTTGGTATAAAAAAAGGGGGATGCTGCAGGAGACCGTGAGGGCCGGATGAATCCCATCGCTAGGTGTTTATCCAGATAAGAACGGAGATATTCGGTTTCTGGGACAGTAAGGGCGTATATTCTGCCACACGGAATAACCGCTCCCGGAGTCAGGTCAATCCGACAGTCGTATTCCCGGTGCGGAGGGAGCACCTCCGCCTGTGAATCACTGAAGACGTCTGCATATGCTCCATAACATAGGGGTAGTGTTACCTCCTTTTCCGCTGCCGTCGCTATGTAGTGCTGGGAGGCCAATGTTTGAGAAGGCCTGATACGTGGCTGAAGATAGTGTTCCTGACAGTAAGGAGATGTTAGTTGTAGGGTTTTTGTCACCCAGTTTATGAGGGGTTCGTGTTGTTGTAACCACGGGAGTCCTAATATAACCCCATACTGCGGGGCTCGAATGATGTTGAAGGACAACCATTCATGATGATAGCCAGCAAAAATGAGTTCGTATTCGGGAGTGTGGTGACTTAGGGGTCCTGACTCCAGTTCTTTTCCATCGACAGCATACACCGCTTCAGGACGGGGTTTGCACAGAAGTTGGATACCCAATCTTGCTGCTTCGTCCCGGTCCATAAAGCATCCAGTGGCTCCTGAATCCACCATGGCTCGTACAGATTTCTGTTCTTGATCTATCGCCACTTCCAACGTAATGAAAAAATGATTGGAATCGGTCTGTGCACAGGGAGTGATTGAAGGGATAGCACAGTTGCTTGGGGGTTTCCCTTCTGCTGCCCTCAAGCGTTGGAGTTTTCCACCCCCTTTTCTGCCATAATAGTGGCCAGTTGTCCTGTTCTGGGCCGACCATACTTGGGTTTCACTGGACAGTCACGGAGGAAATGTCCCTTCCTCCCGCAATACAGACACAGTCCCTGTTTGCGTCGATGGTCTCTCTCACTAAGCGTTAGTGAGGCTCTCACCGCCCCTATCTCCATTGGTTCAGGTTTTGCGAAAGGTTTTTCCATGGAGGGTGATCTTTCATGCAGTGGGGTATACCTCTCCTTCCTCCTATGATCCCCTTTCCGTTCTTTGAGTCTATGGTCAAGGCGCAGCGTGAGCTCAATGAGCGCAGCACATGTGCGGGGTTGGGGGTCTATTTGAGCAAGGACATCTTTTAATTCCTCTGTGAGCCCTTGATAAAAGATGGCAGACTGCTTGACCTTGGGCCAGTCAGTTTCTGCAACTAACCTTCGAAAATTATTGAGGTATGTAACCAGATCTGAGGAACCCTGCCGGAGCTCTAGTAGATCCCTATCTGCGGAGAAGGTGTCGGCACGTCGATCGAATGTTTTTTCGAATTCTATTTTGAATTCGTCCCAGTCATAGAGAAGGGGATCGTCCCGTCTTACTATCGGGACTGCCCACTGTGCTGCCTCACCACCCAAATAAGAAATTAAAAACGCCACCCGGGCTTGGTTAGTGGCGAACATTTTGGGTTTACAAGTGAAGTGGAGCAATACTTGAGTCATAAAGACCTGCACCTTCTTAATTTCCCCATAAAACCTTTCAGGGGGAGCTAAGGGAATTTGTGAGGGCATTTCTACTATTACTGAGGTAGGTTGTGGAGTTCCTACTACATCAAACGGGTTTCTCTGTATTCTGTCTACCCGGGCTTGCAGGTGTGCTGTTTCCTGCCGCGAGGCTGCTAGCTCCGTCTGTACCAACGCCAGAGCTGCCATAACATCATCCAAAGTGGCCATCCCTAATCTCAGCACAACCGGGAGGAAAGAATTCGTGGGCCGATTATTCTGTCAGACTTCCTCGTCCTGATTCCTCGGGATTGTGCTGATGCTATAAAGGGGTCCACCTCTCGACGGCCCCAAGTCTGGAATGTACACACACAGACTGTTGGGATAGTCAAGCGAGGGAAGGAAAGGGTAGGAACAGCAGGGAGGGAGATCTAAGAAGGAATAGAGAAACACAAGATCAGTGGATAGTGATATCACCTTTACTAGGTTCAAGAATCTAGCGTATTCCCTACACTGCTGAACTTCATACACCCTACCTGTAAAGGAAAAGTTAAACGATGTCTGCCAGAAGAGAGTAGGGGGGATGCAGGGTTTCCATATACTCTAGGAAGGATCAGAAAGAGAGAACAGACATGTAATAATTCTCTTTCTTAGAGGAACACCATGAACTACTAGTGATAGTCCCCTTTACACATACCTCTAGATACATATAGAATTGCGGTAGCTGCAGGGACTTAACAGTCTGGACCCCCTATCTAGTACCTCTCTCCTGGGAAAAAACAAGACAAAGAACAATAAGGTGATAAGATATGATAAGTATTCTAGTCCTTCCCCGCACGAAACCGATCACTGCCGGTCTCTGCCAACAGGGAAAGAACAAGGAACTTGGGACTCAGTTATATAAGATCACTGAGTTTCTGTAATCTTTTCCCCGCACGAGACCATGTACAGCCGGTCTCATCCAACGGGGAAAACACAGGAAATGCGGAACTCAGTTAGAATATCACTGAGTTTCTGCGATCTTTTCCCCGCACGAGACCATGTACAGCCGGTCTCATCCAACGGGGAAAACACAGGAATCTTTCCCCCGCACGAGACCAATCAGCTGGTCTCATCCAACGGGGAAAACTCAAGGAATGCTTCGGTACAAGTCAGGGCTTATAAGCCCCTTTGATGGCAATCCGAGGGATGCGTATGAAGTTAGTTGGGCGCACTGCCCTCTTACCGCCTGAACTGAAGAAGCCGTCAGAGACCAAAGAAACTGGAATAATCGGCCGCGAGGATTGTTCCCGGCGGCTCTTGTACTCGATTTCCTGGTGTGACATCAGAGCACGTACAACGTGTCTCGCGGGGCATAACGGGAACTGTAGTTTTTTAGGCTTGGGTCTGCTCGCTTCCTGGTTTCGCGTGTTGACACAGTCAGCGCGTAACCGGTCAAACCCTGACAGTACATCCCCTCCCCCGTGGACGCTGACTGACAGATGGTTTCTCGGGATGCAAACGATGGAACCGGGCCGTAAGAGGAGGTGCGTGCACATCCCCCGCCGGTTCCCATGAGGCCTCTTCAACACCAAGCCCTTCCAGGAAACCAAATACCACAGTTTTCCTCGCACTATCTTGGCATCTTTGATTCCCTGGACCTCATACTCTCGCTCCTGTTGTACCCACACTGGCATAGGTTGTCGTTTCACTGGACAGCGAGAGGGTTTTAAGAGTGAAACGTGGAAGACGGGGTGGATTCTGAGATGGGCTGGGAGACGCAATTTAACGGCAACCGGATTAATAAGCCTGACTACTCGATACGGTCCTATAAATTTAGGGTTGAACACACTGGGTTTCTTAAAGTGTATGTGTTTCGTGGACAGCCATACCAAATCCCCTTTCTTGTACAAAGGACCAGGGCAACGGTGTTTGTCTGCTTGGGCTTTGTATTTTCTTTTGGCCTGGAGCAGATTGTTACGCGTAGCAAGCAAGGTTTGGCGTATACGCAACAATCGCTCTTTGAGGTCAGGTAGTCTGGCGTTGGTACTGGGTAGGAGCAAAGGAGTGAATCGGGGGTGAAACCCATAGGAACTGTAGAAAGGCGTGTATTGAGTGGAGGAGTGTTTGGCACTATTGTATGCTATCTCAGCCACCCATAACCAATCCACCCATGCTTCGGTGTTATTATTAACGTGACACCTAAGGAATTGTTTAAGGGTCTGATTCAGTCTTTCTGTCTGGCCATCGGTCTGCGGGTGGAAACTTGTGGAAAGAGACGAGGTGATCCGTAGTTCTGCACACCATGTTTTCCAGAAGCGAGCAGTGAACTGGGCACCTCTGTCTGATATTATTGTCTTGGGAAGAACATGAAGACGCACTACATTCATCAAAAGAATGTGTGCCAGTTGACTCGCTGTAGGGGCTTGAGAGCAGGCGATAAAATGATCCATTTTGGTTAGATAGTCAATAACTACTACTATCGCCGTCTTTCCCTGATCCCTGGGTAACCCCACGATAAAATCCACAGAAAACCTCTCCCATGGGATCTCGGGTGTGGGCATCGGTTGTAGAAGTCCTTGAGCATGTCTGTGATCCGTCTTCATCTGGGCACATGTGGAACATTCTCTAACCCATTGTAGCACATCTACACGAACCGTGGGCCACCAGAATTGGCGTAGTACCTTCTCCAGAGTTTTCTCGCCCCCATGTGACCAGCACAAGGAATCTCATGACACCAAGAAAAGGCCAATTTGCGCAGGGATCTAGTAGGAACAAGCACCTGAGAACCCTTCATGGGGAGACCTTGACGCATCTGCCAGTCTCTATGATATGTAAGCCATGTTTTCCAGGTAAAGGATCGCACCCCTGTTCTGATGCTCTGCAGAAAATCCTTCGTTTCAGTGGCACATATTACTCTGCTCGGTTCTATGATTGTTTGTTCAGGAGCAACGGTTTGATGTGTTGGGTTTTCTTGTCGTGTGAGAGCATCGGCTTTTTTGTTGTTAACTCCAGGCCTAAAGGTTACAATGAAATGGTATTCTTCGAAGAATTGCATCCAACGAAGTTGCCGTGGTGTGAGATGCCGTGCGGCTCGCATGAATTGCAGATAACGATGGTCTGAGTACACCGTCACCTGGTGGACCGCTCCCATTAACCAGTGTCTCCACTCCATCAGCGCATCCCTGATAGCCAAGAGCTCTTTTTCGCCTATTGTGTAGTTTAGTTCCGCTGTGTTCAGTTTCCGAGACATAAACGCAATGGGGTGGAGATAACCGGTGGTTTCATTCCGTTGAGACAGAACTGCTCCCAGTGCCACGTCCGATGCGTCGGCCTCCACTATGAAGGGCAGATGAGGGTTTGCATGAGCCAAAACAGGTGCAGTTGTAAACCCTTTTTTGAGAAGATCGAATGCTTCTTGGGTTTCCTTGGTCCATACAAAGGGCGTTTTCTTTCTGGTCAGGCGAGTCAGGGGTGCTACTAAGTCAGAGAAATGTTGAATGAATCTCCGATAGAAATTCGCAAACCCTAACAGACTTTGGATGTCTTTAACGTTTTGTGGACGTGGCCACTCTACCACCGCCTTAACCTTCCTTTCTGCCATCACCTGGCCTGAAGGGGTAAGCATGACTCCCAAGAACTCAACCGTGGTCACATGGAATTCGCATTTTGAGATCTTGCAGTAGAGTTGGTGTTTGCGTAAGGCTTGGAGGACTTTACCTACATGGACGACATGGTTTTCTTCGTTGTCCGAATATATCAGTATGTCGTCGATATAAACCACAACGAAGTGGTCAAGGTATTCCCTGAGCACCTCATTGAGAAAGAATTGAAACGCGGCAGGGGTGTTGCATAACCCAAAAGGCATAACCAGATATTCGAAGAGCCCATACCGCGTCTTGAAGGCCGTTTTCCACTCATCGCCTCGGCGCATTCGTACCAAATGATATGCTCCTCGCAAATCAAGTTTAGTATAAATACCAGCCACTCTTACCTGTTCCAAAAGAACAGGGATTAACGGTAGCGGATACTGGTTTTTTATAGTGATGGCGTTTAATGTTCTAAAGTCGATGCAACACCGCAGGTCTCCATTAGCTTTTGGTATAAAAAAAAGGGGGGATGCTGCAGGAGACCGTGAGGGCCGGATGAATCCCATCGCTAGGTGTTTATCCAGATAAGAACGGAGATATTCGGTTTCTGGGACAGTAAGGGCGTATATTCTGCCACACGGAATAACCGCTCCCGGAGTCAGGTCAATCCGACAGTCGTATTCCCGGTGCGGAGGGAGCACCTCCGCCTGTGAATCACTGAAGACGTCTGCATATGCTCCATAACATAGGGGTAGTGTTACCTCCTTTTCCGCTGCCGTCGCTATGTAGTGCTGGGAGGCCAATGTTTGAGAAGGCCTGATACGTGGCTGAAGATAGTGTTCCTGACAGTAAGGAGATGTTAGTTGTAGGGTTTTTGTCACCCAGTTTATGAGGGGTTCGTGTTGTTGTAACCACGGGAGTCCTAATATAACCCCATACTGCGGGGCTCGAATGATGTTGAAGGACAACCATTCATGATGATAGCCAGCAAAAATGAGTTCGTATTCGGGAGTGTGGTGACTTAGGGGTCCTGACTCCAGTTCTTTTCCATCGACAGCATACACCGCTTCAGGACGGGGTTTGCACAGAAGTTGGATACCCAATCTTGCTGCTTCGTCCCGGTCCATAAAGCATCCAGTGGCTCCTGAATCCACCATGGCTCGTACAGATTTCTGTTCTTGATCTATCGCCACTTCCAACGTAATGAAAAAATGATTGGAATCGGTCTGTGCACAGGGAGTGATTGAAGGGATAGCACAGTTGCTTGGGGGTTTCCCTTCTGCTGCCCTCAAGCGTTGGAGTTTTCCACCCCCTTTTCTGCCATAATAGTGGCCAGTTGTCCTGTTCTGGGCCGACCATACTTGGGTTTCACTGGACAGTCACAGAGGAAATGTCCCTTCCTCCCGCAATACAGACACAGTCCCTGTTTGCGTCGATGGTCTCTCTCACTAAGCGTTAGTGAGGCTCTCACCGCCCCTATCTCCATTGGTTCAGGTTTTGCGAAAGGTTTTTCCATGGAGGGTGATCTTTCATGCAGTGGGGTATACCTCTCCTTCCTCCTATGATCCCCTTTCCGTTCTTTGAGTCTATGGTCAAGGCGCAGCGTGAGCTCAATGAGCGCAGCACATGTGCGGGGTTGGGGGTCTATTTGAGCAAGGACATCTTTTAATTCCTCTGTGAGCCCTTGATAAAAGATGGCAGACTGCTTGACCTTGGGCCAGTCAGTTTCTGCAACTAACCTTCGAAAATTATTGAGGTATGTAACCAGATCTGAGGAACCCTGCCGGAGCTCTAGTAGATCCCTATCTGCGGAGAAGGTGTCGGCACGTCGATCGAATGTTTTTTCGAATTCTATTTTGAATTCGTCCCAGTCATAGAGAAGGGGATCGTCCCATCTTACTATCGGGACTGCCCACTGTGCTGCCTCACCACCCAAATAAGAAATTAAAACGCCACCCGGGCTTGGTTAGTGGCGAACATTTTGGGTTTACAAGTGAAGTGGAGCAATACTTGAGTCATAAAGACCTGCACCTTCTTAATTTCCCCATAAAACCTTTCAGGGGGAGCTAAGGGAATTTGTGAGGGCATTTCTACTATTACTGAGGTAGGTTGTGGAGTTCCTACTACATCAAACGGGTTTCTCTGTATTCTGTCTACCCGGGCTTGCAGGTGTGCTGTTTCCTGCCGCGAGGCTGCTAGCTCCGTCTGTACCAACGCCAGAGCTGCCATAACATCATCCAAAGTGGCCATCCCTAATCTCAGCACAACCGGGAGGAAAGAATTCGTGGGCCGATTATTCTGTCAGACTTCCTCGTCCTGATTCCTCGGGATTGTGCTGATGCTATAAAGGGGTCCACCTCTCGACGGCCCCAAGTCTGGAATGTACACACACAGACTGTTGGGATAGTCAAGCGAGGGAAGGAAAGGGTAGGAACAGCAGGGAGGGAGATCTAAGAAGGAATAGAGAAACACAAGATCAGTGGATAGTGATATCACCTTTACTAGGTTCAAGAATCTAGCGTATTCCCTACACTGCTGAACTTCATACACCCTACCTGTAAAGGAAAAGTTAAACGATGTCTGCCAGAAGAGAGTAGGGGGGATGCAGGGTTTCCATATACTCTAGGAAGGATCAGAAAGAGAGAACAGACATGTAATAATTCTCTTTCTTAGAGGAACACCATGAACTACTAGTGATAGTCCCCTTTACACATACCTCTAGATACATATAGAATTGCGGTAGCTGCAGGGATTTAACAGTCTGGACCCCCTATCTAGTACCTCTCTCCTGGGAAAAAACAAGACAAAGAACAATAAGGTGATAAGATATGATAAGTATTCTAGTCCTTCCCCGCACGAAACCGATCACTGCCGGTCTCTGCCAACAGGGAAAGAACAAGGAACTTGGGACTCAGTTAGAATATCACTGAGTTTCTGCGATCTTTTCCCCGCACGAGACCATGTACAGCCGGTCTCATCCAATGGGGAAAACACAGGAAATGCGGAACTCAGTTAGAATATCACTGAGTTTCTGCGATCTTTTCCCCGCACGAGACCATGTACAGCCGGTCTCATCCAACGGGGAAAACACAGGAATCTTTCCCCCGCACGAGACCAATCAGCTGGTCTCATCCAACGGGGAAAACTCAAGGAATGCTTCGGTACAAGTCAGGGCTTATAAGCCCCTTTGATGGCAATCCGAGGGATGCGTATGAAGTTAGTTGGGCGCACTGCCCTCTTACCGCCTGAACTGAAGAAGCCGTCAGAGACCAAAGAAACTGGAATAATCGGCCGCGAGGATTGTTCCCGGCGGCTCTTGTACTCGATTTCCTGGTGTGACATCAGAGCACGTACAACGTGTCTCGCGGGGCATAACGGGAACTGTAGTTTTTTAGGCTTGGGTCTGCTCGCTTCCTGGTTTTGCGTGTTGACACAGTCAGCGCGTAGCCGGTCAAACCCTGACACTGAGTGTCCCAAGTCAATAATATGAATTACAACTCCAGATGGAGGGGGGTTTACAACGTACTATCAATGTTCTCTTTTAGGAGAACTTGTCATTCAGCAAAGACATCATCTTGGTTGAAAACGATTGGCCACCAGAGTTTATTAGGGATTGCCCACAAGGAGAAACAGTAATTTACCAACTTTTTCCAACCTCGTTTCAGACTCTGTTAAACTCACATATGCGAAGGAGTGGGCCTCAGCCCAAGCTCCGACGTTAGATTGCAAACATGTGGGTTGGGATGATGGATCTCCTTACCACATCATGCACCCAACAACCACAAAGACTATTCCTCATTAAACATGAGGCTAAAAAACAAATTAGAATATCAGGGTGTAATAGAAAGTTGCACCTCACCAATGAATAATCCCTTGTTTCCAGTAATGAAACCAAACCATTCATATCGTTTAGTCTTAGATTACAGACACTAGAACACTGCTACACGCACATTTGCGCTACAATACGTGCAAAGCGCGGCACTAATGAACAATTTAGTGCACACAAAATCCAGAGCCACATTCTACATTTCAAATGAGTTTTTTTGCCAAAACATAGTGCCTGAAAGCAGGTATTTGACCGCATTCAGAGCTCTTGGTTCTCAAAAACATTTCTGTCGATTGCCTCAAGGGTGAGAGAATAGCCAGGGCTGTTTTCAGTCTGGGTCACAGAACTATTACAAGATTTTGATGACCAGGCATTGTCCTATGTTGATGACATATACTTAACGGATAATGACTTAGCAACACAGTTCATCAGAGTAGATCACATCATTTTGGGATTTGCTCATATGGGCTACAAATTTAATTTAAAAAAAAATCAAATATTGCCCATCTCAGTGTCCTGTTCTTGGGATACGAGCTGTCAAGTGAAGGCAAAAGCCTGGCAACACATTCCTTAGATAAATGTGCACTTCTACATCTTCCAAATACATTGAAAAAACTCTAATCAATATTGGGTTTTCTAAACTTTGGCAGAATATATATACCAGATTATGCACAAAGGGTAAAACCATTTTACGACTTGATTCGTCAGACTTTTCAAGCACACATTGGGCATCTGAAAACTCAGAGATCTTATGTCCAGTACAAGCTGACATGTTAGCTTCAAAACAAACACACACACGTGTAAACACCACTAACTTGGTGATCTGTATAATTGTGGGTACATCAGGATACACCTATATAAAATTCAATGAAGGAGACACTGTCCCAATTGCAGATAAATCTCATTTATATACCCATGCAGAAATGTGTTTAGAACCAACAGAAAAAATCCTAATGACGGTACAGACAGCTGCAGTGAAGGAAATATCACTGGCTCAGGAAAAACAAAAAATTGTCGTTACTCCCATTCCATTTTGTAAGCTTTACATCTGGGATGGATACCTTGGGCCAACTCACTCACAGCAACAGATCACTCTACACTACAAACACAAGCATACGTTCAATACAAACACGAATATCCTCTGCCCAATAAGATAATGCCTATAGATCAATATGATTTTCTAATCTACACTGATGGTTCTGCCCAACTTGCAGTAGGGACAAAACACCAACACTCTTCCGCTTGCGCAGCGGTAAAGGGTAAAATGAGGAATGGAGAATTCCAGCCTCATAAAAATTATACGCAGTTACTTGGTGATTGCACTGCAAAGCTGGCTGAACTGAAAGCTCTAACTCTGGCACTGGAGATTAGGGATCCTGAATTCCCCACACTAATAGTGTGTGATTGGTATTATTGTGTCCAATCTTAACATGAGCATTTACACTACTGGAGCCAGAATGGATTCAGAGATTCCAAAGTGTACACGATCAAGCATAATATGCTTTGGGGACAAGTGGCTAACTTAAAGCTAGCTTGCCACTGGTTCATGTCATTTACACACTGAGCCATGAGCATGTAGGGTTACACATTGCAGGGAATTCAATGGCTGATGAAGCCACAAAAGCAACAGTGCAAACTGCTGCAGCTGCTGCAATCGCTTGTTCCAGTATGAAAATAGATAGAAACATTGTGACGGCTGTCAGTGCTGAGCGCAATGGCACCCATCTACTTAAAGGATTTTCACTAAAATATTCCTACCAGTTAAGCCTGCAAAACATTCCACTTGCTCATATTCCCAGTGTGGGGGATACAGTTATACCTAATTCAGATCACGTTAGGACTGATCCCAGCAGCACATGAGGGTCTAGCATCTGCTTATGCAGGGGTGTCAGCTCCAATTTCACTATTGCAGCAACGCTATTGGTGGCCAGGTCTTTACAAACAGGCAAAAGACTAAGGGCCACATGTATCAACCATTTTTGCGTTCGCAAACGGGCCGATTCTGTGAATCGGCCCGGTTGCGAATGCAAAAAAGAGTTTTCACATGTATCAAACCCAAATTGCGATTCGATAACATGTTACCCAATCGCAATTTGGGTTTTCGATTTGGTATTAGGAAGGGGCATGTTTAGGGCGTCCCTTCCTAATACCAAATTACATCGGTATGCATGAATGTTTTGCGACCGAAATGCGGTCACAAAACATTTGCATTTTAACACCTACTTCAAGTAGGTGGTAACCCGATTCGCAAATGGGAAGGAGTCCCCAAGGGACACCTTTCCATTTGTGAATTTTTGTAAAAGCATTTTTTAAAAGCAGGCAGTGGTCCCACGGACCACTGACTGCACGTAAAAAATTAAAGGAAAACTTTTCAATTTTTTTTGTAAAGCATCCCATTTTTCTTCAAGGAAAACAGGCTGCTTTACAAAAAAAGATTGCTATTTGAAAGAAATCACAGACATGGTGGTCTGCTGACCTCAGCAGGCCACCATCCCTGTGATTTTTGTGATTCCTAGTGGGTCGCAAATTACAACCTACCTCATTAATATTCATGAGGTGGGTCAATTGCAGAAAGTGTTCAGAACACTTTCATGCATGCCGTTTTGCGATTTTCTAATTGCGAATCGCAAGGATTCACAATTCGGAAATCACAAAACGGGGCCTTCATACATCTGGCCCTAAGTCCTTAAATGTAATATTTGCTGGCAAATCAAAGTGTCTACCACAGCTCATCCACCACAGACACCTCTTTTGATCTCAGACAAGCCTCCTGCTTGTGCTTATGTGGACCGTTGTGGATCCTTTACACTCCGATGGTTTCTTACAACTGCATCATGTTAGCAGTGGATTCCTGCTCTCGATTTCTATGTGTGTGCCCTCAGCGATCGACTGATGCTCGAATTGTTATAAAGGACTTGCAAGTTTTTATCAGCACATATACAGTAGCTCCAATCCATTTGGACCAGGGTCCAGCGTTCGCCGGAAGGGCATACAAAGACACCATGGAAAAATTGGGTGTGACTGTGCAGTACTCCTCCCTCTATCATCCCGAGGGAAATGTTGTAGTGGAGAGGAAAACTGGTGACTTAAAACAGTCTTTAACAGCTAGAGTGGTCGGACTCCCTATGAAGACCTGTTTGGGGTTCAGATGTGGGCTCGAGATCTTGACAGTCCCAGTACAGTGGCGGCGGAAACACCTTTTGATATCAGTGAACGTTTGGATGTTTTAAAGGACCTGAACGCTTTCAGACACCCGCAGAGCAATGTCCACCAGAAACGTTCCACCACTGGTGAAGTGAAGGAAGCACTGGCAACTCCTGGTTGGATTCCAAGGATCGGGGATCTAGTCCAAGAGAAAGAAATTGACAAGAAGGAATTCAGGCCATCTAGAGTGCCTGTCCTAGCTGTTGTAGGTAGCAGAACTGTACTTTTAGTGCCACTTGCTGGTAGCAAACACAAGGGATTTTTGTCTATTGATCTCATTAAACCACATCATGTGGCTGGTTCTGCATTGCAGGCCCCGAGGGCTCCTGCGTAATTACCTGCCTCTGCTCACTACCTTACAGGAAGTCCTGTTACAAGTTTTGACCAACGATGAAGCTTCTTCTCTCAGGCTGGGGACAGCTAACTCTGAAGTATCACTACTTCCAGTTACATCGTCAAATATGGATACACAGGGGAGAAAGCAATATGGTGGCCACTAGAGTGCGGCTGACGCTGTCCTCCCATATGGCTAGCCCACAATCCTGACTGCTGATTTCTCCACACAAACTGCCGGGGATGAGGCAAGACATCAGTTTGGCCGGCAGCTCGCTGGCCTTTCGGCGCTCCCTTTCCAAGGATCAACTCGCAGCTTACTGCATCTGGCAACTACTTGGCTTGCGGGTCACCTGCTGGGTGGCTGCAATCAACCCATACTGGCTGAGGAGGAAGATGCCAGCACCGACGACTGCGAGAGAAGTGAAGAGCTGTGACAGCGGTGGTGCTTCACAACCGGAGGGTTTAGTTCAGAAATTGGAATAGCTTTGTGCAAAAACTGTAGCGGGGAGGAAGATCCTGGACCCGATCAAGATGCCTTCGAAGATGAAGCCCGTGATTGCAGGGAAAGCAGGTTTGTGGGCGAACATTTTTAAAAAGCCTCTACAGACGGCAGCCATCAAAGCGGCCGTATGCCCATGAGCACTCATGAAGCTGTGACGGTCTTGACCCCCTGGGGAAGATAGGATTCAATCGGTGTAGAGAATGTGGAGAAGGTCCTCCCAGCGGGGGAAACTAGGTAAAGCATGTTGGCTGGCTGCACTGATGAACAAATGGATCCCCTCGATATTCATGGTACACTGTTAACTGTGGCAACCGGGGAAGATTTCTCTATTTTGGTGGAAAGGGAGACACAATTAATTGTTTAAGGGGCGATTCAAGAGGATAATGTACTGATGCAATAACAGCATAGCCCCTCTTCTGCAAGTGCTAAACCTGGTCGTGTTATCAACTCAGGGGATAAATTATTTTCATTATCAGACCATTCTGATTGATCAGATGATGAGAGCCACAGTTCATTAAGTGAGGTAAATAGCCAAGATGAACATCAGGGAGATGTCGCCACAGTCAGGAGAAAGAAGGCAATCCAAAAAGGCAAGCCTTAGTCTGGGTTAAGAGAACTTCTTTGGGACTACTTGGCCTCACCGTCTCTAGAAGGAGGTCAGGGTGGTGTGAGTGTGGTGACTCAACAGTCAGTAGTAGTTTCTCTGGAGGTGATATAGCAGAGTATAATGTTGCACAGGGAAGAGACCTGCACTGAGAGTCGTGGAACTCAATCTGTGTGCCGGAAGATGCAGTGGGCTATCTGAAGGGTTGCTAAAACATGTACAGAATTTGCAACAAGAATGGGAGAAGTTGAAGAACGGGTGTTGACATTGGAAAGCGCAGCATCAATTCAGGAAAAGGCAACGGAGTCACTGGAAGCCCAAATGGCTGATACCCAATGGAAGTTGGAGGATTTTGAGAATAGGTTGAGAAGGAGCAACTTTTGGGTATTCCAGAGGGGCAAGAAGGGGACGATGCTCGTAAATATATCGTTGGTCTCTTTAAGGAAGCTTTTACAGAGTTGGCAAGCTGGTACTGGGATCAGGAGGTGCAGCAGACTCACAGGTTTCCTTTTAAACAGAATGCATGGTTGTCTCAGGGAAGAGCCAGGCTTAGAGTGATGTTGATCTATGTGGGGAATTTTATATTGCATCAGGCAATCTCGGATCTGGCTCACCCAAATCGGAAACGCACACAAGATGGCTGCGCATTTTTTGTCAGGCCTGATTTTTGCATAGCCCAGGTCTATATTATGAACCCGGCTAAACTGAAGGTGATCTGGCGGTAAAAGTTCTACTTTTTCCCATCTGAGATTAAAGCAAAATAATTTTTGGATAGTTTGAGTTGAAGTTAGTGAAGCTTCCCACCTTTATATTGTGATGGGTGCAGGGGGGGCTGTTCCTTTTTTCTGGGATCTCTGGCGGTAGTGTACAGAGGGGGTGCCTTTTAGTATAGGCTAGTTAAGATTTATGGAAGGAGAGGGGGCTGGGCATATGAGCAGGAGGATAGTATTCCATCACAGGACCTGGTTGGTCCCATTGATTTCATGAAGGAGCAGGGGGAAGGGGGAACAGGAGGAGTAGCAGAAGTAAGGTTGGGTGGCTGGTGGAAGGGAAGAGGTGGGGAGGGGGAGTTGGGGGGTCACAAAAACGTAATAATTTCTCTTTTTGATTTTGATAAATATCACAGCAGACAAGTTTTGTTATGTAAAAAAGCACATCTTTTAATTGACAAGATTATTTACAGCAACAGTTACTGGCAAATGTATTTTAGAAATGGAGGTGGGTAAAATACGTATAAGCTCGATTAACATATGTGGCCTTAATGATAGGAATAGGAGGAGCATGATTGCCCCGGGTTTAAGGTTTATGAAAGTAGATCTAGTATGTTTACAATCAATCAATATAGCTTTATTTCGACAAGAGTGTCATAAAAGCTGCATAAAAGCTGCATTTTACAATAAAAACACATTAGTATTCTTTAGAGATAAAATACAAGGTTGCGATATCAATGATAAATGTCACTGCAAACAAATATACAGTTGGGATTGTAGTGCAAAGCCAATGTCGTATTTACAAGGATAAAAAGATTATTAAAAAAATTAAATAGTTAATGTGTGCACAATTTGTTTTAAGTTATTCAATACATGTCGACATTAAAACTGGAATGAAAGTACATAAAATTTCTATAGAAAACATTATTTTCGCCTTCGATATTTGCGTATAGTTTAACAAATAGAATACTTGTGCAAAATAGATTCGACAGTTCTATATGTGGAATTTTAGGCTCCCCACTAGTCTGCTTTCTGTTAAAACTGTATCATTCTTGTAAACTCCCTGCGCCTTATAAGCCAAGCCTGACCGAGAAATTTTGCCACACAGCATGCGTAAAACGGCCTACAATCAGATCTTAAAATACGTATTGCTGTGTGATATTCGCGTGTGCCCAGTTGTCGCCAAAGTGGTTTCAACCACTTTGCCCGTGGTAGTTTGTACGCCGGGCAAACGAACATTAGGTGGGCAATGGTTTCGGTCATAGCCTTACAAAATGGGCAATTTTCCTCCTTGCTTGGACTCCACTTTGCTGTCGCCTCGCGAACAGGGAGAGATCCGAGCCTAAAATGAATATATAGGGGTCGATTCCGATTCGGGCCGGAAAAAGCACCGACCGACTCGGATCCGGAAATTATACCGACCGACACGTACCTGTGGCGCCCGACACGCCAAGTACGATGCAAGGCGTGCAAAATCCGACCGACACGTACCGAACCCAAGTCGAACGACCGAGCCGCACGGAAAACAGCAATCCGGTCGGAAAAACACGCGAATCCAACCGACCGACACGCACCCGGAACAAATCCGACCGAAACGTACACGCGAACTCCAAACCGCAAAGTACGATGCAAGGCGCGAAAACCACGAGCGAGTCGGACGGAGGCCAAGCCGTACGACCGACACGCATACAAAACCGAGCCGAGTAACACAAAACACCGCGACCGACGCGTACGCAGCATAGAAAACTGCACAAACACACCGTGAACGAAACGGAGAAGACCGTACGAGACAAATGCAGGGTCCGACTCGGTCACAAGAACGTTTCCAACATGCACAGACAGTACAAAGGAAAAATCACACAAAAAAGGCCAAACAAGCAATTACTAAGCCAATAAATACTGGGGGGTGGGGACAGAGAACAAAGACACACCCACAACTCCACCCATATAAAGGACACAAATCACAACCATGATCCTTTGCAAATGCCATTCCACTGCCAGCACCCAAGAGAAAGCAACCACACACCCACAGCTCATCCCTCACACAAGCCACACACCATCAGCACACCAACAAATACCTACCTCACATACACCCAGCAAAACACACACTCACACACCCTCACCTGCACACCAACACACACATCACTCACCATCACCACCCATCACCATGCCCCCCAAGAAGAATCCCAAGTTCCTAGATTGTGAATTGGAAGTCATGGTAGACGAGATCCTCAGGGTAGAGCCACAGCTGTTTGGCACACTGGTCCAACAGACCCCCATCTCCCAGAAAACCAAGATGTGGGAGAGGATCATCAACAGGGTGAACGCACAATCACCATGTCGGCGCACAAAGAGCGACATCCAGAACAGGTGGTATGACGTGCGCAGGAGGGTACGGGACCTGCTCAAGAAAGACTACATCAACAGCCAATACACCGGCAGTGGCCCTCCTGCCAAGCCAATATACCTCAGGCCCTGGGAGGAGAAGGTGCAGGCCATCCTTCCGCCAGTGAGCATATATGGACTAGAGGACATCCCAGAGCCTGGTGAGTACACAACAAATGTACACAATATACGGCCACAAAACACACACACATCACTGTCAAGGGAGAGTCAAACCATGCACTCATAGCAATTACACAGCAACCAGAACAGAATCATCCCAAAATGAGTATGTCAGTCAGATAAACACAACACATGCCATCAAAAAAGTCACATCCAACTGTGCCATCACATGTACAAACACAACTACAACTACAGCTAGGCAGTGGCACAAATAGAACTAACAAACACATCCAGACATGTAGCCACCACAACAACACCAACACACAGTGAAGACCACTCAAAGGAAGGAATTCTGTGTATGCTGGCCAAGTCAGTGTAGCCAATAGCATCATGGGAGTCGCAGTCACACATATTGCCCCCCCACAACTGTCCCATCAACACCACCATGAACCATGCGCACATCACAGGGAGTGGAGAAGGACTCACAAGATGGCTGACACTGGCTACTGCTGTGGGGAGCACAAGGCCCTGCTGGCAACTGTGCACCAACAAACAGCAGGACACCACTGACTGACATCCTGAGAGACAACTTCCACTCCCTGCAATGCAAGCACGTTCCATGGTGGGATATCTGGCTGGCTGGGTGGGAAGGAGGACTTGCAGCACTGACCATAGTCACAAGCACCTCCCCTCACACACACCTCAACACAAACTCCACAGAACCCACCTGGTAGAATGCAATGCCCCCATCCTAACACAAGATCCCACAAAGAACCACCACCCTGGGTTATGTTGTGTGAAGCACAGGGACACTCTTGGGACTCTTAGCCAAACAACTGCCAGGACAACACTCCCAGCCATCCTGTCAGCACAGCCAGCCCACCCCACAGGGAAGCAGAGTCAAAAGGAAGGAAGCATGGGCATGCTGGGAAGGGGGTGGAGGCAATAGCATGATGGGAGTCGTAGTCACTGATATTGGTCACCCCCACAACTGTCCCATCAACACCACCCTGAACCATGCTCACATCACAGGGAGTGGAGAAGGACTCACAAGATGCCTGACACTGGCTACTGCTGTGGGGAGCACAAGGCCCTGCTGGCAACTGTGCACCAACAAACAGCAGGACACCACTGACTGACATCCTGAGAGACAACTTCCACTCCCTGCAATGCAAGCACGTTCCATGGTGGGATATCTGGCTGGCTGGGTGGGAAGGAGGACTTGCAGCACTGACCATAGTCACAAGCACCTCCCCTCACACACACCCCAACACAAACTCCACAGAACCCACCTGGTAGAATGCAATGCCCCCATCCTAACAAAAGATCCCACAAAGAACCACCACCCTGGGTTATGTTGTGTGAAGCACAGGGACACTCTTGGGACTCTTAGCCAAACAACTGCCAGGACAACACTCCCAGCCATCCTGTCAGCACAGCCAGCCCACCCCACAGGGAAGCAGAGTCAAAAGGAAGGAAGCATGGGCATGCTGGGAAGGGGGTGGAGGCAATAGCATGATGGGAGTCGTAGTCACTGATATTGGTCACCCCCACAACTGTCCCATCAACAGCACCCTGAACCATGCTCACATCACAGGGAGTGGAGAAGGACTCACAAGATGGCTGACACTGGCTACTGCTGTGGGGAGCACAAGGCCCTGCTGGCAACTGTGCACCAACAAACAGCAGGACACCACTGACTGACATCCTGAGAGACAACTTCCACTCCCTGCAATGCAAGCACGTTCCATGGTGGGATATCTGGCTGGCTGGGTGGGAAGGAGGACTTGCAGCACTGACCATAGTCTCAAGCACCTCCCCTCACACACACCCCAACACAAACTCCACAGAACCCACCTGGTAGAATGCAATGCCCCCATCCTAACACAAGATCCCACAAAGAACCACCACCCTGGGTTATGTTGTGTGAAGCACAGGGACACTCTTGGGACTCTTAGCCAAACAACTGCCAGGACAACACTCCCAGCCATCCTGTCAGCACAGCCAGCCCACCCCACAGGGAAGCAGAATCAAAAGGAAGGAAGCATGGGCATGCTGGGAAGGGGGTGGAGGCAATAGCATGATGGGAGTCGTAGTCACTGATATTGGTCACCCCCACAACTGTCCCATCAACACCACCCTGAACCATGCTCACATCACAGGGAGTGGAGAAGGACTCACAAGATGGCTGACACTGGCTACTGCTGTGGGGAGCACAAGGCCCTGCTGGCAACTGTGCACCAACAAACAGCAGGACACCACTGACTGACATCCTGAGAGACAACTTCCACTCCCTGCAATGCAAGCACGTTCCATGGTGGGATAACTGGCTGGCTGGGTGGGTGGGAAGGAGGACTTGCAGCACTGACCATAGTCACAAGCACCTCCCCTCACACACTCCCCAACACAAACTCCACAGAACCCACCTGGTAGAATGCAATGCCCCCATCCTAACACAAGATCCCACAAAGAACCACCACCCTGGGTTATGTTATGTGAAGCACAGGGACACTCTTGGGACTGTTAGCCAAACAACTGCCAGGACAACACTCCCAGCCATCCTGTCAGCACAGCCAGCCCACCCCACAGGGAAGCAGAGTCAAAAGGAAGGAAGCATGGGCATGCTGGGAAGGGGGTGGAGGCAATAGCATGATGGGAGTCATAGTCACAGCTCTACATCCCCCACCACATGGCCCAGCAAGCTCACACTCACGCATGCACATCCCACAGAGAGTGGAAAGGCCCATCAAAGATGTCTGACACTGTTGCTGTGTCGTGGGGAGCACAAGGGCATGCTGAGAACTGCACACCAACCAACAGCAGGACACCACTGTCAGCCATCTTGCCATTGCTCTCACACCCACACACACTGAACTCCCCACAAAAGCAAGTAAGTATGGGAATGCTGGGAAGTGGGGTGGAGGCAATAGCATGATGGGAGTCATAGTCACAGACATAGCTCACCCCCACAACTGTCCCATCAACACCACCCTGAACCATGCTCACATCACAGGGAGTGGAGAAGGACTCACAAGATGGCTGACACTGGCTACTGCTGTGGGGAGCACAAGGCCCTGCTGGCAACTGTGCACCAACAAACAGCAGGACACCACTGACTGACATCCTGAGAGACAACTTCCACTCCCTGCAATGCAAGCACGTTCCATGGCGGGATAACTGGCTGGCTGGGTGGGTGGGAAGGAGGACTTGCAGCACTGACCATAGTCACAAGCACCTCCCCTCACACACCCCCCAACACAAACTCCACAGAACCCACCTGGGAGAATGCAATGCCCCCATCCTAACACAAGATCCCACAAAGAACCACCACCCTGGGTTATGTTGTGTGAAGCACAGGGACACTCTTGGGACTTTTAGCCAAACAACTGCCAGGACAACACTCCCAGCCATCCTGTCAGCACAGCCAGCCCACCCCACAGGGAAGCAGAGTCAAAAGAAGGAAGCATGGGCATGCTGGGAAGGGGGTGGAGGCAATAGCATGATGGGAGTCGCAGTCACTGATATTGGTCACCCCCACAACTGTCCCATCAACACCACCCTGAACCATGCTCACATCACAGGAAGTGGAGAAGGACTCACAAGATGGCTGACACTGGCTACTGCTGTGGGGAGCACAAGGCCCTGCTGGCAACTGTGCACCAACAAACAGCAGGACACCACTGACTGACATCCTGAGAGACAACTTCCACTCCCCGCAATGCAAGCACAGTCCATGGTGGGATAACTGACTGGCTGGGTGGGTGGGAAGGAGGGCCGGCTGTCAACCAAACACAACCAATGCAGACCATGTTCACACCCCAAAAAATACATAGAAATGCCCAAATAATGCAGGACAATGTGCCACACCAATATCAACCCCTGACTGTGACGACTTAGGACAATGCAATGTACAGGCCCGCACCCAGAGGCACAGTCACAACTGTCATGTGTGTCAACCATTGATGCCTGCAGAAACATAACATACATTGTGTGTGTCTCCCAAAAACAGGTGATGATGGGGACACAGCAGCAGACGCTGAGGAGTCCCAGTCCCAGGCTCAAGAGGATGCGGAGCTCACTGGCGTCGTACAGCCTCTGCCCTCCTCGGAAGAAGAAGACCAACCTGGCACATCCGGTGCAAGTCTACATGCAGCACCAGCAGGACCACCAGCTGCAGCACCAGCAGGACCACCAGCTGCACCCCTGAACCCACCCCTCCAACGACTGTCACCACAAATACCATCCCTGCCGACATGGACAGAACAAGGAGCAACACCAGCACAGGGACCCTGGACCAACCTGGGGCCATGGACACCACCACCACCACCAACCCCCAAGGTGGACCAGGGTCATCTGTGCGTGCCACTGCATGCACTGCACATGTCAGCAGGGGTGGTGGGAGGGGTGGGAGACAGAGGTCGCTGCTTGCAGAGGTTGCAGGTGTGCATGATGACCCACAACTGGTACGCATAGCTGATGCGTACCAGTCCAGCACCGGAGACCTCAGCCAGGTAGTGGGGCTCCTCAGAGACATGAAACAGCAGCAGGCTGCCCATCATGCCCGCTTGGACTCTCACATGTCCCACGTGGAGTCACACATGTCCCGCGTGGACTCACACATGTCCCGCGTGGAGTCCAAGTGGGATGCACTGCATGAGATGACGGCGGTGCACAGGGACATTTTACAATGCCTCCGCCAGATGAACAGCAACCAGTCCACACCTCCCTGTGTGCCAACAACATCTGGTGCCGAACAAACTGCAACTGCCACAGGGAGGGAGGATGACTCTGGCGGAGAGTCCCCTGCACCGCAGCAGCCTGTACTTGAGGGCCCCCCCAAGAAGAGGGGTCGTCCGAGGAGGGGCAAGTGAGAGGCCGATGGCCAAGCGCAACTCCCAGGAAGCCTGAACCTGTTCTGGATGTTCACCTTTGTGCACAGACTGTTCACCCTGTTGACGGCAACACTACTCCCACACATTGCATGGGGAGTACAAGTTGGACCAATGTGTCAGACAACTGTGGCCCCGATACTGGGGATTCTGTCTACCAGGACTTTCAATTCACCTAGGAACTTCGGATTGCAAGATTTATGTACAGCACTACCCATCCTATGCACTATTCACACAAATGTATCACAATAAACACACTAATACACCATACTTGCCTCTGTTGTGATTCCAACGTGGGTGCTGTTATGGGGATGATGAACTGCAAAATTACACTGTGTATGCGAACTGCAACAGCAAGGACAACACAGGCATGTGAGTAAAGGCAACGTGACACATATGAGGGAGACACACCACCAGGGCTACACAACACATACACACCTAGGCCATCTGACTCATTGCCTACACTGATGTTGCCAGGGAAGACGGTGCAATGCACAGACACCACACCTATTCCCAGTTGTAGTCAAGTAACCCACAGGTGCAGTAAGCAAATGGCAGTCAAATGTGTGACCACAGACAACGCACATCACAAAGTGAAGCACAGGTTTATTACACAGTTGCAACATGTCGTAACCACTACAGATGCAAGGTAATCCCACCTGGCAGCGGGCACACAGTCAACAACTGTAGACGGAAGGAAGTCCATGGGTGTGGCGCACATCAATCAATCAATCAATCAATCATGTCACTTATAAAGCGCACTACATACCCGCGAGGGTCTCAAGGCGCTGGGGGAAGATGGGGGTGGTGCTGCTACTGATCGAAGAGCCAGGTCTTGAGGAGTCTTCTGAAGGCCAGTAGGTCTTGGGTCTGCCGAAGGTTGGTGGGGAGGGTGTTCCAGGTCTTGGCGGCGAGGTGGGAGAAGGATCTGCCGCCGGCGGTCATTTTCCGGATGCGGGGGACTGTGGCGAGGGCGAGGCTGGTGGAGCGGAGCTGGCGGGTGGGGGTGTAGAAGCTGAGTCATCTGTTGAGGTAGGCTGGTCCGGAGTTGTGGAGTGCTTTGTGTGCGTGGGTGAGGAGCTTGAAGGTTATCCTCTTGTTGACAGGGAGCCAGTGCAGGTCTCTCAGGTGGGGTGTGATGTGGCTGCATCGGGGGATGTCGAGGATAAGACGTGCAGAGGCGTTCTGGATGCGTTGCAGCCATCTCAGGAGCTTAGCCGTCGTTCCTGCGTAGAGGGCGTTTCCGTAGTCCAGCCTGCTGGTGACGAGGGCCTGGGTGACTGTTTTTCTTGTTTCGGTGGGGATCCACTTGAAGATCCTGCGGAGCATTCGGAGGGTGTTGAAGCAGGATGAGGAAACGGCGTTGACCTGCTTAGTCATGGAGAGGGTGGGGTCGAGGATGACCCCTAGGTTGCGTGCGTGGTCGGTGGGTGTCGGAGCTGTTCCCAGTGATGTTGGCCACCAGGAGTCGTCCCATGCTGAAGGGTTGGAACCAAGGATGAGGACCTCCGTCTTGTCCGAGTTCAGCTTCAGGCAGCTGGTACTCATCCATTCGGCGACGGCCTTCATTCCTTCATGGAGGTGGGCTTTGGCGGTGTGAGGGTCTTTGGTGAGGGAGAGGATCAGCTGGGTGTCGTCGGCGTAGGAGATGATGTTGAGGTTGTGCTGTCAGGCGACGTGGGCGAGGGGTGCCATGTAGATGTTGAACAGCGTTGGGCTGAGGGAGGAGCCTTGGGGTACGCCGCAGATGATCTTGGTGGCTTTGGATCGGAAGGGGGCGAGGCGGACGCTTTGTGTTCTGCCGGAGAGGAAGGATGTGGTCCAGTCCAGGGCCTTCTCTTGGATTCCGGCGTCGTGAAGGCGTGTTCGTAGTGTGTGGTGGCAGACCGTGTCGAAGGCGGCTGATAGGTCCAGGAGGATGAGGGCTGCTGTTTCTCCGTTGTCTAGCAGGTACATCACCTGTAGGGACACAACAGCTACCAGCCTGGAAGTGCAATCACGTCGTCGGTGGACACAGTTGACCAAACGAATCTGAAAGTACCCTGTGAAGGACAGAATGACACACAGTCAAAAGCAATGGAGTACAGGACAGAACAGCAAAACTCATGCACAATACATGTTACAAGATACCCACCCAGAACCAAGTTAGCATGTCAACACTGTTGGGGAGTACAGCCCACCTGTAAGCACACATCGCAACACACATCCAGTCAAGTAGCCCATGGACACACTCCAACAGCACCAGACCACCACCTACACATCATGCCAACTCACATCATTGACATGACACCTCAGGATACTCACATTCAGCTAAAGAAGTTGGTGATGAGCTGTGTGCGGACATCACCATCATCATCATCATCATCGTCACTGGCATCGTGGTCCAGGCCAGGATCCTCCACAGGTGGCGGATGTTGGTCATTGTCATCCTGGATGAGAGGCAACTCCTTCCGCACTGCCAGGTTGTGGAGCATGCAGCAGACGATGATAATCTTGCACACTTTTGCAGGGGCATATGGGAGGGACCCTCCGGTCTTGTCCAGGCAGCGGAAGCGGCTCTTCAGGAGACCAAATGTCCGCTCAATCACTCTCCTGGTCCGACCATGTGCCTCATTGTAGCGCATCTGGGCTGGTGTCACAGGGTTCCTGAGGGGTTCAGCAACCACGGCATGTCGGGGTATCCCGAGTCCCCTACGGACAGACAAGTGCACATTAGCTGACTTGGAAAAGTGGGCGGAATACTACAGATCAGATCACACACAATGGCACAAAGTCAGTACACACCGACAAGCCAGGCACGCTGGTTCTGCATCTGTGCCATCATCCTGGGGATGCGACTACTCCTCATCACAAAGACATCGTGTGCTGAACCAGGGAAACGGGCACACACGTGTGTGATGGTCATGTCTGCAAGACACACCACCAGTGCATTGACCGAGTGGTAGTGCTTGCGGTTCCTGTAGGCCTGCTCCTGGGCCTGTGGTGGTACCAAAGCCACATGTGTCCCATCAATGGAGCCAATGACATGCGGCATCCTCCCCAGGGCATAAAAGTCACTCTTCACGTCAGTGAGTCGTCGCAGTCTAGGGAAATAGATGTACCGGTTCAGGAATAGCAACATTGCCGCCAAAACATCGCGGAGCACACGGCTCAACATGGTCTGTGACATCCCACCAGCAGTCGCCACAGTATGTTGGAAGGTACTGGTGGCAAAGAAGTGTAGGGCTGCCATCACCTTCACCTTGGGGGTCAGCGCTGTAGGATACAGCCGGCCAGGCTGCAAATGTGGGGACAACTGCACTGCCAAATCCTCAATCAGCTGCCTGGTGAAGCGGTACCGTCGGATGCTGTCCCGTTCCACCATCGTTGCCAGGTCTGGGAATGGTCGATGGACAGCAGGAGCCCTGCAGTGCAGAGGAGAAGTAAGCAAGATTGTCAGTCACCCCACATATGCGGCATTGAACACACTCAATATCCCAACACACATCATTATGAGGCACAACTACATGAAGTGTGCAGTTCCGTAAGGACATGTATGGCACCACAGCTCAACGACCGGTACATTCCCAGGGACCCTGTATTGCCACATGGACACTGGCATTACATGGAGTATCATGTATACACCACAGCAAAACAACCATGACCCCCACAGGTAGTGGTCCCACTTGCCACGGCAGGACAGACATGGACGTCTGTGACACACACACGCACAACATCAAAGTCCATGCACACACAACGTGGATGTGGAGACTGTCTCCCATTGTGCACATGAAATCAGAGACATTGTAAACACTACATGCACAAAGACTGTGGAGGACCATCACTATTGTGCCACTGGGACACCCTGGCTCAAACATACCGTCCCACATGGGACTCACGGGGTATGTGACATGACATACACATACACCACCGTGAAATGTGACCATGGCACATGCACAGATATGAACAGTTGCACATCACAGTGGTCATGTACACGTAACACCCAGGATCCTGTCCCCATGAACACGTGCACAGCCTGGGGGTGGCTGCCCACAGGTGACACCCACAGGACAACATGTACACCAACATACACACAATAGGAAATGCAGCCTTACATGCCTTATGATAAAGTTTGGACAGGCTGTCGTGATGTAGGTGTGCCCCTCACTCCCTGGGAGCTATCTGTGGCTGGCATATGTCCATCTGAGACAGGCATGCTGACATATGCCAGTCACATGTACAGTGATGCGTTGAACAGCAATGGACCGATCGGTGCCCCCGGCCGGCCCATTGCATTCAATGTGTGCGGGTACGCGTTGTACCCCTGTATGCGTTGTACCCCTGTACGCGTTGAACTGCAATGGACCGAACGGTGCCCCGGCCGGCCCATTGCATTCAATGTGTTCGGGTGCAGCGTTGTACCCCTATGCAGCGTTGTACCGCAATGGACCGATCGGTGCCCCGGCCGGCCCATTGCATTCAATGTGTGCGGTACGCGTTGTACCCCTGTACGCGTTGTACTGCAATGGACCGATCGGTGCCCCGGCCGGCCCATTCATTCAATGTGTCGCGGGTACGCGTTGTACCCCTGTGCGCGTTGTACCCCTGTGCGTGTTGAACCGCAATGGACCGATCGGTGCCCCGGCCGGCCCATTGCATTCAATGTGTGCGGGTGCAGCGTTGTACCCCTGTACGCGTTGTACCCCTGTGCAGCGTCGAACCGCAATGGACCGATCGGTGCCCCGGCCGGCCCATTGCATTCAATGTGTGCGTGGTACGCGTTGTACCCCTGTACGCGTTGTACCGCAATGGACCGATCGGTGCCCCGGCCGGCCCATTGCATTCAATGTGTGCAGGTACGCGTTGTACCCTGTGCGCGTTGTACTGCAATGGACCGATCGGTGCCCCCGGCCGGCCCATTGCATTCAATGTGTGCGGTACGCGTTGTACCTCTGTACGCGTTGAACTGCAATGGACCGATCGGTGCCCCGGCCGGCCCATTGCATTCAATGTGTGCGGGTACGCGTTGTACCCCTGTACGCGTTGTACCGCAATGGACCGATCGGTGCCCCCGGCCGGCCCATTGCATTCAATGTGTGCGGGTACGCGTTGTACCCCTGTACGCGTTGTACCCCTGTACGCGTTGTACCCCTGTACGCGTTGTACCGCAATGGACCGATCGGTGCCCCCGGCCGGCCCATTGCATTCAATGTGTGCGGGTACGCGTTGTACCCCTGTACGCGTTGTACCGCAATGGACCGATCGGTGCGCACCCATTGACAATGGCCTTGCCTGGCAACGGATGCGTTTTCGAATTTCGAACGAGTCGGTTGCTGGAAAATCAGTTGGTCACCCACAACAATGTTGCAAAATCATGTATGTCATGAAGTTGAAGATTTGAAGGATGCTGTGGGCGTGTTTTGGTGCTGCTATTCCATGGATTGGCCAGATTCAGAAGATGCAAACGACTTGGACCTATCACTTTGGACACAAGGGACAGTATCTGCCTCTCCAGCACATATATATTGCTGGCTGTTCCCCTGAGAGCTCACTTGCCTGCACTACATGCTCCAGGACGACATCTGCCACTGCACTGCTGCTGTCTCTGCCCCTCTGGACCCTGCAATGGCACGTACTGTGGAGAGAGCCCCAGCCTTCAGCCTTGAGGAGAACCAGGCCCTGCTGGACAGCCTACTTCCACAGTGCAGCAAGCTGTATGGGACACCAGGGGAGCAGGGGAGTGTTCTGTGCACTGCCTTTCTGAATGTGCATATTGTCTGACTAGCAAGGCTGAAAGTCTGCACGCCACTGGCTAGCAGGCTCACTGAGTAGTTGTCACCCCCCATAGTGTGTAGTGACATGCACTGGATAGGTATGGTGCAGTGACAGTGCATTTGAACAAGGTTTTACTTCCCATGCAATGATACCATGTAGTGACGTCTGGCAAACTGTCCATGGGCAGCTTTGCACTGCCTGTGTACATCATGTGCCCCTGTGATTGAGACATGTATATACAACTGTGTCATGCACGGATATGTTGCATGTGTAGTAATGGCCTTTTCACTTTGTCATCCTGACAGGTTAATGCCCATCGGAAGCAGGAGATCTGGAAGGACATCGTCCGGGCTGTCCGGTCCGTGGGGGTCTACAAGCGCCGGATCCGCAACTGCCAGAAGAGGTGGCAGGACCTTCGGGGCTGGACCCGGAGGATTGCACGGGTCCAGCTGAAGCTGTCGCCTCCTCGCAGGAGGGGCGGAACACGGACCCTGACCCCCACATGCTCCAGATCCTGGCGGTGGTGTTTCCAGACCTGGATGGGCAGCTGAAGGCCAGACAGCAGCAAGGAGGGGGTGAGTCAAAGACTGCACTGTGAACTCTGTATTACATGCTGTGTGCCCTCCTCTGGCCTGGTTCAACTGCCACAGTGCAGCAGTCATGTTGTCCAGGAGCCATGTCCCTCTATTGGGCACTGCCCACTGCTCATCTGATACCCAGGTGTGGCCCTTACATTCAGGGAATTGTGTCACTTGGGACTGTGTCCTTGCAGTTTGCTTCACTAAAGGTGGGGCACAGCATCTGTTTCCCTAACTCTGTTGTGGGCATCATGGGTGGGTCCATTGTTCACACTACGCCTGTGTTCGGACATGTAATCTGCGTGTTGCTTTGATATGCGGTCCACTTGCTGTGCTGAGCCACCACATGTGCCTGGGGTATGTGGCACACGCCCATGCAGCGGGTGGGAACAATGTTTGGGCCCCAGGAGTGTGCAGATTACGTGTGTCACACATACATAGCCAGCTATCCACTGTCCAGGGCTCATCCCTCATTCATGTGGAGCAGGACAGTCATGCCTACTCCAGGCCATGCAATGCACTCTGTACTCCCACTCCCGTGTATCAGCTGACACATTGTGCGCAGTGATTTGACCCCTCAGGTGTCTGCCTCTGTGTCAGTGTGCTGTGGATTAGTTGCCAGGACTGCTGGGGTGTTTCTTGGTAGGGGCTCAGCATGCCCCTGGAGATGTGACCATAGGAGACGATACTTGTGTGTCACATAGGTGTTTGATCAGCTGCCCGTGCAGACTGGAGTATGCGAATGTGAAGTTCAGGCAGCTGTTCCCCATTCACAGCAGATTGTGAGGGGCTCAGGTTCAGAGGGTAGTGTCACAGGTCTCCCATATGTCCAATAGGTATGACCTGGACAGATGAGGGTTAAGATGATGTGTTGTGTGGGGGATGTACATGTGCACTTGTGCAGCTCCAGGACTTGCATTCCCCATGACCTACTATTGTGACACAGTGCATAGTGTTGTTGTCTGGCTGCCAAGTCATACATCACTGAGACAGTGATGTATGACTTAGCAGTCATGCCTCTGCCATGGCATGTGTCTACTTATTGGTGGTCTTGCAGGGGAGTGACATGTGCTACATGCACACCATTGTGGCGATGGCTATCAGGACATGGGTGCATCATGGTGTCTGTCGCTGGTATGCATCACATGCATTTCCTATTTGACTCTGGGCATCCCTTTCATCCGGAAACCTGTACTGACTCAGTGGCAAGAGCTGTGATGTGTGCATGTCCACATGCCACACCGTGTCCTCTGCACTGTCCAACTACTGTGTACTTGGTGCATGTGTCCACACTGGGGTGTTGCAATCCAACAGACACCAGACAGATGGGTGCAAGGCCATGTGGGATGTGAGTGCCATGCTTGGCATCAGACTGACAATTGGCTTCTCCTGTTCAGTTAGGGCACTTTTAGCAATGTACAACTAATGATGCCAGGGCTTGCTCTGTAATGTGCTGTGCTCACAGTGGTGTGTGCGTTTGGTGCAGGTGACTGATGTCTGTCTGTTTCCCCATTGTTTGCAGATACATCCACGGCCACGGAAGGGGACAGCTCCACGGACCAGGAGGAGCCAGAGAGCCAGACTGGGTCAGCAGCCGAGGAGTGGTCGGAGGGACCCAGTTGCACGGAGGGCGAGGGAGCCACACCGAGGAGTCCTCAGCACCATCCACCTCAGCTGAGGACCAGAGCAACTTGGAGGATGACTCCCTTATGGAGGCGGGTGTCAGCAGCCACCACACCCCAGCTAGTGTTGCTGTCCCCGCCACCACCAGCACCACCACCGCCCTCCCATCGGCTCCCATTCCCCAGGTCCGTGGAGGCTCCCATGTTCGGGAGCGTGTCTCCTTTGGGCCAGGCACCGCACCCCCTGCCCCTGTGTCCCCTGCTGTCCTGAGTGAGGAGTCTGTGTACCTCCTTCGCCAGCTCCATGTAGGGCAGACAGCCATGCTGAGTGTCCTCCATGCGCACACCGCTCTGTTGACTCAGCTGGTGTCGTTCATGGAGGGCATCTCATCGGGCATGTCTGACCTACAGAGGGGCAATAGGTCCATGGACTCCTCCCTGACGGCAGCAGTGTCCCTCCTCAGACAGTCCCTCACCCCTCCTGCCTCTGCTCCATCCACACTCCCCAGCACCTTACCCGTCCCAAGCACACACACACCGGCACAGGCACACACCAGCACACACACGTCCAGCACACAGACACACACGCCACAAACAAAACGCACACGCACGCACAGTCAGGGGACTGAAACCAGACTCACAGGGGATGGGGCCCTGGTACACACACACGCATCCACGGGCACTGCGCAGTCCTCAGTTGCCTCTCCCTCCAAAACACCCTCCCTTGCCTCACCTGCAACCCCAAAGACCCAGCGCCTCTTCCTCAGTGACCTCGGCCTCTTCCCCTCCGATCCAGCTGCTCCAGCATCCAGGGGGAAGAGGAAGCCCCCACACGGAGCAGAGTGCCCCTCGCCCCCGGACACCCTCCCCCAGGCGCAGACAGACTGAGGCCCCACCCGCAAGTCCCCCAGAGTGGTAAGAGCAAGACCCCGCCGCCGCCCTGCAGCTCAAGCATCAGGTCTCCTTCCTCCATCCCTCAGGCCCCCACTCCACAGGTGCCCCCACCACACCCTGCCCCAGGTTCCCCCACCCACAGATATACCATCCCCAAGAGGATCCGGCCTTCTCCCCCTGGCACTTGCTCTCCCGGCACCACACCCCCCGCTGCGCTTGTCTGTGCCACTGATGTGGTGAGGGTGTCCTCCCCTCTGTCCAGCCCACCTTGCCTGTTCCCCATTCTCCTCCCCTGGTGGTAGGCACTGCAGTGGAGTCCACTACCACCCTGTCTGACTTGGGCACTGCAGTGGCGGACCTGTCCACTCCATCTGCAGGGTCCACTGCAGTCGTGCCGGCACCCACAACATCTGAGTCATGCCCCCAGTTGTGCCGGCACACACCATGTCAGACACCTCCACTGCAGTTGTCAGTGGCTCTCCAGCACCCACCACCCCTTCCCTGCTTCCTCCTGGTGAGCCCTGATCCTGTCCCTGCGGTGCCTGGCCTACCCCCCGGTTGCCCCTCCTAGTGGATTGTCCCTGGTTTTGTGCAGGCATGTGTAGGGTGGCATCTGCCACTGTCACCCACTTGTGACTTTGTTGATGGACTGGCCATTGGCCTTTGTTTATTTTCTACCGGACTTCTACTTTTAATGCCACATATGCTGAATAAAGCAACTTTCTGTTCTCTAGTGCTTTTGCTTCTGATGTACATGATGTTGATGATGCTAACCATGCCCTTGCTGCAGTGATGGTGATATTTGGTCTCATGATAATGAAGTGTTACTGTGCAGGAACCCATGTGGTCCAGGGGGAATGTGTCCTATCCTGTGGTGTATCCATGTCATCCATAGCAGCATCTGAGGGTGTCATGTGTTCAGTATTTGGCAATGGGATTTCCTACTTAGATTGCCTATTTCACATCTGTGGCTTCCACCCCTGCACATCTGTTGTGCCTGCCATTGTTCAATTCGTCTACTTCCCTGACCGTGTGGCCATCTCCAGTGGACATGCAGGTTTGGGCATCAATGGGGAAGGACTCATCTGTGTTGTCAGTGCAACATTGGTATACAAGTGTGTTGGATCTGTGCTGATGATTCCGTTGGCACTTCCATGACCAGGCTGATGTTACGGGAGCCCTCATTTGGTGCTAATTGTGGATTGTGTGACCAAGTGCTCAGCTGACATGATGGGGCCCTACTGAGGCAACATATGGCACAGCTTTCCTCACACAGGAGTGGAGTCCCCTCATGGCAGTGTGTACTCCTGTGACATTGCCTGCGCCCAAGGTGTGTGTTGTATGTGCATGTCTGTGTGTTCACTTCCGTTTAGCTGTGCATGCTGTGATCCCTAGTGTTGTACCTGTTTGTGATGCTAGCTGAGTTGAGCTATGTTCCCCCAAGGTCTTCTCCCTGGGTTCTCTGTGATGTGGGTGCATGGCACATTACTGGTCATCAGGGTGTCACCCATAGGTGTGTTTGCTGTCAGGGCTGAGTTTGTGTGCAGACGCAGATGGGTCACAGTCAGGTTTCCCCTTGGCACTTGTTGTTTGCCCCTGTCATGTGATTTCCAGTTTGTGTTATCTTTCAGTGATTGTGACACGTTGTGTGTGTGACTGCTGGCACTCCTCAGGGTCCGGGCTGCAATGTTGGTTGTTGTCTATGTGTGTTCTTTGTGGGTGACCTTGGCTTCTTCATTGGTGTGTGACTGTGGCTGGGATCCCATTGGTTGGTGTGGTATTGCCGTCATGTCCATGTACAGCGTAGTGTGCAGTGTGTCAGACATTCAGGAGTCTTGTTGAGTGTCCATGTGTGATGTGTTTCTGCACCTTGGTTCCCACCCACCACCCTGGAATAGTCATGGGTGCATGTGCAATGTCACCAGTGCATGTGTACTTCACTGCTGCACATTGTTGGAGGTCGAGGGGTGTGGTGTTGAGTGTGTGCAGATGAGAGTTGTTGCCCGGCTAGGCCCCTGCCTCCATGTTGGCCTTGGCTTACTGGCCATGCTGTTTGATTTGTGTTTGTGTAGGTGTGATGGTAGTTAGTTGCTCAGGACACATGACTGTGGTTCACAGTGTGAACCACATTTAGCTTTGTCATCACAGTGGGATTGTAATGCAGCCCAGGGTCACCACATTGTGGGGGCCCTGGGGGTGGTGCTGTGGTGTGTCTGTGTCTTGCTGTGTCAGTTGCTGTCCCTACGTGCCTGTGTGACATGTGTGATTTGTGCTTCCTCTCATCTGACAATGCCTGCTTGCCCACATAGGGGATTTGGATCCATGAGTTACCTTTGTGTGGCACTGTATGCACATCTGTATGATTGGTATTCAGGTCTCCTCATGTGTTGTGTGGTTGCCTGGGGACACTGGCACCCCCCCCCCTCACCTGTTGTGAATGAGGTGCAGTGTGGGTCTGCCTGTTTGTGTTTGTGCATCTGCACCACTGCATTGGCATATCTTGGGTGTGCCATTGGCTGTATGTAGTTTGGTGGGTTTCCCCTGCTGTCCCTGGGACTCCTAGGTCATCGGTCAGCACAATGATCATGGTTTGTGTGTCCCATTGCTGCCATGGTATGGTATCTGTTCACCTCACATCTGCAGTCTCCACAGGGTATCTGCATTTGTGTGCCCATTGGTCAAATATGTGGGTCTGCATTCTGATGGTCACTTCTGTCATTGTGTCATTGATGATTGTTGACGGTGTCAGCCCCCATGGGTGTTGTTTGTCTGCACATGGCCAAAGGTATGTCTTATTTGCACTGCAGTATTTGGCTCCCCCAATTTATGTTGCAATGGGACACATACACTACTTTGCCACTGATGTGTTTGTTGTTCTGTGACCAGGAATCATCCATGCAGTTTGGCAGTTGCAGCTTTTTCTTTGTCAACACTTACCTTTTGGTCACTGTGATGATGGGGGTTTGGACCCCATTGCCACAATGTTCAAAATGTGCTTCAGCTATGGACCCCACACTTACCTTTTGGTCACTGTGATGATGGGGGTTTGGACCCCATTGCCACAATGTTCAAAATGTGCTTCAGCTATGGACCCCACACTTACCTTTTGGTCACTGTGATGATGGGGGTTTGGACCCCATTGCCACAATGTTCAAAATGTGCTTCAGCTATGGACCCCACACTTACCTTTTGGTCACTGTGATGATGGGGGTTTGGACCCCATTGCCACAATGTTCAAAATGTGCTTCAGCTATGGACCCCACACTTACCTTTTGGTCACTGTGATGATGGGGGTTTGGACCCCATTGCCACAAGGTTCAAAATGTGCTTCAGCTATGGACCCCACACTTACCTTTTGGTCACTGTGATGATGGGGGTTTGGACCCCATTGCCACAATGTTCAAAATGTGCTTCAGCTATGGACCCCACACTTACCTTTTGGTCACTGTGATGATGGGGGTCTGGACCCCATTGCCACAATGTTCAAAATGTGCTTCAGCTCTGGACCCCACACTTACCTTTTGGTCACTGTGATGATGGGGGTTTGGACCCCATTGCCACAATGTTCAAAATGTGCTTCAGCTATGGACCCCACACTTACCTTTTGGTCACTGTGATGATGGGGGTTTGGACCCCATTGCCACAATGTTCAAAATGTGCTTCAGCTATGGACCCCACACTTACCTTTTGGTCACTGTGATGATGGGGTTTTGGACCCCATTGCCACAATGGTCATGGCCTGCTTGCATTGTGGGGGCCACACACATATATGTGGGGCACGCTTGTCATGGTGTTGGGGGGATGTCTTTTTCTTGCATTCCCTAGGTTGTGGTGTGCTGGTTGTGTCATGCATTGTCCATCCTATGAGTGGGGGTGGTGTTGGTGGTAGGCATCCAGCCCCCATGGGTAGAGGTGGTAGTAGTGACAGGCATCCAGCCCCCTGGGTAAGGGTGGTAGTAGTGGTAGGCATCCAGCCCCCCTGGCTAAGGGTGGTGGTAGGCATCCAGCCCCCCTGGCTAAGGGTGGTAGTAGTGGTAGGCATCCAGCCCCCTGGCTAAGGGTGGTAGTAGTGGTAGGCATCCAGCCCCCCTGGCTCACGGTGGTAGTAGTGGTAGGCATCCAGCCCCCTGGCTAAGGGTGGTAGTAGTGGTAGGCATCCAGCCCCCCTGTGTGAGGGTGGTAGTAGTGGTAGGCATCCAGCCCCCCCTGGCTAAGGGTGGTGGTAGGCATCCAGCCCCCCCTGGCTGAGGGTGGTAGTAGTGGTAGGCATCCAGCGCCCCCTGGCTAAGGGTGGTAGTAGTGGTAGGCATCCAGCCCACCCTGGCTCAGGGTGGTAGTAGTGGTAGGCATCCAGCCCCCTGGCTCAGGGTGGTAGTAGTGGTAGGCATCCAGCCCCCTGGCTAAGGGTGGTAGTAGTGGTAGGCATCCAGCCCCCTGGCTAAGGGTGGTAGTAGTGGTAGGCATCCAGCCCCCCTGGCTAAGGGTGGTAGTAGTGGTAGGCATCCAGCCCCCCTGGCTAAGGGTGGTAGTGGTGGTAGGCATCCAGCCCCCTGGCTCAGGGTGGTAGTAGTGGTAGGCATCCAGCACCCCTGGCTCAGGGTGGTAGTAGTGGTAGGCATCCTGCCCCCTGGGTAGGGGTGGTGGTGCGCATTCAGGCCCCTGTGTGCATATGTGGCATTGGTGATGGGCATCCCGCCCCTATGGTGCTGCTGTTGCTGGTGTAAGTATATTCTGCATCCCTCTGTGTGTGTGTGATGTGTCGTGTACGTGTTGTATGTGTTTTGTGGTTGGTGTCTGACTTACCTTCGACGCCGTACGCGTCCGTGCCTGTTCCGGTAGTAAATGTAGAATATTGGTATGATCGGGACGAAGGGATTCATGGTTGGTTCGTGTCGTTCATCCTTCTCGTTGCTTTGCGTCGTCCTCGTCGCTTCGCCTCGTCCTCGTCGCTGGTGTGTTCGTCTCGTAGCCGTGGATCGTGTTGTGGCGCGAATCGGAGCTTATGTGCGCCTCTCCCGGATGCTTTGACGTGCCGTGCGTAGCGACGGGTGCGGCGCGTACGGAAAGCGCATCGTACTCGTTCGGCCGGACGGAGCTGCATTTTCCTTCCGTGCGACTCGATTCGGCGTTTCCGGATTCGCCTCGGTCGGGGAACAGGACCTGGTTTGGGTGAGTACGGCTCGGCCGGATTATGTGCTGTTGTGCGCATCGTACTTACTCGTTCGGTGTGCTGTACGGATCGGTCGGGAAACAGGCTTTCGCATGGCTTTTTTCCCGACCGAATGGTATTGGGTGCGCCTCCGACCGAGATCGGAATCGGCCCCTTAGTATTCTGTCTCTTGGGACTTTGATTGTGTCAAGGAAGGGCTCAAGATGACTAATTTGTTTGTGGGAATAAAATTCTAGTGTGAGTTTGCCTACATTAGAATGACAGTTTTCTCGTAGGTCCACCCATTCCCAATATAGGCGTTTGAGTTCCTCTTTCCTTGGAGGAGCTTGGCCCGCCCAACAGCCCTGGAGACCCATTATTGACAGCATTTTTTTAATGTTGGCAAGCCAGCCTATTTTCCCACCTGTATCCAAGCTAACAATCTCAGTCATAGCTTCTGCATAGGAAGAAAGTTCAGTATGTTTACAAGAGACTCACATCCAATCGAGAAAGCGGAGTTGGTCAAAAGATTTGAGTCTGTCATTATTGGTGTGCACTCGGCAAGGGCTACCATCAAGGGGAGTCACTACAGTAACTAATAAAACTATTGGTCCTTGCAAACGCATCAAGGAAGTTACATTTGGCAGATGGGCTATTGCTGAGTGCATAGTTGGGTATGCCCATTTCACGGTGTGTTCAATATATGGATCCAATATCGATGAGCCTAGGGTGTTTGATTATTTAAATACAGAGCTAGCTTTAGGGCCTCACCCCCTTATCCTTTGTGGGGATCTGAATATCCATGTAGATATATACAATGACCTCAGTGGGAATCAACTCTGCTTACGGAGGAATCCAGGTGTCTATAAGGCTTTAAAATGAATGGTGCAAGATCATGGCTTGGTGGATGTCTGGGCAATACTCAGTGCTCAAAATCTGGGTTTTACTTTTTACTCCTCTCCACATAATAAGCTATTCAGGCTAGATTACTTTTTTGTCTCAACTGCTCTGATGGGACAGGTGGGGATCAAAAGCTATCCTAGGGCAATGTTGGATCATAACCCCCTTGAGCGAGAGGTGTCAGCTTCTGGCATTTTAAAGGGTAAGAAGTCCTGGACCTGTCAGAGGAGGCTTCTGCAGGAACCATTATATAAGGAACATATGTCTAAATGGATTGTGGAGTTTTTTTAGATCAATAAGGGGACGGCTATGGTCAGTTCAATCTGGGACTCCTTAAAAGCTGGTGTTAGAGGGGAAACTCTTAGCATTCCTCTTTACCAGCTCCTGGTGACTTGGATCCTTCCTCATCCACTGCGGATGCACCACTAACCATCACTTCTTCAGCAGCTGCTGAGGGGGTTGGATTTGAACATATTTGTTCCGTGGAGCTGGCAAGAGGGAACAATCATCTGCAGATGCTGGGAACAGCAATACTTTGTCTACTCCTCATAACATTAAAACAATCTGGCAGTTTTGAGCAGTGGAGATCTTTTTAATTCAGCCATGATTTTATTTGCTAAATTGCTTTGGAAATTCAGTTTCTTTTTATTCACCTTTCATATTGACATTTTAGACAATTTGGCTTTTACTATGCTTTAATTATTAAAGAAGCGCAATGCTTTCATGATTTTAGGTTTTATATTAAATCTATATTTTTAGCATAGGTTTTAGGAAGCTTTAGTTGCCTTACATCCAAGGAGTGGGTGTCAAGTGGTCCATTTTGTCACATTAGGCCTGGGTGGGAACACCACCATTTTACACGCTCACATTTAAAGTTGACATCTTTTTCTTAAACGTTGACATTTGACATACATTTGCTTGCATGCTTGTATGGATTATGTTCCATGAAATAACTTTGCTTGCATTTACACATCTTCTTAGGCATATAATAAGAGCCTTTAACATTATGTATGAAAGCTACAGTTCACTGCACCAAATGATGTTGTTTATTATTGTTCGCTCTGTGACAGCTAAGTCAGGATAGAATCAATACTGACAGCCTGACTGGGACTTCGGCATGGTAACATGGGTGAAGTTTATTATATAAACAACAACACTCCTTTGCCTAGTTGGAGGAGCATTTCGCTGACACTGTCGAGGTTGCCCCATGCTGCATTTCCAGCCCAGCTGAATCCTATTTACCTCCTACGAAGGATGATGCCCAGCTCTACACCAAGACGGACTCCCATATGAAACATACCCACAGGTAACTGGGGAGTTAGATCATCCTTCTATTGATTATTGTAGTGTACGTATTTTACACAAGAATCTTATTGCTCCAATAAATATTGAACTGCGAATTGGAGTATTTCTTGTGTCTCCCTTTGGGCATGCATGAGTTACCAAATGAAAGGGTTCTAGATCTGTTTCCACAATTTCCTTGAGGAGTCAAAGTTGTCATGTTCTGCGGTTTCACATACCACATGTTACCTTGCTAGGTTAGGTGTACAGATGGTGCACTGTGAGCTGGCCATGACTAAGTCCAACATATCCTGATGGTGAGTGTAGAATCAGTCTTGTGCAGTTTTGACATTTATGTTGTCCATCAAACGCATAGTTTTACTGAGAAAGGATGAACCGTACGACAGAGAATACTCTTGGCTTCTGAGGTGAAGGATGATAGGCGGATTGTCTGGGTTTGTCCTGTGAGGAATGATGTGATCCATTTGAGGGCATCTCCCTGGATCCCAATGAGGTGGAGTCTCTTCATGAGGGTGTGGTGGGATACAGTGTTGAACACTGCTGAAAGGTCAAGGAGGATCAGGGCTGCTGTTTCTCCATGGTCGAGGAGGGTTCTGATGTTGTCGGTGTCAGTGATCAGGGCTGTCTCGGTGCTGTGGTTGGCTCAGAACCCTGATTGGGAGGTGTCCAGCAGGTTGCTTCTCTCCAGGTGTTCAGTGAGTTGGCGCTTGATGGCCTTTGCAAGGAATTTGGCAGGGAAGGGGAGCAAAGAGATGGGGCAGTAGTTCTTGAGTTCGCTGGGGTCGGCAGAACATTTCTTGAGGGGGGGTCTGACCTCTGTGTTTCCATTTGTCAGGGAAGGCGGCTGTGGTAATGGACGCGTTGATAATTGAGGTGAGTTTGCAGCTGATTTCCTTGCTCCCAAGTTTGAAGAGTTGGTGAGGGCAGCGGTCTGTGGGTGCGCCTGAGTGGATGAATTTCATGATGGCTGTGGTGCGCTGTGTGGTGAGTTGGTCTCATACGGTGAGAGGGTGGTTGCGGGTGGCGTCTGTTGGCGTGAGGAGGTTGTAGAGGTTGGTGGATTGGGGTTCAAAGTTTCTGTAGATGGTGGATATCTTGTTGTGCAAGTAGCCTATCAGGGTATCGCAGAGGAAGGAGAGATAGTGTTATTTGTGGCTACCGGGGAAGACAAACTCTCTGACGATGTTGAAATATTCTGTGCTGTGGTTGGAGCTGGCTTTGATGTGGTCTGCCAGGGTGACTCTTTGTGTGATTTTAGGCATTGGGGTATTTGTCGAGGGCTGACTTGAAGGTGGATCAATCTGTGGGGTCTTTGCTGGTTCGCCATCTTATTTTTAGCCGTTTGCAGTTGCATTTCATTGTTCTGGTGTACTGCAACTGGTTTGTTTGGATGATCTGCTGGTCTTGGTGAGCTTGATAGGGGCAACTCTGTTGACACAGTTGGTGATCCATGCAGAAAAATTCTTGATGGTCTGTTCAAGGTTGGTTGCGGAGTCAAGGTGGGTGGTGTTGAGGGCCTCTGTCCATTGGGTATCTGTAAACTTTTCCCAGATGCAGTGTGAGTTAATGGGAGACTTGGTGGTGGTGCAGGGGGATCCTGCGATGGTGAAGTAGATGATTGCATGGTCGGTCAAGGTGAGTTCGGTGACATGACTGTACTTGACTCTGTCACTGGCAGTGAAGATTGGGTCCGGTGTGTGTCCGGCACTGTGTGTGGGGTTGGTGACCAGGTGGGTGAGGCCGATATTGCTCATGCTTTCCAGGAGGTTGGTGGTGTTTGTGTCTTTAGGGTTGTTGAGGTGGAAGTTGAGGTCGCCGAGGAAGATGTAGTGCTTGTAGTCAATAGCAAGTGGGATGATGGATTCGAGGATGGAGTTGTAGAATCTGTGGCATGGTTGTGAGGGTCTATAGGAAAGGGTGCCTCTTATGGTGGTTCTGTCGTCGGTTTGGAGCTGGAAATTGAGGTGTTCCTTGATCGATGTAGTGTCTCAATGAATGAATCACTCTGAATGTATGAACCACTCTAGCCCCGAGTACCTGTTTTCCAGGGTTCACTACTACACTCCCCTTAGAATCTTCATTCTTCCTATGGTCATTTTGCCAAAGTTCAGATAGTGAGGCTGACAAAAAAAAGGAGGCAAGTCCTTCTCTCTTCTGGGCTCTCAAGCCTGGAATAGACTTCCCATTGGACTACATCAAATTGCAAATGAGAGGCCTTTCAGAAAACAACTCAAGACATGGCTTTCACCCTCTTAATCTTTCAGCCTCTGTTACTAACTTTCAGTTTTAGCGCAAGGGCACTCCTCCGAGTAGCTGTCCGCTTTAGAAATCCTGAAATTCATTCATTCATTAAAGCACAGTATTTTGCAGATTAGCCACACCACCTCACATGCACACGAAGTGTAGGATACAAAGTAGTTAGTATGACCCCAGGGATCTGTGAAGTTGTGCTTCTTTGCTTGGACTATGTGGATCTTCTGCAACAATGTGTCTCCGAAGTTATGCAATTGATGCAAGCCAGAATCAATTGTCATTATTTGGGGTTGCCAAGGCTCCTAATGTTCCAGGTTAAAATTGCAATAATGTACATCATGTGCTCATTTGGAGAAAATATACAAAGCAGGTGCTGCAAGACAGTGTGACAGAAAGGTACATTTCCAACATCTAAAGGGACATGTAACAGGCATGAAGAACATAACTTCAGAACCCTCCCCCACTGCTCTCAACCCATTCTGAATGCTCCAGCTTTCAGAGAAAATGCACTCATTCACCCAGATGAATCTGTTATTGAATAACACAAGAGGGGTGGGTCAGCAGCAACCACCCCAGGCCCATGGTATGCAAATGTAGGAGGCACCAAAGCAAAGATATCAAAGTCATTCGAGGGCATGAAACATAGGCATGTCTATGGCCTGTGTGTCCTTTCAAACGGGTGAGAAGAACGTCAATAAGGTCATTGGAAGTATCAAGGAGGAGAAATCATGGCAAGGTAGGTGCACATGAGCAAGGATCATATGGCTGATCCCCTCATGGCTCTAGGAACATAAAATAAAGCTGAAATGGACATTCCTGTGAAGAATCCCAGCTTACCAGTGGCAAGTAGACCTGGACTGGGCTTTGCTGTTGCTCTCTATCTGGCACCCTGAACATTTCTAAGTTCTCCTCTGAGGTCCCGGGGCCTTCAATGTTTACTCTTATGATAGGTTGAGCAACATTTTCAAAACGTTTGCTCAGAGCTCCAGAGCTTCAAGGGGACTGACCATGGAAAGTATCTGGTTATCAGATCCGCAATGACGGATTGAATATCAGGTTTGCCGAACGTAGACAAGACATTTTCCTCAGAAAATGGCAAAGTCCCTTTTCAGATTTGGACTTAGAAACTTTTTTGAACTTCTTTACTCCCAGGCCCTAGCGGAGCGAACCATGACCCACTTCTTAGGTTCCTGTCTACCATGACCATTGACCACAATTGGTGCTTTTGCTTGTTGACACAATTTTCTCCTAAATCTTTCAAAAAATCATATTACGCCTTGATGGGTTTTTGTTGTTTTGGTGTCATTATGTTTATTAAATTTGACTCTATTTTCATAACTTGGAGTGGGATTTTTATTGTGTTTGTTTTTGACTTTTAAACTGTTTTGGTACTTCTAAATGTGTTGCACTTTTTCTCTATGTTAAGCATTCCTTACTATTTAGTAATCTTTTCAGGGATGACATAGAAGTCCAATGATATCTTATATTGATAGAGGGTAAACTTGAACGTTATAGCTATTTGATGCAAACAGTTCCTGCAAGATTTCATTTGTTAATCATTGAGACAATTTGACAGCCCATAAAACAGTCTGATCTTCAAATTCCCCAAAAAATGCCTAGTAGAAAGTTGAGATTTTTGACAGTGCTGACTTATGTAACATAGAGTGAAGAAAATAAACTGCATCTTTTATAGCAGGCTTATAGTTTGAGAATTTCAAGTTAGCATAGCTTTATGTTAGCCTCTCCCTAACAGTGTAAATTGGCGAACTGTATAGTGACGATCTAATAACAGAGCAATAGAATTTGTGTCTTTCCCCTGTTTAATTTTTTTCCCACTAATGGAGCAAAAGGCCAAAGCTTTAGTTTTAGTAATGGGAAGCACTTGAGATGAATCTGTGATTTTAATCAGAACATCATCTGAATAAGCCAGAACATTTGATACACAATTATATAAACATATAAATGCTATTGCAATTGTTTTTTGTAGATTGGAAGAAATTGAGTTGTTGGTTGACTGGGTGTGAGCCCTGGTCAAGCAGCAACCACAATCCTTGTCAGGGTGAGGCACATGCCAACCCTAAATTAACCTGTGTTCAACCCCTGGGTAGTTTGGCACAGAGCAGTCAGGCTTAACTTGAAGGCAATGCGTAAAGTTTTTGTGCAACACTTCAAACAGTAATAAAGGTAAAACACCACAAAAAAGAGTATCCTACACCAAGATAAAAAAGTTAAGTTATTTTTAATAAATAAAAGAAGACCAAAGCAACAAGAATCCAAACAATAGAACTAGAGATATGCAATTTCAGTAAAAATAACTCCAAAAAGCACAAACCAACAACTGTGGATATCTGATCGTGCCTGGACCTGGACAATGTCACAAGTTCAGGCCAACCGTGATGGAGTGTGGGTTGGCTACCCGGACCCAGTTAGGCCTGCTGAGCAGAGTATCTTAAATCTTAGTTTGTGGAGTGTTGCGAGGATCTGAGTCAAAGATGTGATGCTCAGTTGTGAGATGCGGCGAGGTTGCAAAGACCTGCAATGCACCGCAGCCCACTGCCTCATTGGAACTGTCACTGCGATGTGTCGGTCCTGCTCGGGGTTGCGCTGCGCAGCAGACGCGATGTGCCAGTTCCACTGGATCCACAGAGTCTGGCACATCACCTTAGGCCCATTTCCAAAGGTCCAGGGCTGGGCTGGCACCACTTGGCAGGGTAAACTCACAGATGCCAAAGTCCAGGTGCTTGGGTAGAGGTGGTTGGTCCCTTCTGTTCCTGATGCTCAAGTCAGGAGGCCAGCCAACTAGCCCTTGGAGTCTCTCTGGTGTCCTGGGTTCAACAGATGCAGGTCCAGTCTCTCTCACCCAGACAAGAGGGCAGCAGGTGAGCACCTCAGGGCAGCAGTCCTTCAGGATAGCAGTCCAGCAGAGTGGCAGTACTTTCAGCAGCACTGCAGTCCTTCTTCCTGGCAGAGTATCTACAGGATCAGAAGTGTACTGAAGAGTTGGTGATTGAGGCCCAGTATATATACCTAGTCGGGCCTTTGAAGTGGGGAGAAGCTTTTAGAGGTATTACTTTTTACTTTGAAGTCCCCAGGCATCCTGTCTTCCCTGGCCTGGCTCGAGACTAGCTACAGGGAGTATGCAGCCCTTTGTGTGAAGACAGGTCAAAGCCTATTCAAGTGTAAGTAGGGCTGTGCCCAGCTCTACCCTCTCATCCTATCAGTAAAGGCCCTTCTAGGCACACCTAAGTTCCCTGTTTTGTTGAACTGTCTAGGAGGAATACACAAAGTCCAACTGCCAACTACACCCCGTCATGTGACCCAGAGACAGGCTGCAGGCACTAAATGGCTAAGGCAGGAAACTTTCTGAAGTGGCTTTTTTTTAAATTGTAATTTCAAATCCAACTTCACCATGAGTTAGGAGTTTTCATTACAATTCCAAAGACGCAAAACATGAACTGGTTACCTTCTCCCATTTGGAAATGACAGCTTATTAAATGTAATAAGGTAACTCAAATGTTCTCCTATTGGAGAGGTAGGCCTTGCAGTAGTGAATAATGAATGCAAGAGTTTTTCACTACCAGGACATGTACAACTTAAAATTACATGCCCTATTTTTTAAATGCACTGCACCCTGCCCTCTGGACTGTTCAGGGCCTACCCTGGGGGTGACCTGCTTGAAGGTCTTTCTGGTGTTGATAGGCGATCCATCTGAAGATTCTGTGGAGCATGCAGAGGGTGTAGAAGCAGGAGGAGGCGACTGCGTTTCATGGTCAGTTGGCTGTTGTGGATGATGCCAAGATTGCGTGTGTGGTCTGTTGGTGTGGGTGCTGGTTCGAGTTCTGCTGGGAACCAGCTGCTGTCCCATACAGAGGTGTTCTTCCTGAAGATCAGTACTTCAGTTTTGTTGGAGTTGAGTTTGAGACAGTTGTCTCTCATCTATTTGGCTACATTGGTCATGGCATTGCAGAAGTTGGTTTTGGCGTTGGAGGGGTCCTCAGTGAGTGAGAGGATTAGTTGAGTGTTGTATACGTAGGAGATTATGTTGAGTCCATGGGATCTGATGACATCAGCAAGGAGGGCACGTAGACGTTGAACAGGGTGGGGCTGAGGGATGATCATGGAGGGTGCCGATCCATGACTTCGTCCAAGGAGCAGTTAAAGTCACCAGTCCATATGATCGGGATAGCCACATATGGCAGGAGAAGTTCCATAATGGTCCAAAAAAACAGACAGTCATCAGTATACAGAGCGTACACATTTACTAGGTAGACCTCTTTTCCATCCAGCAGTCCATACACCAGTATATATCTACCCTGAACGTATATGTCAGCGTAGCGATGCTGAAAGGGTACCACTGGGGCCAGCCAGAGTGGAACTCCCTGTGCAAATGAGAAATATGTAGAGGAGTACATGTGACCCCTTCATTTTCTGCGAAGCTTGTCTGCTTCTGTGCCAGTCAAATGTATTTCCTGTTGGAAGGCCACTCTGATATTCTGTCTCTTAAGGTATGTATGTACTCTGTATCTCATAGTTTGATCATTAAGGCCATTTACATTCCAGAATGTAATTTTGAAAGTGCAGTATGTGCTGGTCATGTAATCAGATGCATCATCAGAGGGTCTTTCAGTGGTCCACTAACATCAAATAGTAGCAACAATCAATACCACAACCTCCAAGCACTCCATGTAAGCTCAGGTCATCAGAACTTCACTATGTGAACAGATCCTCAAACTACCTACCTCGTCCCACCCCCAGGGAAAACACTTCAAAGAATCAAGGTGTATTTGCCCAACTCGTTCAACCCTGAATTGCGTACGTTACATAAACAACAGTAGTGCAAGAAAAGATTTTTTTTTTAAATGAGGTAGCAGAAGGAAAGTAATAAGGGAAAAGGGGCTACTGGAAAAAATACACGTCCATAATCCCTGGGCAACCCTCTCCATGGGGGGAGGAGATGCTAAACTGGTGCCTCCAAGCTCCTCTACACCCAACGGGGTGGGCGACTCGTCCATTTTCTCTGTCGCCGAGGTCTCATATCATCAGTGCCATCTGTCTTGTGACCTGTCCGGTCTCCCATCTCCAGCCTCACCCAAACATCCTCAGTTGTAAAAAAGAGCGAGCATCCACCATGAATGTCTCGCGGCTTGGCAGGGTACAGATGCATATATTGTACTCTTGTAGCTCTTAGATTCTGCTTTACTGTGTCAAAAGACTTACACTACCTCTGCACCCTCTGGGTGTAGTCTGGAAAAACACAGATCAGGCGGCCATCATATTTAATGTCTCAAATTTAACATGCATGCTGCAGGATGACATCCCTGCCCTTATAGTTGAGGATCTGCGCTATCACAGCCTGGGGGGGGAAAGGCAGAGGAACCGGAGCCAGTGCCTTGTGCACTTGTTCTACAATAAGCACCTCAGAGAGCCCCTCGGGGCACAGCACATCTCTGACCCAGCTGTCTATGAAGCGCTCTGGGGTTCCACTCTCCGCTCGCTCCGGAAAGCCAACAAATCTGAGGTTGTTCCTGCAGGCTCATCCCTCAGCATCTTCCAATCTAGTGTCCAGTTGATGGAGAGGTCAAAAAGTGAGCGGTCGGTGCATTTTAATGCAGTGATTTTCATCTGCAATACTTTCACAGAGTGTTCCATGGCAAGCAATCTCTCACTGACTTTACGCAGGTCCACTCTCAGCAGACTGACCTCAATCGAAACGCTGTCAATGTTATTTTCCAGTAGGAGTCCTGAGTGTTCAATGGCTTCCAGGATCTGGGCTCCATTAACATCAGTGTTCACTTGAGCGGCAATCGGTGGTCTCTGCTACGTCTTTCGCTCTGAGGTCATGCAAGAAAATTCTGCCACTGTTACCTACAGAATGTCGTAAAACAGTTATCACAGCTCTCACTATGTCGAGACTGGATTACTGTAATAGTTTGTACTTCAATATTCAGGAAGGCTCTCTACAGAAGTTGCAACTCCTTCAGAATGCGGCTGCTAGACTGGTGTCGGGCATCCCAAAATACGCTTCAATAGTGAAAGAAATTCGGAAATTGCACTGGTTGCCAGTAAGGAAGCGTACTATGTTCAAGGCAATGTGTCTGGTTCACAAGGCACTTTATGGAGCCGGGCCGGCCTATTTAAAAGAGAGGCTGTACTGGTATACGCCAAACAGACTATTGCGCTCATCTGATGCCAAACTGGTTTATGTGCCATTTGTAAAAAAGGCCACCTGGGGTGGAAAAAGCTTTGTAGCTAATGCAGCCAAAGCATGGAATAAGCTTCTCCTATATCTTAGAGGTATGTCGAGCCTTTTGGCCTTTCGAAAAGCTTTAAAAACCTGGCTGTTCACTGATTAGAATGACTCTGGTTTGATCCTCGGGTAAGATTTCACATAGCGCCAGGACACCTACGGGTAACAGTAGCGCTCTACAAATGTTATAATAATAATAATAATAATAATAATAATTTCTCCGCTTCACTTGGTGTATTTATTTATTTATATATTTATATAGCGCACTACTACCCAAGGGCGTCTAGGCCCTTGTAGAGGTAGCCCACAAAGCAGCTGCGTGATGTAAAGAACCAGTGCTACAAAATTACAGAGTATAAAGCCAGGTCTTCAGTCCTTTCCTAAAGGACAAGAGATCAGTAGAGTTCTTCAATTGAAAAGGTAGCTTGTTCCACCATCTAGTGGTGATATTGAAAAAGCTTTTTCCACCCCATCTCTGAAGATGGGAGGATGGCACTATCACCAACTTCAGTGAAGCCGAGCGAAGTGTATGGGCCAGTTTATGTCATTGGAAGTGTTTTACCAGGTAGGTGGGACCTGAGTTCTGTAAGGCCTTAAATGTGATACACAATGCCTTAAATCTAATGCGCTTCTCAATAGGCAGCCAATGCAAGATGTTCAAGGCCTCTTTGGCTGATGAATATTTGGACAGACCAAAGAGCAATCTGGGGGTGGAATTCTGAAGTACCTGCAATTTTGCTATTACTGATTTATTCGCTCCAACCAGTAGTCCATTGCAATAATCAAGTTTGGACGGCACCAAGGCTGCCACCACTGTTTTCTGCAATCCTACCGGTATGAATGGAAGAATTTTCCTCAAGATTTTTAAAATGTAATAGGTGGATGCAGTGAGTGTATTTACGTGGTGGCAAAAGGAGAGGGAGGTATCTAAGATGACTCCAAGATTTTTTGCCCTAGTGACTGGTGCTGGGAAAGTCCCCAACTCCGATGGCCACCATTCTGAAGATCAGAAGGATGTGTCTCTCCCAAAGAGCAGAACCTCTGTCTTATTTGAGTTTAATTTGAGACAGTTCTGGGCCATCCGATCACTGACACATCTCATGCACTCCTTAAAATTCTGGGCTATATCAGGATTATTGCTCGAGATTGATACAATAATCTGGGTATCATCTGCGTATGATACTAATTCAAACCCATGAGTTTTGATCATACGTGCCAGAGGGGCAACATAAATGTTGAAAAGGGTAGGGCTCAATGATGAGCCCTGTGGCACCCCGCAAGGAACCCTAAAGCATTTAGATTTATAACCCCCTACTTCAACAAATTGTTCACGATTGAGCAAGAATGATCTGAACAGTGCTAGAGCTAGGCCTTCAACTCCTACGTCCTGGAGCCGGTGTATTAGAATGCCATGATCCACTGTGTCAAAGACGGCTGATAAGTCTAATAATATCAGAGCTGCCGATCCTCCTTTATCAACCGCCCATCTGACTTCCTCCGTTGCAGTGATTAGGGTCAATTCAGTGCTGTGCTGGGCTCTGAAACCGTACTGAGTGGAATCCAAAATATGATTATTCTCGATAAATGCAACTAGTTCCTGATTCATATGTTTCTCCAGTACCTTCGCTGGTAGGGGCAGATGGGAAATGGGGCGATAATTTCCTGCATCTGTTTTATCCAAGTTTGGTTTCTTTAGCAAAGGCAGGATCGATGTTTTCTTCCACATTGTGGGAAAGGTCCCAGTTTCAATGGCCAAGTTAAGAACCTCCATGAGTGGAAAAGCAACAGACTCCACTAACAAATGAGTTACTCTAGGAGGACATGGATCCAGGGGAGATCCGGATTTGGTGGCTAAAAGAAGCTTTGAAGTTTGTTATTGAGAGATCAGTGTGAAATTTGAAAGGGGGGATGGGGGGGGGAGTTTGGATCCCGAGGTAGACTGATCTGGGGTCAGACTTGTAGTACCAGTCTGAAAACCCTGAGAATTGATAGATCGAAGAGCAAAGCCCGAGCTTTCAGTGGAGAGCAGCACGGTTCCTCTCCGGCTGCACTGACGGCCTCCCCCGACCTTCGATCGGCGCTGGGATGCCCTGAGCCTCCTACGGATAAAAGCCCCTCAATTTCACTAAAGGATCTCGACAGCCGCCGATGTCTCGAGCCGCAATCGACGGTCCAACGCCGCTCTTACTTCAAGCCGATCTGGGCGACGTGGAGTTTCACTGGGCCTTTGCCGCCGAGGCCTCACAGCTTGACTCCCGGAAAACTATCTTCCGCCAATGTTCTGGAGTCGCTGTCAACAATTTGAGCCCTCTCCAGCCTCCTGCCCCCCAACACACGAAAAGGAGAGGCACTGCTTGGTTCCGGCCCGGGTAAGCACGACTTTCTCCCATCCCCCGGCCGGGCCTTCACTGGGCCTTTATCCAGCCGAGGCCTCACAGCTTGACTCCCGGACCATGGCATCCGCCGATGCGTGGGAGTCGCTGTCGTAGGTCTGAGCCCGCTCTTGCTTCCTGGTGCATAAAGGTCCCCCCCCTATGCCCCAACACACGTGAAGCGGAGGTACTGCATAGCTCCGGCCTAGATGAGCTCTCTGGCTCGCTAACGACTTTCCCCCATCCCCCGGCTGAATTGGACTCCCATAGGCCGATGCCCTCCTCAGCCGCCCCCCCCGCTGTAACGGGCCCACCGATGCCTCATCACTCGAGAAACAAAACTTTTTGAGCCTGGGGAGCGCTCAAGTAATCCTACGCAATCCAAGCCCCGGATCAGAATCCCACAGGGCCCCACACTCTGAGGCACTCCCTTGGGGACCCGACCATTCTAAACCTCAGCAGCTGAGACTGGCAATCTGTGTCCTGCCCCAGGGTCTCCGGGCACCTTACCCTCGTTTCGCCACAGCACGGGGACATGCTCACTTCCCTGGCCCAGATCTCTTAGACCATGACCTTTGGCAATCTCTTAGGGGCCCGACCATTCCGAACCTCGCCAACCGAGACCGACAATCTTGACCTGCCCCATGGACTCTGGGCACCTTATCTTCGCCGCGCCACAGCACGGGGACATGCTCAGTCCCCTAGCCCAGATCTCTCTCTCTCTCCAGCTGCTGCTCACAAGCCGAGCACTGTCTCACACAAGCTTGTCCCGCTGAATTAGACCAATTGAGCAGCCCACCTCCCGTCCGAAAAACACCGCCTGCCGCCCTCACCATCTCTCCAATTGTACTTACTCAGACGCACTGTAGCGCTTCTAACTGGTCCTACCTTCGTATGGGCCTCCCTGCCCGATGAAGATCCCAATTACTTTGACTCTGATGTACCATTATTAACCTAATTTTTTTTTTTTTCTTCGTATAGCTCTGTCCTACGTATCTCCTCATTGTTATTTATTCTGATCCTTATGCGTCAGTATCTGCCTGCATTAAGCTTATGCCCTATCCTATTCTTGTTTTTTTCTTTACCCTCACTGCCTTTCATCTCCTCCTTACTATCCAATCCCACCTACATGCACTTTAAACTGCCTGTTCTGATCTCTCCCCCATTCAATCCTGCCCTTTCTTTCTCATTAATTTCCCCTATGGCTCTTTTTTCCTCGTATTTCCTCATTGTTATTTAATTTGATTCGTATGTACCATAAACTGCCTGTATTGATCTTTTGCCCTATCTAACTGTTGTTTCTTTCTTTACCCTCACTGCCATTCAACTCCTCTTCACTATCTAATCTGATCCATATGCACTATAATCTGCCTGTAATGATCTTATGCCCTACGCAATCCTACGGCTTTCATTTTGTCCCTCACCAATTTCACTTTTTTCCTCTTAGCCATTTGCTATTTCATCGGACCTGTATGCGTCATAAATAGTCTGTTTTGATCTTATGCTTTCTCCAATTGTTGATGTATGCCTTGCCTTCATTACCACACATCTCCCCATTCATTCAATCACTCCTCTGTCCTCTATCCACTCTGCTAGGTAGTGTGTGCCCTATACTTCGCACACAGAGGAACGTTACTACCTATTCGAAATCTGATTCTTACCTCCTCTTAATTCCCCCCTGCATACTTCCTCTTAACCCAAACCCCTACTCACTGCTACCCTCTCCCGCCGTTGTCCAGCCCCGTCTTGGACACTAACTTCGGCCTTATTCGCTCTCAATTTGTAGCCTTCCAATCCAAATATCCCCCCTCCTGTCTCTATCTCGCCCGAACTTCCTAACCCTCACGCGCCCCATTAACCCTCGCCATTCAAACCCCTCCCGATCTTCTGCTGTGAAAACTAACCTCACCCTCTTACCCCTTCCCCCTCCCTCCTTGCTACTGCCCAAACCTTGTTTTTCCATCACTGCTCCCCCCCTTTCTTTGCTCCTCCAATCTCCCCCAACCTAACTGCCCTATCATGTCCCACCTCAATCCCATTCCCACATCCTGCCCCACCCCGCCCCCACCTACAAACACACCGCCCTCACCAAACGTGGACCCAACTCTTGGTCCATTCCCTACCCTCCTAATCTTTCAAAAAATGCCAAAAAGAATTTTAAACACAATTTACTAATCCGGCATCCCGAAACCCTAATTGTAGACAACTACCACAGCCTCACGTCCCCCATTAAAACTAACTATATTTTCTACACCAAACGCCCCTCCAAATGGAAGAGCACCTTTTTGCGCCACCTCCCAGTAACTAACGCAAGCAAAATCCCCTATGGTTTCAAACATTCCACTACCCCAACCTCACTTTTCCTAGGTGATATAGACATTTCCATTTACAAAACTGGCAACATCCTAATTCAAGCCTCCGAACACCACCTTACCATTTTCGAGCACTATTTCAGCACTCTCTCCTACCAGTTGTCCTTACCTACTCCTCTCCCAACACCTACACAATCCCAAAACCCCTCCTGGATCCCCCCTGCCGCCCCGACTCCAAATCCTCTCCCTAATGACACTCCCCTTTCGCCTACCTCTATTCTATCACCCTCTCTTGAACTCTCCCCCGACTCAATTCCTTCCCCCCTCCCTACACCCGCTCACCCCCTTGCCCCCTCATGGCTCTTCCCCGCCTCCCAGAGGCAAACTCCACTCCCTCATGACACACCTACCCTTAATGACATATCCCTTTCTTTGACCTCTATTCTATCACCCTCTCTTGAATCCACCCCCCTCAACTCCTCTAATGCACTCACCCTCCCCCAAACTACCATGTCCCCTAAGGACCGTCTCCCTCCAACACCCTACCACCTCCCTAACCCCCTCCATCCCCTCTTAACCGCCCCATAACGCCCATATCCATTCCTGTCCCTCCTCCACCCTCCCCGAACTACACTACCACCCACAACATTGTTACCACGTCTCCTCACACCCCTCACACTCTCCCTTCTCCTCTCTCCCTTTCTCCCTCACTCATCACTAGGACGTCCTACACCACGCCCCTCCCTCTCTCCCAATACCGGCCCACATCACCCTCCCCACCCCAGTCCTCCCCCACTCCCGCAAGCCCAGTACTACCCACGTCTGCCCCCCCTGGCCTCCCGCCCTCTCCAAACTATAAGCCATCTCACCCGAACTACTCTGTCCATAACTCCTCCTCCATTTCAGCCCCAACCACTTCCCTCCTCACTCTCCTGAACCAGACACTTCGCAACATGGACGGTAATATCTCTACCCTAGTTACTGAACTTACCCGACTCAGAGAAGATTTCAATCGGTTCAAATCCTACAACCCCAGAACTTGCCCCTCTAGGTCCTCCGCTCCATGCGCTAGCCCTCGAAAACGCCCATATCCCAAACTTTGGTTAACAACGCCTCTACACACCCGTTCACACAGACCCCTTCGCACCTCGAGTGTCTACTCCGCCCCCGACCTCTCTGACCTCTGCAACTCATACCTTAACAAACCCCCACTTAAAGATCATTCCTCCCCTCACTCCAACATTCCTGTTATCACGGGGACTAGCAGAATCCACTGTTCTCCTAGCTGCCCCAGACCCCCCCTCAACTCACCGCCATTCACCTATGCCCTCCCCACAACACCAATCCTAAACCCTTACCTGCATGCTCGTGAACTGCCGCTCGGCTGTCCGACATGCGACCGAAATATCAGAAACCATCCTCAACGAAGATATTGACATCGCCTACCTCACGGAAACCTGGCTCAAAGATCACTCAACACCCATCATTGACCTACTTTCCCCCCCCGGTTACTCCATTCTCAGAAAAGACAGACCTGAAAAAATAGGGGGTGGAATAGCAATTATTTTTAAAAAAGAACTACAAATCTCCCTAATCAAGAACACAGACTACACAACCTTCGAATACCTAGGAGCCGAACTCAAAATGAAAAACTCTCCCCCAATACGACTACATAACATCTACCACCCACCTGGTGAGCCCCTTCCCTTCACCGAAGAACTATCTGACCTTCTAACAAAATCGTTACTTTCTACCTGCAAAAATCTCTTCCTAGGAGAGCTTAACCTTCACTGGAATGAACCTGATGACCCCACAATCAACCTTCTCAATAATCTTCTCGAGATTAGCGACCTCAAACAACTTTGCCCCTCCCCTACTCACTCCAAAGGCGCTATTCTTGACGCCATCATCTCTAACTCTGATTTGGCATCCCTATCCAACATCATCCCCATCGACTGGTCTGACCACCATCTCATACTGTTCACGATCTCCCCACCAGCCCCACCCGCCCCAGTGAAAAACAATAGAACCACGATTATGACCAGAAATCTTAAGCAAATCCCACCTGGCGCACTGGAACACAAACTCCAAACCCAACTTCGTCTCACCCCTCCCTCCTCAAATGCAAATGAACTCACTGAGCGCTTCAACAAAACTGTCTCAGAGGTTTTAGATCAACTTGCCCCTCCGAAATTTAAAATGCTAAAAAATGTCCCCTCAAAATCATGGTTTACCTTAGACCTAAACAAAGAAAGACGCTCACTTAGACTTGCTGAAAGAACATGGAGACAACACCCTTCCCCTCCCATCTCACTCTCCTTAGAACCGCAAGATCTTCCTACAAAAAACATATCTTTTCTGAAAAAGCATCTTTCTTTCGTCTGCAACTCTCCCGTGCCAAGAACAGACCTAGAGAACTGTTCAACATTATTAGAAATCAAACCTCCCCGGCACCCCCAACCTGTTGGCCTCCACAAACAAATGTGAAGAAATTGCTAACTTCTTCACTGAAAAAATTACCAAAATTGATCGTGCCTTCCTTGGAACTCAACTCCCGCTCACCCCTCAACATCCCCTGGATACTACACCATTACCACCCCTCCCCCTGAATCCACCCATGACCCCCTCACCTCCCCTTCCATCATCTACCCCTCCTGAACCCTACCTCACTAACCCACCGCTTAAAAACAATGCCTCATGGCAGAATTTCCACTCCGTTTCTGAACTGGAAGTCTTCAACATCATATCCAAACTTAAACCATCCTCTCACACAAAAGACCCTCTCCCATCTGCCCTTGTCCAAGACCTAAAGCACGTCATTGTCCCTTATTGGACCAATATCATTAATGCCTCCCTCTCAACAGGGAGTGTTCCTATCTCCCTCCAACTCGGACAAATCACTCCCATCCCGAAAAACCCCAAGGCTGACCCTAATGACCCTAACAACCTCCGCCCTATCTCCAACCTCCCCCTCCTCTCCAAAGCCCTTGAAAAATGCGCCCTACTTCAATTGGACAAACACATTGACACGTACAACCTGCTAGACCCCTTACAATCCGGCTTCCGCAAAGGTTGCAGCACGGAAACTGCACTGCTTAACATAGTCGACGACATCCACCTTGCCCTGGACAAGGGCGAGACCTGCCTACTCATCCTTCTCAACCTCTCTGCTGCATTTGACACAGTTAACAACTCAACCTTACTCAATGCACTCAAAAATCGCTTCGGCCTTAATGGCACTGTCCTAAAATGGTTCACCTCCTACTTCCAACATAGAACCCAACAAATCAAAATTCAAAACTGCCTCTCTCGCCCCACATCTGTCTCCCTCGGTGTCCCCCAAGGATCTATCCTCTCTCCCGCTCTCTTCAACCTCTTCATGGAACCCCTTACCCTCATACTTAAACAAGCCGGAATTAACTATCACCTGTATGCTGATGACACCCAACTGTACTATAAAATAAATTCCCATTCAGATATCTTACACCTCAACACTGCCCTAACCAAGATCCAAACCTGGTTCCACACCAACCATCTCCAACTCAACCCTAACAAAACTGAGATCATTCTCTTCTCTCCCAAAAACAACCCTCTCCCCATTCAAACATGGATCGCTGACCTTAATGCCCTAAACTGTTCTCTCTCCCTCGCCGAATCAGTCAAATCTCTTGGCATCACCATCAACAGTAAGCTTACGCTGAATTCCCATATAAAGAACTCGGCAAAAGGAGCACTCTTCACACTCCGGCATCTCAAAAAATCAAACCTTTCATACCAGATGAAGACTTCAAATTAGTTGTCCAATCTCTTGTCCTATCAAAAATTGACTACGGAAATGCTCTACTCTCCGGAACTCCCAAAATCCACCTTGCCCCCATCAAATCTGTCCTCAACCTTGCGGCCAGACTAACAACTGACCGTAAACGTTTTGACCATATCTCACCTGCCCTCAAGGACCTCAAATGGCTTCCCATCGAAGGCAGATCCTCCTATAAAATTGCCTGCATTACGCACAAAGCCCTCTATCAAAAGACTCCGCTCTACCTCTCAACCAAACTTAATAAAGCTGGTTGCGCCCGACAGTTGAGAAGCACCAACTCTCTTCTCCTCATACCCCCACTTCTAAAAAAAAAAGCCTCCCAATCCCGCTCCTTCTCTGGCAAGGCCCCCAGCATCTGGAACGCCCTCCCTAAAGATCTTCGATGTAACCCCTCGTATGTCAGTTTCAAAAGAGACCTGAAAATACACCTGCTCACTAAATACTGGGGGACTTAATCCCTCTCTCTCTGTACTGGGTATTTTCCAACTCCTTCCTTAATGCACCACCGCCTCCCTCTCACACCTACACACCCCCTTCCTGACCCCTCCACATCCCTCTCCCCTCCCCTCCCAGCCCATCCTTTCCCATCCCACCCCTCACACCTACCCAATCCCCCCCGCACTAGTATGACCTCCGAGCCCTTTGTTCTACTGATTGGTTGACTTTCCTCTTCTTCCCTTTCTCACTACGTACTCTATATTTTTCAGTATACTCTGTTAGACCACCTTGTATAATTGTTTCCCTCATAACAACTGTAATTCTCTCCTGTTTATTACCATGCAAATGTAAAGCACTCTGATACCCTCGGGTGGAGCTAGCGCTATATAAAACCATCAAAAAATAAAAAATAAAATAAATTGTAAATGGAGGAGACTTTATTGCAGAAAGAGGAGGCCAATGTATCACAAAAATCTTGATCTATTGCGCTATCATTGGTCTCTTGCACTTGACTGAGTTTCAGCACCGTTGCGAAAAGCTCCTTGGAATTATTCTTTGCTCCTTCAATTTTTCTGAGAAATAACTGATTTTAGTTTTTTGATGAGTTCTTTGTGATGTGCCAGTCTTGTCTTATATAATTCTTTCTCCCTGGGATCATAGTGTTTACGCCAGCATCTTTCTTGGCTGCGACAGAGTCTTCTTGAAATCCTTAGTTCTTCAGAGAACCAAGGTTCAGTAGGTGCTGTCCTGCTAGTTTTTCCTGTTCTCTGGGGAACAGTGGTGCTTGCTGCTGCTGAGATCCAGTGATGATATTGTAAAGAAGCCGCCTCTGGGTCTTTGGCAAAGCAAGGCTTGTTCTGACTCAAATGGGTGGAGAAATCATTTCTGTCTAATCTTTGCCATTGATAACTTTTTTCGCTGCTAACTGGGACGTGCTTGGAAACCGGCGAGGAGGGAAGAGTAAGAGTAAGCAACACTGCATGGTGGTCAGACCAGTGAAGTTGTAGGGTATTATTATATTTCAACAAGGAGCAATCTGTGAAAACAGCATCTAAGAGATGTCCTGCTGTGTGGGTGGGACCGGCCACAATTTGCTCGAGGCCTACGCCTGTCACTAGGTCAAGCAGGGCCTGAGAGTCTTTATCGAGGAGGTTATCCAGGTGAAAATTGAAATCGCCCAAGATGGTGAAATCTTGTGAGATTACTTTGTGTTCCAAGAGTTGGCCCATGGTGTGTATAAAGTTTGTTCTGGATCCAGGCGGCCGATATACTAGCATCCCATTAAATGAGTATACGTGACTGGCCGCTATCTTAAAAGAAAGCACCTCAGCTTCCATATCTATCGTGGTATCTTTAAATGACGCTTTCAAGTGGTTTCTATAGATTATAGCCAAACCTCCTCCCTTTTTGCCAATACGATCCCATCTGGCTTTTGCAAACCCCTGTGGGACTGCTGCCACCAGATCGGGCCCTGAAGTTTCGTCTGCCCAGGTTTCCGAAACAAATATCAGATCCAGGGCATGGGAGTCTACAAAATGACTGAATTCAAACTTGTGTTTAATTAGTGACCGTGCATTTAATAGTGCACATGACAGTCCTCGGGTCGGTTTTTGATCTTGGGATCAACATAATCCTTCCTTGTTTCTACTGGATATGCCTTAATGCTGTCCGTTGGGGCCTTGTCTAAGTGAAGCTTATTTTTTATATCTGTGAGCCTCAGATTGCAGCATGGACACGCCTGTTTCCCAATGTCCTTAGTGCCTCCTAAAATTGGCCCAGGACATTTAAAACAACTGAAGGATAGTTCCTGGAGCTCACCTCTAGTGTATGACAGTAGAGCCGCCATTCTGTCTGCCAAGACCGGCAGCGTGGCTGGCGCTGAGAGCGGAACGAGCACTGACGGGCGCAGGCGGGCTTGCCTTTTGCACGCCTTCGGCGCGCCATTGGCGCGCCCGCTGCGCGTCCGCCTCGGGGAGCTTTAAATACCCTTCCTTAATGGCCGTGGAACAACTAGAGCGGTAACCATCCCAAAATGGCGGCCGTTACACGCTCGGTCCAACTGGTGCCTGGCCTGCCTGACTTGCCCGCTCTCTCCACACAATCGGCTAATTAGGAGCCGTGGTGGACCGGAGAGCGGCGATATAGGTACTGCAGGTAAAAATGGTGTATGTCTGATGTCTCTTGTGTATTGGTCTATTTTAGTGTGCTGGTATGATAGCAGTGCCCAATCTTTCCCCATCTTTAGGCCACTGGAAGATCAGACTGTCTCCCTCTTGTCTGTGGCCCATCCCTGGGCTCCTCCAACCAGTCATGGCACAGTAGTAAATCCAAGCAGGGGCCCCAGGGGTCCCAGCCCCACTCCCCCATTAAGGGGGTCCCCCAGAGAACACATTTGTCATGAAACAGCTCAACCGGTTGGCCCGGACATGGCAGAACACTCAGTCACCGAATCCACCCCAGAGGGGAACTCCCCACCTGCAGCGTCCAGTAACCACACCGGGCCACAGCAGCACAGACTGCCTCGCGCCTCTACCCGGCCCCTCCACAGCACAGAGTGGGTGGCATGCGCCACAAAGTTCACAGTCCGCCAGCTGCATTTGCTCTGTCAGGATTCAGGCACAGTGCTATGTGCAACAATGATCCCCGGCACCAGCAGGCCATCTCAGCACTCACCAGTAAGGGAATATATCATGTCCTGCATCTGAGCCCCTTACACTCTCCCCGGGGAGTACAGCGCTCACCCACTTACCCCTCAGCAGTGGGGAGTACTTATGTCATCGCCATCCAGATCTCAGGTGCATCTACCTCACGCACGTTCATTGGCCAGACCCCACAGATCCCCAGCCAGACTCACAGCAGCAGAGCCCATCCTCCAGGATTCGCCGGCAATACCAGACCTGTAGCTACCCACCAGGGTCAACAGCCTATCTCAGCATGGCCTCTCCCTCCGGTCTCTGGGTAGGCTCCCGTGGCCCCGCTCTCCCGTCTCCAGGCCATAACTCTGTGTATGGAGGCCCAGCACTCACTGCCGCATGGCCTCGTCATCAACAGCAGGCAGTCAGGGCTTCTCAATAGGGGTTTGGGAGGCAGCCGACAGTAGGGAGGTCCCCCAAGCAGATTGGAAGGGTGGTGCAGTCCGGGGGACTGCCATTTTGTGATTAGCTTGGGCTGCATAGTTGTAGCCCAAAGATAGCCCAATAGGTGTATAGCTTCGTTTTTTGGGCCCTCTGCCACCATTTTAGGTTTTGGAGACCTGGTGGCTGGTGGCAGGGAGTAGGGTTAGCAAAACGTTTCTGAGTTTTAAGGGGGATTTAGGTTAGCTGTAGGTGCAAAGGTAAAGAATTGTGCTTACCTTGCAATGGAGGGCGAGATGGTTCAGGAAGCGATGCGCCTGCTGAAGGAAACGGGGCGCCTTGATCGGGTGGTCAATGAGGCCGCAGGTACGATGCACCCAGCACACCAGGCATCCGCGGGAGTGACCGCTGCTGTGGCGGTGTACTCCCTACCACAGAAAGTGAAAGCAGCATGTGGGGATAGTCAGCTTCTGGAGTGCGAGGGGCTGCTCGTATGCCAGGAAAGCAGCCCCTAGGGGTGTGAAGCAGGTGGGAGCTGAAGCATGCTCTACGACTCCGGACCTAATAGCAAAGGCAGTGGGTGGGGCTGGGACCTCGCCCACACGGGAAGAGGTGTGAGAAGCATCTAACAGGGGCCGCGAGGAAGGAAAAAGGTGCACAGGGAGCCTTGCCAGCTGCAGCTGCAGAGTGGGGCAGCAAGGTGCAAGCAGGAAGAGGGGCCATGCCTGACAAGCGGACTCGAGTGAGGAGCTCGCCGGGTTGGAAGCTAGCAGGCAGGAGGGGAGAGGAAGGGGGTAGAGGTGCCTCAGCAGCCTGGTTTGAGCAGCAAGGGGAATCGAGCCAGGCATGGGAGGAGGAAGTGGAAGCAGAGGCAGGGGCGGATTGGGATGTGGAGCCTGGCCTAGGGATGGGCCAGGGGTTGGATAATGAAATGGGTGGGGGGGATGAAGATCAGCTATTTGAAGTGGGGGAAGAGGAGGAGGTCCCACGGAGGGCAAGATACAGCTTGGGATCCATAGGCTTGGGAGGTGCTGGACATATTCCAGTCCTGGGGGGAAGGGGTGCGGGTGAGGGACAGTTTGGCTCAGGTAGATGCTTACATGGCCAAAGGGGGTTCATTGCAATGGGATAAAAGAGCCCCAGCGCAAAAATGGGCAGGGAGTGGGGGGTTAGAGAAGCAGGTAGCCGAGAAGGCAGGTTTAGTGCAGGGGCCAGCACCTGCTTTTGTAGCAGCGATGCTGGATTATAGTGGGGAGGAGGAGGGTGGGGAAGACGTGGAAGTGTCAGTAATGGAGATGGGAGAGGTCGTTGGGGGGCGCAGGGGTTTTTGGGGCAGGGTAGGAAGAGGAGAGCAGACCAGGAAGGAAGGTGACAGGGAACCAGCACACCACTCCAGCCGTTTTGTAGGGCAAGGAGGGGCGCGGCACAGCCAACTCGGCAGAGCTGGGAGCAGTTCGATGGCGCTGAGATGAAGAGAGGGCTGGGCCCAGTACGGTACGCCCGATCCCAGCGAGGTAGCCCGTCACGGCCAGCACAAGTAGGCCCAGAACGACCTCGCTGGCAACAAAGCTTGGCGGGCCCAGAATGACTGCATGGTCTAAATTGAAAGACGGGCAACATGTAGGGGTGCCAGATGGGCCCCCTAGAGTACAGTCTGCCCCCCAAGCTAACCAGAGGAGAGTTAAGGGTGGAGTGGCCACCAGGGCCCCTGCAATAGAGGTGCATAAGGGCCACAAATGGCCGCAGGATTTCTTTCAGGGCCACGAAGTTTTGGATTTTGACGAAGAGAGCCTTGAGGAAGGTGGGCTCAGGGAGGATGTTGAAGGGGATGGGGGGCCACGCTAATGTTTTGCCTAGTATGTTACAGGGGCCGTCAGAGAGGCCAGCAAGGGCGCGTGGCCTGCAGTGAGGCCAGTGAGAACAACGGAAGGGTTTGGGCCAGTGGCGAGGCAGACTGCAGGATTACGGCTACCTTCCTTGGAGCCAGGTAAGGCCAGAGGCACGAAGGAGAAACCTATAATGGTGTCCATTGGTGTTGACGCCGGGGAGCCTCAGAAAGAAGGGGTGGGCAGGTTGTGAAAAGGAAAGTATGTTACTCACGTAAGAGTGGGCACTAGTGAAGCAGGGAGCGGTGGGGGTACCAAAGAAGAGGGTAGCATGGACGGGGGAAGGAGACGGGGGACGGGAATAATAATGGGTACAAAAAAGAAGGACCACAGAGTAAGGAATTGAAGTTGAAAAAACTGCAGTACATGAGGGTAACAAAACCGTTGGGGGCACACCTTATGCTGGCCACCAAAGAGAGAATTTGGAAAGAGGAATACGTGGAGATGCTCAAGTTATTGCATCGGGAGGTCAGGTCTAAAGAGGGATCCAAAGAAGAGGAATATGAGTTGGCCTAAAGTGCCGCTGATAATTGTAAATTGGACAGCGGCATTCCTGATATATCCAAGCGTTTATTGCTTAAAATATCCAGAGCACTGCGTAGCTCTGTTTAAGTATATGGATGGCGGAGGGGGATACGCATGGGCCCAATATGATGAGGAGTTCAGGGCGCGCTTGGCCTGGGATCCTGAGGCTAAATGGGGCGAGTTGGATACGGACTTGTGGCAGCACACAATGGGGACAGCAAAAGGAGGGAAGACGATCTTTACAGCCATTGGTCTGCCAATAGTTTATCGGCCCTTTCAAGGGCGACCCACCCGGGGAGGGTTGGGAGGAGCGGGCAAGAGTCAGCCGGGTGCCGGGGGAGCTTGCTGGCACTTCAATAAAGGGTTATGCACACGTGGATACTGTAAGTTCCTCCACGAATATTAAAAATGTAGGGGACGACATGTCCTGGTCAATTGCTTTGGGGTGGGGGGTACCATCAGTGAGGGGGTCATTGGCAGCTGCCATGGGTTTGTGGGGGAACACCAGCAGCAGTTTTCAGGTGCCCGAGGATGCAAAGGGGCACAAGGGCCTGGGCCTAAGGGCTCATACTCCGGTTAAGGTTGACAGACTGGAGTTCTGGCTGCAGCACTATGAGTGTGAAGGAGAGGCAAGGGTTTTGAGGGAGGGGTTTTGGGAGGGGTACATGGGACCAAGGACTAGGAGGTGGGCAGATAACTTGCGCTCTGCTATGGAACATAGACAGGCAGTTCAGGAGAAGCTTGACAAGGAGGTGTGGGAGGGTAGGATGGTGGGCCCTTTCGAGGATTGGCCCAGGAAAACTTGATTATATCTCCAATTGGTGTAGTTCCCAAGAAAGAGGAGGGCCAATTTAGATTGATTCAGCATTTGTCTTGGCCGGAGGGAGGGTCGGTCCATGATTCAATTGACGAAGATGTGGCCATGGTGTCGTACTCATCAGTTGACGTGGCCATGTCACTGGTAGTGACGGTGGGTGCAGGAGCACCTATGGCAAAGTGTGAAATTATATCTGCGTTCAGGCTGTTTCCAGTCCACCCAGACGATTTTCAGCTCTTGGGTATCCACTTCGACGGAAAGTGGTACGTGGACAAGGCATTGCCGGTGGGTTGCTACATTTCGTGCGCATTGTTTGATGTTTTAGCACATTCCTGCAGTGGCTGTTTTCCTGGCCCACAGGGCACCAGTTGGTGACACACTACTTGGATGATTTTTTCTTTGTGGGTCCTCCCAGCTCCGTGGGCTGCCAGGTAGCGCTGGAAAGTTTCCAAGAGCTCATGGGGGATCTTGGGGTGCCGTTGGCACCGGAGAATACAGTGGGCCCCAGTACGGAGCTGTCATTTTTGGGAATTGAAATAGATTCGGTGAAAATGGAGGCACGTTTGCCACAGGATAAGAAGTCCAAGATGCTAGCATTGCTGCAGGATATACTGCCTCGAGAGAAGGTGAAGGTCAAAGAAGTACAGGTTCTGTTGGGACACCTTAACTTCGCTTGTAGAGTAGTCAGGGCAGGTAGGACATTTTGCAGGAGAATGGGACGCGCTCTGGCAGGAAAACTCTTACCTCACCATCATGTCCGGCTCTCAGCAGGAATCACAGAGGACTTGAGAATGTAGGGGGTGTTTTTGCAATCATTCAATGGGGTCGCAGTGCAAGGGAGGGGGACATGGAATGGGACGTGCAAATCTTTTCCGGTGTGGTGGGCAGCCTGGGTTTTGGGCTATAATGGCAGGGGAGATGGTGTGCTGAACCTTGGCCAGAGCATTGGTGCCACGGCGGGAGGAGCATTGTGTTTTTGGAGTTCTTCCCCCTGGTGGTCGCTGTGTCGCTTTGGGAGGAAGAGTTGGCGCACAAGCGAGTGCTGTTTCGTGTGGACAACATGGCAGTAGTGGAAATTGTTAACAGCCACTCCGCTAGGGATGAGCAGGTTCTGAAATTGTTGAGAGTTTTTGTGTTAGGATGCTTGCATTACGATATTTCTTTCAAGGTACTGCATGTACCGGGTGTGGACAATGACATCGCAGATGCTTTGTCTCGTTCGCAGTGGGGGAGATTCTGTGGGCTGGCCAACGATGCCGACAGAACCCCGACGGCCATGCCTCAGCACCTGTGGTACGTAGGCAATGTAGGATGTTACAAATGGTGGTAGGATAGCTGGTAGAATCCACAAGAGTCACTTATTGTTTGGCCTGGAGAGAATTTTTGCTTTTGGGGGCACAGCGGCGGGAGGAAGGGTGGCTGCGGGCCGAGGACATAGTCCAATATATCTTGGACCTCATTGATAGAGGCCTATCGCGAGTTACAATTGCCGGAAAATTAGCCGGAATAGCATTCATGGGGAAGCTGCTATGGGGCTATGCCCCATCAGCAGGAGAGCTAGGAATGAGAATCTTGGAGGGTTAGGCGCGAGAGCAGGGTGCGGGGGCCAGGGTCAGGAAGCCTATCTCATGGCAGCTGTTGTGTCGTTTGTTAGCAGTGTTGCCAGAGGTTTGCAGAGACATGGAAGAAGTGTGCCTTTTTGCCACACTGATGGTGTGGATGTTTTTCGGGGCATTTCGGGTTTTGGAGTTGCTGGGGGAAACGGGGCAGGAGAAATCCTTTGGGAGGAACTAGTCTTACGGGACAGTGGGTTGCAAATTTGGTTGAATCGTTCCAAGATGGACCATTGAGGCCAGGGTAAATGGGTAGTGTTGCAGGCATTGGAGAATCCGGTAACCTGCCCCCTGCGGTGGGCTCGGCATTAGTCGAGTTTTTCTGAGCCTTTGGGGGGAGTGGTGTTCAAACACAGGGGAGGGTGCAGAGTGACAGCATATCAGCTGTTAAGAGTCATGTGGAAAGCAATGCATCGTTTGGGAGTAGACGGGTCAAAATATGGAACTCACTCTTTCTGAATCAGAGCAGCGTCAGAAGCAGGGGACAGGGGTTGGGCCCAGGAGGAAATTATGTGGCTGGGCCGATGGTCATCGCAGTGCTACAGGCGTTTTGTGAAATGTAAGCAGTAATATGTGATACTTACCCCTTTTTGTCTTTTTCAGGGTCTGTGTCAGGCCTGGAGAAAGAGGAGATGGTTATTTGGGTTGTTGGACACTCGTTTATTAAATGGGCCAGAGTACATGCACAGCAGAGAAATTTTGGTCAAAATCTAAGTTTTAATGAGCGTTTGTTTAAAGTCACTTGGAAAGGGAAAGGGGGTATGTGTTGGAAGGAGCTGGTACCATGTTTGAATGGCATGCTGGTGGGCGGTCGGTGCCCGGACATTTTGGTGCTACATCTAGGAGAGAATGACCTGTGCAAAGAAAAAGGTGCTGTGTTGATGAGGAGCATGAAAAAAGACTTGGTTCTCATCAAAGAGCAGTGGGCAGGGTGCTTTGTCTTGTGGATGGAGTTTGTGCCTCAGAGGGTATGGAGAGGGGCAGTGAAGCCATGGGCGGTAGATAGGGCAAGACGGAAAGTGAATAGCGTAATGGCACGTTTTTGTAGGAGCCTCGGTTTTGGTAGGATTTGTCACTCTGAGATTCGTTTTGACTCGGTAGAGTTTTTTAGGGGCGATTGAGTGCATTTATTTAGATTGGGCATGGACCTTTACCTGCTGGAGATCAGGGAAGTGTTGGCCAGGACATTGAATGTGCAACGCTAAGCTGGAGAATCGGTTTTGTTAGCAGGGGGTGGAGGGAGGTGGGGACAGAAAAAGGGATGTGTGTCACCCCCCTTTTTCTGGGTGGCTGGGGCATGCAAAGTTTGCCAGGGGTTGGCAGAAGTTTGGTTGCCGTTGAAAGTTAGGCACCATGGGCAGGGAAAGGGTAGGCAGGTACTTCTAAGTTCTATTTTAGACGTTTGGTTGTTTATAGTTTCATAATTGCAGGCATAGGATGTAGGGTCAATAGAATTGTGTATTTTTTAATTGCAATACATTGTAATGTTTTAATGTGTTAATTGCAGGGTGGTGCAGGTTGGGGGATCGTAGGGGTGGATGGGATCAACTGACAGGTTAATGGATGTTTAGCAAGGTTTTAGTTTTATAAGGCAGTTGACAGGTTAATTTGTTGTAATGTGCACCTGTTTCAATAAAGCGACCTTTTTCACACACGAAAGTGGTCAGTGTCTTGGCTGCGCCCTCTCTCCCAATATGGGTTTGGGGGGCAGCCGACGATAGGGAGGTCTGCCTCCCGGGCTGATTGGGAGGGTGGTGCAGTCCGGGGGACTGCCATTTTGTGACTAGCTTGGACTGCATAGTTGTAGTCCAAAGATAGCCCAATAGGTACATAGCTTCGTTTTTTCGGCTCCCTGCCACCATTTTAGGTTTTGGAGACCTGGTAGCTGGTGGCATGGAGTAGGGTTAGCAAAAAAACATTCTCCCGCCCTCCCGGCCCTAGAATACGTATTTAGGGGGGGGTTGTTTTTTGTAGGGAATTGTTTTTCACCCTAATGGGGCCTTTTTCATTGGGACAGGTGCGCAAGAGGTAAGTTGGAGTTGTTACTTGGAGGAGGTGCTTGGCAAGGGCATGCAAAGTTTGTCAGGGGTTGGCAGAAGTTTGGTTGCCATTGAAAGTTGAGAGCAATGGGCAGGGAAAGGGTAGGCAGGTAGTTCTAAGTTGTGTTTTAGATGTTTTGTTGTTTATAGTTTCATAATTTCAGGCATAGGATGTAGGGTTAATAGAATTGTGTATTTTTTAATTGCAATACATTGTAATGTTTGTAATATGTTGCTTGCAGGGTGGGGCAGGTTGGGGGTATCACAGGAGTGGGGTTGGGATCAACCGACAGGTTAACAGATGTTTAGCGAGGTTTTAGTTTTGTAAGGCAGTTCCAGGTTAATTTGTTGTAAGGTGCACCTATTTCAATAAAGCTGCATTTTTCACAAACAAAAGTGGTCAGTGTCTTGGCTGCGCCCTCTCTCCCAACAGGCAGGAGCTTGGCCCAGCACCCTCACTCCGCAGTCACCCTCCAGAGTTTGCCCGTCAACAGGAGCCTACGCCAGCACAGGTCGCAATCCCCAGACTGTTGAGTCTGCCCCGGCACCGATTTCTCGTGGGCCCCAGCACTGCACAGCTTCTCAGTTGCCCCTTTCAGCTCCGAGGATGTTGAGGGATTTTTATCGACACAGCATGGAGCACAGGCTAGATACATTCTAACTGCCATCTCGGCAGACCACGCCCCTGGGCTTTGATGTATTGTTCATGTGTTAGTATAATTTTTTGAGAAGGCGTGGAAGATGTGTTGTCTGGAATAAAACATATGCTATATCGTTAGTACAGAAGTAGGGCAAGTTTGTTCTGCTTTTTGTCCTATTGGCTTTCTACTGCTCCCTATCTAAATTAATGCATTTGAAAATGAATCTCTTGAATTCTATTAAACATAAAATCCGATCACACCTGACCCATATTTCAGATATATCTCATTATTTTTCTTTGTTACTATAAACCAAATTGTAATTATAATATAAAAAGTGCATGTGCCACTTTTGCTTTAATTCTCTACAGGGTTTACTTTTAATTTCGACTTTAAAATGAGCTGGAATGTGTGTCCAATAACCAGAAACTGGAAAATAAAAATCTTCCGAGGAAAGACGTTTTAGTTAAGGGACTATTGATGGTCCTCGGTATGCTGCAAATTACACTATTTGTTAAATAGAGCGACAAACGGGGCAGATAATCTGACATTGACCTGGCTGCTGAAATTATAACATAGTTTCTGTACCATTTAGCTGACTGACGGTAGAGTAGCAGTGAAATTATACAGCCGGCATCCAGTTAAATGGCACGACTTAATAAGGCAGCAGTTTGAACAGCAGAAATGATGTAATCTTTACCCGGCCACTCAAACAACTAGCTAAATAGTAGAAAACGTCACTATTTAGCCGAAGCTCGGACAAACAGCAAACGATGTTTTGTATTTACTGAGCTGCTGGGTGAATAGCAGAGAACCCAACACTGTTTATCTGACAGCTGGCAAATGTCAGGGAAACTTTGCTATTTTTTTATATGGCTGGATTAGTAGTAGAGACATTTCACTATCCACCTGGCAGGAGGCAAAGAGCAAAAAACATCACTGTTTGGTTGACAGACAGCTAAATTGGAAAAATCTACTATTTGGACGGCTCGATGAATAGAAGTAACGTTTGACAATATGGCTACTTTTTATGTGAGACCATAATCAACATTTTAAAACAGTCTAGCAGTAACTCCATGTAAGTGGGCTAATTAAACGCAGCCACAAGTTTCTAGTTCGAGACAAATGCTTGTTTGGAATAGGGACTGCTGGGAATTCAATACAACAGCCTCTCTCGTTGTTTGCAGCCGGATCCCCTTCACAGGATGCTACTGTTGTGTGTCTAAATAAAGCATCACTTCACAGTTGAGTGAAGGCAAGTGGGACCGGTTCTAGTCCTTCTCAGTCTGATGTAAAGGATGGTAGACTGAATGCCTCCTCCTCACAGCACCTTTCCCTCTCGCTGTTTACAATGATTCCAAAAAGCATTGCAAATCGAAAATACCTCCAAAGGGTACCCCTGAGTGCCAAGAAATGGAATGCTAAACACGTTTTTGATATACAGCTCATAATTTGTTACTCTTATATAATGCTTTAGTCGCAGCATGCCTGCAGACATGAGGGCTGCATTACAGCTGGAAATGCTGTGACAGTAATCAGCCTGAAAATCATTTCCTTGCTGCAGTTTGTGGCCATGGTTACTAATAGGGCGGACAGATGTGCCGATGGCACTCACACATGCCAGGCGTGAGAGGCGGATTGATGGAGAGAATTCCTTAATTTGAATAAATTACCCACAGTGAAGAAGCCCCTTCCCTGTGACCTAATTTCAAAGACTTTTTCTCCATCATTTCCGATTTCTGAAAATAGCACCTCTGAATCTGAGAAACAGAAAGCCATATGAACATACTTGAGAGGCCCTACTGTGGGCAATAATATTTTTAATACCCAGGAGGGGACATTAACAGAAATATGTACTTAACAGCTGAAATCATTCGTGCCCCTGATTAGCTAATTAACTCCCACTGGTTATCCTCAGTAATTGTTAACTGCCCTAGTGGAAAAAAAAACCGAATTATTTAAGAATGGTCGTTATTAAAGCATTAAAACAAAAAACTTGTAGAATTTGAATAATGAAGTACATAATTAGGAAACATATAGTAGAATGAATGTCACTGTTTATAATTACATGTACAAAATGTTCAATGAAATATCAAAGCTAACCCAACTAATATATTAGAATAGTCCTGCTTGTAACTGAGGGCTGTCAACTAAATCTGAAATATAGAGAAACATACAAGAAGACATTACCGACAGACCTGGGCATGCTTAAGCGCTGGTGGCTCCCGCTGCGACAATGTTTGTTGGCACCCCCCCTCCAATGACCTCCTCCACCACGGATTCCCTCACCACCACCCTTTAACAGTGCCTAAGGCTCCATAACCACTCTCTGTCAGATGCATTTAATTAGTTATATAGCGCCTCTGATACCAGTGTAAGATGTCAGAGCACTTTACATCACACACATTACACAGAGACACTCATAGGTGTGTAAATCAGTGTATAGGCAATGTTACATAAGACAGAAACCTATACGGCGTAGGAGTTACATGTCATCCATACTGGTAAGCCGTATAGTTAAAGAGTGCTTGGTCTGGAGAAGCACAAACTCAGAATTTAGGAAGGCACATCATAGTTGGGGGTTCTCTTTAATAATAAGAATCAATTTCTACCCAAATTAACCCTTTTTGCAACATTAATCTATGCTCAAATCTATACTTTGCAGTGTGCAAGCCGATCTTTGATGAAAGTGAATAGCTCACTGTTCTGTATTAGGATTTTAACTTATAAATTGTACGTAACAAAGTGATGTCTCTTTTGAAAGCAGTAACTAACTGTGTACATTTATATGCACTTTGTAATCTGTGTAGCACACGTTTTTTGCAACAGGCATATTAGCCCTCCGCGCTACTTTATAGTGAGTCAAACCTCAACTAGACAAAACTCCGATCTCTCCCAAGGAAGAACATTAATCACAGGAGTTATCTTGACAATTTTTTTGTTGGCTGGAAATTGCAGGAATAAAGGAACCTGACAGCAGGTGTTTTAAAACTGTAATATTCTTGCAAACACGGCGCCCCCCGGAAGTCACCACCCAGTGCGGTGGCACCAGTCGCACCGCCCAAGAGCCGGCCCTGCAACAGATAGTGAGAAAAAGAAGCGCTGAATCGGAGATGTTTGTGTACAATATGCTGCAAGGATCAACTTTATTGATTTTTAGAAGAACAGAAATCAACTCAACAAAGGAAGCCATCATAGCAGCACATTCGACCACAAGTCCGCAGTATTCCAATACGTGTCTACATCGATTGTGTATACATAAGCTTCTCGATCCCCATCCGCAGCGCATAATCAATGCAGTTTTATACATAGATAAAATATCAGACCAACTCATTCTAATTGGTTCATCCATTTGCCCCAGATCTTTTTATGTTTGGTTGGGCACCCCCGGGCCTCAAATAAGGGTTTTTCCTGCGCAGCGCACCAATCTACACCTCGGCGCCATGTGGATATTTTTGGGGGTGCAGGTTGTGCCCATGTCGCGGCGATATCACGCTTAGCTAGCACGGTGGCCGTCCCAAGAAACAATTTGTCTGTGCGGGACCCTTCTAGGCCGTCCATTACTCCCAGGATGAGATGCAGGGGTTCATGGGGTACCTGCCAACCCAGGACATGTGTAAGTTCGGACGTTATTGCTTCCCAGTACGGGGCTAGGCGGGGGCAGGACCAGATCATATGATAAAAGTCTGCCGGGCCGTGTTCGCAGCGCATACATTTCGGAGAGGGGTGCAAACCCGCCCTGTAAAGGCGGTCTGGAGTAAGATAGGCCGTGTGGAGGTAGTATAATTGGATTAGACGGAGTCTGGCTGACATTGTGATAGTCTTGGGGGCCATAAGGGCGTCGCACCAGTCCTCCTCCTCCAGGGGACCCAGCCATCCCTCCCACCTGTTCCTAAGCGGATCGAGTGTAGCTGGGCCATTGTTTGTAAGGGTGCAGTATATTCGAGATACCCCTCCCTTCCCCAGGTTCCCCATCATGACCTGAGCTTCTGGCGGACTAAACTCGGGAGTGTTGTGCCTGTTGAGATATGGGAGCTGAGGGCGTGTCGCAACTGCAGATATTTGTAGAATTGTGAAGCATGAAGGGTGTATCGCTCCTACAGATCCTGGAACGTCCTAATGTGGTCACCCACCCATACGTCGCCCAGCAGTGATATGCCAATGTGGTCCCATCTTTTAAACCCCTCAAGTGCCGTCACCTCCCCCAGCCATGTGCCTTGCCAGAGAGGCGTGTGTTGTCTCAGTTTTTTGTCCCAGCTCGTATGTCTCAGAGCTGTACGCCAGGCCACCAGGACTGCCAGGGTTACCGGGGATATCGCTCTAGGTATTGGGCTGCCATATAAGAATGCCTGAATTTGAGGGAATTCCAAGTCTCTGAGCTCTGTCTTATATGCTGGGTCAGACCAGCCCCCGGTGAACCCGTCGTGAAGGACAAGTAGCCGGGTGGCTACGTAGTATAGGTGAAGGTCGGTCATGCCCATGCCTCCATCGAAGGGTGGGATCTGGCACCTGGTGAGGGCGATGCGTGGCCTCGCTCCTCCCCACAAAAACCTCGTGGCCACGCCATCCATTTTCCTAAACCAACTGCGTGGGAAGTTGAAGGGGGTGTTCTGGATTACGTACAAGAAGCGGGGTAGGATCATCGTTTTAAACAGAGCCACTCTCCCGATTGGGTTAAGCGGTAAAGTTTGCCAACGCCCGAGGTCCTCTTTGGCTTTTTTGACGAGTGGGGTAATGTTTAATGCCCATTCTAGGTCGGGGAGCAGGGCGATCCATATCCCGAGATATTTGAATGATTGCCGCGTAAGGGAGATGGTTGATTGCCAATCAAAGCATTCCCGGGAGAGGTGAAGGGGTACCAAGGTTGATTTTGTCAGGTTAAGTCGGAGGCCTGAGATGTTCTCAAAGGTCTGGAGGGCTCGAAGGCACCTAGGACCAGAAGTGGCTGGGTCTGCCAGGAAGAGCAGGACGTCATCTGCATACAAGGCAATTTTGTCAGTGCGGTGACTTCCCCCGGACCAGCCCTGGATCAAGTCGGTCGATCGAATAAGGCACGCCAGAGGTTCCATTGCCAACGCGAATAGGAGGGGTGAAAGAGGGCAGCCCTGCCTAGTGCCTCTTCGAATCGGGAATGGCTCCGATAGGGCTCCATTGGTGAGCACTCTAGCTCTGGGGTTGGAGTAGAGGACCCGGACAAAGCTCCTGAATTGCTGACCCAAGCCCATCATTGTCAGCACATCCTCCAAGTAGAGCCAATCGACCGTGTGAAAGGCTTTTTCAAAGTCGACAAGGAGGAGTGCTAAATAGGGGGTAAGCAGATGGCGATGCGCAAGAGCCAGGTGGAGGCGTCTTAAGCAGTGTCTGGTGCTGCGTGCTGGCATGAAGCTGCATTTGTCCGGGTGAACTAGCTTATGGAAGAACGGGCGCAGGCGTTGGGCCAGGATCATGGCATATATCTTTACCTCGGTGTTAATTAGTGAGATCGGGTGGTAGTCTGCACAAGATGACGAAGGCGGTTGGGTTTTGGGGATAACCACAATGGTTGCCATGTCCGTCTCAGGGGGGAAATACCCAACCTCCGCAACATGTTGGTATAGGCCAGAGAGGTGGGGGACCAACAGGTCTCGATAGGCAGCGTAGTATTCCTGCGGGAATCCGTCCGGTCCCGGCGTTTTCCCAGCTGTTAGCGAGGAGATTGCGTGGTGTATCTCCTCTGGGGTGAAAGGAAGATTCAAGTCTGCCGCTTCGGCGTCAGTTAGGCGGGGGAGATGGACTTGCGTCTGGTTAAGCATCTCCGGGAGGGAGACTTCAGGTGCACGAGCGGAATATAAGTGGGCATAGTAGTCAGTGAACGCTTGCGCGATCGCACGGGATGTGCGTTTAGTGGTTCCGGATAGGTCACGAATTTCGGGAATTATTCGATTGGCCAGAGGATAGGAGAACAGTCTATGTAGCAGTTTCCCGTTCTTGTCGCCCCAGCCGTACACTCGGGCCATGGAGGAGCGCCATAGCATCTTGGCCGCTTCCAATGAAATCTGTTTGATTTCTTTGCATATGGCTGCGAGTTGCCTGCCTAGTAAATCGCCTGGGGTCCCGGTTGGATCAGTTTCCTGACGAGTTGCTTGCACCTCAAGAAGGGTCAGTCGGTTGGTCTGGGACAGTCGTTGCGCTTGGACTTGGCCCTTGGCTATTCCTCGGATAGTGGCTTTGCTTGTCTCCCATAGGGTACTCAGGGAGGGGACCGAACCTTGGTTAGTAAGGAAATATTGGTGAAGTTCCTCTCTTATCGCTTTCTTGATTTCCCTGTCCTGCAGGAACCAGGCATTGAGTCGCCACACCAGTCGGTGCGTGTTAGGGGTTTCGCCTAGGCGCAGGAGAAGGGCCAAGTGGTCCGAGATTCCCCGGGGGAGGACGTCAATGCCGGATACTCTTTGGCAGTCAGGGGCGGGTATAAGGAGAATGTCAATACGCAATTGTGTGTTGTGTGCTGCTGAGGTGTGGGTATATTGGGAACTTCGGGGGTGCCAGACTCTCCAGACATTGCAGAGGCCCAGGGTGGATGCCTAATCAGTAAGTTTCTTTGCGTGTGCCATCCTGGCTGGAGAAGGCGTGCCAGTAGTGTTGAGCGTCGGTTGCATGACTGCGTTAAAGTCGCCCCCTATCACAGTCTGACCCAGAGGTAAGGCAGAGACAACGTCAGTGAGCCGTCCCAGCGAGGAGGTGAGCGTAGCAGGCGGGACGTATATGGATGCCAAGTTAAGGACGTTCCCTTCTAACGTCCCAGACACGGTTATAAACCGGCCTTGGGGGTCCTTGGTAATGTGGCCAGGAGTGAAGGGAAGGCCCCGCCGCAGCAGGATTGCGACTCCTCGTGACCCTCGCCCGAAGCCAGAATGCCATACCCTGTCAAAGCCATAACGCACAAGGAAGGGGCAATGGGTCCCCAAGAGGTGGGTCTCCTGAAGTAGGAGTATGTCAGGGGCGTATCGTTGTGCATACTTCAAGGTCGCTGTCCGTTTGATGCAGTCCAGCAATCCATTCACATTCCATGATAGGATTCGGAGGGATGTACCCTTATTGATTGTCTGCGACATGACAAGCGTGTGTATTGGAAGGGCCGTGGGGCATAGGGCCCCCAGGGGGCTGGCGGAATTTTGTGCAAAGGGTCAGTATTGGCCCAGGCCCTGCGGTGTGTGGGGTCAAAGTGTGTGGACATTGGTCAGATGTCAGAGTGCTGCAAATATTGAAGAAGAATAATAGCAGTTCCAAACCTAAAACTAAACAAACTACAACGGTCCTAACCCCCTCCTCCCTACCTCCCCCCACCCTATACTTCTGGAACGGAGGCATCTGTCGCCCTGTAAAGAGGAAAATAACAGGCTAAACTAAAACGTTTAGTTGGGAGATACGTGGTGGACCTCTCCTTCAATATCGGATACAGTCATAGCATCGGCAGATGTCTCTGATTTCTGTAATTTGTTGGGACATAAATCCTAGGTCCTGTCAGACTGGGACCTCCCGCTCTGCTCCTCAGTGCACTTCATTGGTTCCTCAGATTGATGGACTTCTGGAAAGATCTGAGTCCGTGACTGCTGGGTCTGGCTCCCTAGAGGGGCTACTTATTGGACATTGGATGGCATTTAATATTATATGAAACCAAGGATTGCATCAAGCTAGTACAAGGATTTATGCCACCTAAGGCAGTGTTGTCATTTTCCACATCCTTCCCACCTAAGGCCCTGTTTTCTTTTGCATGATTAGAAATCTGAAGGATGTCAATAGATTTGTCAGAACAATCCCTCTCAAAATGTACTCCAGGAAGCTCCATATTTCCCTGATCCTCCCAGGCACCATTGGATCTGGAGGACACCTTCTCAAACCTTCTTTGATTTGAAGGCTGTAACGTCCGGCCATTCACCACTAGGTAAGACTTCACAAGTTTAATGGCTGCAAGGAGATGTACTTTATTGACACCTCATTCACCAACAGTCCTATGTCAACTGATCTGTTCAATCAAGTCATCCCATTCTATCCTTAATATTCTCCGTCAAAACACTATGACATAGATAAAGGTTACTTACCCACAGTCATGATACACTATATTTCTCCTTTCTATAACGACAATTGAAGACCATCCCTCTTCAGGTAACTTCTCACTAAGGCTTTCTTAAGAATGTAAGAAAAACACCTGAAAATCCTTAGTAGTAGTAGCACTAAAGATAGGTTTATTTGGACAGATGTCCATAGAACATTTTAAAAACAATAAAAACTGTATGAATCATAAATGTATAGAACAACTTAAGTTACAATTTAGAGATTACTGTATGTGGATTTGCTGTCTATTAAATGAAAATATGTATGTGCAATCTTTTATGGCTCTTTTAGAGTCGAATAATGTATTCTTGATTGATTGATTACTGTCAGCTAAGCTCCTATATTTAATAAAAAGTAGAAAATGTGCTATTTCTACTACAATATCAAAGAAATACATATTAGCCAAAAGTGCAATTGCTTCTTATTTTGACCATACCTGATATTTTAAAAATAAATGTTTTAAAAATCTAAACAAGCAGTTTTATGAAAGGGAAAATCAATAAGAACATTAGTTATCAAGCAACTCACATTTAAGAAACAATGATACACACCATTTTTATACCACAGGTTTTTATATCATTCTAGTCTAGAGAAAATCAGATTACACCCAAGCTGTACTTTAAGAATTTCTATATACAGTTTGGGATCGGGTATATTGATAGTATAGGGAAAAAGATCCACAGGACATAAGGTATTCAATGTATAGCTAACGGAAGGTTTCTTAGACAAATAATTCAAACCCAACCTGTGAGGCAATTATAGCGACAACTCTCTCAGAGTATGTTTGTTGGGTAAAGACACCCACATACTTATAGTTCCCAATAAGATGTGCATAGCTTTAATTTAATTCATTCTTTTAACCAGAGCCCCGACCGATTTCCTTTCGCTGGTGAGAATTTCATCCAAGCACAGGTTTAATTTTTTGGGGGATATTCGCATAAAAGCAGCTTATTTAGAAACCTTAAAAGGTGGAAGCCTACCATGAGATACCATGATGTAAGATTTCATTCCTGCTGAATACTTTGTAACATGGTCCTCTTAGGTAGAATCAATATACATTTTACAGCTGCACTTTCAACATGCTCCCAAAGCTACCTAAATTCTCAGCACAGAACTCCTGCCCTATATAAATCTAGAGGGAGAATTTTACAATCATATGCTTTCATTAGTGAAGCCAGAGAGAGCCATCCATAAGCCTGATTAAATTTCACAAGGGACCTGTTTATAGTAGGACTCTTGCCTTTACAATCTTTATGTAGGTATCCCTCTTCAAGTTCCTGGAAAATGTCAACCAGAAATATTTAATATGAATTCACCACTACAATCTGTGTCGCATCAAGTAATATGTGTGGAGCCAACTTTAGGTGAAAAAGACTTAGTGGATTTTAAAGCGGCAGGCAAATTCAGCAACTATAAACTAAAAAGCAGCGCTGCAAGGATGAAACCCTGGCACAAACCATTCAATAAATTAATTTTTCTCAATAAGCACCCTGACTTGTCCAATTCCACCTCAGCCCAATTAGCCATGTGAAATACCTGGATCAGAAATAGGATGTCATAAAGTATATTCAAGGTTCTCAATTTATTCCATAGCTGCCCTTTTTCTACTGTATCAAACGTTGTGTGGAAATCAATCTAACAGCAGCACAGCCTCTGATTCACTATCAAGGATTTCCTAATAATAAACCACAGGGTGAAAGAGTGGTCGACAGTAGATTGGCCCTCCCAAAACACGGCTTGTTCATTTGGAAGAAGACTGTTGGCTGATACCCATTCTTTAAGGTTATTCAATAATATTTTCAAGAAAACATTCTCAGAAATATCCCAAAAACTAATTGGTCTATAGCTTGATGGACACCTTCCATCACCTTTTTTTTATAATCGATGTAACCACAGAGCTTTTTGATGTGTCAGGTAAACCCAGGTTTTGCCTATCACCTTGAACAGATGCGAGAAAAATCCTGCCCAACAATCACAATAGGACTTGATAATTACCGCCAGGATGTTATCCAATTCTGTGGCTCTGCTCAGATTCAGGGATGTAATTATAGATTAAATGTCTCTAAATTTGAAACCAATTCAGTTGAGGTCCATCAACAAGATGAGACTGGGGACTAAGCTGTCTAGCTGGAGGGCCATACAGATCATCAAGATAAGCTACCAAGGTGACCTCCACAATCATACATGGAAGAGCTCCTAGATGGCAATTGCTAACATTTACTATTTTCCAAAAATGATTATGGTCGCCTGTCTGAATTACCACTATCATTTTATCCGAGTGACTATAGAAAAACAGATTTTTGCTGCTAAACAATTAACTTCTTTTAATGTAATAATGAGGTAAGCCTTGCTTGTATTTTTTGGAAACTTTCCACAAGTTTCCTTTTAATTTCTGACACATTGAATCATACCACAAATTCAACAGGGCTGGGGACTCTCAGGTCCGGGTACTCTAACAAGGCCCTATACGGGAGGTAATTAGGGAATTTTGTAAGTATCCCCTTGGGGGTGTGACCCCCACTCTTCACAATGGTATATCAGAATACTAATAAGGTGCAAGATTAGTTGCACTAAAATTGAAAATACCTTGTTATATAAGCAATTTGATTGAATAAGTACAAAAGTAAACTTAAAGAAATCAATCATACTCATCAAATGTGCAAGAATTAAATGATGAAGGTCTGGTAGTAAAAATAATTTTTTTTATTCCTTCATCCTTTTCGTCTTAGGACAGACAATCATCAGAAAGAAAGATAGCCAAGTTTTTCATGCCGTTATGGCAAGCAAGCCGAGGGTTTTTTCAAAGCATTTATAAAAAGTAGACTTTGCAAGAAGTCAGAGGATGATTCGTCATGTAATGATCTGAGAGTAATGGATCTGATCATTTAAGAAGTGATACTCCTAGCTGTCCGTGTGCATGTCATGAAGTGTTGTTTACGTATGGCCTCCGCAATCGGGTTGGATCGCATCTCTTGCGGTCTAGCCCGGAAGCATACCACCAGATCTTTGAAATTTAATTCTTGCTCATTTGATGAATATGATTGACTTGTTTAAGTTTACTTTTGTACTTATGAAATCAAATTGTTTATATAACAAGATCTCTTCAATTTTGGTGCTGGCCTCAGTGGAGCCTTCATCCTAGATAAATACTGGTTTACATTAATACATATAGAGGTAAGCACATTTTCCATCAGTGTATTGTACCAAGCTATTTTATCGTCACACATCTCAGTATCTGTATCAATACATTCTGAGCCTTGATAGCAGGCCACTGCTTGGAGATGTAAGGGATCCAACCATGTTGTAAGTCTCTGAGGGAAATGTATGGCAAGAGGTAGGACTTTCTCAAGCACTGGTGTTTCCTCAAAATTGATGGTTGTCACAATCACCCAATAGTCCTTTCCCTTGCAGTCCAATACATTGAAAGTGTTAGAAATACCAAATGTCAAGCAAATATACAAATATATTCATTAAGGCAGCCAGGTTGACCAGATTGAAAGGTTTGTACTGCAGGAATATCATTTGCAAGATGGTCATTCCAGCATATTAATCCATATTTAGCCAGCTATCTACCAAGCACCTCTGCCTCTTTAGAGGTAGAACCTGCAGGAAACACAGCCACTTGCACATTGTGTTGTTCCAACAAAACCCTGCAATAGGCCATCAGTCCAATCTGGCGACAGTCTCCCATTAAAATCGCCTGCCATGACCAAAATAAAATTAGGATATTTCAATAAAGCATTATTTAATATGTGTTCAAAATCATCCATTCATTTACTTATTCCCCAGAGTTCTTCTTGATGAATGTGCCAATTAATCAGCATGAACACTTTAAATATATTTTTGTTTACCCGCATCTCCACATATGAAATTTCAATTCCACTTTAGAGCAAGACCACATCTATAACCTTAATTATTTTGATGGAGATTAATGTTAACAAGCCAGCTGATAACCTGTCCCTCCCTTGTTTGTTCTCTGGGTGATTAATGTCTACAAAGCAGTCTATGTTGGTGTTCCCTCACAGCCAGGTTTATTGCAAACACATAATTTATGTATTTATTATTTATTTTTTAGTTTTAAATAGCGCTAGCTAGACTCGAAGGTATCAGAGTGCTTTACAAGTTGTAAGCATAGGTTTACTTGAGTAACATGTGAGGATTTGTGTGGGTCAAAACAGAAAAATATACACAATACAGCATTAAGGTAGCTAGAATAATCAAAAGGTACATAACAATATAGCATTATGCATTATGGTAATGACGTTAATGCCAGATTAGGGACTGAACGGGTCAGATAACCGCATCAAAAGATCCTGTTGAGGGGGTTGGATATTTGGGAAACATGAATCAGCTTGTGAGCGTTTGGAAGTCGTTATCAAGCAATAGAGATTTGAGGTCCCGCTTGAAGCAAGAAAAGGAGGGGTTGCAGCGGAGATCTTTTGGGAGTAAGTTCCAATTCCTGGAGCATTTCCAGAGAAAGAGCACGCCTGGGGAGATTTCTTCTTCAGATTCGTAGGTATGAGAAGAAGTGAGTTGGAGATTCTCAGTGCTCTACCTCTTCCTGCTCTCGAAAGTTTGGTTTCTAGGTATTTGGGGTATTTTTATGAAGGGTTTTGGTGGTGATACAAGCTGTCTTGAAGATGCTTCTTCCATTAATGGGAAGCTAATTGAGGCTCTTGAGGGCAGATGAGATGCGATTAAACCACTTTATTCCTGAGAGGAGTTTGGCAACCGCATTGAGAATTGTTCCCAGGGGCAAAGGTGACTTTTGGGAATTTCAGTGATGATGGCGTTGCCGTAGTCAAGTTTCGAGAGGACAAGTGATTTCACTACTGTCTTAAAATCATCAGGGGGATAAACGGTTTGATTTTCCTGAGGTGTTTTAGTGTGTGGAGTTTTCCTTTGGCTGAGTTGTTGATTTGTTCCTTCATTGGCATTCTTTTGTACAGGGGGATACTCAGGGACTTTATGGAGTTAGAAGGTGAAAGAGACCAGTTTAGTGCATCCAAATCTTTGAGTCATTGTTGGATTGGTAGAGGTTTGTTTTTTGGGGAGAGGAGTTCGGTCTTGTTGGAGATCAGCTTTAGGTGACTGGTGTTTAACCAGGTTTATATCTTATTTAGTGTGGCATTCACAAGTAGGTTGTCTCTGGGTGATGTTATTTTGCAGTATATAATGTTATGTTATGTTATAAAGCACTTATAGCGTGCACGGATACTCAAGAGTGTCCCGGCGCGAAAGCCAACTGCAGTAGACAAGAAGCGAGGCGCTAAGAGGAGCTGAAATCAGTTAAAAAGCAAGGTCTTTAGATGCTTTTTAAACAGCTTGAGATCCTGAATGTTCTGCATTTCATAAGGAAGGGCGTTCCAGGCTTTGGCTGCCTTAAAAGAAAGAGAGCTGCCCCCCGTTCGTATCAGGCGAAATCGGGGAATGACTGCGAGACATCGTGCGGCTGATCGCAATTGTCTTCGGGTAACATAAAAATCAAAGCGTCTCCTGAGATAAGGCGGCCCAGATTTATATAGGGCGCCGTGGGCAAGGGTGAGGGCCTTAAACTGGACGCGTTGCACCACTGGGAGCCAGTGCAGCTCCCGAAGATGTTGCTTTGTACTTGATCTGCCAGGAAAACCAAGCAGCACTCTAGCTGCCGCGTTTTGAATAATTTGAGGCTTTTTCAGCTGGTATCCAGGAAGGCCAATATACAGTGCGTTGGCGTAATCAATACGCGATAAAATGAGGGCACGGGTAACCATTTCCTTGGCCGATCTAGGCAGCAATGGCAGGAATTTCTTAAGTGATTTCAGTGTGCCAAAGCACACTCCGGCCAATTTTTTTATCTGGGTCGAGAACCTGAGGTCCTCACTAAACCAGACCCCCAGATTCTTAACCGGATTGCCAGCTGAGTTAGGCCTGGGATAATTTGCAGGCCACAGATCTTCCCTGAATTGAGGGGGAAAAGACCCATAAAGGAGAACCTCAGACTTGTCCTCATTGCATTTGAGCTGAGCCCTTGCAAGCCAGTTAAAGACGGCTGAAAGACAGTTTTTGGCTAAATCCGGGGACAAATCTTTTTCCTTCCACATAAAGAGGAGCTGCGTGTCATCCGCGTAGGCTATGATCTTAGCTCCCAACTCCTTCGCCAGATAGATTAAAGGCGTGATGTATACGTTGAAGAGAAGGGGGCTGAGAGTGGAGCCCTGCGGGACTCCCGTGGTCACCCTTCTTGGTCATTCAATATTTCATCTAAAAAACCTTCCTTTGTGATTCTTTCATACCGATGGACATTCCAGCTTAATATTTTCATGTTGCGAGAGAACTCCATATTCTATTGTTCCTTTGCCAGGCCGGCCCAATCTTACCCTGATACCCCAGCAAAGGGGTATAATGGTTGATATGTGTGTATGTAGAAGATGGCCTTGCATAATCTGGGATCATTTCCTTTGATATGACAATCCTCAAATTCTTGTTTAACAGTTGATCAGTACTGTTGTAAGATTGCTAAACTTCTGAAGGGAGAAGCTTTATTAGCTGTATGAGATGAGCTAAATTCTCTCAGTTTTAAGGTCAAATCCTCCTGATGGTTTAAGGTGTGAGTTATGCTCCTCTCAGTTGTCCCTACCTAGCCTAATTATACCCAACGCTAGACCCGAAATTGCTTTTTGAGCTCCATGCACCGTATTGGCAGTTAAAGGTGATATTGAAATCCACTTTTGTCAACTTTGTGTCCTTCTCTCCTATCTGACAACCCACATGGATAAGATCTCCAGAGGATATTTCGGAGAGTGAGGGTATTTATTGGAAAATGGAGAGCAACTAGGATCTATTTAGTGGATGCCATTTTTTGGCCTTTTCCCCTTTATGAACTATATTGAACAATAGGGATTGGTTTGACAGTTTGGGGACTAAAACACAATTGGACCTTGTGCAGGCTGACTTTCCCTCTTCCCATGGAGTAACAAAGTTCTCTTTCCCCAAGTCACAGAGACTTTGTTTCTACTTGGTATGAGTTGCTGTTTTTTTTTTGCCTCCCCCCCTTTTGAAGCTATAATTCTACAGGGATTCATTTGTTTTCTCAAACAAGTTGGCTCTGGTGGGGTATTTCATGGTAATGGTAAATTGAGAGGGATATTTACAAGCCCCTATCACCACCACAACGTCACTTTCAGTGATGTTGTGATGGCGATAGGGGCTTTGCCTTATTTACAAGGTAGCGTTAAGCCACTTAACGTGGCTTAACGCTGCCTTGTAAATAAGGCACCCTTTCATGCTGTACTTAGCGTGAAAGGGGAGGGAAATGGGGTGTTGCGGTGGGCATTCCACCGCGACACCCATTGAATTTGATGCTGCCACCTATTTACAAGGGTGGCGTAAATTGGAGGCAGCGCCAAAATTAGGACCAGGGAAAACCTGGTCTTACCCTGGCGCAATGAGGAGAAATGCTTTATTTCTCCTCGTTTTTGCTGTTGCCATGTGTGCTGCCTTGTGCAGCATACATAGAAACAGCATTGATTGTGTATGTGCACAAAGGTGACCCTTCCTGCACATAAACAATCAAAAAAAGAAATGACGTTTTTCAACTTCTATGTGTGCTGCATTAAGCGGCACACATAGAAGTTTCAAAACGCTATGAATGATTGTTTATGTGCAGGAAGGGAGATCTTCCAGCACATATACAATCATTTCCCCCAACGCAGGCACCCTTGCACTATGATGCAAGGGTGCCTGCGTTGGCGCTAGGCAGCTGAACTCAGCGCCAGCACTAGGGAAAACGCAGGGGTGTGCCGCATTCTTGTGAATACAGCGGATCCCTGTGTTTCCAGAATGGAGAAGCGTGGCGTTAGCAATGTTTGCTTAATGCCACGCTTCTCCATTCTGTTGTAAATATACCCCTTTGCTTCCTAAATTAAGCCAACAGCTTCCTAGTCCACTGAGCAGGGGCTACCTCCCTAGATTTTCCTTGGATCTTCTTTTTAGAAGTGTATGTTTCTTAACTCTAAAAGAGAATTTCAAGCAGCCACTGGTATGGTATTTTTTTCTTGACTAAAATAGGATGTATGAGATGTACTCGTGCTAGTCGTACAAATGGTCTGTATAGCAAAGTCTTGGGGAAGACTAACCTGAGCATTGTTTTCCTGATTGAAGTGGCTGACTGATGGAAGATTTGCATCTACAGTTCTAATTAGCGTGGGCAAGCATACAAAAACTTTATGCAATTCAATGCAATTTTTTTTTTACAACTGGTTTGAGTTTGTTGATTAGAGTTGACCACATAAATCACATGTAGGCAAGTAGGTTTAGATTCTGGGATCTGCCCTGTGGTAAACCAAAAGAGTTTGGAGTAGACACCTCGCCCACTGTGTATCATGGCATGCTTCATCATCGGTACCTATCCACACTATGATAGGCTAGTACCACCATGGCGGACTCAACCAAAATTGGTAGTTCCTAGATAATCGCTACTAGATTTGGCGTAGGGGTCCAGAAAAAAAGAAGCAACATGACTCAGGGTATACCCAATGAAATTTCCTTTATTATTGGAGTACCCCAGACATAATGGATGATTGAGTCATTGCTACTCAAAATACACCCACAAGAGCTTTTTAATTATGTCTAGCCATGGTGGTACTAACCTGCCATGGTGTGGATAGGCACCGATAATAAAGCATGCCATGATACACAGTGGGTGAGGGGTCTACTCCAAACTCTTGGTTTACCAGAGGACGGACCCCAGAATTTAAACCTAGCTGCCTATATGTGATTTCTGTTGAACTTAGGAAGGATGCGACTGGGTTTCCCTACCCTCCCGCTCTCTCATTGTGTGTTATATGTGGAGTTGACCACAACCAAGATTTCAAAAATTCCTTGCAAATTCTTTTGTGTAAGGTTTGGATGAAAAACAATGTATATTCAAAGATGATGCCCGTGACACATGATTTATTGAGGCCACTCAAGGTGAACAGACTGATAACAGCTGAAAAATTGAGTTCCAACTTGGCAAATCAACCTCTTTGGTCAGAAATCACTGAATCAATATCACGAGCTGAAGTTCAAAGACAATGCGTGGAAGATAGTCTGGGTTTCTTTTCCAGATTTGAAAATGAAAGTGCATCCATTGTAGCTTCTGATTTTCCTTATCTAACACCGGCTCAGGTCTTTCAAAATTTCCTAACAGATTTTCCCTCTCTTCTTCAAGCGAAGGGTTTATGTTTAAATTAAAAAGCTTAGAAACAAACTTCTTTGTAGAGTTAGATAATGGGGATATTCTTTTCTTTCCCTTTTGCCCACATCCATTATTCATTTGTCTTTGCTTCCAGACACCCTCCTTTTTTTGCAGAATCTAGCTCGACCCTTGCTTTTGTTTAGATTAATGATAGCTATATTCCACCATTTTGATCTTAGAGTTGGGGGAATGAGTGTGCTGAGTCTCCATTTTACTACTATATCTCTAAGGACACTGTAAGCACAGTATTAAATGAAAGACCTATTACTACTTCAGCACAATTATAGTCACGCAGCACCATAATTTACTGTATCGAACTTGTATGACTATCCTTTTGAATTAAAACTGGTAGAATTGCACAAAAGTTCAGCACAGCCACTTTCTAAAGTTCAATGTTCCTTGGAATGTCTTAAAGTTTGTTTCGTGGATCTGGTATTTGTTTGTTTAAAACCAAAAGGATGCACTTAATTTGAGCAGGTAATTAGCTAATAAAGCACTTGACTCCTCCCTCAAAAGCTTCTTCTTCTTCTGCCACCACCCATAAGCCTTTTGTTTAAAGTGAACAAACAATAGCGTTATGTCCTTTATATTCAGACCATCGCACCTGGATCATGTGTTGGATGCTGCTCATCTTTCATTCCCAGGACTGGACAGAAACACACACCACTTCACTCAATCTACCCTGACACACGCCTGCCTTCCCCAGAACTCCAGGTGAGCGGTTGCAGCGTGGGGAAATACAGCCAACACCTGTGTGTAAGGTTCTCTTTTCTGCAGAGCCTTAAGCATCCTAACTCATGGGCTCAGGTTATGGGCTTCTGGCCACCTGAGATTTAAACAGGCCAATGGTCCCCTGGGGACCAAGGCTCTGCAAAAGTATTATGAATGAAAACCAGGAGCCACGTCAAGCAGGGTCCAATACATACATGCTGCTACACCGCGTCACAATCCTGCACATTCACTGTCTGTTCCCTGTACGTCACACGCAAAAGGGCGGGCACAAGCACTGCATTGAGCATAGAGCACAGACTGAAGGAGGTGGATGGATTGAGCAAACATGCTAATCTACCATTATATCAAACCCCAACTATATAAGGGTCTAAAAGAATCACAGATTATTGCATTAAAAAATCCTGAAACCTAGATTGTTTTATGTGTTCTATTACGTCTTCTCCAGTCAATCTTATTATGATTTGTTGCTTGAGAGTTCAGGTGAAACTTTATTCCACTTGCAGAATTCTCCCATTCTTCAGACCATCAGTCTCCTGGTTGTGGTGTTGCTAAGTGGAATGCAACTGCCATAGCACTACCTTACTCTGCTTTTCCCAGATTCTCCCATCTTCTCTTTTTATATCATTTTTGAATAGTTTAACTACCCTTGCAGCTATTGCGCATGTAGCCCAATCAACTTCCAACTGGAGCTTTTACCTCCATTAAATCTTCAAGTCAGACTATTAATCCCAGCTTTTCATTTGTCATCAAAATTATTCTTTCTCTTCAATTGCTGTGTTTTTTCTCTCACACTCCACAAGTCAATACTATGGGCCTGATTAGGATGGCGGGCCGACTCACGTCCGCCTGCACCTTGCGGGAGATGGGGACCGCCCAACATAGTGTTAAGGGTCCCACAGGCCAAATTACAGTGCGACCGCCACCTTAGCGGTCGCATTGTACAGGTTTTCCATTGCGGTGGGTGCTGCTGGCTGCCGCCCGCCGCAATGGAAAAAAGGGATGTGTAACACATCCCTGTACTACGTGACAGGCACCGTGCGGTGCATGTCACTTGGTACAGGAATCTGTTGGAGGGCACCATTGGTGCCCCCCACACCCAAAGAAAAGGGCCTCCAATGTAGAATGTCCATCCCTGCAAGCCTTTCCATGGCGGGTGAACCTCCATGGAAAGGCTGGTGGGGAGGGACCATCCTAATCCCTACGGCGGTGTCTGTTAGGCACTGCCACCATTGTAGGGATTGGGAGGCCCTACGCAGCACCGGCGGGCTCAAGGAGCCCGTCGGATGCATGGCGGTCGGGCTTTCCGCCCGCCTGCACATCGCCCGCAATAAAAATCTGGCAGGCAGAAAAGCTGCTTAGGATGGCAGAGAGACAGGCTGTCGGTGGCGGTTTCGCCGCCATCCTAATTAGCCCCTATGCTTTGGAATTCTTTTATTCCAAAACATCCATCCCAGACTCATTTCTGTACATGGCACATGCCCCTAATCAATTAAAATGCTGATTTGCCTCTCGCTCTGTGTGTAGACATGCTGTATGGAATTATGTGACACTGTAACCCTTCTCTCCATTTTAAGCCATCTACTCTTGTTATGTTATGTTAACTAGGTACTTATAAAGCGCACAGCTACTCAATAGAGTGTCCCGGCGCTGTAAGACCTCATGACAGGGCTGACAGTGTGCTGTCGTAAGCTCGATTCATGTACTATTGCTGGAATAACCATGTTTTCAGTGACATTCTAAAAGTGAGAAGGTCCTGCCCCTGTCTAAGTGCCAAAGGCAGGCTGTTCCAAAGTCGAGCGGCTTGCACCTGAAAGGAGCGTCCGCCTATACGAGCGCGGAAGAACTTGGGGGTGAGGGCCTGCTGCAGTGATGAGGACCTCAAGATTTGGTGCGGAATGTAATACTGGACTCTTTTCTTGATATAAGAAGCCCCTGTACCATGCAGAGCTTTAAAGGCCAGAACCAAAGCTTTGAAACGGATTCTCTTGCGGATCGGTAGCCAGTGAAGGGATTTCAAATGGGAGGACATCTGTGTTCTAGGGCCAAGCATAAGTATCGCCCAAGCCGCTGCGTTCTGGACCACCTGCAGACGTGTCAATAAATATTCCGGTAGACCCAGGTACAGAACGTTTACGTAGTCCAGCCTAGATACAATTATAGCCTTGCTAATTGACTTTCCTATTGTAGTGTTTTGGCCATCCATTGCATAGCCCCATTTGTGTTTGGGTGATATACTGAGCTCTGTTTCTGAGTGATACCAAAATTCCTCAAATAACTTTCCATGGTGCTAGAACAAAATTGAATACCATTATCAGATAATGTACTTTAGGAATATATTTCCTAGTTAAATATATTTTCTAAAAAACTTACCAATGGCACTTGTGGATATGTCTCTTATACAATAACCGTTCAACCCTTTAGAATACCTCAAGTAACCTTAAAAACATAGGCAATTGCATGTTTCCCTCTTATAGGGCGTACAGTATCAATTGCTGCTTCCTCCCAAGGAGGGTTTGGCAGTTTCCTTCATACAATTGGCATGTGTCTCACTTTAGGAGTTTTATATGTATTATTGTATTTGCCATGTTCTCTAACAACAATTTCAACCTCGAGATGAAAACCAGTCCACCAAAAATCTGATCTATGCCTCTCTTCACCTTTGCAAGATGTCCTTCATGAGCTAATTCTAAAAGATTTTTTCTCACCCCTTCCTTGGGTACCAATCTAGAATCTCGAAACACAATACCATTGTTTAATGACAACTCATTTCTAATCATCTACTAGTACTTACTTAATCCTTTCCAGAATATTTGTGACATCTTATTGCCTGACTGCCCTTGAATAAACTCTTTTAAGATTAAGTCCTTATCTATTTCCTCTCCCCATTCTTCTTCAACTACTTCTGGCTCTTAGCACACCTTAAAAGCATCTAAAACCTTTTTTTGATTATCACAGTCGTGTACTTCATTCATTAATCTAGATAAACAATCAGTTGTGTTATTCTCATTCTAAGGAATGTACTCAACAGAAAAACAAAAATCCTGAAGTGAAATAACCCATCTTTGTATCCTAGATGACATCGCATCCAAACATTTCCTCATAAACACTTGTCTTAATCACTTATGATTTCTTCAAACTTTGAACTTCACTACGCGTATCAATTTTCTAAATTTATTTAATGCCTTATAGATGGCAAAAGCTTCTTTTTCAATCACAGAGTCCCTTTACTATGACCCACAAAATGAGTGTGAGGCACATGAACTTAATCTTTCTTCTCTTATTAGGTTTTGAAATAGAACTGCTCCAATAACGTTTGAGCTCACATCTGTAATTATTATTGTTTCCTCAGATGGTACAGAAGCTTGTAAACATGGCGCTTGCTCTAACTCATTTTTCACTTGCTCAAATTGATTCTTACACTATGGACTCTACATAAATTCCACTCTTTCTTTCCTCAACAATCTCCTCAAACTTGCCATCTTATCTGCATAATTGAATCTAAATATGCCATAGAATTCTACCATCCCTGAAAAAGAAGGTGGCTTTTCTTTGTTACACAGTTCATCATACTTTTTATAGTGTTAACCAAATCTTTCTTTGACCAATCCTGTCTCCAGTAATGCAATAATTTAGATAATTTACCTCTTTCACACCCAATCTACACTTGTTATGCTTCAGAGTCAGTCCAGGTTACAACAATATATTCCAAACTGCTCTCAATCATTCTTTATGTTGCTCTTTGAAATTCCCAAACACCAATAATGACAGCACCTAACACCACTTAATCCTTTTAACAAATTTGGCATGGCCCTCTGAAACACTGCAGCAGCTGGCACTAACTCAAATGGCATCCTCTTGAGTTTAAAGTATCCCATTGGAGTAATAAATGCAATTAAATCTTGTGAACTGTGATCCAATACAATCTGATGACACCCTGCGTTAACAGCGAGGCTTGTAAAATAATTAACCCCCTCTAGTGTCATTAAATCTCATCGATGTTGGGTAGGGGATATTTATCAATTACAACTTGCCTATTTAAGGCTTGTAAATGGACACACACTCCAATCCCAGTATTGGCTTTTCTGGCCACTACAATTGGTGCAAACCACTCAGTTGCTTTTAATAGCAAAATTGCTCCAGTAGCCCACAACCATTCCAATTCCTGCTTTTCCTCATCTTGTATACTTAAAGAATGGATCTCATGTTTGAAACAACAAATAACCACATCTTTCTTTATCCTTATTCCATGTGTTTCAACCATCCTAAACAGTCACTAAAAAGTTCTTTAAACTCATCATCAAATAATTTCATACCACCCTCAGATATTTCTTGTATTTGCATTTGTGGGTTAGCATTGGGATTATGCGTGACTTCTAACAGATTTAAGTAGCAATCCTACAAAGTCATGCCCCATTATATGAAATGTGCACTTTGCCCACTACATACTTTTCATTAAATTCTAGACACAAATTGAAATAACTCACTATCTTTATAGGAGCTCCACCATATCCACCAAGGTGCATCTCCATCATACACAACTTATTGAAGATTAAAATGCCTTTCTGAAAGTAGCCATTGAAAACAACCAACAACTGAGAACACGAATCACATTTTATCTTGACATCTTTATTATCAATTTTTACAAAATCACAAGGTTGACTTTTAGCTCCAACATTGATCTGTAGCACCACTTCCTCATTAATTTCTTTCACCTCATGACTTGTACTTTTCTTGTTCTTTACTGTACAACACATGCAGTAATGGCCTCTTTTACCACACCCATTGCAAATAATTACATTTAACACTGGACACTCTATTGCATTGGCTTTGCATCCCATAGTACCACACCAAAAACATGTACTCTCAATTTTACTTTGAAACATCATGGGATATGTTTCCACTTTAACCACACAGACCACTGCTTTGCACACATCTACAAATATATTTGTAACCTCTTTTTCTCTACTAATCACATTTACACAATTAAACATATGTTTCACTCATTTCACTATGCTTATTACTCCTTCAGCAGAGACTCATCCTTTAACCACAATTCCTCTTGTACCTTATCACTATTGCATAGTAATGCAAAATGATCACTAATTCTTTCTTCGGTTGTTCCTACAAATTCACAGGAAGAATCTCATTTAATTAAACTAATATTACAGTCCTCACAAGACTAATCTTTATCTTGTATACTTGGACCAAAATGATAGCTTTCTAGTATTGTATTTCCTATTGTGAAGTTATCTAAATCTAGTTGTCAAATGCATATTTCATACTTGTTTAAAATCCTTGCTTCATCTTGACTCAACTCTGGTAAGTTTTTTAACACTTCCTGTCCTTGAGCACCAACAGAGTGTAGCAATAATTAATATTTTTTCTCTGCGCTCAAATTTGTCCCACACATCCTTGCATAATTCGCTTCAGAGAAAAGATCCAAGGAATTAACAGTTTGAGGGGTGATCGGCTGGATTATGCTCAAGATGGACTAGCTGATTTGAAAATGGGGATGAATTCCATGGGGAAATTGGCGAGAAGAGGGAGCGAGTGGTAGACTGATGGCAGTGGAAGTGAAGGTAGCAAGTATAGTAGAAATGTTGTCCCTGATTTTGGTGATCTTGGTAAAGAAAATTATGCCATATCTATTGCAGGGCATCTGTTGTTTGAAGGAAGGATGTGGTGGGTATATTACGCTACTGCCAGGCCTTGTCAGGGCCCATAGGGCAGACAGAGGATAGTGGCCCCCTACTGGGTGGTAAGGTTGCTTATCACTGGTTTCCTGGAGTCTACCTTAATATGGCTCTGCAAGCTAGGCCAAGTACAACCTTTTTCACACTTGATTCTCAGGGTAGGATGGGTGAGCAGCCTCAGGCTTCTCAGGGATGTAGTGAGGGCAGCAAGAGCTTAGAGCTCAACATTCAAAATACACACACAATAACGTGATGTCCAGTCCTTATCTTTATGAAAAATAAATTATTTGTACTCTCACAAAAAATGAAATACCATACAAGCCAATTGACAAATCATACAGTGGTGTTGTAAGTTGCGCTAGCAGTGAGGCTCTGCAATCCCCCTTCCTTCTCGGTATTTACACTCTTTCCCCTAGTGGTTGAAATCCTGCTATTACCATCCTCTCTATGCTACCAACATAGGTAAAAATTAGGCTCATGTACAAATAGCTAAAAAAACTCCCATTATTAATTTAGACAGATCTGTTATTGTCTCTAGTGACTTTTGTCACCCTTGCACCTCAGTCTCTCTTTTAGCCTGGTACAGCTCAGCCTGACGTTACCAGATGAGGGTTGCCAGTCGTCCTCTATGTGCAGCGGATACAGGTGGCATTCTAGCCCTAGAGATGGTGGACTTCTCCATTGCAGCATAACCAGTTGTGGGGTCATGCCGGATGAACTCTGGAGGCTTGGCTTTTGGAGGTGGGTGATCCGGCTGCACCAGTATTCAGCATCAGAGGTCCTCCATTGGCTGTTACAGACTGGCACTAAGGGCCTTAGTATGAGTTTGGCAGTGCGGGAGCGAAACCGCCCGCTCCCGCACAGTCAAACCCATGTCCAAACCACCCACCAGATTAGGAGTTTTCTCCTGTCTGGTGGGCGGTTCTTTGGCATTCCAAGGGCAAAGCCTATGAACATTGCAATGGGAACATCAAAGGCAGTACCTGAATGACATTGACTGCTGCAGTCCATGTCATGCATTTACTGGTGTGCATGCAAACAGGGGGGCACATGTTGTGCCCCACGTTTGCATCCACATGGCGTGAGGCACCAGAGGGCACTGTAGGGCCTCCTTTGTTTCCTCACTGCCACACTTTTCATGGCGGTCACACTGCCGTGAATAGTGTGGCGATGAGAAAACTTGTAATATGCATGGCAGGGCCGCAGCAGCCCCGCCAAGGATATTGTGGCCTCAATACTGCCGCACCAGATATCCCTGGCAGTTGCGGTGGTCCCAGGGTGGTCCGACTACCCTATTTGTAATGTGGTGGTTGAAAGACCACCACCACTGCGCCCCCGTGAGTCTGGCGGCCCGTGGTCCTCTGGTGACATCTGCTGCAGTTGTGCCCTCTGGGCCATTTGTGGTTTCCCATGGCGGTGGTGATTCGATCATCTTCTCATTGGTGGTAACAACACCAGTTACTCGTGCCATAGCAGGCTGCCATGTATTACAAAACCAGTTGTTCTAGTAAAGTCTTATTCACAACTCGTCATGAACTATGCAGAAAAGGTGGGGCGATGCTTTCACAGCACAAGTCACTCACAGTTTGCTCTTCATTCCAGGAACATGCTGAACCCCTCCTCCTGAACAATCTCTTCTCTTTCAGGGTGAGGCACATTCTTTCCATCTTGAAGCAGGCAACCAGGCTTCTAAGCTCTTCATCAAGATCCTCATTTCTTCCAGCAGATTGTGCTGACTTCATGTGAGGACAGGAAAAAGCCCTGGTTACACAGCAGCTCTTCGAGTACTCTGTGTAGCACCCCATCCTCAATCAAGATGAACCAGGCACTCAAACAAAGTGGGGTGGTTTGGATCTCACTTTTATGCACAGTTTCCAAATAGAGCACGTGACTCCACTGTCTCATGCTTCAGAACCGGTTTGGGTTGGTTCCCTTTCAAATGTCATTTCCAGGCTGCTCTCCAGACACAGCCTTTGGTTAAAGTGATGATTCTCACAGCAGATAGCACTGTGACTGGCTCCAAGCCAGAGGACCCACCAATGGGGGCAAAATGAAGTGTGAGATATCTGCGCTTGGTTGTCATCAGCCTTCCTAAAGCAGTAATCAGAGACATATAAAATGACAGGCCTGGCCGATAAACATCCTAACCCTTAACCAACATAAACTATGGTCTTACAACTCACCCATACCTTCTACCAAATTTCAGTGCTCAGGAAGAATTAGTCTGTAGACCCTTGCTAATCAAGTCTGAAGAGAATCTCTAAAGGTAGCCCTGTCTCCAACCTCCTCACTTTAGTGTCTGGGTCGCCATCCTCTATACACAAGAATGCAGGTAATACACTTCCTTTGTCTGGGGAAGCTGTCCTTACCCTTCATCTTTTGCCATGGTTCAACCAGAATCAAAAAAAGGTCCCACTTTGTTCAGTGTCAAGTTCTGCACTTCAAATAGCATAATTTTACATGAGATGGGTTAGTAGAACACTCTCTCTCTGACATGCAGAAAGAAGCATGCTCACACCACAATCATAAAACATAGTATACAGCTTTTTATGTGATGTACCCATCACAGGGACAGTAGTCCCCTGAATTATAAAAACTCCTCATAACCCACACCTCTAGGTCACCTGACAGGTCCTGGACCTGCCTAGCTAGGCATCTACACTCATGATTGATGTGTGTGACACCAGGGCTAAACTAATAATCAGGATATCAACTTCCCATGAGGCAGAGCGCTACGGGTAGTGAAGCACACCTGTTATCATTCAGGCAGAAATCTTAACATTTACAAATATCTGAGAAATGTTTTGGATGTGGACTATAGCCATTGAAGGTTTTTTGGGTCTTATGTGCATGCCATTCATCTAGGAGTGCCCTCATCTTGGTTTTTTTGCATGCAAATATCAGTTGTGATCCAATTTATTGTCTGAAATAATCTGTGTCTCAGTTCTGAAGGCTCTAATGAATAACAAAAGCTTGGGTTGTTCTTTAGTACTTATTGTAGCCATTACTTTCCATTTAATTAAGGAATATCCTGGTTTGCTATTTAAATGAGGACGGTGCTTTGGACAACCTGGTTTGCTTATTTTGAGAAACAGTGTATTTTACTTGTGATATAAAGTTCTCAAGTGTTTCAGGCGCACCTTTTAAATACCCATGTAGGAACTAAGGGCCCTATACGATAGTGGTGGTTGGGCCACCGACAGGCTGTCAGTGGCGGTCTGACCGCCGCCAGCGCTTCAGTCCAACCGCCGTATAATGATGCTGATGGTAAGATCCACAGCTGTCAGATGCAAGACTGCCACCTCCGCCAAGATCATAGATCCCAAAGGGGCAGAGGTCGGATGACCGTCCCAGCATGGCAGCATTGGCGAGGCATGCACCGCTGTCGGATTTACAATATCCCTTTCCGACAGCCTTTTTATGGTGGGAACCCCGCCATGAAAAGATTGTCAGAAACAATACAAAGGAGCCCCAAAGAGGGCCCCTGGGCATCAGAGGCCAGAGAAAAATGTGTATGGGGCACACGCCATGTACCCCTTTCTTGGCACTGTCATGTGTGCACTGTGTGCCATGCACAACATGGTGCATGGAACACGGTGCACAGAATTTTCAAAGGTGCTGCACGGTGGCAGCATCTGCTGCACCCCTTTTCTATGGCTGTAACATGCCCCCACCGTGGTACCACCGAGTCCCGACTGACAACCCAGTGGTCACATCGAAATACAGCGGTCAGACCACATGCTTGTTGGCGGTCTCCTGAATGCCACAATAATGGCCAACAGTCGACTGGCCACCATTGTAATCAGTCCCTAAGTGAAGAATGAAAGAATGTCCATAAACATGGTCAGGTTAGCAAGAGATTTTATAGTTTGGAATGCAGTTACTCCATTCTAAATCAGATTGAATAAAGCTTTACTGGAGGCTCAAGTTTCTCATTAATAATGTGCTGTATGGAGAATGCCCTTTCAAATAAGAAAGGGGAATAAAATAACAATGAGGCACAACTGTAGACCAATGGGGTGATTTAAATTAGGATTGCACAATATTTGTGCAATCTACTGTTGCATAATTAAGTGAAATTTAGCAAAGCTTCTGCAAAATTGCACAACATGTAAAACCACCAGTTAGAGCTATTTTCTATTGCGTGATGGGTCCTTGCGTCCCTTTTGGACACAAAGACAAATTTTGTGCTACAAAGAGGACTTAAAAACAGCAGCTGCTGGAGGTCTTGTATTTTGTGTTGTTCCATGCTCAAATTTGGCAGCAAATACAGCATAATGGTGTGATTTGGGGACTTTCTAGTAAGAATCATAATGTGAAAATTTAAAATGATGCACGATTTTGGCAGGAATGGGACCTCTGCTGTAAATTTGCAGATGTCTCATTCTGTCAACCTTGTAGATCACCCTTGCAGGCCCCCAACTCATTTGTAAGTGGGAAAAAGTCTGAGTTTCCTGTTGGAAACAAACCCACCAACAGCCCATAAGCAATCCCAGGTCCATTCTGCAAACCATAACTAAGACTCCAAATGCTTTTGCAGGCCTCCCCCAAGGCCTGATTTAGACAATGATGGTAACATACAACCCTCCAAAAAGCAAGGAGCATGGCAGGGATTATTACCCTAGTGAAAATCCTGCCAGTAAAAATAATAGCTACAAAGGAACTCTCATTATAAATGCTCTTTAGAGAAATATATAATTTCCATATTCTCTGAATCAGACTCCTAATTCTGTAGTCTAGCAGAGAGGAAGCAAATTTACTCCATTCAGGGACATTGTTGGAGTAATCTCTGTGTGGCTCGCTAATCAGTAAGCGTCAATATCTTTAATGTGCATGTAATTAAAAAAAATATATATATAGTGCTTCATATTATCGCATCCATTTCATTTGTAAATGAGGTTGGTATGAAACTGAAGCCCAGAGCTAGATGTTTAGGAAGTTATAGACCTGAGTACCCAGGCACCTCTACTCTGTGTCCCTCACACTCACTCTCACCCTTCGCATCTGCTGTTGCAGAAATGGTGGACGCTCCTTCTCCTACATCACAGCAAAGATATGGAGCAATCTCCCTCTACTCCTACGACCATACCCTCACTACCAGAGTTGCATGAATCTTTGAAGACCTGGCTCTTCGATTGAACCATTGGACCCTATCAGAGCCTGGATACCCTCACGGGTGACATGCAGCACTCTAGAAGTCAACTGATTTATTCATTGAGAACTTCAGAGATAGCCAATGGTTAAGTTGGAGTAGCAATACCGACTTTATCTTGAAATCACTATTTTCCTTGGATGCACTAAGACAGCTAGACTTTGTTGTTACTAAAGAACAACTAGTCATTGTTTCCTTTTGTTTGAGCTATTTTTCAAGGACTTCACCAGGCCGAGTCCAAAGACTGTTCGATTTATACAATAATGGAATTCTACTGAGGGTGATATAAACTGCTTCATTGTACCCCTGCATCTTCTCTTTGACATTTGCCAGATCTTTCATAAGCCACCAGACGTCTACATTATTGCAACATGCAAACCTACCCAGCTGTTCCAAACTCTCACTATTGCCCCTGAAGATAGTATGCTCCACTCTTAGATTTTATCTGAATGGGTGGTAGAATGCACACCACAATGGGAATCCAAAAGCATCAATTAGTTTAACAGATGCTCTAAGGCAAGATTTCGATTTGCAACCCAGGTGTGTGTTTTGCGCCGGACACGCATATATTCATAACAAACTGGTGCAGAGAAATTCACCATACCCCGGGTGCACAACCAGCAGGCATCAGCCATTGTGATCAACACCTGGCTGGTGAAATTGATTTTCTTATTGATATTTTCTGAATTGTTTTGAGTCATTGCAATGGGTGTTATTAGATATCACCATTTCTAAGATAAAGTCATTTTGAACCAAAATTCTTGAATGAATCCCTTGTAGGTACCTTTACCTTCTAACTTTATTACCCAAGCCCACAAGGGTTGTTTGGGTTGCCCATTATCTTGCTACTTTTGGAAGGTTGGCATTTATCTGCCCTTTTGGTGCCTGCAACTTGTCTTAGGTCACATGATTGGGTCTAACTGAATTCCTTCCTGACAGTAATACAATAGAAGGCTTAGGTGTGCCTAAATGGGGGTGGGGTGGAGCTGGGCACAACCCCACTTGCATTTGAATAAGCTGTGCTCTGTCTTCACACAGAGGGCGTGTCACCTCCACATTGATACTGCAGCTATCTTGGAGCCAGGGCAGGAGAGACAAAAACTTCCAAGCACTTCAAAGAGAAACATTTAGAATCTTCTCTCAGCTTCAAAGAAGGCTCCAGGTATAAAATAGGGCACTCAGAACCACACTTCAGTACACTTTCTAGACCTGTGGGAAGGACTCTCAGAGGACTACCTACTGCTGTAACTTGCTGTGTACTACACAACACTGCTTTGCTGCACCTCGAAGGACTACTTTGCTACCTGAAGCCTACCTTGGACCCACTGAGGCCTAACCTGCTGCTTAAGCCCTGCTTCTTCACCCGAACCCAGGACTACCAGAGTGAGTCCAAGGGTTAGTCTGCTGTTCAGAGCCAGAGGGACATAACAGGCTCCACCATCTTGAACCAAAATCTAGACCCATCTGGAGTAAGCTACTAACCCTCAAGTGGTGCCCCTCAGGTTCTGGACTGTGATGTAGCTTCAGGTAAGCTCTCCTGATGTTTTTGGGCTCTTCGTGAATGTGAAAGGGCTTATCGCGTCAAGTCCTTGGCGTCCACGCCACCCTCCAATGCAAATTCTCGAAGAACCAACTCTTCGCGCTACAGCATCGACCACTCACTCTGATGCCAATGCGAAGCTCCAGTCATGACTTACACAACGCCCGACAAGATCTTTGCGCTTCTTGGACGGCCATCCATGACTCTCTCCCTGTTCCTCGAGGGCCCCTTCCAGCGTATACGGAACTCTTTGCGCTGGACTGTAAAGGTAACTCTTTCAGTGGGACTAAACTGGTCTCTGTATCTGGCCTCTACTTTATCGTGGTCAGTCTGAACTTGTGACTTTCACCCAGTCATGCACGACCAGATAATCGCAAGTGGCGCTAAGTGCTTTTTGGTGCTATTTTTACTTAAATCTTTAAAAATTCATAACTCCGGTTCTGCTGATTGAATTGTTTATGTTTTGGTGTCAAATACTTGATTAAAATGTACTCTATGGGGCATATTCTCAAGGAGCTATCGCCGAGTTATCGGCACTTTAACTCATCCAAAGTCGCGCTAAATTTATCGCCCCATTCACAAGCTGGTGCTAACAGCCCATAACACCAGTTTTCCTGCGAAAGCAGTCGCAAAAAACATCGCCACAGATGACCCCGGCAACTAACGCTAATGAGATGCAGAGTAGGCGTTCCCGAGCAAAAAGCCGCGACACCACAACGCAACATTCTCAACGACCAACCACATCGGCGATAGGAACACAAAACAGGCGATACGGCGCGTTACCAGCAGGAAATTAACACCTGCTCTGACCTGGTGCAAAGTCGGACATCAACCTGCACAAGAAAAGGGAGCCCAGCCCACAGCCACACCTGAAGAACAACAGATGCCATGGAGCCACTCACCATGCACCCCGGAGCCCGAGAGGGCAACAACACCCACCGCCACCACCCCCAGGACCGCCACCCCCAACGGACCCCCAGCCCCCTCCCCGGACCACCACAGAGGCAGCGCAGACAAAGACAGCGGACCTTCAGGAAATGCACCAGCTCCACAGACCTAACACCAGACAATGCCAATGCCCACTACAGGCCCAAAAGGACAACCATCCTCCGCATCCTGAACATCATTGCCCACAGGCTGACGGTACCAACACAGCGGACAACCAACATCCCTCCGCAGATAAAGCTGCTGGCTGTGCTGCACCTGTTGGCCTCTGGTATCCTCCCAAACAGCAACTGCCCGAGTCGGAGGAGTCTCACAGCCAGCCCCATCCAAGTTCCTCACACCTGGCCTGGATGCCCTCACCAGCTAGGGACCCCAGCACCCATACGTCCCCCACAATGCGCAGGAACAGCTGGAGACCAAGCAAGGACTATACGCCATAGCTGGATCCCCGCACATGTCGGGGGCAATCGACTGCACACTTGTCCCACTTGTGCCCCCTGCCAACACAGCACACAATTACTGCAACAGAAAGCACACGCATCCCATCAATGTGCAGGCAATAGTGGACCACAGGGGACTCCTCACCAATGTCATAGCCAACTACCCAGGCGGTGTGCATGATCCCTTCATCTTCCGACAGTCCAACATCAACCAGCGCTTCCAGGATGGCACCCATGGGAATGCACTGCTCGTTGGCAAGTACCAAATGAACACACCACACACCTCAACCCCACAATCATGCAACTCACAACTCTGGCACTGCACACGTCACAAAATCACATACAACATGCCAAACAACATGCCCCCCCACCAGACATGACAGCACAACTTACTGTGGCAACCTTGGTTAGCCATGTACATGAGCCATCAACGGCATGGCACCTCAGCCACACAATACCGGAATGTGGGGAGAGGTGGGAACCAGGCATGTGCGAAGGAGGCAAGTGACCCATGAATGAGAATGTACACAATGCCAAGTGTGGTGGAGATGTGCTGGACAGACTGCAGTATGCAGACATAGCCATGTCTACATGCACTGCTGGTGTTTGGAGTGTAGTGGACAGTGGACGCAACCATGTCACCCCAGCCAGTGGGGAAGATCGTGGAAATGTAGCTTGTGACATCCCCCCCTGTAAGCGTGTGCGGAGTGGGCTGGCCCGGCGTACGCCAGGCCAGTGTAGGGGTATGGATGATTATCCCGTGGCTCTGGGTGTGGTTCAGTATTGGAAATGTGCAAAGGCATGTGTCTCTGTCGCAGTGTGGGTCTCCGTTGGGGAGTGTAGGTGGTCCCTGATGGGACTTGGACACCCACGTATGTGATCTAGTTCATCTTCCATGAGGTAGTACCCCACCCGCACCTGTTCGGCCAGCCCCTTCTGGCAGTCTGACAGCTGGCCTTAGAATGGGATGTGTGCTTAGGTGGGCTGCTGGGAGCCAGCCAGGGTGGTGGGTGCGTCCAGCTGTGTTGTCCATGCAGGGGGTGGTGTATCCTCGATGCAGCGGGGCTGCCCAGCTCCTGGAGCTCTATTGCCTGGGATGTACATGGACTGTTGTGGGGCGTCGGTGTCGGAAGTGTGGAGGTCCTCTTCAGCATCACTGATGGGTTGTCAGGTCTGCTCTGCTGGAGGTGTTGTTTGTCCCTCTGCAATGTGAAGGGGAGATGCTTGTTGAGATTGTGTTGGCATATATGTTGGCGCATTGTTCGAGTTTACATACAGACTGCATGACAATGTACATTGTGACTGTTTGGGAGGGGCGGACTATTTGATGTGTGAAAGTGGACATTTGGACTACATGAGGTGGGTGATGTTGTACACGTACATTTTCCTCTCACAGTTTCCTACTATGTCAGATGTGATTGGCCATTTTCTACGCACAGGCGGACCCAGTTGTGTCCTCTGTTCTGCAGTGTAAGTGTTGCACTGTGTCCCACATTGTCGTCCATGTGGATGTGCTGTGATTGCTATGTGTGTGTGCTGCATTGTGTGAGAGTCGCACCTGCAGCTGTGATTTTGCTGCCCCTTATCCCTTGGAGGCGGTGTGCCTTTGGCTTTTGTGCTTTTGAGGTGCTGTGATGTTGGCGACTTGGGTCATTTGGGCTGTTGGAAGGTTTTTGTACTCTTGTGCATTGTTTGTCTGCAGATGTATTGTTGAAGTCAGTGGTTGTTTGTGCACATGGATGTGTCAGAGTGTGAACTGCTCCTTCCGGATTTGGTCCACACTCAGCCACCTCAGTCTCGTGGCGTGCACAGTGTCATGGTGATTGTACTCTGGCCATGCTGCTCGTCATGTGGTGTCACTTGCGTTGTCAGTGTGGCTCTCGCATACGCATCTTTGCTGTGTTTCGCACTGGTGCATGTGTGTGTTGTGGAATTGGTGTTGTGTGGGGTGGGACTCCCTTCGGGCACATGGTTTACGGGGGCCTACTTGATGTTTGTATGTGTGCTGCAGTGTGCCACGGGGATCAGGGACATGACCCAGGGTCGTTGTGGGTGTGCGGTGTGCTACACGTGGTTGTGCATGTGTGCCATTGTGCCCGTCCCCCAGTCCCTGTTCGTTACTCACCCTGTTGATGTTGTGTCAGGTCATGGCGAGCAGGGTCCAGACTCCAGACTTCTTGCACCTGTCTCCACAGTAATGACTGTGGCCACCATTTGCTCCAGCTCCTCCTGTGGCGCAGGACTCCCACCTCCATTCGCCGTTGCCGCCTTCCTGTTGGCAGCGGGTTTCTGCTTGGTTTGGCTTTTGACATCGTGCCAGCGCATCTTGGCCTCCTCGTCACTCCGACTGCATTCACGATGGGATGGCATTTTTCCGTCTGTATTGCCAATGACACGGTGGTGGTGACGGACAGTTGTTGTTGGTGCTCTGTCACCTCCGTGACGACGATCGGGTTTTCCTGCGGACTGTACCCCGTCTTCCTCTTCCTCTTCTCCTTGGCCTTCCCTGACCCCGAGGTTCCTTGCTGGTGGTCTGTGGAGCTTGTGGGGTTTGCGTTGACCTGGGCACTGGTTCCGGGTGCATCCATGTTGCTGCGCAGTTTGATTTGTTTATGGTGTGTTTTTCTTGTTCAGCTTTTGCGGTGCATTTTCCCGCCAGACGCGTGGGTATTGCAGGACTATTGCTGGTTGTCGCTGTTTTTTTTTCTCGAAGTTGGCCTCATTGCAACTTTATTCGCGTTGGTGTTTCGCATTTTTTCGGCGTTGCGTTACTTTTAACGCGGTCATTTGACGCGTTATCGTGGGACTATTGCATGGTGACGCCAGGTTGAGAATGCTACGTTAACACGGTGTTGTTTTCCCGCGATGGACTGCGATGTGCAAAGTTGCGTTAAGCTAAAATTGCGGTGGTTATCACACGTTCTTGTGAATATGCCCCTATGTTTTCTAAATTGGTGTGGGATTTTTCATGTGTTGTGTTTTTACTTTATTACTATTTGTATGCTACATAGATAGTTTACACATTGCCTCTAAGATAAGTCTGACTGCTTTTTGTGCCAAGCTACCCAGAGTTTAGCACAGGTTAATTTATTGACTTTTTGTGGTTCACCCTGAGAGGGATTGTGGCTTTTGCCTGACCAAGGCTCACACTCTAGTCAACCAAAACCCAATATCTCATAATCACCAATGCAGCACTAAAGCTGTGTTCTGTTGTTACCATTGCATTGCTCTTTACAGGAAGCATGAGGAAGAAGTTGGTCCAATTCACCCCTTAGTTTACTTGTGAAACAATAGGTGGATGATGCCCAGGTTCACTGCAAAAAAGGATTCAAGACTCAATCTCGTGGTTGGCACGTGCTCCTCAAGTGGCTACACCCAAGAGCCACTGGGTAGGAGACATTGATTCAGGTTTTGGAGAGAGGACTTTGCCTAGTCGTCGTTCATTTTATCCAGGAGAATAATTCCAAGTCAATTTTGCTTTTTCAAAACGATATGCTGTTTATTTTTCAAAGTGCCAATAGACAAAGGACAGCCGACATGTGTTTCACCCGAGGGGCCAGCATGCCAAGGGCTTTTTCAAGGCAAAGAAGTCATATTGTGATTAGTCAATTGTCTTAATACTGAAGGTGGTCAGTCTCTGCATTCCCCAAAAGTCCATAAATGGACGATGACTAGGCACAGGCCTCTCTCCACAACCTAAATCAATTCACCCCTTAGTCTAGATGCTGGGCAGAGACTTATATTTAGTATGTCTTTGGTAAGCAAATGGACTACCCATTGATTATGCCCACTTTGTGGACATGCAACTAGCCTCATTAGGTAGGTTGTAGGAGCATTGTTGTATGGTGCTACAAGGAGAGGAATGTCTAATGGTTAAAAAAAAAATGCCCCCCATAATGTACAAATGTAGCTCTCTGGGCCTGATTTTACAAAAGGACTAGTGAGAAAGTTGGATATTTCCTCCCGTAGCAGTACTTCTAGGTTTAGAGTTAATACTACACCTTCTTGGAATTCTCAAAGAGTGGCACAATTAGTCCTTAAACAAATGTGACAATGGCAGATTTCCATAAATACTCAAATGTGTACATACATATATACTTATGACAATGTCATGCACAGATGCTTTTTCACTTTTTTTGTTTCTCAAATTGGCCACTGTTTTGCTCTGTGGAAAAAAGTCCCTCATTACCACCTCAACTGGGATTCTCACTCCATTTTTCAATCCTAGTAACTGATTTACTCCAGCCTTTGACAGTGACCCCTGGCCATTTTCATTGAGGGATATAACCTGAAAAATGTTTGTAAGTAATCACAAACTTGAGCGTTTGTGGGTGTTCCCTGTTTTTTGCAGGTGTCATCACCCCTGAAATAGCCAACAACCCACCCCTGTGAGAAGAGTACATACAATTCCACCAGCCTAGTGGATTTATAAGTGTGAGTGAATCCATTGGAACTTTACCCTTGAAGAGGGATTGGCATCTTGGTACAGGAATAACTCTGTGATTGGCCCTTGTACTTTTAGCACACGTAAAAATGCAGTAAAAGTAGAATTAACATAGTAATGAGCGCGTAAGCAGAAGGGAAAAATGTGAGTAATTATTAATTCTTTAGCTCTCTTGCAGGGATTGCTTTCTATGGACTAAAGTTGGCTATGAAGTGGCAAATAATAGGAGGCTAGAAAATTACTAAATGAACAGCAGTTTCAAACTGACAAAGAAGCAGGTTTGCTTTCCAAAGAAAATGCACTCATGATAAGCTTCACATGTGGCTGCAAGAGAGATTGTGACCTAAGACTGAAATAAAGTGGTCACCAGAGTGTTCCAATATGCTGTAGCAACCTGTAACAAGCATTGGTAAAACCAATAGTTTCAAAATGAGAGTGCTTCTTCATCAATTGGTAATTTTGTATATATGGTTGTGTGGAGCAGTGAGAATGTGAATGAGAGGCCAATGGTAGATGAAAAAATGGTTGATTGAGTGAGTGCCTGGATCAATGAATGAGTGAATGTGTGCATGGATGAATGGATGACCTAAAGAATGCAAGGACAACTGAGTGCACGGATGAATGAATGGGTGGATATCTCGATGGATGAATGGGCTAGTGTGAGCATGGATAGAAGATGTTAGAGTGACAAATGAGTGATGAAAGGATTGATGAGTAAGTTGATGTATGAGTGAGTACATAGGCTGATGGAAGGTCTATTTATCATCCCCATGTGTGCACTAATTTATCAACCTGTTTATTCACCTACTTAATCACACATTATTTTCATTCATCTCTCCTCACACACTAATCCATTCCTCCTCCCAAGTATACACAACACCATTTAAGTTTTTATATATCTACCCACTCCTGCATTTATTTACCATGTATCCACTCACATTAATGCATCCATTTTCATTCTCCCACACATTCATATTGCCCTTCTCCTGTGTGCATGTCTGCCTGTGTGCATCTAATCTCGAATTGTATATGTGCCCACCTGTGTTGTCTGCTTGCATTTGTCTCTCTTTGTGAACTGCTTGTAGGTAAATGGTTCTATGTATATGTGTAGGTATGTGCATACCTGAGTGCTAGTGTGTCTGCTCTTTGTGTGTCCATTGATGCCTACATGCGCATATCTGCCTATATGTTTGTTAATATGTGTGCCTTGGTCCCTTTATGCATGGTTGTCTGGGTGTGCATGCATGCCTTTAGGTGTGCTTTGCATGCATGAATGGGTGTCTGTATGCTTGTGTGTATGTATGCATATGGATGTTTGCAGGAATGTCATGTGTGGACGGAGGTGCCTGTATATCTGATAGTCTGTGTTTAATTGCTCCCATATGTGATTGATGACATGTTTGTGATTATGGAAACATGTAGGTGTTTGTTTTATTATGCATGTGTGCATGAATATATGCTATGTGTGTGGATGGGTGTCAACATGTTGTTTGTGTGTATGCACTATTCAAGAGCCAGGCATATTGGCTTTCCCAATGTTTGTTTTGGCCTGAAATCTGACCTACTCTGATGTTTGAAGCAAAATGGATTGGCTTTCCATGTGCTGCCTATCTACTCATAATAACTATCAAGGAAAACTCAGGTTCACAGCAGTTATGTTGAAAGCAATGAAATAGCGCAGTGTAAAAAGAAGGCGATATCTATAGCATGGGGACAACCCTGCATATATGTTTGTGGTAGCAAAGTAATGACATAGAGCTCGATTATGAATCTTGTGGGACATGACGGTGGCAGTCTTCCAACCGTCCTATTACAATTAAGGCGGTCGGACCGCCATTGCCCCGCCGCAGCCGCCAGGGAACCCCCCCATTTTCTGGGGCGGTGCGGCGGTGTAGAGGCAGCAATATGCTTAGCGGGACCGCCGCAATCCTGCCATGCATACTACAAGTTTCCTCTTTGCCACAGTTTTCATGGCGGTTCCTCCTCCATGAAAACCGTAGTGGAGAGGAAACAAAGGGGGCCCAACAGAGCCCCCTGCTGCCTCTGGGTCATGGGGTGCATGCAGGGGGCACAACATGTGCCGCCCTGTGTGCATGTAGCCCAGTTACTGCACGGCATGGCGTTCCTATAGCGGTGCCATTTTTTTCTGAGGCACCACTGTGCGAACATAAAAAGAATGGCCAACAGACACATTAGGAGAGGTGCCTTTACACCCATTAGGGTATAGAATATAAACAAAGAAGAGTCCCTTTTGTGTCAATCGCTCAAATCAAGTCAGTTAGATCATAATGTATCCTAACTCACAGTCACTCTATCGAAACACTAAACAAGGTTGTATGCAACGATGTCTCATTTATTAAAATATTTTCTAGTACAAAATGTTCTTACTATAATTCTTGTCATAAAACAGATGCATTAATTTCATACATAGAATCATCATAGATAAAATTAATCTTTCATTTGGATTATACATCATAAAAAAGTTCAAACCAATGTCATAAAACTCTCGCATCTGTTAGATACAAATTGTCGATGCTGTGTTTCGGTGGATAAAAACTTGATGCACACCACCTTCTTCAAGACAAGATATTTACAACATAAGTATATAATATAAAATATGCACAATTACATTCCAATGAGCATGTTTACATTAACAAGTTCAGTGTTTTATGGGTAGTTAGCTAATCAAACTACTCTATCTTCCATTAAATAATTACATTACACACTACTAATATTAATATAAAAACCCTTGTTTAGTCATCTAGATGAAGCGATATAACCATATCTTCATGGGAGAACTGACGTCTTTCTTCTTTTATACATCATCCATATAGTCTTTGTTATTGTTGCAATCAGTCCTGACTTTCATTGACAAGTATACAACCCCATATTTTAATATGTAACAGGTCATGTTACCTTAGGTCTGTTGCAAAAGATCCATACTATTCCTCAATTTATTCAGGAGGGTCTTTGGGAATGTTATTCACTAAAATAAGATATAAACCTCTTTTAAGGACCCTACTGTAATAATTTAAAAATCAGGTGGGTCAAAACCTCACAACTTACATCTTCTTAAATCCTCTTAGGTCCAATAATTTAGGATATATTCTAATTCGCACTTCCACTTGGTATTAGCATGAAGTGAACTCCTCTAATGTACTTTAGCAGGAAGGTCACTGTGTTGGAAATGAGGGTAGATATTAACGTGTTTATCTCTGGGGGGTCGCTACTTGTCAATATTCTATCTGTCATGACATCGTGCTGCTTACCTTATTATGGTACTAATATGGTATTCCACAAATTATCTCTATTCGCTAGGTTTATTGTCACATGACAGAGCCATTTTATTCCTGTTCAATATGCTTAATGCTGCAATGTTGCTGGATGTTTTCTTTATTCCGTCTTTCCTTCACTTTCTGTTAGAAATGTTACAAAGTCAGAAAATATGTATGAGGCCCATATCGACACGCCATACACATATTCAGATATTCTCCTAATTTCCAACGCTTCACATCGATTGAATAATGTTTTATTAATCTCACTCACGAATTAAATAGTCACTTATGCCCATCAGGTTCACATTTGCCTCATTGTTAGGATTTATCATGTCCATTAACTGAATCAGCTTAGTTGGTTTCAATTTAATCACCAAGTTATTTTTATAGCATCTGTGTTCGAATTCCGAATTATAAAAACAAGCCATTTCTGCTGTTTGATCTATCCTATTTCATTGTCTCATCCAGGATTTATACCTTAATTCCTTCATTCAACTAGCACAGTAATCCCTAAATGTACTATTAATGCTGACATGTTTATATATCAAATAGGATCACTTTCAAAAATAGAGCACCATATATATAACTATGTATAAAAAGCTAAACAAAAACTAGCTAACTACCACATCGATAACTGTTGTGGCCATTATCCCCAAGACTTACCCCGGAAGATTTAAAAAAATGCGCGTCCTCTCGATCGGGTGTTTGTTCACGCATAAGGCGCCATCTTTGGGGTGCACTATTTATAACTCCCTTCTCTTTACGCTTACATTACATTAAAATTTCACGAACGGCTGACATCTTATAGTCAGTCGCAAAGGGAGGTTTTCGATTTGGCCTCAATGGCTTAATTATATTGAAAAAATGGCACACAGTTATCTTTTATAATTTAAATTAAAAATGCAAAAACTGTGGGACTCATTTGTTACATCTTTTATATGTCATTCCAGCATTACGTTTATCTTATGCAAGAATGCCACAACTAGCTGACATCTTAAAGTCAGTCATAAGGGAATATTTGAAGGTCTGTATCGTGTCCTTAAATTTTTTTAATCAAAAATGTTAAAAAGTGACCCCACTAATATCTTTTACAATTTCAATAAAAAAATTGTTGAGTTAATTTATTGCATTTTTTTGCAATTCCATCACAGTACTTTCAGTGTGGTTGCGGAGTTCAGATAATATAATCTATAGTCTATTCGTGGCCTGCTGCATAACATGTCCGATTAGCAAGATCTAAGGTTTTCCTGTTTTATCCTCAATTCTACAGGTAATCTATTCTTCTTCATTGTATCCACACTACATGTTTTTTCTAAATTCTGTCACCTATGGCGGCCATTTTGGTGCCAGGCAGGCCAATATTATCCACAAATTGAATAATTAAAAATTAGGAAAATATATATTTTGCTAAGAGAAATAATATACCCATCGACCAAAGTCGTATCATATTTCTTAGAAACCAAATACTTCAATAGATGTAAATAACGTTGTGAAACATATAGTGTTATCTGTTAGTATAGTATTATAGTTCTTCCATATTTAATTTTTATCTTAGTAATCGCTCCCATTTTTCTCGATTGTTTAGTCCATATTTATATGTATTGAATTTACTCATGTAAATCTGTTCTCTATTCTTTCTCTTCTTATCAATATCCCCACCCCTTGTCGTGCTCATAATGTTCTCTAATATGCATCACTGTAAATCACTCTCTTTATGTTTATTTTGCAACCCATGTTCAGTTAAAGGTGAATTTTTCTTGCCTGTTCTTATGACTGATCTATGTTCATTTAGTCATGTAATTCAACTGGTGCTATGTGAAGCGCTCTGATACCCGATTCGGGTCAAGTTCGCGCTATATAAAACTCTGTAAAAAAAAAAAAAGTCTAATACGTATTTCTCTGTTGGTTTCTCCTACATATCCTTTATTACAAGGACACACAACTAGGTATACTACATTTTTTGTTTTGCAATTCATCATATTATTAAAATAATGTTTTACACCATTAAAAGACTTGTTTGTTGCAGTGTATTGGGGTCTCTATATGTATGGACTAAATAATTCCAAATGGTTTTATTTCTTCTGTATGCAAATAGGGGTTTTGGTATACTTTCCTTTCCTGTCTCACTTAATAAGGACACAAAGAAAAGCACAGAGAGGCAACATAAGTATAAACAAGCACAAATGCAAAGCAAAAGAATCTATCCAGGCTCTTCGGTGATGTTAAATCTGATCCTTTAATGAATACTTGAGCCTCAAACGACATGAGGCGATGACAAAATGCAGCCAACGCGTTTCGCCCTAAATAGGGCTTCCTCAGGGCAATAGGCAAAAAGTACCGCAATCCGAAAAGTATTCAGAAATATACCCCGATTGTTTCAAAATCCCAGATAACTCAAATTGATGAAGTTCAATTCCAAAATATAAAATCAATCCCAGTCATAATCATTGGTGTGTACCCAAGTTCTCGTAAAGTCCGTAGTTGCTCAAAACGATGAAATCAGATTCCAAATTGTAAGGTCAAATCCAGTTCCTGTCCTTGTATTCAGACAAACTGTAGAGTACTCACTATGATAGGTGAGACATGTAAAATCTCTTCGTTTTAATAGAAGTTAGTCCATGAGCACATCTCGAGCGACGCTGTATCTTTCAACCCGCCGCCGAACTGAAAATACTATTTCAACTACGGACTTTACGAGAACTTGGGTACACACCAATGATTATGACTGGGATTGATTTTATATTTTGGAATTGAACTTCATCAATTTGAGTTATCTGGGATTTTGAAACAATCGGGGTATATTTCTGAATACTTTTCGGATTGCGGTACTTTTTGCCTATTGCCCTGAGGAAGCCCTATTTAGGGCGAAACGCGTTGGCTGCATTTTCTTGTCATCGCCTCATGTCGTTTGAGGCTCAAGTATTCATTAAAGGATCAGATTTAACATCACCGAAGAGCCTGGATAGATTCTTTTGCTTTGCATTTGTGCTTGTTTATACTTATGTTGCCTCTCTGTGCTTTTCTTTGTGTATCATAGTGTTGTGGTTCTTTGGCAGTGGACCAAGGAGGTGGTCAACAGTGACCGTGTGCATTTTTGAAAATAGTGTATAGATAGGTGGTGCGGCTTTAATTATCCCTTACTGCCATTTTCTCCTTTTTTCTCACTTAATAAGGACGAATTCCTATTTCTTAAATTCTTAATCTTGTTACTGATACATGAGAAATTTGTCATAGAAACTAACCTCTGTTGATTATCCTGTGTTGTTCTATTCTTTGTCTCGAATCAACTCCCCCTATTACAACATTTGGCTCTCTTGTACGCTTTTTTTATTATTTTTTTAGGGTAGCCTCTATTACGAAGTTTTTCCTTCGGTACTTCTGCATGTGTTTCAAAATCTATTTTATTCCTGCAGTTTCTCTTTAACCATTAGAACTGACCGAAGGGTATATTATCCATCTGGCAATTCGGATGGTTACTAATATAATGTAGAATGGTGTTGTGATCTGAGGGTTTTGTAAATAATTCTACTTCTAATACCTTATCAACAGCTTTACTCTTAATTTCTAAGAAATTACAATAGGATTGACTACTCGTCGCCGTGAACTTCAGGTTGGGGTCACCACAATTGTTCCACTCAATGAACCAATCCAGTTTTTCCTTATTCCCATGCCATATGAAGAACACATCATCAATAAGGCGTAACCAATGAGTTATATTTTCATAAAAAGGTGCCAATTCATTGAATATGTGTTTGTCTTCAAATGCCCCTACATAAAGGCTGGCTAAACTCGGGGTGCAAGTTGCGCCCATGCTGGTCCCTTTGATCTGGCAGAAGTACTCGCCATTAAATAAAAAAATATTGTTTTTTAAAATGATCTCGTCATTTATCAGCCTGGCTCTTGGTGTCAACTCCCCTTCTTCATCTTGTCGTAAATTCTTTATCATATCTATTGTAGCTATTTGGGGGATGTTCGTATACAGGGCTTCAATGTCTAATGAAACCAACCAATGATTATCAGAGTCAAACCAAATGCCTTCATATTTTCTTTATTATATCCGTTGTATCTTTAATATGTGAGGGTTGCTTTGACAATAAAGGTCTCAAAAAACAATTCACATATTTACTAAGTGGCTCAGTAGGGGGATTGAGGCTAGAAATGATTGGCCTCATTGGGGGATACATTACGATCTAACTAACTTGTTTTGAGCTTGAGTGATTGACCCAAAAGGGACTCTTCTTTGTTTTTATTCTATATTGACCCTATCTCTTTTGGGTGTAAAGGCACCTTTCCTACAGTATGTAGTACTGAACAGCTTGTTAGCTGGAGAATAGTGATAAGATTATTAACACTAGTTATATAATCAGTCCTATTGGACACATTGAAAATGTTTGGATTTATTGAAGATCAATTTAATAAGATCATAGGGGGGAACGAAAAAAATTTAGAACCCTGACCTTATCCAGAGATAATAATGAAAAATGGAACACACTTTGGAATTTAAAAAAGAAAATAATACGGACTGCATTACATTCAGAATTTTTAATTGAATACTGGAAGAAAGGGATAGTTCCAATAGGGCTTCAAATAAGGAATGAGCCAGGTTTATTTATAAAAAATGAGAAGTTTAAGGAACATTGGACGCGAATAGCGAATAGATGTAGTCATGACTGGATGTTACTCATCATTGAAACAGCTCAAGAAATAATAATATTAGGAAAACAGGAAAAATAGAATACGGCACTCAAAGAAGCAAAACGTAAACTAAATGAAATTCAAGAGGATATACCTGGATACAGAGAATACCTTGTGAATAAAAAGATAAACAAATTAAGAAAAGATATAAATAGGTATATTGTTGATAAAGTATACCCATATCTTCAAAAAGATTACTATGACAAATCATGGAATGATATTGGGAAAAATACAAAACGGTATGGAATCAATAATAGGGGACCCGAAAAACATGTAAGATTCTCCGCTACCTCGTGTACCAGTATACAATCAAACCCTCTGGGGAAGAGGGACATACCAACATCAAAACCAACCTAGAACCAAGGAATCAATACATGAAGACAAGGAGTCAAAAAAATTGGAAATTAACAATGACAAGGCACTTATAATCAATTTATCCTCTAGAACTCTTAATCTAGAAGAAACTCGAGTATTAGAAAGAGAATTAGGCTTTGCACCCTTTGCCCCACCTAGCAAATATGAGATAGAGAAGGATATGAAATATTTTTTTAGAAAAATAAAATAAAAATTTCTCTTTGAGGATAACAATTGAGGGGCCGATTCTGATGCGGGTTGGAAAAGCTTCCCGACCGAATCGGTTGGGAAATGGTGTCCGACCCACTTGGATCGAGAAAGTCCGACCGGCGGAGTAGGATGCATCCGGATGCTTCCAGATACGATTTGGTTGAACTCCCATTGACTTCAATGGGAACATTTGTTCCTAACCGCATCAGAATTGGGCCCTCGGTCGGGAAGACACGTTCCCGATCCGATTTGGAAGGAGCAAATGCCATTAGGAGGCCTTCCTAACCGCATCAGAATCAGGCCCTCGGTCGGGAAGCTTTTCCAACCCGCATCAGAATCGGGCCCAGAATGTCTGATCACAACCAATCTGGCCTAAAACCCCAGTCAACATGGACTCCACAAAGAGAAATGGTAGGGAAGGAAGTAGAGGTCTTTGAGAGGGCTATCACAAAAACTCTGGAATAATAATAACTTATCTAAGAATCACAGAGAAGCCCTTAAGGGATTGGAAAGAAACAATAACGTAACTATAAAACCTGGCGACGAGGAAAGAAGCATTGTAGTAATGGATACTAATGATTATAATAATAGGATGTATGCTCTCCTAAATGTTGAAGCTAACTACAGATAACCTAGTAGAAGTGAATGGAAGGATTTCCAAGAAAAGGTGACTAGGCTTTTAAGATTTGCTAAGGAGGATGGAATAATATGCTAGGATGAATATGAATTTTTACACAATGAACATCCTATATTGCCAGCTCTTTATGGTTTTCGAAAGTGCACAAACGCCTCATGGACCCCCTGATAAGGCCAATCATTTCTAGCCTCAATTCCCTTACTGAGCTACTTAGTAAATATGTGGATTGCTTGAGACCTTTGGTGTCAAAGCAACCCTCATATATTAAAGATAGAACGGATATAATAAAGAAAATTGAAGGCATTGGGTTCGACTCTGGTTTCATTAGACATTGAAGCCCTGAATATGAACATCCCCCAAATAGCTACAATAGATATGATAAAGAATTTACTAGAAGATGAAGAAGGGGAGTTGACACCAAGAGCCAGGCTGATAACTGACTGTGTCGAGATCATTTTGAAAAACTATATTTTTTTACTTATTGGCGAGTATTTCTGCCAGATCAAATCGACCTGCATGGGCGCAACCTACGCCCCGAGTTTAGCCTGCCTTTATGTAGGGGCGTTTGAAGACAAACACATATTCAATGAATTGCCACCTTTTTATGAAAATGTAACTAACTGGTCATGTTTTATTGTTGATGTGTTCTTCATATGGCATGGGAACAAGGAAACACTGGATTGGTTCATTGGGTGGATCAATTGTGGTGACCCCAACATGAAGTTCATGTCTACGAGTAGTCAACCCTATTGTAATTTTTTAGACATCAAGATTAAAGCTGTTGATAAGGTATTAGAAGTAGAATGGTTTACAAAACCTTCAGATCTTAACACCATTCTACATTATACTAGTAACCATCCGAATTGCCAGAGGGATAATATACATTTCGGTCAGTTCTAACGGTTAAAGAGAAACTGCAGGAATTAAATAGATTTTGAAACACATGCAGAAGTACTGAAGGAAAAACTTCATAATAGAGGCTACCCTAAAAAATAATTAAAAAGCGTACAAAAGAGCCTAATATTATAATAGGGAGAGTTGATTCGAGACAAAGAATAGAACAACACAGGCTAATCAACAGAGGTTAATTTGTGTGACAAATTTCTCAAGTATCAGTAGCAAGATATGGAATTTAATAAATAGGAATTGCTCCTTATTAAGTGAGACAGGAAAGGAAAGTATACCAAAACCCTTATTTGCATACAGAAGAAACAGAACAATTCAGAATTATTTAGTCCATACATATAGAGACCCCAATACACTGCAACAAACAAGTCTTACAACGGGTAAGAAAATAACAGGAAATTTCCTGTGTTTGAACTGTGGTAACTGTAACACCATAATGACAGGTAGTAGTATAGATTTTAATGGTGTAAAACATTATTTTAATAATTCAATGAATTGTAAAACAAAAAATGTAGTTGTGTGTCCTTGTAATAAAGGATATGTAGGAGAAACCAAAAGAGAAATACGTATTAGACTAAATGAACATAGATCAGCCATCAGAACAGGCAAGAAAAATGCACCTTTAACTGAACATTGGTTGCAAAATAAACATAAAGAGAGTGACTTACACTGGTACATATTAGAGAACATTATAAGCACAGCAAGGGGTGGAGATATTGATAAGTAGAGAAAGAATGTAGAACAGTTTTACATGAGTAATTCGATATATATAAATATGGATCAAACAATCGAGAAGAATGGGAGTGGTTACTAAGATAAAAATTAAATAGGGAAGAACTATAATACTATACTAACAGATAACAGTATATGTTTCACAAAGTTATTTATCTATTGAATTATTTGGTTTCTAAGACATATGATACAACTTTGGCTGATGAGTGTATTATTTTGCTAAGCAAAATATATATTTTCCTAATTTTTAATTATTCCATTTATGGATAATATCGGCCTGCCTGACACCAAAATGGCCGCCATAGGTGGCAGAATTTAGAAAAAATAAGTAGTGTGGGTACAATGAAGACGAACAGATTATTTGTAGAATTGAGAATAAAACAGGAAAACCTTAGATCTTGCTAATAGGACATGTCATACAGCAGGCCACCAATAGACTCTAGATCTCCAGCACTGCAGACCCAGCGGTAGTTCAAACCCTGCCCCCGGGATATTTAATTCAGAGACAAGATCGTGAATTAGGTAGAGCCGGGGGTCTAGCTATTATCTATAAAGATAATTTTAGTTGCCAAATCACAGCTAGCTTGATCCCTGATTGTGAGAGCTGTTTTTTTGCTCTCGGCTTTTCCCCTACTTGTACCTTCTCTGGCGTTCTTATTTATCGGCCGCCAGGATCAATTGGCCACTTTAGTAGGAAGCTTCCAGAAATTATAGCCAAATCAGTGAGCTCCTCCTCTAATTTCTCCTTACTAGGTGATCTTAACATCCATTTTGACCTTGCATTTTCCCCTGACGCTGAGGCTGTAACTGACAATCTGGATGCATTATCCCTGAAGCAAAAAGTGTCCGGTTCTACTCACCAAAAAGGACACCTTCTTGACCCGCTCTTCTCTAATATTGATAGCCTCGCAGTGGAAAAACCCATTCCCCTACCTTGGTCAGACCATTATGTGGTTCCCTTTGTCTGGACCCCACAGGAGGGTGGACAGCCACGGGAAAGGGTAAAATCCCGGAACCGGAACTGGTCTAAACTCTCTATGGACGCCTGGGCGTCTACTCTTGATAATATGAGACCTGTGCTTGGTAACGACCCTGAATCTAACAACATTAAAGTTAAACAAAGGCTCGAGATGTCATTAGATACTTTAATCCCTAAAAACTGGATTTCCAGCAAAAAGTTGGGCACGGTGCAGCATGGTACTCTCCCAAACTTAGAGAGCTGAAACAGTTATGTAAGCGCCTTGAGAGAAGTTGTAGAAAGGATTTCTCAACCTCTGAGAAAATTAAATATAGAGACGCCGTTAAGGCTTATAAGGCAGAACTCAGACCTGCACAATCTGGTTATTACGAAAAGAAAATTATCTTAGCCTCTAACTCCCCTCGTGAAATTTTTAAAATAACAAAATCACTCTTGCAACCTCCTGAGCCCCCTTTGCCCCCAGAGGATTCCCTAGGACGGTGCAGTAATCTGGCCCACTTTTTCTATAAGAAAATTGAAGATATTTACTCTGCCTTTCTCCCCCTATCAGCCTCGGCAAGCTCCCCCTTGACTGAGGACCAACCCCAATTCCTAAACCCCTCTATTGAATCCATTCCATCTATGGATATGAAAGTTTTAAAAATGTACTTTGATTGTTTGAAATCTGGTTCCCCCTGTGACGCTGCCCCCCCTATCATTCTCAACCAGGTATTTGACTCTGTCGCCCCTGTTATTCTGGATCTGGTTAACAGCTCTTTCTTCTCCGGGATTGTCCCCTCCCCATGGAAACGGGCCATGGTCAGAGCCCTTTTGAAGAAGCCTCACCCTGGACCCCGAAGTCCTTGCTAATTATCGCCCGATTTCGCTCTTACCTGGGATTGCTAAAATAAGCGAAAAATACGTTAATTGCGCTCTCTCCGCCTTTTTGGAGGAGAATGAACGCCTTCATCCCTCCCAAACGGGCTTTAGACCCCAGCAAGGCACTGAGACAGCCCTGCTAGCGGTGATTGAAGAATCGAGGAAAATTCTGGATGTCGGAGGGTCCGCGGCCATTATTTTACTCGATCTTAGCGCTGCCTTCGACACGGTCAATCACCAATTGCTGATAGCAAGACTTAGAGAGAATGGGGTGACTGGAACTTTACTCAAATGGCTTGAGTCTTTCCTAGCAGATCGGTTGTTTCAAGTCTTTGAGGACAATGCCGCCTCAGAATGGATGCCGTTGCAGTGTGGGGTACCGCAAGGCTCCTCCCTAAGCCCCACACTTTTAATGTTTATATGCGCCTTTGGCTGAGGTGGTTGAGCCTTCGGAGTTAAGATCGTCACGTACGCTGATGACACTCAGCTTATTGTGTCCCTCAATCTGTTAGACAACAATAAGTCTATTCTGGCCAATTGTCTGGAAAAGGTCTCAGCGTGGATGGACTCTTCTTTCCTAAAGCTGAATGCTGCTAAAACCGAACTGATGTTTTTAGGCAAGACCACCAACTTGGAGAGCAGCGCACTCTGGCCCAAATGTCTTGGGGCCATGCCACCCCCCAAAGACCAAATAAAAAGCCTCGGAGTATGGTTGGACCATAACCTGAACTTTAAGGTACTGGCGGGTAGGGTGGCAGGTACCTGCTATGGCATCCTGAAAATGAATAGGAGGATTTTGCCCCTTCTGCCTTTTACTGCCAGGAAACTGCTGGTACAAGCCCTGATTCTCTCGAGGCTTGATTACGCCAATGGGCTCTATCTTGGCTCCCCCTGCTCGACCATAAAAAAACTTCAAACGGTTCAAAACTGTGCGGCACGACTCCTTATGCAGGCTCACAATAGGGAATCTGCCAAACCATATATTAACTCTTTGCATTGGTTGCCAGTAGCCGAAAGAATCCAATTTAAGGCCTTGTGTATCGCCCATAAATCAATGTCGGATATTGCTCCGCCAATTCTCCGATCCATTATCTCCCCGTATCTCCCTAAAAGATCCCTTCGCTCTGAGAAAAACATCTTGCTACTGTTCCCAGAGTCAACCGAGCTCGGAGCGGTGGCCGCTCTATTCTCTGTCATCGCGGCGAAATGCTGGAATCAGTTACCAGATCATATTCGGCTCGAGGCCAACCATCTCTTATTTCGCAAACGTCTGAAGACTCTGCTGTTCTCCTGATTTTCCCGACCTATGCGGTTTAGGCTCTGTCTTTAGCGCTGGGAAGCCTTTGGTAGCCATGCGCTCTACAAGTGTCTATTCATTCATTATCTGAACTCCGCAACCACACTCGAAGTACTGTGATGCAATTGCAAAAAAATGCAATAGATTAACTCGACAATTTTTTTATTGAAATTGTAAAACATTTTAGTGGGGTAACTTTTTAACATTTTTTACAAAAGATTTTTAAGGACTAGATACAGACCTTCAAACATTCCCTTATGACTGACTTTAAGATGTCAGCTGTTTGTAACATTCTTGCATAAGACAAACGTAATGATGAAATGACATATAAAAGATGTAACTAATGAATCCGACAGTTTTTGCATTTTTTATTTAAATTATAAAAGATAACCATGTGGGCATTTTTTCAATATAATTAAGCCATAGAGGCTGAATCGAAAACCTCCCTTTGTGACTGACTATAAGATGTCAGCCATTCATGAAATTTTAACGTAACTTAAGCATAAAGAGAAGGGAGTTATAAATAGTGCGCCCCAAAGATGGCACCTTCTGCGTGAACAAACTCCTGATCGAGAGGACGGGCATTTTTTAAAATCATCCGAGGTAAGTCTTGGGGATAGTGGCCACAACAGCTATCAATGTGGTAGTTAGATAGTTTTTGTTTAGCTTTTTAAATATTAGTTTTATGTATGGTGTTCTATTTTTGAAAGGGATCCTATTTGATATATAAACATGTCGGCATTAATAGTACATTTAGGGATTACTGTGCTAATTGAAGGAAGGAATTACGGTATAAATCCCGGATGAGACAATGAAATAGGATAGATCGAACAGCAGAAATGGCTTGTTTTTATAATTTGGAGTTTGAACACAGCTGCTATATAAATATTTGGGTGGTTAAATTGAAACCAACTAAGCTGGTTCGTTCAATAGACGTGATAAAGCCTAACAATGAGGGAAATGTGAACCCGATGGGCATAAGTGACTATTTATTTTGTGAGTGAGATTAATAAATCATTAGTCAATCGATATGAAGCATTGGAAATTAGGAGAATATCTGAATGTGTGTATGATGTGTCGATATGGGCCTCATACATATTTTCCGACTTTGTAACATTTCTAACGGAATGTGAAGGAAAGACGGAAGAAAGAAAAAATCCAGCAACACTGCGGCATTAAGCATATTGAACAGGAATAAAATGGCTCTGTCATGTGACAATAAACCTAACGAATAAAGATAATTTGTGGAATACCATGTTAGTACCATATTAAGGTAAGCAGCACGATGCCATGACAGATAGAATATTGAAACGTAGAGACCCCCCATAGATAAACACGTTAATATCTACCCTCATTTCCAACACAGTGACCTTCCTGCTAAAGTACATTGGAGGAGTTCACTTCATGCTAATACCAAGTGGAAGTGCGAATTAGAATATATCCTAAATTATTGGACCCAAGAGGATTTAAGAAGACGTAAGTTGTGAGTTTTTTTTAAAATTATTATAATAGGGTCCCTAAAAGAGGTTTACATCTTATTTTAGTGAGTAACATTCCCAAAGAGCGTCCTGAATAAATCTAGGAAGATTATGGATCTTTCGTAACAGACCTAAGGTAACTTAACCTTTATCATATTAAAATATGGGGTTGTATACTTGGCAATGAAAGTCAGGACTGATTGCAATAATAACAAAGACCACATGGATGATGTATAAAAGAAGAAATACACATCAGTCCTGCCACGAAGATATGTTTATATAGCTTCATCTAGATGACCAAATGAGTTTTTTTATATTAATATTAGTTGTGAGAGGCTGGCCTGGTATATGATGCACACTTATGTAAGAGGGCGCCCTGCACAAATCCAGACAACCCTTATGGTGATTTTAGTGGTCTTAGACAACCTTAGAAAACTCTCTAAGTGGTAGCTATGGAGAGCAGCCTTCAAGTTTAGTCCAGAAGGAGTGTAAAGCAGCTTGTTTTACCGGGACATAATCTTATTGGTATAGATTAAGAAAAAAAAGAACCACACGGTGAATTAAAAAAATATGTGTTTATTATAAGACACTCACTAACACATACAGATATCTCCTAGCCGGAGATCTACACAATGCGCACAATACTTTTCAATAGAAACAGGTAAGTAGCACAGAATACACAGTGGTCACCAGGGGGAGACCAAACCATATACTAAAATAGCGGTATGCGAAGCACGACTCGAGTCAAGACTATACCCAGAAAACGCAGAAGTGCTGGGAAACCAAGGAACCACCCAAGGTGAGTATCTAGGAGCCCCACAGAGGTCGTGTGCAGTGTGGGAACACAACCGCGTTCTCAGTACAAGTCAACATGCAAGTCGCGGTTGAAATTTAAAGAAGAAGGACCCTTCCCAGTGGACTCTGAAGAAACCCCGTGGAAGACAAGAGGTTGGAGAGCCACCCCACCCTTGGATACCCCAGAAACCAGGATACCTACACCAGGGAAGCCGGGTGCATGGGTGTGAAGTGGCATCGGAAACCGTCGTCGAACTCAATGGTAGACTTCAGGAAGATGCCGCTGCTTGCGAAGGCGAATGTGTCCGGTGGAACCCAAAGGTGGATTCGAGGTGAAGGGTACCTGCATGCAGAGGGGACAGAGTCTAGGCCACTCAGGAGGGACAAGGAGGCATGGAAGACGAGTGCCCACCAATGTCGGGTGCTGTAGGAGAGATGGCTGTGAGCTTGGAGCTGCAGCAGCGAGGACCAGGCTATGCTGTGGAAGACCAGGAGCTGTTCCCAAGCTGTCCCACATCGGATGTCAAGAGTTGAGGGGTCGGTGTCCGTCAGAAGCACCAACAGGCCTTGGCAACTGCAAACCATGTTGAAAGCAAAGAAGTTCCAGGTGACTCACCACATGCAGGGGAGTCAGGGCAGGCCGTGAGCAATCACGGGAGCCCATAGAAATAAAAGAGGGGCGTCAACAGGACCCACAGGCCGGAGGCACTGGAGTCACAAGAGGACCTCAAGCAGCTCACCAAAGATGCAGACCCAGGGTGCAAGTGATGCGGTGAGGACAAAGATCTTGGTCACAGGAGATGCTTGAGGTGGGGGCTACTGGGAGCCCGAAGATCTTGGTGGAAGGAAGCCAACAAGCCTTTGCAACAGCATGTCGATGCGGTGAACAGGGGTTTGGTTCCTGCGTCTCCGACGAGGGATACTGGCCTCAAACTTGGTGAGAGGACAGGACCAGCCTTGAGGGATGTGTGGAACTACCCCCTGTGTTGCTGAGCCTTTGAGCGTCTGTGGGAGCCCACGATCAGCAGACCGGTCAGCTTAGTTGCTGTGCCTGCAGATGCAGGGAGTTGACCCCTTCACTTCAAGGGAGATTCCTTCAGGTGTCTTGGATGCCCACAGGCCTTGGAAGGTTCCTATATGGAGCACAGGCACGGACGTTGCCGCAGACAAGCAGGGCGACAAGATCAGGAGAAGTAGGAGTCTTCCCAGTTGCATCCGTGATGCCCAGAGCAAAGTCCAGCGCAGTCCAGAGTGCCCAGATGGTCGAAGTAGAAGTGGTGTCTCGAAATGAATCTTGTACCACGACGAATCTAGGGACCCACACTCAGGTAAGCCCTTAAGTACTCTAAGTAAAGGGTTCGGACGATTCAGGGGTCCCTCCCAGGGGAGGGGTCGGACAGTGGGGAGGATACTCCCATGTCCTTTGTCCAGTTTCGCGCCAGAGTGGGAGCCAATGGCTCCCTGAGCTGGTTTGAACTGGACTATGCAAGAACGGCACCAAATGTGCTCTTCAAGCAGACTGAGTGGCACTGGCAAGTGCTCCCATCCGGCCCCAATACACTAAACCCTGTCTGGGAGGTGGTCACACCTCCCTGTGACAGGATACCTATTGTTCTGCCTTCCCCTGCTCGAACTTGGCTCAGCATGCGGAGGGCAGAATCGTGTCTCTGGTCAGCAGCATCCATGCTGTTGCTGACCGGGTTTAGAAGACTGGTATCGGGAGCACTGAGGGCCTCCTGGAGGAGCTTTACAGTGCATGGATACCAAACATGATAGGGTTCGTTACAGCCAGTTTCGAGGTCATCGCGTAATGACGCGGTGCCCCTCTATATGTTATATGGCTGTCGCACTTACAACCTGGGAGAATGGACTCCGTAGGCTGTAGGGATGTCCTGCTCATGCAGGGGCACCCTCAAACTTAGAACCGAGCACCCTGCCTTCAGGATTGAAAGGCCTGCTTTAGGGGTGACTTATAGGTTTTAAGTGCAGTGACCTTAGATATAGGGAAACCTATATCTTTCGTAAGAGGTGCTAGCACCAGCTTACACAGGCTGCAATGGCGGGCCTGTAGTTACCAATTAAGTGGTCTCCCATGGGTGGCATAATACATGCTTCACCCCATAGGGGACCCCTGGTGTACCTATGCCCTGGGTACCTTGGTACCATATACTAGAGACTGATAAGTGTAGACCAGTGTCCAATCTGGGATGTACCTAAGTACTTACCATACCAATTTAGGGGAGAAAGCACAGAGACTGGGGTCCTGATTAGTAGGATCCCAGTCAGACTAGTCAGAAACAGCATTACATCAAGCAAAAAGTGGGGGTAACCATAAAAACAGATCCTACTTTCCTACATTAGTAGTGTGTAATGTAATTATTTAATGGAAGATGTGTGAATATAGAGTAATTTGATTAGCTAGCTACCCATAAAACACTGAACTTGTTGATGTAAACATGCCTATTGGAATGTAATTGTGTATATTTTATATTTCTAGATCAACTTCTGTTGCAAATATCTTGTCCTGAAGAAGGTGGTGTGCATCAAGTTTTTATCCACCGAAACGCTGCATCGACAATTTGTATCTAACAAATGAGAGAGTTTTATGATATTGGTTTGAACGTTTTTATGATGTATAATCTTAATGAATGATGAAGTTTATCTAAGATGATTCTAGGTATGAAATTTCATGCATTTGTTTTATGACAAGAATTATAGTAAGAACATTTTGTACTAGAAAATATTTTAATAAATCTTTACATACAACCTTGTTCAGTGTTTAGATAGAGTGACTGTGAGTTAGAATACATTACGATCTAGCTAACTTGTTTTGAGCTTGAGTAATTGACACAAAAGGGACTCTTCTTTTCTTTATTCTAAAACAGAGCAAGCAGAATGAAGCTACCCAGTGTACAAGGTAGTGGCGTTTTCTAAGTCGTCTGAAAATACCGGCTGAGATACGGAAAGCTGATGCAGAAGTAGCTCAGGTTTTATTCTATTCTAGGCTCGAGATTTTAAAGGACTTGAAGTATACGGAGAAACTAGCAGACTCAGTGGGAGGGACCATTAAAAAATAACGGCATGGTGGTTGGACCAGGTCAACGGCCAAGAGCCTTGATGTTTAAAAAAAAAGGAGGTTAGAAAAGAAACCATCCAAAGTGTGACTGGCATCGTTTGTGGGCCCTTGAACCAATTGTTCAAGGCTTATACTGTCCATCATGTCTATAAGATGTGCAGTATCTAGGTCTATGGTGGACTCAAGGTGAAAATTGAAATCCCTAATATAGTGAAGTTATTAGTGCAGAGCCCTTCTTCCAGTAGTGTGAAACGTGGCATTGTTGTAGTTTGAATTAGCAGTATAAAGTTATAAATATTTAACAACAATATAGTGTATACACTATCCATTCAAAAGTGAAAACAAACCACAGCAACATAAAATGTCATTTACACTCAGGAAGGATAAGGAAGAAGTAACTCCTGAGGAAGAGCAACAACATACAGATGTAACTTTTTGCTTTACGTGCATCAAGTTGGAATGTGGCACTCAGGGAGGTGCAGGTGACAATGGAATAATCCTTAGAAAATTAATACTATTGTGCGGCAGTGTACCTATGGCACACAGGGGTTTAGTATTGGATGTTGGGAAAATGTGAAAAATATAATAAAAAGAAAAAATAATAATTAACAACAAAATTAACTAAAATGTTTACAAAAATTAGCAGAAAAATTTGAAAAAATACAAAAATAAATAAAAAAGGTCATGTGAAAAATATATTTAAAAAAAATGTAATTGATGATGTACTAGTGGACTACCATGAGAAACCCACTGAGATTTGGGAGGCAAGGAGTGGTGCAGGTGAAAATGCAAAAAGGTATATAATAATACTATAAACACTGTTCATACAGTACATTTAGTATGAGCATTGAGCAACTAGGCCTCAAGCATAATATTAAACTGATATCAGGAAAAAAGAGCATAAACAAAAAGGCTTAGGCCTCTACATACATAATAGCTTTGAAAACTGAAAAAAGGAGGGTTGCACAAAATGGCCACATCATCAAACAACAAGCAAAGAGGCATGGCCACAACAAAGAACACATGCAGACCTACGACAAAAGCACACTGGCTGCCTACACAAAAGGGCCACCGACCACATTGTCAAACAGCAAGCAAGGAGGAGGTATGGCCACAACAAAAGAAACATGCAGGCCTATGGCAAAAGCACACTAGCTGGCTGCACAAAATGGCCACCGACCACATGGCCAAACAACAAGCAAGGAGGCATGGCCACAGCAAAGAGCACATGCAGACCTACGACAAAAGAACACTGCTGCCTACACAAAATGGTCACCGATCACATGGTCAGACAGCAACCAAGGAGGCATGGTCACAACAAACAACACATGCAAGCCTGTGGCAAAAGCACATTGGCGGCCTACTCAAAATTGATGCCAGCCACATGGTCAAACAAGAAGCAGGATGCATGGATAACAAAGAACACATGCAGGCCTAAGGGTACTGATTATACAAAATGACCCCTGACCACATGGCATTGGAAACAAAGACAAATGGTGGCCTATGGCAAACACAGTCACACACTGGCCAGACAAAGGAGGCATTGATAACACAGGAGAAAACAGCATTAATTCAGCAATGCCAAAAAAACAAAATTAACTGGGCTAAAAAATCCTACAACAACACAGATCCTCCAAAGACATCAAATATATTTCCCCACCTATACAATGTTTGCATAAAAAAGTGAAATCCCCTCCATAAACACATTTTGTTACTTAATCTAATGCCATGCATGGCCTAAATGATGTCTCAATTCAACAGGCACCACAGAAACAGTTGTTTTATACACCCATGACTAGTGCTGGGCCTATTGGCCGGAAGGCCCACTGGCGGACTAGGCTACATAGTGAATAAAATTAATATTGCAAATTTATTTTAAAAAATTGAGAAAGTGTATTGAACTTTGCAACATTTTTACTTTAAAAAAAAAAGAAAAATGACATGCAATAAATAATTAGGTCCCTACTGAAACTGCAGACAATCCACCACAATACATTTATTAAATCGAATAAAAGTACAAATAAATCCTGGTGCATGTCCTCTATCAAACAAACAATGCCCTTAGACAACAGTTTTTGAATTTACTTGTGATAGCACTGAAACAAAGTCCTCAAATCCAATGGTATATATGCAGCAGACAAATAGAGTGCTCCTTCCAGCTCCAAATCCAAATGAGAAGTGACTAGTAGGTGGACAAAGCACTGGGAGAAGCCCGCTGGACAGGAACAGGAAGTTGGAGTCTCTGGGGCACTTCCTTGCTGTTGGAAAAAAACTCAAATAAAAAAATGCCTTATTGCACAAAAAAACAACGTGAATGATCCACTTGAGAAGTTTTTTAACTCCAAATTGTCTTCTTGAGAAGATTTTGCTGCTTCTCCAGGAGGGAATCATCTCCAGGTTATAGCCACGGTGGCTCACGCTCGCTCACGCTTGCCTACATCACAAAATAAGTGCCGGAAGTCGCTGGCATGGCCTAAAGCTGCACTAGTGGCCGCAAACTCTTGTGGGAGCTCGCCAGCAGCTACAAAATCGTGTGGGAGCTCGCGAGCGCCAGGGAAGTCTCTCTGCGCTTGCATTACATTACATAACATTAAATGAGGTTACAAGCGCACCAAAGGAAAAAAAACTCCACTCCATTGCGGAGCGTGGAGTTTATCGGTAACTCTGTGTTCTCCTTGGAATGCGGAGTTGTTGAATTCCGCAAACTCCCCTAGCGGAGTTTAACGCACTGGCCTAGTCAGTTGGTTGCCTTGTCCCTGGATGGCATTCAGGACTGCATTCTGACCCACAGAGATGGTCCTCAGGAGGGCAATAGCCTCCTCACTGAGGGTAGCAGGGCTAACAGGGGCAAGGGCTAAGGTGCCTGGAGTGTAGGAGATGCTTCCCTCTTAGGGGATCGGGACTGCCCACCTTGTTGGCGGACAACAGAAAAGGTGGCGATGGAACTGAGGGTGGCACTAATCCTGTGGGGCCCCCACCACTCGGGAGTGTCCACCGGAGGATGACTCGGATGATGAAGAGCTTGAGCTGCTGTCCTCCGTGAGACTCCTCACACCCTCCAGGTCACTGGGTACCTCCGTGTCTGAGGTCTCATGTCTGGAACCACTGTGACCAGCTGTGTCGCCACCGACGTTGGCCCCTTCTCCTTTGCTTGCCCTGGATGTATCTGAAATGACATGTAACATGGGTTTATTGCAACTATGTTTCCACACCTGACCATCACAAATCAACAGAAAACCTTGATGAAGTGCACATATCACAACAGCTTCATGATTCACTCTATAGGCTTCAAATTTAGCATGGGTACATGCATACATGCTACATAAGCAGCAAACAGTTGGGTCCACTCAGGTCATAATCCCAGACAGGCCCAAATGCATTGATGGAGTTGGCTACAGTCCATCCTTATGTCCATACTACGATAGATGAACACCTTGCATTCTTTGGCACTTGTTGCATATCATTGTGAAACTGATGTAACCAAATAGGATGGATACAATTTAAGATATACACAATGCTCACACAAGTCCCAGAGTGCAACAGATCTACCTATCCTGCATAACACATCATCATGTCATGAAGATCAAGTAAAAGACCAATTTACCATCGATTAGTGTTGTGGCAGACATCATGTCACATTCAAATGCTTATTGCATGCTGATGAGACTTTGGACTCCAAATTTCATCACATGTCCACTTCCTGAAAAATCTAATGAAAGCTGTACAGAAGTAGTTTAGCTATGTATCATATGTAGCATATAAAGTTGCCTGAAAACATTGAGGTCCAAACATTTGGGAGATAGTTACTCTGATTTCACAGAGCACAAGTGTTCATATTGCCATATGAGCATCCCCAATCCTGCTTGGTACAGGTGATGACGCCAGTCATAGATTGCACACCTACAAGCCAACACACCTTTGAAGGTTCTGGGTGTCCCTGAATATCTATGACATGAAGATGAAGGTGTACACTTACAGACAGCATTGCAACATGTAGCATGTAACGGAGATTGATACATGTGATCTTATATGCAACAATAAAAAATTACACTGACAGACTAATATCTCTGATACTTGAAAGATTTAACATTAGGAAAGTAGGTATACAACACAATAGCAAAAGCAGAGTTGAGAGCCAACAGGACATTAAGGTATTGTGACAGTTTTTGGAGTATAACGTATCAGACTCCATTCCCCCAGGCATTCCTGGCATGCCCTCAGTATGCACAATGACCAAGACCTTCTCCTCCCAGGGAATGAGTTGTAATGGGGCACAGAGAGGGCCACCACCAGTCTTCTGGGCCTCCAGGTGGTGCTTGGAGGCCAGGGTATGCACCCTCAAACTCAGGTTGTGCCACCTCCTCCTAATTTCCAGCTGTATGCGCAGGGTGGTGCCAACAGCATTCAGTTTGTCAACCATCCGATCCCATATTTCCCTTTTCCTACTGAGAGGAGTATGTCGGACTTTCGGATCCAAAAATGTGGGTCTCTACTCTAATGATTTCATCCACCATGACTGTCAACTCAGCCTCTGTGAAACATGGATTTTTGGGGCAAGGCATGACTATAAAAAAATAAGAGATAACGAAATGAAAGGTAACAAAACAAGGAATAATGGTGAATTAGTGAAAAAAAATGTCAATGGTGGGGAGAGTGCTAAATGGGGTTATGGAAGAAGAAAAAAAGGGCTGCCTTAGCGCACAATGGTGTAAACGGTGTGTACTGTTTTGTTTGCTGCGGGAGAGAAGCAAAGGATTCTGGTCAGGGATGGGGTGTGTTTTATAGTGTGAGTTGCAGGCGTGTTCCACTTATCAAAAGGACATCAGCTGTGTAGTTTTTCAATTCATCCAATGGTCAATGTTGTGGTGCTTTGCTGCGAGCTTACCGCAGCGTTCTACCCATGTTGGGTAACCGCTGCTAGGAGGCCGACAGTACGACTGTGTTGTAATAGGCTCGGTGGGAAGCAGTGGCCCTGATGGCGTCGGAGTGCGCATCACCAACTTTGCAGACCACTGAGGCCCAGGCGGGAACCGCGATGTCTGCGTTTCAGACTGCACAACTCATAATTCGGAGGGTGGAAAACTGCCGCCGCAGCGGTCTTCTAGAGACCGCGGCTGCAGTGTTCGGACTTCCAAACTCGTAATCGGCCCCTTAGTTATTATTTTTTATTTAAATCTGTATTTTTTAAACAATTTTGAGAGTATTTTATTTACAAGATTATATTTTAAATTAAATATAATTTAATTTCTTTTAATTTTTATTAGTGCTTGTTTTTCTAAATGTTTGTTATGATGTGTTTTAATATTTATATTCAATTAATAATTTAAGTTTTTCCTTTGAAAATGTGCTAACAAACATTTCAGTACTTAGTGAGAGGGACGAAGTTGGCAGGGAGCAGTAGAACCTGGCGCGGATGTTCATGGCACAGGATTGACTTAGCAAGAGGGGATTACTACTGGGAGAAAAGAAAAGCAGATGCGTTCGAAGACGGGAGTTTGGTCCATCATCCGGTAGATGATTTGTTTGGGGGATGCTGCTGCTGAAATGTCCTATTACCAATCTGCATTCCAGGAGGCAGCTGTTGCTTCCAGAATCTGAGAATGGCAATGATAATGTTATTTTAAAGTTACATGTATTTGTAAGAATTACAATTAAAGTTTATATGTTTTTAATGCTATATATTTTGTTAAATATATATTACACATTCTAAAAAACTATAACTTTATTTTTTAAGTTACAATAATGTTACTTACATTTAAATAGGTATACTTACTTAAGTAATGTTAATTATGGTTGAAAGGCAAGTACTTTACATTACGCATATGTAAAGTCAATATTTTGTAGCTCAGTATTTTTTCCATGAGCTTTAAAACCACGGTATTTTGGTGGTGGATATTCTGCCAGACAACCCTCTGTGATCAGACTTTCCACCCTTACTTTTTAAAGCCTGTCTAGTTCTTTTTCCTGAACATGTGGAATCTTTCAATCTCACATTCTACAATTATACTGATAATACCCATAATATCTTAACACCTGAACAACCTAACTATGTCAGGATGTTTGGACTTGGTGAATGCCAAATGGCTGTTGAGCAGTGGGAGAAATACCCACATCAAACTTAATTTCTCTAGACTGAAATACGCACCAGTTGATCCTAGCTAAATCATGACCCTATACTCTCCTGGCCTCCCAGAATGGGGCAGTCATCAACAACACTGAGTGAAGTAAAAAATCTTGATTTAATAACGACTGAAACCTCTTGCTTGAATCCCAAATAAAGAAAGTTACAGGCGAAACATTCTAGAAAATGAGAACACTTCAAAGTATCTTCTCCTGCTTAGGCCTTTCACACAGGATGCAGGCCTTTATGGCCCTAGTGTGATCCCATTCAACTATTCAAATGGACTCTACATTGGACGCTCTAAAGACTAATCATGACGCTACAAACAATCCAGACTGCAGAAGTCAGAAAAGTGCTCAACGTAAACAAATTGGAGTACATTACTCCTGATCTCAAAGAACTTCACTAGTTACTAGTGGTCAGAGTAATAACCTTCAATGCACTGTGCATAGCATACAGGGTGATCCAAGAGACAGGACCAGTCTCTTTCAAATATGGCCAGAAATGTTTTTTTTTAAAGAAAATTTCTGTATCTCTTTTATAGCATCTAAAACCTTTTTAGAGTCCAATGTGTTTCTTCTTTTCCTGGTAGCAACAGTGAGATTATCTCTCCATGAAGAGTAGCTTTATATGCATCCCATGTGTTGGACCTGGCTGTCTCTGTAGGGTCAACCCCAAACCTTTGACTCCACCCCTCCTGTTTACTGAACCTGTTTTTGTTTCTTTAAGGACTCTATTTACTTTACCACTTCTAACCAGTGTGAACATGCCTGTGCTCACTCCCTAAACATTGTAAAATTGGCTTACACAGACTTAGCACACGTAATTTACTTGTAACCCCCTAGTAAAGATTCACCACATGTACCCAGGGCCTATAAATTAAATGCTACTAGTGGGCCTGCAGCACATGTTGTTCAACCCACTTAAGTAGCCTCTTTAAATAGGTCTCAGGTCTGTTATCGCATGCTGTGTGTGCAGTTTTAAACTGCCATTTTGACCTGGCAAAATAAACCTTTTGCCAGGCCTAAACCGTCCCTTTTAATACATATATGTCATCAATAGGATAGACAATAAACAGCCTATAGGGCAGGGTGCAGTGTATTTAAAAAGATGGACATGTTTTAAATGTCCTGGTAGTCAAAAACTCACACATTTGTTTTTCACTAATGTGAGGCCTACTTCTCCCGTAGGATAACATTGAGTTACCTTATTACATTTAATAAGTGATAACTTTTGTTTGGAAGCAGGTTGGAATCTCATGTTTGGGAATTTAAAAACCTCTTTAATGGTAAGGTCGGATTTTAAGTCTCAATTCTGGAAATGCCACTTTTAAAAAGTTGGCATTTTCTTTGCCTAACCATTTGGTTCCTGCAGCCTGCTTCTTGGTTATATTTGCCCTGTGTATATAGCACAAAAGTGATGCAAGCCAGCAGAAAATGTTTTTTTATTATTTACTTTCCAGCGTAAAACTTGCTTTGTGGTGGAAATTGCCTAAAAGTAACGCAAAGTGTAGTGAAATGCTGCTGTGCGTTAATTAGCGTCAAGGGTGCATTACATGGGCATTCCCATACACTCACCCATGCTTTTTAACGCAAAGCTCTACCAAAAATATGAGACAGGGTTTTGCATAAAAAATAACACAATTTGAACGCAGGCATTAAAAGGAGAAATGTTTCCATTTCTCTTTTCTTTTCCAACTTTGCATGTGTGCTGCACTGTGCAGCAAACACACAGAGTAAAAAAAGTTTTAAAACTGGTCTAAGCATAGTATTTTGTACTGGAAGAGAACTCTTCCAGTACAAACCCTATGCTAGATTCTTGCACCCACCCTTGCACTATGGCGCTGCGTTGTGCACAGCAGCAAAATTCTGCTCTGGCACCAGGGAAAAGTAAGGAGAGAGCCATATCTCTGTAAATATGGCGCTCTCCTGCTCCCTCCCTTTCACGCAACACAGCGCAGTATTTTTGCCTGCTGTGCTGCGTTGGGTAACATTTTAGTAAATCTGCCCACTAGAAAGAGGAAAATGCCTCTGAGGATTGTTTTTGTGCAGGAATGTGCCCCTTCCTGCACAAAAACAATCCTTCCAACAACGCAGGCACCCTTGCAAGGGTGCCTGCGTTGTGCTAGGCAGCCAAATGTTCGCTAGAGCTAGGAAAGGACAGAAATGCATCGTATAATGGTAAATACAGTGCATTGCTGACTTTTCACGCAGTGCAGTGAATTTTTGATGAATATGGGCCATAGTCAGCAATAGCAAACACCATTCCTCGGAAAATCCATAGGTAATTCACGTTTACTTTTTTTTAAATTGTTAAAAGACTGTCAGATATAAAGTTACAAAAATAAATGCATTTAGATGCATCTGCACTTACTAAAACCCCGTACGTTTTAAATTTTGAAACTCATAGCGAGTACTGCTATAAAAAGAAGAAAAATACCCAGCCCTAAAATACTCATGTCGGAAAACAAAGAGTTAAGCACAGACAAGCAGCAGCTTCAACTCAGTTAATCCATAAGAAGCTCCCGCATTTCTCTTCACTGATCTTTGTGGTTGTCATTTGCATTTTTTCTCCTTTTGTGAAGTCGTTTTTTCTCTCCTTTTACACTCGCACTCTTGCAGAAATTAGCATATTATACCGAGAGTGTTGGCTGTTAGAAGCCGACCCCCTGCTGCTCGGTGGATTGTGCAATCTGCAGGCGGCATCAATTTTTCAGCAGCTTTCTCATTTCTCATTACAGTCAGGACCCTGCACAGCTCTCGATCCAGCGCTATCTTCAGCGGTCCTGCAGGCGAGCATATGGCGGCCTGTCAAAATACCCGCCAATACTTCCCTGGCATTAATATGCCTGTTTACCCCGCTGCTGCAATTAATCAGCCTATTAAATATACCGTTGAAGCTTAGTTTTACTAATTACAAATAGTATAGGCCTGTAATTGCCGGCAAGATCCTATTCTCCTAATTGACAGCGATCCACAAACCTCGCCAAGGGCACACCATCCTTAGACCACTCCTTTCTAGCAAACAATATAGGAAATATGTGAAAACTCGTTGCCTGCTTCACTGAAAAGTGGGAAATATTGTTCTGTAATAAAGTTGTCTATACGAAATTGTTTGCTTTCCAGAGCGATGTGTGTATTATTAGGAGACATCTTATCATAGCAACTAATATTGCACTGATGAGAGCTGCTTATCAGACATATTCATTGTAATTTATCTTTTTCACAATCATTTAGGTGGTATGTTTAGTGCCACATAACCTTTCAATACAAATCGTGTTCTTTGAATGCGGTGCAATTTTTGGCGACAAGAGAACCGGAGTTTCTGTTTGGTATGTTTTTATTTCAGAAGTTGGAAGATGGAATCGTTTTAGATGAGCTCTTGCGATTTCTAGCATTAGCAGCAGGAGAAAGATTACACAGCACTGACTTTATGCAGGAAGTAGAAAGTTGCGCCCACATTTGCAACCCACGGGTGTAAAAATTGCATTTGCATCAACTAGCAGGCGCAAAAATTCAATGTTTGCACTAGTTTGCGCATATATCTTTGTTGCACTGATTGGAAGTTCACATGTTGGTGCAAAGCGCACAGCTCTTGGGCAAATTATATGTAATCTGGTCCTCGATGGTCTCGTATTCCCGCACCTAAAACTAACTCCTTTTCACCTCTCTGTTACGGACATGCTACTACGCAAAAGAAGTAATGTACTCGTGTGTCTGTTTACCACTTTACATACTGAATGAATGAATGAAATCATTTTGTAGAGCGCGCAATACCCGAAGGTGTTTTAGCGCTAGACGGATCAAAACCAGGAAGGCCCTAAGCCTAAGGACTTACCTTTGGCGTGACCTAGTGACCTATTGCAAAAAAAAAAATTGTCATTTATAGCGAGAACTCCATGTGCGTAAGCAGTATTCAGTTCTCCATAAACACACTACTGCTTCCGTGGAAGTCTAGTGTATGGATATTCAGTGCCATTACTGAATTCGCCATGATTACTGTATTTTGTGATAGTATTAGCACACATTTCTGATCTGATGTTCCCATTCCCTGAAGGTGCTCCACCTGAAGACATAGGTCCTGGATCAGAGGGATAGCTGACTTACAATTCCGAATTCATATGTAAATTCCAATTTGCCTTTCAGTCTCCCCCTTCCTCCTCTCTCTCTCCACATATCACTTCCACAACCAAGCATACTTGTTAATAGTGTGTAGCTGCCCTCTCATGTATTGTCACCTAAACCATAATGCTGCTTTGCTGTGTTTCCACATTCATCTACATGGACTAGGCTCAAGGACCTCTGATCCTGACACAGAGTGGGTTTAATTTCTCTGCGACCAGCAGTGCTCTGATCTCAATTTGTAACATAGCTGAACACTGGTGGCTTGTATAACAAAGGCATTGGCCAAAAATTGCCCTTTAGAGAATTCGTACGTTTTGCTTACTCACGGGAGTGAAGTCTTAATTGTAATTCGCAAGCATTTCCGATAGACCCTCTTCTAAGCATTTGTAAATTATCACCATGTAAATACACACAGGAGCTGTTTGGTATTAACAAAGAAAGCTTATGGGTAGAACATTTCCAGAGTTAATATTTATTTCTATTCCTTTCTTCCTGTCATGGGATGCAAACATGTTTTAATATTACCCATAACAGTCATCAAATTCTCCTTCCAATACTTGAATAGATAGGTAATAGCCACAGAGAGATGGAAAATTCAGGCTTTTACAGACAGAATTATTCTGGATTGAGAGACTGATATAGTAGCCTCCAGAGACATGAATGAAAATCAATACCTTGCATGTTTTCCCAAAGGTGTACATGGGATATATATGCATTGATGCTTTTAGAACTCAAATGATCATGAAATGAAGAGAAGAAAGCCACGAGTACTGAAAATAAAAGAGTTTTACTTTCCACAGGAAAAAATACTGTAAGAGATGTATGGAAGCAATTCTGTGACCTATCGAGAAAGAAAGGTGGAATACATTATAGTAAAAAACTAAACTAAAATTAAATTAAAGTAATGGCATATGTTTGTAAAACATCACACAGAATTGTGAGAGCCAGTTACTGGCAACATTCAGACAGATGAGGCAAATTACTTATTTGTCTCGTCAACTGAGATATATTAAGACAAAATGCTACATCATTCATGGGGTCATTGCAATGATGATTGTTTATTTTTGTACTAGGCCAATTGAGCTTCTCAAACTTATTTTCAAATTTGTTTGGAAGAACAATCTTAATCTCCCGATGATGGTTGAATTATTAGTTCTAAAATGCTTTGATTCAGAAATCACATATTTTAGAGCATATTATTTGAGTCATGTAAAATAACGAAAACAAATACAATGATCAACTTATCTGAACGATTGAATGAAGATAAACATTAATTTATACAAATGGCAAAGGGATTCCGAAAGGTCCCCATTAGGAGCCCACTCTTAATTCTAATGGGACTGTTAACAGGATTTACCACCCCCCATAGGAATTAATAGATCCATAATGTTTTTGTGGGGGAATTTATTTTCACATGGAGACCTCCATGTGAAAATCCAGAGGAAAATGAGTAATTACTTGGGGTATTAGACCTAGATTACTCATTCCCCGGATAATTCCTAGTTTCCAAGGGTACTCTCGGGTCCAATTTCTTATGGCCTCGATTTTCCCTACCCCGGAGGGTTCAGGGCCATTTTGTCTGCCACTTTGTAGTAATGAAGTCCACGCAGGTAAAATGTAGTTTAAGTTGATTTATTGAAGTAAGTTACATGTAGAGGAGTTGTAGTGTAGCAGCCCCACCAGGAGCAGCCTGCCTGCTGCTCAGCCCATTCTCAACTGTCAGACTACACCTCACAGGCACCCAACATTCCAATACGCATCATCACTCCAACATTCCATGCAGCACACAGCACATTCACACTGGCTGAGCAGGTGGTGAAAATGGCAGAACATTAACATGAGCAGGATACTACATATCCCCCTTTCTTATGCAACAGAAGCATAAGTCGCATACTTTAAATAAGATATAACAATAAGAACCCCGTGAGGAATAAATGAGAGGAACACTAATGCAACAGAATAAATGTAATAGAAATAAACAAATAAGAAAGAGCGAAGAGATAGGTGGAAGAAAACAAAGAGGAAGCAATGGGTAAATATACACAAATAGAAATGACCCATCCTCTCGAACAAAGAATTAAGAAAGAGAAGAAAACAATAATAAGGCGTGAAAAACAACAAGTCAGCAGATAGATATAGACGCAGCAATGACCACCCCGAAACACACCCACTGGCCAGACAGGCATGCAAGGAAGGACGAAATAGCACGACACAAACTGAACAAGCTAAACACCCAGACACACAAAGTAAAGGTGGGAGGATCTCCTCCTAAACATAGAAGAAAAAGAAAGACCCTACAGTGGAGAAAGACTATAGACAAGGAAGAACGACAACCAAGAGTGGTCAGGAATCCAAGAATGAAAAGAAGATAGGACATCACAAGGAGAACTGAGCAAGCAATAAAACAGAGAAGATGAGAAAAAATACAGGAAGTATTACTCATCCTCAACCATTTTAAATTAAGATTGTAATAAAATATAAGCATAACGTTGCGAGTACATAACAGCAAAGTCCATAAGCGTAACATTTCGTCATCAAAATTGACAATGTAATATGATATAAGAATAAAGAAGGGTATGAATAACAGCAAAGTCTAAGAGTGGACTAAAAATAAACTGTACCCCAACAGGGGATAGATAACGTAGAAGATGGGAATGACACCCATAAGGGACAACCCTCAAGTGAGGGTAACCACTGGCAGAACTGGGACTAAAATCCCATAAGACACACCCTGGGAAAGGGTAATAATGTACCACTACAGCGTGAAAATGGGACTAAGACCCATGACCTACCCCTGACACAAGGGTGGATAAATAATGCAAATGGGACTGAAACCCATGACCTACCCCTGACATGAGGGTGGTAGATAATGTAAATGGGACTGACACCCATGACCTACCCCCAGAGATAAGGGTGGTAGCTACTGTAATTGGGACTAACACCCATGTCCTACCCCCAGCCTTAGGGGAGGAAAGCTAATGCAAATGGGACTAAAACCCATGACCTACCCTTGAGACATAAGGGTGGGAACATTTGTGTAAATGAGACTATGACCCATACAACAATGCCCTGAGAGGGGGTTGAAACAGTAATTAGCCCATGTGGGCAAACGTAATGTGAGTAAATGGGGCTAAAACCCATTGAGACAGATGTAAAGTAAGCCAATGGGGCTGATACCCATTGCCATCCTTTTTGTAGGGAAGAGTAAAATGTAGAATGTAAACATGTGAAAAGAACACGGAAAGAATAAAGCTGTGTACCCAGTGTCCAGGAGCATAATGTGTAGTACGAACAAATCCCTTAGCATGAAAAATACGGTGCCTACGTGAAATGGTGCAAAAACCAAAAATTGATGCAATGATGTAAGAACAGCCTAGCACACAATAGGCTTACAACAGGAATCAAATTAACGTTTGCAGAATGTTAACGTTTAGGGTGTGTGTGTCACCGCAATCCTGTGACACACAGCAAACTTTCGTAAGTGAACAAGCTTAGCAAGGATAGCAGACAGTTAACCATGTCTTGAGACTCCCTCGTGGACTCTCAGCTAATAGAAGACATACGCTGATTAGCATCCGGTGGGGGCACCCACATAAAGCATGCCAATGCAAAACTTAGTGAGCCTGAAGAGAGTACCAAGAACCACAGTCACAAAATGTACTTACAAAATACACCACGCGTCAGGCAAAGCAAGCTTGTTAATGTTCCTGGGGTGTACCAGAGTTCCAGAGCTGACATGTGCATACCACACATGGGGTGAACACAGGTGTTTCTTAGATGTCCACCACACTGAAGAAAGCATACAGAACGGAAATGGCACTGAATCAGAAGAGAACTGGAGAAACCAAACACCGATGGATGCGTGCTGTCATAAAACGCAAGATGGCGGCACTCACAATTCGCAGTGCCGGATGGCTCCTGGCGCGCACAGGCGCCAAACAGTGTCCCTCAGACCTCGAGATGATCCGCGCGGTTCTCTGGGTGAGGTAAGCAGCACGAGCAGCGGCACACTGACTAGCAACCGAAATAACGGTTAAAATGGTTGCAGTAACGGCCGTACGTAGATTTGTGAGGAAAATACACGATGTTAAGGTAATAACCACGAACCATGTGTAGAGGGTGATGAAACTCTGACAAGCGTGAATTGACACCGCAAGAGCAACCCGACTCCTGCCAAACACTGTCTTTAAAGATTTCAGTTCCCCAGAGAGGTGAAGGGAATGTGCACAAGAGCACAAAATGTAGACGGTGTGTGAACAAAAATGCCACACAAGGTTAGTTTGTACAGTCCTGTACGTCATCCGCAATGTACCAAAGGCACGCACAGCCAGACAATCCAAACACCAGGCCGATGGTATAATGGGGTGAGACCACAAACAAGCGCACACGCCAAACTTGACTAAAAGCTTGCCACGCATCACAAAGGGGACGTGAAGACATTCACTGTGTGATCCTCTTCATGACGTAGACTGAAATGAAATTTCCTTGGGTTCAGTGGGACATGTAATACCAAAACTTGTGCAAATGTGGAATTCAGCAAGGTCTTCCCCAGAAACGTCTTCCTACCAACGGCAGATAAACATGTTGATTTGACAACTGCCGGCAGGTTGTAGTGAGGTTATCACAGACTGATGTAGAAAGACCAAAGTCAAAAAATAAGTAATGTAGATGAGCACAGCACGCTTGGGCTTGGGCTATCAGATGGTGATGACACTGGTGGGGCTGAGAGGTGTAGTGCTTCATCTTTACATGTATCTTGTTGTCTTCTTTGCTTTTCTGTGAGGAACTTCTTTCTTTCTTGTAGACGTCTTTGTTGTTCTGTGAAGAACTCCCTTGTATCTTCTTTTGAGTTTTCCTTTCCTGTGGATACCTCCTCCTGTACTTCGTGTTGGCAGCATCTGTAGGCTCTGTAGTTTGCTCCATCTTCAGGTCCTCTTTTGTTCGCCTGGTCCCTGAAATCCGGTTGTAGCACGTAAGTATTTATTTATTTTAGTTTATTTGATGAGTTTTATATAGCGCTGGCTAGACCCAGAGGTATCAGAGCGCTTTACATGAGGTTCCACAATGTTACAAAATTACATCAGTTACATGTTACATCAGTTGCAAGAAAAACATTTAAAGATCATTGAAGACGAGGTCAAAGGAGCGAAGAAGGGTAAGGGGGTAGGGTAAAGGGGTAGGAGGGAGATACGAAGGGAAAGTCTGCCCAAGGTCCGGCTGGGTAGGTGACGGCTGAGGGGGAAGTCCACAGCCCATCTCCTCTATAGCTATCAGGTAGCTCCACCGGGCATCGGCCAAATAGCTAGGTCTCAACGGAAAAACATTTAGAGAGCATAGGAGACGAGATGAATGGAGCGTATAGGGGTAAGGGGGTAGGGTGAAGGGGTAGGAGGGAGATACGACGGAGAGACAAAGTCACCAACTCGTCGCCAAAATAATGTAGTAATGAAGTCCACGCAAGTAAGATGTAGTTTAAGTTGATTTATTGAAGTAAGTTACATGTAGAGGAGTTGTAGTGTAGCAGCCCCACCAGGAGCAGCCTGCCTGCTGCCCAGCCTATTCTCAACTGTCAGACTACACCTCACAGGCACCCAACATTCCAATACGCATCATCACTCCAACATTCCATGCAGCACACAGCACATTCACACTGGCTGAGCAGGTGGTGAAAATGGCAGAACATTAACATGAGCAGGAATCTACACACTTGTATTAAGGGCCTGAATGTGCATCCTTGTATCTTAAGTAAATGTTTTTCTTAGACATATATTTAGTTTATAAATACAACTATGCAGACTTGTAGGGACTCCAGTGTTACCCATCCTGCTTTTTTTCAGTAAAAACTTTTTTATTCATGAGTATGACTCCTTCCTACACACAAATTGTGATCTTCAAATTTATTGGTGTACTCCACCCCATTTTTCACCAAACCATATCCATTTATCTCTAAATTTTATGTTTCCAAAAGTGCAGCACTTCCATTTCAATAGAATGCCTCTAATTCTACTTTGTGATCAGTCACGAAATTTAGTTTGCATGTCCTTGACTGCTCCAATGACAGTCCCCAGTTTCATGGTCACACCACCTGGAACTCCTATCCCTTCATATGCACATCTTACTCATGAGTAGGTCTACAATGCTTACACTACATATAAGTAGCTTAGTTTTTTTGTGTTTATGTAAAACTTACACAAGCATAGATTACTTCTGTGAGTAAGTAGTACAGACGTTTAAAGTTTTACTTAAGTATAACTGCTCTTGCTTTTACTACTGCTTGGAACATGTGCAGTTCTCCGCTGCCTCTAGCTATTTTAGCACTTTAAAAATACCATGTACATCCATCCATACATGCGCTCATACAGAAAACCCACTGCCACTCCAGAAGCTATAAGGCAACTGTAAAAAAAAAGGAAAATAATTCCACTACTCACATCTTTGAAAGTACCCTCTTACCCATCAAGAGAACTACATAAAACCTTCACTGAACTTCCAGCACCAGCAATGCATTACCGCAAATCGTTTAAACTTCCCTTACATTAGTACTTTGCTACACTTTGTAGCTCTCCTGTTAACACTATGAAAATTACAAATAATTCAGAATGCAACAGGTAGACATCTTCTCATTCTGTCGATGCAGATGCTTATAATTGGCATCATACCCATATCCTGACTGCTAGACAGAACACCTTTAAAGCACTGTGAAATGAAATGAAAATATGATTAATGAAGCGCCATACTGCTCAGAAGAGAGCTTCTAAGCGCTATTGCTTGATTAAAAATATTTACAATAACAGAGCAGATAACATAACGCGAAACAAACAGACAAAAGGGATAGAACAATTAGTTAAAAGCCTGCTTAAAGAACCATGTTTAGAGCCCCTTACGGAAGAGAGATTGCTCCGTAATCAAGCGGAGGGCAAACGTGAAACCATTCCATAATCTCTCTCCCAGTAAGGCAACCGAGCTGCCATCACGTCTCGTTGACCGAATTCTGGGTGGTTGTAGGAAAAACGCGTTCATTGACCTCAAAGGTCTGGGAGGGCTCTAGAAGGAAAAAAAATTCTGAAGACCTAATGTGCCAACCCTGTGCACCGCACGATGGATATGTATTACCATTTTAAACTGGATACGCTCAGAGATTGATAACCAATGAAGGTCCTTAAGTTTCAGGAACACTAAGCAATGCCTCAGGATGTTAAGTAATAGTCTGAGCGAAGCATTCTGTAACATTTTCAGTCTATCGACAAGTCGTTTGGAGATACCTAAATATAGGACATTGGAGTAATCTAGCCTAGAGGTAACCAGTGCCTGAACCACTGTTTTACTGGTGGGGAAATGGTCAGAATGGGAGCACCTTATGAAGGGTTTTAAGGACACCAAAACAAGTATTGGTGAGTGCCTGAACCTGTAAAGATAAAGATAAGTGGAAGTCATATCTGACTCCCAGATTACGACGTACAAAATCACTGGACATGTTGGTGCACCTATTTCCATTGGCCACCAATCATCCGTCCAGAGTCGGGGATTCGGAACACAGATCAATGACACCATTTTATCGGAGTTTAACCTTAGATGATTTTGGAATATCCATTTAGCGACAGATGTCATACATTGAATAACTTGATTCTTGTTTGTCTATCATCCAATATTAGTGGTGCAATTAATTGAGTGTCGTCTGTGTAGGAAAACACTTTAAAACCATACTCCTTTGCAAGTCTGGCAAAGGGGGCCATGTAGATATTAAAGAGGGTTGAACTCAGTGCCAACCCCTATGGTACAACCCAATCCAACGGCACCAGAGAGGAAAAATAAGAAGAGAGTTTGATAACTTGATTACGATTGTTCAAGAAGTCTGCGACCCGGTCCAGGGCAATGCCTTCAAAAGAAATGTCCCGCAGATGATGTAAAAGAATCTTATGGGATATGGAGTTGAAGGCAGCAAAAAGATCAAGCAGTATAAGCACTGCCATACCCATTCGTCCAGTTGGTGTTTCAAACTCTGTCACCATGTGCAAAAGTGATTTAGTGGCATGTTCTGCCCGGAAGCCACATTGTGTGGGATCTAAACAATTATTGATGTCAAGATACTGGGTAAGAGAGAAGTTAATATGAGATTTTAGCCCCTTAATTGGTGCAGTTAGTAACGAAATATGCCTGTAATTTGACAAGTTTGAAGGGTCATTGTTAGGTTTCTTTTGAATGGGAGTTATTACTGCAGATTTCCATGATGCAGGGATTAGAGCAGATTTAATAGATGAGTTTAATAGAGAACGAAGGTGAGGAATAATGGTAGCAGCACCCAATTTTAAAAGATGTGGAGGACAAGGGTCATTTGGAGATCCTGAAGAACCTTGAAGTAACAACTTTTGCATATCTTAATTAGTGAGAAGGAAAAATTGTCTGAAGGACGGACCATCCCAACTCACCTCAGTCAGCAAAGGGACAGATTCTGGTTCATAAAAAGAACTGCACATTGACAAGATCTTATCCTTAAATTGGGAGGCTAAGGAATTACTCATGGCTTTAGAACAATTGATTGAGTACGTAATCCAAGTGGGGCAGTCATAGATTAACAATCTCAAATTCTGCCTTGCTAGAGTGATTTGCTAACTCAATCTTAGATGCATAAAAAATGGACTTGGCTTACCTAATTTCTTTGTGATATATTTTCAAATAGGCTAGATATACTTCTTTGTCTATAGCTATTAGCGAGAGGTGCCATTTCCTCTACAGCTGGCGCCTCTGATGTTTGAAAGATGGTAGATTGGGGTGAACTATGGAGCCCTATTAGCTCATCTATTAGTAGGATTAAATTTCATGGGGGCAGGAGTGTCTACTGAGGAGGTAATCCACGATTGAAACAAATTGTTATTAGAGATCATGTCACCAAGAAAAAAGGGAAAGTCGGTGCAAAAAAAAGAATTGAAGTTTTCTTCTTTTATCTTATACAAGGGCTAGCAGGGCCAATTCCAGATGTGTTACTGACACTATGTGGCACCTTAATCAAGAAAGGGATTGCCAAGTGATCAGACCATATAATGGAAAATGGTCTGTCACAAGACAGATACTCATAGTTCGTGAAAATAAGATCCAATCTATTTCCAGCCATATAAGTAGCATAGTTGACTAATTGAGTAAACTTAAATGCTGACAACTCATCCAAAAAAAGCTGTGCTGTCTTATCTGTCGACTTCTACAGAAGGACCATTGTCCTGGCACTTAACTTCCAGATTAAGCACAAGAAATTTCTCTCAAGAGTACTGAAGTGACTTTTTTCAATCCCCAACCGGGGGTGGGGCATCACTGTTCGCGGTCCAGAAACGAAGAGATACAGATTCGATTGCCTTTGGCACGCCTTTGGTGCACCTGTGCATCACTTATCGACCAACTAAAAGGCCTGGAACACTCTTCTTTCAACCAAATCACACAAAATATTGTGAAACAAAACCGCTGTGTTATAATTTGATTCCCCTATGCACGGTGCTGTCACTCAAAAAATCATGAACAGGTGGAAGCTCATTCTATGAATATAGTGCAAAAGTTAGACCTCTTTCAATACACAAAACAATTAAGCATCACTTTGCATTATAGAGAATACTAAAAACCTGGCACTTCCCATTTAAATAACCACAAGAAGCTGAAGATGATCTGTACAGATAGGTAAGTAGGTATGCGGAAATGCTTATATTCTCAAACACCTAGCAAAACTTCACCCATAGCATTGTACACTGCACTACATATGAAGCATGTCTTAGACCTTATTAACCTCATTTAACATCGCCCATTAGGGGCATAATACATCCAATCCCTTTCCAACCACAGTGCATAAAAGGCCTCCCAGGAAATTGTTGCAAATCGGAGTCTTTCACACCTTGCCAGAGGTATGAAGCACTAGACAAATACTGAAATGCAATACAATACAGTACATTTAAACATAATGCATTTTAAGATTGTACTACTGAATATCGATTCCAAAAATATTGAGGCAGAAGCATACTGAGAACAGAATATTGAGGAACAAAATATTGAAAGGTAAAAGCATATGGGGAAATGTACTATTCCCTTCTCCACATCTACCTACCTTGACGGTATATATACCACTTTAGTACATATATGTGGAGTCAGGTATGGAAAATCTAGGCTTACATACCTTTATTTTCGATATTCTGTCCTCGATTTTATGTCCATGGATATTGTGGTTCCACTATTGAGAGTGCACACAGCATTTTTCAGGTATGGTTCCAGAATATCATAGAATATTGTCTGACTTGAATAGAGTCCTAAATATCTTTTACAAAAATATAGCCCAATTTGAGTTAGTAGAACAAAACCACACCCAATGAGACAGCATTTTTGTAAAGAATATAAAGGCCACAATGTTTCTGTAAGATAATATTTCTGTCAACGATATTCTGACATACAACCATTTAACAAGGATTATGAGTGTAAGAGTTCCTGAGAAATGTGTGTTTTTTTCCAGCTACTGAATGATAAACCTAATATGGCTGCCATATCGCACTGGTAGATTGTCTTTTACAAATCAAAAGTACCATAAATGCACCTCTATATATTATTTCTAAGGTTACAAAATCGTAAAAAATTCTTGACAAACTTAAAAAGGCCAAAAAATAAGCACAGTGTATAAAACTATTATAGAATACAAAATTATGTAAACCATTGTAATGGTTGAATCTAAATGGGGCCCTGGTGTAAAGCACACTAAACAAATTTGAAAATCAACAAAGCACAAAAACATTTGACTAATTATTTTTGATAGCTGATCATTGCTCATTCTACAAAGTTATTCTGCTCTTAGAATGTGCTGATATTAACCAACAAATATGCCCTGGAAGTAAACTAAAAAAGAATCATGAAATGACAAAATGTAATGTAGTCTTTCAAAATGATTGAAATTAAAAGAAAAAGAAGAGCAGACAGTTTGAATGAAATGCATTAAAAACAAAACACAAAATAAAAAGATGCTTGGCAAAACACATTTTGTGGGGCATAAATTTGTAATACCTAAAATCATAGATAGTCTTTATGTTAGACCTGACAGCCTTTGGTGTGATCTTCCCCCAAACCTATTGCCTTCTCCCCTCCTGTTTGCTGAAATTCTTGTGCTTTGGTTTTGGGATTCTGTGCACTTTGCCACTGCTAACAAGTGCTAAAGTTCTTATGCTCACTCCTTTAAACTTGGTACAATTGGCTTACACCCAATTAGCTCACTTAATTTACTTATTCATCCCTAGTACAGTGGTACTTCTTGTACTCAGAGCCTGTAAATTAAATGCTACTAGTGGGCCTGCAGCACTTATTGTGCCACCCATTTACGTAGCCCTTCAAAACATGTATCAGGCCTGCCACTGTAACCTGTGTGCAGTTTTAAACTGCAAATTCAACATAAAATAAACCTTTTCATTACACATGTCACCCGTATGGTAGATCCTAAGCCGCCCATAGGGCAGGTAGTGTTCTATTTAAAAGATCTACAGAAGGTCATGTAGGTCATGGAAATGACAAGCATTTATTTACAAATCTGTATACGATTCAGGTGCTCACATATAAAGTGAAAAAAAGCGTGACGTGATGGGTGATAGTGAAGTTTTAAAAAGGCATCGCATTGACAACAGTATTTGGAACTCCACAAATGATCTATGCATAGTGAAAGGAGTTCATGTTGTTGAGTGGTCGACGGCGTTCGAACCCAATTATTGGGGTTCATCTTCAGGACAAGGTGAGCAAGCTGAATCAATTGAGGTGCGCTGAGGCATTCAGAAGAAGTATAAATCCGGCAGCCGCCGAAAATGAAGATTACAATCGGTGGGCGTGAATGGTGACGAAGTGCGCCTCAGAAGTTACTAAGGTTAACGATGCAACTCGTTGGTAATGACTAATCAGCCGATATGGAGGCAGCTTGGAGGTGCATGATGTCACGGGTGTCGATTTATTATTTTTGTCGAGCAACAGGGCATTAACTGGGAGCCTGAGCCGTGCAGATGGGAGCGTCCTGCTGCTGCCTGGGCTGGCGTTGAGTGCACTCAACACCAACCCAGGCAGCAGCAGGACGCTCCCGTCTGCACGGCTCCAGGCTCCCAATTAATGCCCTGTTGCTCAACAAAAATAATAAATCGACACCCGTGACATCATGCACCTCCAAGCTGCCTCCATATCGGGCTGATTAGTCATTACCAACGAGTTGCATTGTTAACCTTAGTAACTTCTGAGACGCACTTCCGTCACCATTCACGCCCGCCGATTGTAATCTTCATTTTCGCCGGCTGCCGGCTTTTATACTTCTTCTGAATGCCTCAGCGCACCTCAATTGATTCAGCTTGCTCACCTAGTCCTGAAGATGAACCCCAATAATTGGGTTTGAAACGCCGTCGACCACCCAACAACATGAACTCCTTTCACTATGCATAGATCATTTGTGGAGTTCCAAATACTGTTGTCAAGGCGATGCCTTTTTAAAACTTCACTATCACCCATCACGTCACGCTTTTTTCACTTTATATGTGAGCACCTGAATCGTATACAGATTTGTAAATAAATGCTTGTCATTTCCATGACCTACATGACCTTCTGTAGATCCTTTCCTTCTGCTCCTACCTGAATCAATTTCATAAAAACACGGTGCCCCTCTGGGGTACTTCTTGCTTTGGACCATTAAGGCCACACCTGAACCATTGTTCTCTAAATATATCTTACCTCCCCAGGTTCACATAGTGGGGTACCCTTGTCCTCTTATAAACCTATTTAAAAGATAGGACATGTTTTTTTAAAGTTTTGCATGTCCTGGTAGTGAAAAATTTCATTAGATTACCTTATTACAGATAATAAGTGCTAAATTTTTATTGGGAACAAGTAGAAATGTAATGTTTGGTCTCAAAAGCATCGTAAGTTAAAATCATCTTTAATGGTAAAGTCAGATTTTAAGTCAGAATTCTAAAAATGGTACTTTTAGAAAGTTGGCTTTTTCTTGTACTAACCATTTGATGACTACAGCCTGTGTGTTGGATCAAATGACTGTGAATAGTTGGCAGTTGGCTTCTGTGCATTCCATCCAGACATTAAGACAAAGGGGGACTAGATGTTGGTGGCATGGGCCAACCTGCCAGGATGGATAGGGTGGAGATGTTCCCTGCCTCACTTACATTTTAAAGTGCTGTCTCCAGCACACTCACAAAGGAACTTGACACATGCCTTTTGTGACCCTAGACTACTTGGAGCTTGGGCAGGGAAAGAAAGAAAAGTTACAGAACCAGATGTGGGGATAGCCTAGAAGTTCTCCACTTCAAAGGATGGCACCAGGTACAAATATTGGACCCTCAAACCCACTTTTCAGTGCACTCATAGATGTGTGGACTACAGAAGAAGGACTGCCTTGTGCTTCAGAGGACTGCCCTGCTGCTATCAGAGGATGGCCCTGCTGCTTGAAGCCTGCCTTGTTCTCCCAAAACTGTCCAGCTGCTTGAGACCTACCCTGCTTTCTGTGGGGGAAGACTAGACCTGCTACCTTCATCCTAGGCTTACCTGAGTGACTCCAAAGGTCAGACCTCCTATTCTGAGCTACAGGGTCACCACAAGATACAAAGGCCTCCTGCAACTGGACCTACCTGGACCTGCAACTGGATCTGTCTGAGTCCTGCTGGCGCCTGCTAATGTTGTTCTGGTCTACCTTTTATTTATTAAAATTCTTCCTATGTTTCTCAATAGGATTTTTCTTGTGTTCTTTTTTCACTTTATTACTGTTTGTGTGCTGCATAAATACTCACACATTGCCTCTAAGTTAAGCCTGACTGCTTATGTGCCAAGTTACCCAGAGTTAAGAACAAATTAATTTATTGATTTTTTGTGGTTAATTTAACTTTTGTGGGTCACCACCACAGGGATTGTGGTTGTTGCTTGAGAAGGTCTTCACCCCTCTCAACCAAAAAACTATTTGTACAGTATAGAACAAGCCTTGGCAAAGGTCACACCTTTTTTCTAAATAGCCATTGGCATTCATATTCTCATGCACTTGAAAAACAGCAATCTGCACAATCCTGTGCAGAGTTCAGACTGCAGTATGTTATGCCTTTACCAGAGATCCCTCAAGTCAGACACAACCCCACTTAAAAGCAGAAAGCATCAGCAGGTAGACTCTGTTAATGGTAAAATCGTTTAGTGGGTTAATGGCTTCTGCCAAGACCTACAGGGGTGTGTGTAAATAAAATTTCCTATTGAATTTGTCAGAGGATTTACAATGAAGTTACACCCATTCCTATGGTGTTTACCACAAATGTCACAGTGTCAAACCCCTTCCTGGTGTATTTGTTGTAGAGTTCACAATGTAAAACACGTTCCTTTTGCATTTGTCAGAGAGCTCACAACATTAAACCCCTTGCTGTTGCATTTGTCAGAGCTCACAGTGTAACACCACATACATTTTTGTTTGTCAGAGAGTTCAGAATGAAAATCCCTTCCTAGTGCTTGCATTGTTAAGGAAAAACATAACAACCTAAGTAATAGTGTTATAACTTGAAAGTGCTACCACCCTAAATAAAGAGGAAAAAATCAACAAACAGCAATAAAAAAATATCAGCTGAGCTAATTAAGAAACCTCTGCCCACACAAAGAGTTGCTACAACCTAAACAAAATAAATAAAAACCCATCGATCAACATTAAATCTTGGCACTTGTACACACGTTTAGTCGTCATGTTGCATGAGCTGTTGAGCAAAAGAACACTTACTTCATTACCTACCACCAAAAGCAAATTGCAGCATACACGGCAGGGAATGTAACCTTCCACAAAATGTTAAACACTTGACAGATAACCCATTGGGGAAATAGCTAACCAGGGAAAACACAGAACCAGAGCATTGGAACAGGCTGACTAAAAACCCACAATCTCTATTTACATGAGATTTCCCAGACTTTCCAAGCTGTCTGTAATGAGATCCAAGCAAATGGCCAAACTACGGAGCTGTTTATATCTTTAGTGGTGTAGCAAGGCTAAAAATACAAATATTCAATGAACACATCAGCCTTTACATATATACAAACTATTTGTACCAGTGATCAAGGCGAAACACAAAAGAAGAATAAACGTTGCCAAAGGTCAAAATTTTCTTTATAATGTCCATTATGCATAAGACAATAGAAAGACCCATTATAAAGCAACTAATATTACCCCACTGCTAACAACTGCACAATACTGAACCTCTGAGTCTGTGCTGTAAGGGCATCACTGTGACTTACAATGTGCTAGTTTTGATTGGATAAAGTTACTCTGTGGGATTTAGGTCTATACACACAATATACCGTTATGATGAACAGGGATTCTTACTCCCCAGTGTTATGAATATGCTGGCCTGGTTCATTAAAAACATTAGCCTTCAATTTTAAAGAAATAGTGAGGGAATATACATTACACAAATCGATATTTTGATTAAATCTCCATTAAAAAGTGACTTGAACATTCGAACAATAATGTTATATCATATCCAATTTTAGACCGAACTTGGTGCAAGAATAGTGTCTTGTATGTGGTGGATATGATTGCCAATTGAGGTTACTTTTTGAGTTTAGAGGTGGATAGTGTTAAAGGGCAGCAATGGTAATTTTAAGGTTTAGTGGTGGCCAGTAGAAATGGAGTTAAGGGCAGTTTTAGGGTTTAGGGGTGGGTACTAGTAAAGGGAAGTAAGGCTAATTTTACAGTTTACTGCTTGATACTGGTAAAGGGAGGTGAGAGTAAATTTAGGGTTTAGGAGTGGGTACTAGTAAAGGGAGGTGACGGTAATTTTAGGGTTTAGGGATGGGTAGTGGTAAAGAGAGAGAGGGTAATTTTATGGTTAAGGGTGGGCAGTGGTAAAGGGAAGGAAGGGTAATTTTATGTAATGGGGAGGGCATTGGTAAAGGAGGATAAGAGTAATTTTAGGCGTTAGGGGTGGGTCGTGGTAAAGGGAGGTTAAGAGTATATTAAAAACATGGAGGTGTTTCACCCCTTAAAAGAAGCAAAGTATATATATATTACCTACTGATGGGGTCACCAGTAGGTAGTTAAAGTTCCGACCTAGTTAACACAGGAAAAAATGTTTTTGGTTTGCTAAAAGCTTTGCCACAGTTTAACGAATCTTCATGAAATTTTCCCAAAAAAGTGACTTCCTGTTTCTAGCTGTGCATGGAAAGTTTCGGGGTGATCAATCAAGTGGGGTCTGAGAATAAAGGGGGGTCGAAAATGTGCGTTTCCCATGCAATTTCCCATAGTGATTTTAGACACAACTACAGCCCGAACTGCTGGATGGAATTGCACCAAATTTGGCAGAGAGGTACCTCTTGGTCCAGAAAGAACACATTTTGTGATTTGGTGTAAATTTGTTCAGCTATTTTTGAGATATTAATAGAAAATCCTTTGTGAATCCATTGAGGTGCATTGCAAACCCACATGCCAACAGCACTACCATGATTAGCCAGCTGCAACCTGAGTATAAAGTTGTGGCTGCCATTTTAAATATTGAGGATGTTCACCAACTGTGAAAGTTGGGATGAAATATAGTAGAAGGGGTCAGGGTAGACGTACTCTGACCCCATGGGTGCAATATAGGGATCTGTAAGGGACCCCTAATGGACAAGAAAATGGCCAGAAAGGATCCTTGAGGATCCAGTGTGAAGTTCAGGGCAGCCTCCTGTGTACCACCATGGTGGATTCGTGAATTTGGATGAAAAAATAAAAAAATATACACTCACATGCTCACTCAGACACTCTCACACCCACTGATAGATCTATTCAGACACTCACACACCCACTCACAGACCCACTCAGACACTTATGCACCTACTCACAGATCTACTCAGACACTCCTGCACCCACTCACAGACCTACTCAGATACTCATGCAGCCACTCACAAACATACTCAGATACTCTCAAGCCCCCTCAAACACCCACACAGAGGCTCACGCACCCACTCACAGACCCATTCACACACTCACACACCCACTCGCAGACCTACACAGACACTCATGCATCTATTCACAGACCCACTCAGACACTCACACACCCACTCACAGATCCATTCACATACTCACACATCCCCTCACAGACCCACTCAGACACTCAAGCACCCACTCCCAGACCCATTCACACACTCACACATCCAGTCACAGACCCACTCAGACACTCACACAACCACTCTCAGACACTCTCACACTCACTCACAGACCCACACAGACACTCATGCATCCACTCACATACCCACTAACAGACCCATACAACTACTCATACACCCACTTGCACACCCATAACCCCACACAAACACCCACTCACATATCCACAAATCTACTCACACACCCTCAAAGCAACTCACACACCCACTCATACACACATACAGCCACTCACACACCCACTCACAGACCCATACAGCCACTCACACACACACCCACCAACCTATTGCCACTCCCACATCCACTCTCAAAGGTTACTGGTTACAGTTAGGAAATTTAAAAAAACCTTTGAAATTTGCAAAAAACACAAAGTTTACAAGGACGCTATAGTTAGGAAATACCATTAAAAAACTGTTGAAATTCACTGAAAAAAACTAAGTTTACAGGGACGTTATAGTTAGGAAATAGAATTTAAAAAAACCTTAGAAATTCACTGAAAAAACCAAAGGTTACAGAGATGTTATAGTGAGGCTCAGGTTTCACACACACAAAACCATAACAATTCAGCATTTATAGTTACCTGAGCTAACTATAACTTATACCCCTACAATGCTTATGGCCTCACATATTACAACACTCATGACATGGTCAGGGACTTTACTGATGACAATACAGCAAACCACTCACACACCCACTCACACATTCAATCACACACTCTATCACACACCCACACAACCACTCACACACCCGCTCACCCACCCATACAACCACTCACACATGCACTCACACACCCACACAACCACTCACAAACCCATTCATAGATACATACAACCACTCACACACTCACTCACACACCCATACAACCACTCACCCACCTACTTGCAGACCCATACAGCCACTCACACACCCACACAACTGCTCACACACCCACAAAACCACTCACCCACCCACTCGAAGACCCATACAACTACTCATGCACCCACTTACACACCCATACAACCACTCATATACCCACTCACACACCCACACAACCACTCACACACCCACTCACACACCCATAGAACCACTCACACACCCAATCAAACACCCATACAACCACTCACGCAACCACACAGGTACTCAGACACCTATTCACACACTCATACAAACACTCACACACCCATACAACTACTCACACACCCTTACAACCAGCCCCACACCCACTCATACATCCATACAACCACTCACACAGCCACTCACACACCCAGAAAACCATTCACAAACCAATTCACAGATCCATACAGCCACTCACACACCAACTCACTCACCAATACAGCCAATCAATCATACACCCATACAACTACTCACACACCCACTCACACAACCACACAACTGCTCAGTCACCTACTCACACACCCATACAACCTCTCACATACCCATACAACCACTCACACACCCATACAACCACCAACACACCCATACAACCAGCCACACACCCAAACAACCACGCACACAGCCACTCACACACCCAGAACACCACTCACAAACTAATTCACAGATCCATTAAGCCACTCAAACACCCACTCACTCACCAATTCAGTCACTCACACAGCCACTCACTCATCCACGCAGCCACTTACACACCAACTCGCACACCTATACAGCCACTCAGACACCCACTCACACACTGACACAGACAGTCACATAGCCACTGAGATGACATATGTTAGAAATAGTATCACTCATTAGTAGTATAGAAAGAATAGTAATTTAAATTATGCAGTTGCTTAGATTATATATCTTTAAGTCTCAGAAACTTTTATGAAACACTTATACTCACTGGATGATGTCATCAGTTATGCCATTTGAGATGTCGTCAAAGATGTCTACAGGGATGTCACTGATCATGTCATAAGTGATGTAATATGTGAGGTTATAAGCAGTGCATTGCAGAGTGCAAATTATAGTTAGCCCAGTTAACTATAATTGCTGAATTCCTATGGTTTGGTACATGTGAAATCTGAGCCTAACTATAACGCCCGTGTAACCTTTGGTTTTTTCAGTCAATTTCTAGGATTTTTTAAATTCTAATTCCTAACTATAATGCCCCTGTAACCTTTGGCTTTTTCACTGAATATATATATATATCTATATCAGTGATGTCATTTGAGATGGCACTGACCATGTCATGAGTGATGTACCAAGTGAGTTTATAAGCAGTGCTACTTTGCGGGGGCATAAGTTATAGTTAGCTCAGGTAGATATAACTGCTGAATTTCTATTGTCCTGTGTGTGAAAAATCTGAATCTAACTATAATGCCCCTGTAACCTTTGTTTTTCCAGTGTATTTCTAAGGTTTTTTAATGCTATTTCCTAACTATAATGTCCCTATAACCTTTGTTCTTTTTTAGTGAATTTCTATGTTTTCATAATGGCATTTCCTAACTATAATATGCCTGTAACTTTGGATTTTTTGACAGAATTTGTACATTTTGTTTTAGAAAAGATATATATATATTAATAAAATACATCTAACTATAACAATGCTTTAACTTGACATTTTAACCCCTTCGCTGCTAGGCCTTCCCCCCCCCCTGTGCTAAGCCTTTTTTTGGCTATTTGGGGTAGTTCGCGCTTAGGCCCCTGTAACATTTTGACCACATAAGGTATCCACGCCAAATTTGTGTCCTTTTCTTCCAACATCATGGGTATTCTAAAGGTACCCAGGGTTTGTGGATTCCCCTGGAGGGGACCCAGAAATTAGCCAAAATACAGCTACATTTTGGTTTTTGGGGGAAAAAAGTGCTGCAAATGAAAGCGTCTGGGTTTTTCCCTGCAAATGGTATCAAAAAAGGGTTTGTGGGGCTGAAATCACCATTTTCCCAGCTTTTAGGGAATGACAGACTTTTGTCAGAAAACCAAAATGTTTTACACAGTTTTGGCATTTTTCTGGGACATAGCCTATTTTTGCTATTTTTTGTGCTTTCAACCTCCTTCCAGTTAATGGTAGAAATTGGTATGAAAGCAATAATGGATCCTGGAAAGCTATACATTTTAGAAAAGTAGACAAAAGTCTGAATTCAGCAAGGGGTCATTTGTTTAGATCCATCAAGGTTTCTTTATAGAAACTAACAGTTAAATATAGGACAAATTGAAAATTAGTTGAAAAAAACAGCCTTTTGTTGCAACGTTTTCACCTGTAACTTCTTCTAATTATGACAGCTCTTTGAAAGCAATATAACGTTACATCCGCTGGACCTTACTGGTTGTGGGGATATATAGGACTTGTAGGTTCACCAAGAACCCGACGAACCCAGAGCCAAAAACTGAGCAGCAACTTGCAATGGTTTTTTATTATGTACCGGGTATATAGCAATTATTCTGGGAAAATGTATACATGGAAAAATCGGTATGAAAGACACCTATGTATTTCTGAAATGGGAACAAAATATAGAGTTTAGAAACAGCACATTTCCGAAATTGGGAATACTCATACTAGCATGAGAATTATCGGTCATTTTTCAAAATGACTTCTTTTTACACATTGACTTTCATTTGGAAGGCAGAAATGCATCGAAAGTCAATAGGTAATAACAGTTGCTTTACAAATCTGAGTTACCCTAAGTCTCACAATAAAAATGGTACCTCACTTGTGTGGGTAGGCATAGTGCCCACAACAGGAAACGGCTCAAAACGCAATGTGAACACACCACATTTTCACAATGAAAAATTACCCTTTTTTTGCAAAGTGCCTAGCTGTAGTTTTTGAACCCTAGCTCTGCCGGCATCTAGGGAAACCTAGCAAACCTATACATTTTTGAAAACTAGACACCCAGGGGAGTCCAGGATGGGGTGACTTGACTGGCTATCACCAGGTTCTGTTACCCAGAATCCCTTGCAAACCTAAAAAATTGTCAAAAACCACATTTTCCTCACATTTCTGTGGTGGAAAGTTCTGGAATCTGCGTGGATCCACAAATTTCCACCCACCCCGCGTTCCCCAAAGTCTTCCAAGAAAAATGGTACCTCACTTGTGTGGGTAGGCCTAGTGCCCGCGACAGGAAACAGCGCAAAACGCAACGTGGACACACCACAATTTCACAGTGAAAAATGACCCTTTTTTGGCAAAGTACCTAGCTGTAGTTTTTGAACCCTAGCTCTGCCGGCACCTAGGGAAACCTAGTAAACCTATACATTTTTGAAAACTAGACACCCAGGGGAATCCAGGATGGGGTGACTTGACTGGCTCCCACCAGGTTCTGTTACCCAGAATCCCTTGCAAACCTAAAAAAGTGTCAAAAAAACACATTTTCCTCACATTTCTGTGGTGGCAAGTTCTGGAATCTGCATGGATCCACAAATTTCCACCCACCCCGCGTTCCCCAAAGTCTTCCGAGAAAAATGGAACCTCACTTGTGTGGGTAGGTCTAGTGCCTGCGACAGGAAACGGTGCAAAACGCAACGTGGACACACCACAATTTCACAGTGAAAAATGACCCTTTTTTGGCAAAGTGCCTAGCTGTAGTTTTTGAACCCTAGCTCTGCCGGCACCTAGGGAAACCTAGCAAACCTATACATTTTTAAAAACTAGACACCCAGGGGAATCCAGGATGGGGTGACTTGACTGGCTCTCACCAGGTTCTGTTACCCAGAATCCCTTGCAAACCTAACAAATTGTCAAAAAAAAAACATTTTCCTCACATTTCTGTGGTGGAAAGTTCTGGAATCTGTGTGGATCCACAAATTTCCATCCACCCCGCATTCCCCAAAGTCTTCCGAGAAAAATGGTACCTCGCTTGCGTGGGTGGGTCAAGGACCCGCGACAGGCAAGGGCCCAAAACCTATTGAGGCGACATCAAAATTACCTATCACAAACCAACCTGGTTTTGCAAGGGGGTTCCCATGAGTTTTGGCCCGGGGCTCGGCGGCCATCTAGGGAAACCTACCAAACCCACACATTTCTGGAAACTAGACACCCGGGGGAGTCCAGCGAGGTATGGCTTGCGTGGGTCCCCCAACATTCTCCTAACCAGAATCCCCTGCAAACCTCAAATTTCGCTGAATAAATCACTTTTTTCTCAAATTTCTGTGTGGGAAAATTCTGGAATCTGCGTGGATCCACAAATTTCCTCCCACCCAGTGTTCCCCCAGGTCTCCCGATAAAAATGGTACCTCACTCGCGTGGGTGGGTCAAGGACACGCGAAGGGCAAGGACCCAAAACCTATTGAGGCGACATCAAAATTACCTATCACAAACCAACCTGGTTTTGCAAGGGGGCTCACCTGGGTTTTTGGCCCTGGGCTCGGCGGCCATCTTGGAAAACTAACAAACCCACACATTTATGAAAACTAGACACCCTGGGGAGTCCAATGACGTATGGCTTGCGTGGATCCCCCAACGTTTTCCTACCCAGAATCCCCTGCAAACCTCAAATTTAGCTGAAAAAAATTACTTTTTTCTCAAATTTCTGTGTGGGAAAGTTCTGGAATCTGCGTGGATCCACAAATTTCCTACCACCCAGCGTTCCCCCAGATCTCCCAATAAAAATGGCACCTCACTTGTGTGGGTAGGCATAGTGGCTGCAACAGGAAATGGCCCAAATCGTACTGTGGAGACTTCAAAATTACCTATAACAAAACTACCTGGTTTTGGGGGGGGCACCTGGGGTTTTGGCCCCAGGCTCACCGCCATCTAGGGAAACTTACCAAACCCACACATTTCTGGAAACTAGACACCCGGGGGAGTCCAGCGAGGTATGGCTTGCGTGGGTCCCCCAACATTCTCCTAACCAGAATCCCCTGCAAACCTCAAATTTCGCTGAATAAATCACTTTTTTCTCAAATTTCTGTGTGGGAAAATTCTGGAATCTGCGTGGATCCACAAATTTCCTCCCACCCAGTGTTCCCCCAGGTCTCCCGATAAAAATGGTACCTCACTCGCGTGGGTGGGTCAAGGACACGCGAAGGGCAAGGACCCAAAACCTATTGAGGCGACATCAAAATTACCTAACACAAACCAACCTGGTTTTGCAAGGGGGCTCACCTGGGTTTTTGGCCCTGGGCTCGGCGGCCATCTTGGGAAACTAACAAACCCACACATTTATGAAAACTAGACACCCTGGGGAGTCCAATGACGTATGGCTTGCGTGGATCCCCCAACGTTTTCCTACCCAGAATCCCCTGCAAACCTCAAATTTAGCTGAAAAAAATTACTTTTTCTCAAATTTCTGTGTGGGAAAGTTCTGGAATCTGCGTGGATCCACAAATTTCCTACCACCCAGCGTTCCCCCAGATCTCCCAATAAAAATGGCACCTCACTTGTGTGGGTAGGCATAGTGGCTGCAACAGGAAATGGCCCAAATCGTACTGTGGAGACTTCAAAATTACCTATAACAAAACTACCTGGTTTTGGGGGGGGCACCTGGGGTTTTGGCCCCAGGCTCACCGCCATCTAGGGAAACTTACCAAACCCACACATTTCTGAAAACTAGACACCCTGGGGAGTCCAATGAGGTATGGCTTGCGTGGATCCCCCAACGTTTCCCTATCCAGAATCCCCTGCAAACCTCAAATGTAGCTGAAAAAAACACATTTTCCACATATTTTTGTATGGAATCACCGTGTCGGCACAAATGTCCTACCCCACAGCATTCTCCTTAGTGTCCTGAGTAAAATGATACCTCACTTGCGTGGGTGACTAATGCAGAATTGGCTAAAAATGTATTTTAAAAAAATATAGCGCTTAGAATTCTCGCTGCTATACCCTTAATCCCTATGTCTTGGGCTCTTCCCAGTGACAGGCCCTTGCCCCACCCACACAAGTGAGGTTATCATTTTACTCGGGAGACTGAGGGGAACGCTGTGGGGTAGTACATTTGTGCCGGCACGGTGATTCCACCCAAAAATATGTGGAAAATGTGTTTTTTTCAGCTAAATTTGAGGTTTGCAGGGGATTCTGGGTAGGAAAACATTGGGGGATCCACGCAAGCCATACCTCATTGGACTCCCCAGGGTGTCTAGTTTTCAGAGATGTGTGGGTTTGGTAGTTTCCCAAGAAGGCCGCCGAGCCCGGGGCCAAAACCCAGGTGACCCCCCTTGCAAAACCAGGTTGTTTTGTGATAGGTCATTTTGATGTCTACTCAATACGTTTTAGGCCCTTGCCTGTAGCGGGTACTTGACCAACCCACGTGAGTGAGGTATCATTTTTATCGGGAGACCTGGGGGAACGCTGGGTGGTAGGAAATTTGTGGATCCACGTAGATTCCAGAACTTTCCCACACATAAATTTGAGAAAAGTGTTTTTTTCAGCTAAATTTGAGGTTTGCAGGGGATTCTGGGTAGGAAAACGTTGGGGGATCCACGCAAGCCATACCTCATTGGACTGCCCAGGGTGTCTAGTTTTCAGAAATGTGTGGATTTGGTAGTTTCCCAAGATGGCCGCCGAGCCCGGGGCCAAAAACCCAGGTGACCCCCCTTGCAAAACCAGGTTGTTTTGTGATAGGTCATTTTGATGTCTTCTCAATACGTTTTGGGCCCTTGCCTGTAGCGGGTACTTGACCCACCCATGTGAGTGAGGTATCATTTTTATCGGGAGACCTGGGGGAACGCTGGGTGGTAGGAAATTTGTGGATCCACGTAGATTCCAGAACTTTTCCACACAGAAATTTGAGAAAAAAGTGTTTTTTTCAGCTAAATTTGAGGTTTGCAGGGGATTCTGGGTAGGAAAACGTTGGGGAATCCACGCAAGCCATACCTCATTGAACTCCCCCGGGTGTCTAGTTTTCAGAAATGTGTGGGTTTGGTAGGTTTCCCTAGATGGCTGCCGACCCCGGGACCAAGTCAAGTACCCGCTACAGGCAAGGGCCCAAAATGTATTGAGTAGAGATCAAAATGACCTATCACAAAACAGCCTGGTTTTGCAAGGGGAGTCACCTGGGTTTTTGGCCCCGGGCTCAGCGGCCATCTTAGGAAACCTACCAAACCCACACATTTCTGAAAACTACACACACAGGGGTGTCCAGCGAGGTATGGCTTGCGTGGGTCTCCCAACATTTTCCTACCCAGAATCCCCTGCAAACCTCAAATTTAGCTGAAAAAAACACTTTTTTCTCCAATTTCTGTGTGGGAAAGTTCTGGAATCTACGTGGATCCACAAATTTCCTACTACCCAGCATTCCCCCAGGTCTCTCGGTAAAAATGATACCTCACTCGCATGGGTGGGTCAAGTACCCGCGACAGGCAAGGGCCAAAACGTATTGAGGAGACATCAAAATGACCTATCACAAAACAACCTGGTTTTGCAAGGGGGGTCACCTGGGTTTTTGGCCCCGGGCTCGGCGGCCATCTTGGGAAACTACCAAACCCACACATTTCTGAAAACTAGACACCCGGGGGAGTCCAGCGAGGTATGGCTTGTGTGGATCCCCCAAAGTTTTCCTACCCAGAATGCCCTGCAAACGTCAAATTTAGCTGAAAAAATCACTTTTTTCTCAAATTTCTGTTGGAAAGTTCTGGAATTTACGTGGATCCACAAATTTCCTACCACCCAGCGTTCCCCCAGGTCTCCCAATAAAAATGATACCTCACTCGCGTGGGTGGGTCAAGTACCCGCGACAGGCAAGGGCCCAAAACGTATTGAGGAGACATCAAAATGACCTATCACATAACCTGGTTTTGCAAGGGGGGTCACCTGGGTTTTTGGCCCCGGGCTCAGCGGCCATCTTGGGAAACTACCAAACCCACACATTTCTGAAAACTAGACACCAGGGGGAGTCCAGCGAGGTATGGCTTGCGTGGATCCCCCAACGTTTTCCTACCCAGAATGCCCTGCAAACCTCAAATTTAGCTGAAAAAAACACATTTTCCACATATTTTGGGTGGAATCACCGTGCCGGCACAAATTTCCTACCCCACAGCATTCCCCTTAGTCTCCCGAGTAAAATGATACCTCACTTGTGTGGGTGGGGCAAGGGCCTGTGACTGGGAAGAGCCCAAAACATAGGCAATAAGGGTATAGCACCGAGAATTCTAAGCGCTACATTTTTTTAATAATACGTTTTTAGCCAATTCTGAATTGGACACCCACACAAGTGAGGTATCATTTTACTCGGGACACTAAGGAGAACGCTGTGGGGTAGGACATTTGTGCCGGCATGGTGATTCCACACAAAAATATGTGGAAAATGTGGTTATTTCAGCTAAATTTGAGGTTTGCAGGGGATTCTGGGTAGGTAAACGTTGGGGGTTCCACGCAAGCCATACCTCATTGGACTCCCCAGGGTGTCTAGTTTTCAGAAATGTGTGGGTTTGGTAGGTTTCCCTAGATGGCGGCCGAGCCCGGGGCCAAAATACCAGGTGCCCCCCCCAAAACCAGGTAGTTTTGTTATAGGTAATTTTGAAGTCTCCACAGTACGATCTGGGCCATTTCCTGTTGCAGCCACTATGCCTACCCACACGAGTGAGGTACCATTTTTATCAGGAGACCTGGGGGTATGCTGGGTGGCAGAAAATTTGTGTCAGCCCGGTGATCCTACAACTTTCCCACACAGAAATGTGAGAAAAAATTGAATTTTTCAACAAAATTTGAGGTTTGCTGAGGATTCTGGGTGGGGAAATGATGGGGGAGCCACGCAAGCCATACCTTGCCGGACTCCCCCGGGTGTCTAGTTTTCAGAAATGTGTGGGTTTGGTAGGTTTCCCTAGATGGCCGCCGAGCCCAGGGCCAAAAACTCATGGGACCCCCCTTGCAAAACCAGGTTGTTTTGTGATAGGTAATTTTGATGTCGCCTCAATAGGTTTTGGGCCCTTGCCTGTCGCGGGTACTTGACCCAACCACGCGAGTGAGGTATCATTTTTATCGGGAGACCTGGTGGAACGCAGGGTGGTAGGAAATTTGTGGATCCACGCAGATTCCAGAACTTTCCCACACAGAAATTTGAGAAAAAAGTGTTTTTTTAGCTAAATTTGAGGTTTGCAGGGAATTCTGGGTAGGGAAATGTTGGGGGACCCACACAAGTCATACCTTGCTGGACTCCCCTGGGTGTCACGGGAACTTGACCCACCCACACAAGTGAGGTACCATTTTTCTCAGAAGACTTTGGGGAATGCGGGGTGGGTGGAATTTTGTGGATTCACACAGATTCCAGAACTTTGCATCACAGAAATGTGAAGAAAATGTGTTTTTTTGGACAAATTTTGAGGTTTGCAAGGGATTCTGGGTAACAGAACCTGGTGAGAGCCAGAGAAGTCACCCCATCGTTAATACCCCTGGGTGTCTAGTTTTAAAAAATTTATAGGTTTGCTAGGTTTCCCTAGGTGCCGGCAGAGCTAGGGTTCAAAATCTACAGCTAGGCACTTTGCAAAAAAGGGTCCGTTTTCACTGTGAAAATGTGGTGTGTCCACGTTGCGTTTTGGGCCATTTCCTGTCGCGGGCACTAGGCCTTCCCACACAAGTGAGGTACCATTTTTCTCGGAAGACTTTGGGGAATGCGGGGTGGGTGGAATTTTGTGGATCCACGCAGATTCCAGAACTTTCCACCACAGAAATGTGAGGAAAATTTGTTTTTTTTGACACATTTTCAGGTTTGCAAGGGATTCTGGGTAACAGAACCTGTTGAGAGCCAGTCAAGTCACCCCTTCCTGGATTCCCCTGGGTGTCTAGTTTTCAAAAATGTATAGGTTTGCTAGGTTTCCTTATGTTCCGGCAGAGTTAGGGTTCAAAATCTACAGCTAGGCACTTTGCAAAAAAGGGGTCCGTTTTCACTGTGAAAATGTGGTGTCCACGTTGCGTTGTGGGCCGTTTCCTGTCGCGGGCACTAGGCCTAACCACACAAGTGAGGTACCATTTTTCTCGGAAGACTTTGGAGAATGCGGGGTGGGTGGAATTTTGTGGATCCACGCAGGTTCCAGAACTTTCCACCACTGAAATGTGAGGAAAATGTGTTTTTTTTGACAAATGTTGAGGTTTGCAAGGGATTCTGGGTAACAGAACCTGGTGAGAGCCAGACAAGTCACCCCATCCTGGATTCCCCTGGGTGTCTAGGTTTCAAAAATGTATAGGTTTGCTAGGTTTCCCTAGGTGCCGGCAGAGCTAGGGTTCAAAATCTACAGCTAGGCACTTTGCAAAAAAAGGGTCTGTTTTCACTGTGAAAATGTGGTGTGTCCACGTTGCGTTTTGGGCCGTTTCCTGTCGCGGGCACTAGGCCTACCCACACAAGTGAGGTACCATTTTTCTCTGAAGACTTTGGGGAATGTGGAGTTGGTGGAATTTTGTGGATCTATGCAGATTCCAGAACTTTGCACCACATAAACGTGAGGAAAATATGTTTTTTTTAAAAAAGTTTGAGGTTTGCAAGGGATTCTGGGTAACAGAACCTGGTGAGAGCCAGCCAAGTCACCCCATCCTGGATTCCCCTTGGTGTCTAGTTTTCAAATGTACAGGTTTGCTAGGTTTCCCTATGTGCCAGCTGTGCCCAAAATCCACAAGTAGGCACATTGATATAAAAAAGCCTGTCCCTAGTGGGCTTTCTGCCGCCCTGGGGGGTAATCGGGGGTGGGGGATTTGCCCCGATATGCTCCCAAGGGGGGCAGAAAGACTGTGGCTATTTTTTTTGGGGGTGGGGGCATTGGTATGCCCATTCTGGGCAGCCCCCACCCCCACGCATAAAAAAAACCAGCGTAATCGCTGGCGCCTATTGGGCTTTCTGCCCCCCCGGGGGGCAGATCACGGGCCACTGCCCCATCTGCTCCCCCGGGGGGGCAGAAAGACTGGAATTTCTCTGGGGAGTTGTGGGGGTATTGTCATGCCCATTTTGGGCAGCCCCCACAACTACACGAATAAAAAAAAATCCCTGGTTTCTAGTGAGCTTTCTGCCCCCCGGGGGGAGGCAGATTGGGGGCTACTACCCCCATATGCCCCCCAGGGGGGCAGAAAGACTGGACATTTTGCCGGCGGGGTTGGGGGCATTGGCAGGCCCATTTTGGGCAGCCCCCACCCTAATTCAAATTGCCCCCCCAAAAATCCCTGGCGTCTAGTGGGCTTTTTGCCCCTGGGGGGCAGATTGGGGGCTACTGCCCCCATCTGCCCCCCAGGGGGGGCATAAAGGCTGTAATTGTGGCGGGGGTGGGGGCATTTGCATGCCCATTTTGGGCAGCCCCCACCCTTACTAAATTGCCCCAAAAAAAATCCCTGGCGTCTAGTGGGCTTTCTGCCCCCCCGGGGGTGCAGATTGGGGGCTACTGCCCCCATCTTCCCCCCAGGGGGGGCAGAAAGTCTGTAATTGTGGTGGGGGCATTGGCATGCCCGTTTTGGGCAGCCCCCACCCTACAAACAATTGTGCCAAAAAAAAATCCCTGGTGTTTAGTGGGCTTTCTGCCCCCCCGGGGGGGCAGATGGGGCTACTGCCCCCATCTGCCCCCCAGGGGTGGCAGAAAGGCTGTAATTGTGGTGGGGGTGGGGGCATTTGCATGCCCGTTTTGGGCAGCCCCCACCCTAATTAAATTGCCCCAAAAAAAATCCCTGGCATCTAGTGGGTTTTCTGCCCCCCCGGTGGGGCAGATTGGGGGCTACTGCCCCCATCTTCCACCCAGGGGGGGCAGAAAAGCTGTAATTATTTAGGGTGGGGGCTGCCCAAAACGGGCACACCAATGCCCCCACCCTAAATAAATATGCCAACAAAAAAATCCCTGGCGTCAAGTGGGCTTTCTGCCCCCCGGGGCGGCAGAAAGGCTGTTATTTTGGCAAGGGGGTGGGGGCATTGGTGTGCCCGTTTTGGGCAGCCCCCACCCTAAATAATTATGGCGACAAAAAAATCCCTGGTGTCAAGTGGGCTTTCTGCCCCCCAGGGGGGGCAGAAAGACTGAATATTGCCAATTTTATAGGGGGGAGCAAAAGCCCTTGCCCAAGGGGCCGCTCCCCCCTTCCATGTGTCTTAGTGGGTGGATCCCTGCTTGGGGATCGCACTCCTGGGGCGATCCCCAAGCAGGGATCCACTGGGGAGGGGTACCATTGGAAAGGGGAGATTCTCCCCTTTCCAATGATACCTCTCCCGTCTTTCTATGTGCCCGGGGGGCTGAGATAGCCCCCTGAGCACATAGAAAGTGAAACTGAAATGAGCCTAAGGGCTCATTTCAGTTTCAGTTTCTGTGCAATGACAACAGCGCGACGTGCGCGCTGATCGTCATTGCACAGAAACCAGGGAGGGGGCCTCGGGAGCTGGGGAAGCTCTTCCCCAGCTCCCGAGGCTTTGGGGGAGAGAAGGAAATCCCTCTGCTGTCTGCAGCAGAGGGATTTCGTGCCCCTGGCCTCATGACGGAATGGTTCCGTCATGAGCACAGGGGCACCGATGCTCATGACGGAACCATTCCATCATGAGCATCGAAGGGGTTAAAGTGATTTTAATTTACAAATATTTTAGGCAAAAAAATTAAATACAAATATGAAATTATGTAAGTTTAATTCTTTTAAAAACAAAATGCTATTTTTTTTTAATGGGTATTTTGGGTTTGCAGATCATCCGTGAGCCCTCCTGATGCATACTTCCTGTTCCAGTCTCCGTGGATCTGGTGTGATTTTGAACAACACTTAAAAACATAAACGGGCACTATAAAATTGATGTTGGAGGTAAGGGATTTAGAAAAATTATATAGAAACTGTGGGGCATATTTACAATAGAAGTGACAGAGGGCATCGTTTGCCTTCTTGGCCTAACGCCACACTCCGCCACTTCTGAAACGCAGGGCTGCACCATACTTACAACAATATGGTGCAGCCATGCATTTCCCCTGCACTGACGCTAAATTTAGTGGCCTAGTGCCAATGCAGGTACTCTTGCACCATAGTGCAAGAGTGTCTGCACTGCAGGGTAAGATTTTTTATGTGCAGGAAGGAATCTTTAAATGGCGTTTTGTAACTGCTATGTGTGCTGCTTAATGCAGCACACATAGAAGTTGCAAACGTCTTTTTTAATGATTAGTTATGTGCAGGAAGAAACACCTTGCTGCACATAAACAATCAATGGCGTTTTGCTGTTTCTGTGTGTGCTGCACAACACAGCACACATGGAAACAGTAAAACAAGGAGAAATTAAACATTTCTCCTCGTTGCGCTAGGGTAAGACCAGGTTTTCCCTGATCTTAATTTTGGCGCTACCCCATATTTACGCCACCCGTTGCCCTCCCCTTTCATGCTAATTATAGTGTGAAAGGGTGCCTTATTTACAAGGCAGCGTTAAGCCATATTAAGTGGCTTAACGCTGCCTTGTAAATAAGGTGAAGCCCCTATTGCCACCACAACGTCGTGAAAAGTGATGTTGTGGTGGTGATAGTAGCTTGTAAATATGCCCCTTATATTCCAATAAGTAATTCTAGCTTACAAGGTTGTTTTAATACATATTTCCAGATTCATGGTGACATCATGGCGTCACCATGACGGATCCACAAATCTATCTGACAGAGCAACAAATGAATTTGATTGGTTAAAACACCTGCCAACCTCTTCTACAGAAAGTTCCTTCCCATTTATTTATTTTCTGGGTGTGTCTCTTTAGAAATCACAACTTTCCAACAGAGTTGGAACGTCTTCTTTTTTCTTGGTGTTTTTTTCACAGTTTTTTTGAAAATGTCATCTGGAGAAGACAGATATCAGGAGGAAGAGGAGAGAGAACCAGAAAAAGATGAAGAAGAACCCCCCAAAGAAGAAGGAGTCCATCGCTTGGAAATTCTTCTCTATTCCTCCTGGAGAGAATAAGGTAGTTGCCAAGGTTGTAAAATGCCACCTTTGCAGCAAGGGAATGTCCTGTGGGACTACTATGAAGTAATCACAATGCACTAGCAGCATGCTGAAGCACCTCCGCATCATACACTCTCCTCACAAAAGCCGAAATAGAGAGGGATGCACTGCACGCATCTACATCTGCTGTGGCGGGTGTTGCTCCTGGGGATTCATTGCCAGCTGCTGTTACAGCAAATCTACCTGCAGTAATACCAGAGATGCTGAAGTTTGGATTATTTTGCAAGTGTTCAATAAGATTATTGCTGTCAGCAAACAGTCAATGCCTGCATTTATACAGACTTTTAAAAACCACAAATATAATTATTTTTTTACAAACTATTGCACAAGTTCTGTGGGTTTCTGGACTTTATTTTTATAGTTGAAGTTGAAATAAAAGAACCCCCCCCCAATTTTTTTTTCTAAAAACACACAAAAAAGGTTCCAAAATAAAATGGTTCATTTTGGAACCATCTATTCTGGTTTAAAGAAAGAAAAGAAAGAAAAACTAGATGTTATACATTTTGTTTGTCAATATCTGAATACCTGCTGCTATATGTCTACATATATGTCACTGTGACTGGGTGAGTTAGTATTTGTATGGGTGTGCGAGTGGTTGTCTGAGTGGCTGTGTGGGTATAACAATGGATGAGAAAGTGTGTAAATGGGTATGTGACTGGGTATGTAAGGGGCTGTTTGAGTCTGTCAGAAGGTGCTGTAGTGGTTTTGTGTGAACATGTGAGTGTGTGACTTGGTGTGTCTCTGTGTGAATGGGAGTGTGAGTGGGTGTTTAACTGAGTAAATGGGTATGTTAGTGGGTGTGTTAGTGTGTGAATAGGTGTGCTATTGGTTGTGCCAGTGTATGAATCAATGTGATCAATGTGTGTGTGGTTATGTGATAGGCTCTGTGGGTGTGTGAGGAGGTACAGTAGTGGTTTTCTGGCCATGTCAGTGTGTGAATGGGTGTATGAGTTGGTATCTGAGTATGTGAATGGATATCTGAGTACGTATGTTAGTGTGTCAATGGGTGTCTGAGTTTGTGTCTGACTCTGTAAATAGGTGTCCGAGTGGCTGTGTAAGTGGCTTTGTGAGTACGTTAGTGGGTGTTGTTGTGGGTATGTGGCTGTGTGAGTGGGTGTGTGAGTGTTTCAATGGGTGCATAAGTGGCTGTATAGGTGTGGCTCTGGGTGTGTTAGTGGTTTTTTGGGAGTGTGAGCAGATGTGTAAGTATATGAATGGGTGTGTGAGTGGATATGTGAGTATGTGAATGGGTGTGTGACTGGATGTGTGAGTGGCTGTGTGAGTCTGTGAGGAAGCTGGAGTAGTGGTTTTGCGAGTATGCGAATGGGTGCATGTGTCTATGAATGGGAGTGTGAGTGGGTGCATCTGTGTGACCGAGTGTGTGAATAGGATATGTTAGTGGCTGTGTGAGAGTGTGAATAGATGTGTGAGTGGGTGTCTGAGTGGCTTTATGGGTATCTGAGGAGGTACAGTAGTGGTTTTTTAGGCATGAGAGTGAATGTGTGAGTGTGTGAATGGGTGTGTCAGTAGGTGTCTGAGTCTGTGAATGGGTGTGTAAGTGGGTATGTGACTGTGTGGATGGGTATGTAAGTGGCTGTGTGGGTGTGTCAGTAGCTGTGTGAGTGACTGTATGGCTGTGTTAGTGTGGATATAAATATCTGTGTGGGTGTGTAAGTTGGTGTGTGAGTTGGTGTGTAGGAATGTGAGTGGGTGTGAGAATGGCTGGATGGGTGTGTGAGTGGGTATATGAGTAGCTCTGTGAGGGTGTGACCTGATGTCTGAGTTCCTGTATGGGTGTGTTATTGGCTGTTCAAGTGAGTATGTCAGTGTGTGACTAGCTGTTTGAGTGTCTTTATGGGTTTGCAATTGGGTCTTTGAATGACTGTGTAGGTATGTGAGAAGTGAATGTCTGTATACATGTTTGAGTGGGTATGTGAGTGGTTGTATGGGAGTATAAGTGGGAGTCTAACTGTGTAAGTGGGTGTATGTGTTTTTTATTGTAGTCTGGAATACCCTGACAATATAATCTAATGGAACAACACTGGAAGAACTAATTAGCAAACCACATTGCTCCAATACATGGTGCCATCCATCTGTATAAAAAACAGAAGAACATTTATAAGAATTTGTATTTCCATATAAAAAATAAAAAATGTAACTTGTAAATTTTACAATGCATAAATTTAACAAATAATAAATCAGTACACATTCCTTATGCTGTAAAACTAAGTTATAATAAAAATGAACATTTCATTTTTCCTTTATACTGTTCTTAGATATTATACTTATACAACATAAATGAAGTACGGTATAAAGAATCATCCTTGAACAGTGGGGGAAAAAACAATCATATAGACTGGATAAAAAATCCACAGAACTGCACAGTATGTCACTGCAAATAAGTAACATAGTGCATTCCACACACTACAATTTTCTAAACAATCATTTTATCTATACTTGCAGCACTAATCCTGAGAAATATATGCTAAAAATAAGTAGTTCATCATAAGAGGTGCTACAGTAACACTACTAGATATATAAGGAAAAGCAAAGCCTTATAAGGACATCACCCTTGGTAACCACATGGTGTCATAAATCCTGATAATGCATCTACAACAACTAGACTATTCCACTTTTACCACTGTAATCCTCCTTAGAACTTTGGTTCCAGAAACAAAATATAGAAATTTGGTAAATTCCAAGGTAATCTTTGCTTGAATTTAAGTTTCCTATCATTACATTCGGTCTATCCACTTTTACTTTTAGATAGATAGCGATAGTGTAATGACCAGATGTCATACTAACTCCTTCAAGAAAAATGATGGCGATAGTAGTATAGGTTTTTACCAGAAATATATATTTGTCCTGCTTTAAAGTTAGTAATCTCAGTTTCTAACTTAGTGCCATCTACTCTGCATCTTTGTAGTATTCAAATTACATAATTGACACTTCTTGCTACAAGTAAAGTTGACACAAGTTCTGTTAAACAATTTGGGCATACATTGTTTTGTGTAGCTTGTCTCAGCAATCTGTCAAAAGTCACACTGCAATCTGGCAACGTTAAATAAATAAAACAATCTAAATCTATTTCTGTAGTTGATGTGTATAAGCAATCTTCACTTTCATGGTTCCATGAGTAACTACGTACAAATAACTCATCAATTGATATTTCCTCTTCTTTTAAAACAGCAAACATTACCATTAAATACTCCTGTACATCCTCTTGAGTGTTTGAACTAAACAGTACTGATCCACTACATAGATCTACAAGGTCTCGAATGTGTGATGCACAATGTGTTTTAGTTCTGTCACTAAGCAGACGTTGCAACAAAGCACAGAGTGCATAACGCAATGCCTTGTTTTGTTTCTCTTCAATTGCATCTACAACACGAGGTAATGCAAACAATACGTTTAGCACAACATTAGCATAGCAGTTCACACCAGAGAGATTTGACAATTGATAACCAACAATATTTCCCTCATTTTCAATGTTTTGTTTCTTAGCAACTTCCTTCTTCTCTTTCATTTCCTTCTTTGCAACACCATCACTACACTGCTTTGAGACTTTCTGCTTTGTACAGATGGAGTGTTTCTCATAAACTCGATACTGTTGTAAATGAGGAGCATAAAGACTTCTTAGTCAGTTGTATTCTGCAACACAACTTGAGTCTGCATTTACTCTGCTCTCATCAAATGCGACTAGATACAAAGTAGACAATGTCCTAACTCGAGACAAGACTACATATGACATACCTTCCTTAAATACTATACTACCAATATTAATAAATGTTGCAACTACACTCAAACCTTGGGATTTGTGAATAGCAACAACATATGCCAGAGAAACTGGAAACTGTTTCAGTCGAACATATAAATCTTTCACAAGCAAAAAACAAGCAGTAGATTGTCAAATTTGCTTTGTGTTGTCAATTTGATCAAATTAAATGACTAGGTATTCTACCTCATTCCTATTTGGAAAATTAATAAAATTAACAACTTTACCCATAGCACCATTAACCAAACATTCTTCAACATTTAAATTTCGGCGCAAAATCACTCTACAGTTTTTGCAAACACTTAAACATTTCTCCAGTCTTGTGGTTCATGAAACAGATTTTTCTAATGAATCCAGTTTTGCTTGTAACTTTTCATTTAGCAATACAGTGACACCCTCTTGTTCCATTTTATCTATTGCCTTCAGTCGCAAAATTTCTTCTTTTTCAATTCCACTAATTCTTGTTCAAAGATGCACACTTCTCTAATATAGGCATTAGACACACACTATGTCCACCTTCTTATAAAAAACTGAACATTAGTTCTGCTGCTGTCTTTGTTGTTGGATAGAGCTTTTTAAGAATATGACTTTCTAGAACACGCCTTCCCTCTTTCGAAAGAACACTCACTCTAATATCTTTCAGAATATTACCATATTCACATTTCCAATGCTTCCCAAAGAATTCTTAGTTTCATCATGGAGCAGTGTTTTGAACACAGGCTGACCATTCACAGGTGTAAGTTGCAGTAGATCTCCAAAAACAATCAAATATTTTCCTCCAAATAGGACATCATAATCCATTCTCAAACCTACTTGCATTCTCAAATGCACAAAGGCAAGCATTAAATTTGAGACCATGCTCACCTCATCGATGGTTAAAAGTTGCAACTTTTTTAGCACTCTTGACACTTCATGACAAACTTCTCTGGATAACTTTTGGTATTCCAGTTTGGTGTCATGTTCCACAGGCAGCATCAGAAGACAATGTAAAGTAATAACTTTGATATTGTGGACAGCTAATTCAGAAAGTGCTGTAACCACACATGCTAAATTACAATCTGTGGTCTTTTGTAGAAAAGCAGAAAGAACTTTTATTAAGAAACGTTTACCAGAACCTGCTTTACTGCTGACATACAACAGTATAGGCTTAAATGTTGAACACTTTTTCCTGTAATGAAGCAACCCATGCTCAATTGTAGCTTTCACTTCCATATATATGTCCACTTGCTTATCATTTAGTTGTCCTACTAAAGCTGCCAAATCCATTATTTCCTGTCTTGCTTGCTCCATTGCAGTCTCCACCTCATTCATTGCAATAGTAGCCTCATTTTGAATTATTGGTTGTCCAAGTGGCTCCTGACTTTGAGGACCTGAACTTTGGCTCGTTTGTGAACTCTCCATAGCTACCTCAGCAGCAATTGTATCTTCCTGTTGAATTTCATCATTCAACATTTGCAAGTATCTTGGAAATACTGAGCACTCAATGCTATCCTGTGCAGCATTGAAAGAGTTGTCATAGCAGTCAAACTCTCCTAGTAATTCTGTTTCAGAATGCCAACGTTTAAACAGCTGCAAATGTACTAAATAGAAACATTCTCTTTTTTCAACAGTCTGGCAACTCAGTTTTCTATGGTTAATTAAACTGGGCTTGATATTTTGCACCAAGCACCAATTACAACCAACTACTGCTAATTTTCCTTGATCTACATTTTCTGTGAAATTGTTTCTATATGTGCAGTAATGGAGTATGTCATATAGCAGACATTTTCTCGATGTACACTCCTTTTTAAATAGTAAGTGTCGAATATGTTTGTTTTCACAATGTCTGTACTATCTGGGTCAAATTCTGAAAGAAAGAAAATTTCTGGAAAATAATTCAAAACTCTGTTTCAACTTGATGCTAGGACTAGACTCACCCAAATAATTCCTTTTGACTTAGAATATAAACTAGCAGAACTCAACCGATCACAGCATTCATAGGATCCATTTTCTCTGTGTGAAAGCATCTTCAAACTGAAGCTGTACAACTTTTTTGTTCGAAACCTTTCAGCAGAAATCTCTTCCCAGATTTTGTTATGTATGAACTAGCATAACAAGCAACATTTATAGAGTTGTCTGCCACAAACTGAATATCCATATTGGCATTCCACATTTTCAAAATCACAGGATTGTAGTCATTAAAATATTTTGAAGCCTCTGTTCGCTTGAGGTTGCACATGTTTTTTGTGATTTATGGGTAAGTGTATGTCTCACTGCACACATAAAACTGGTCTTGGAAATGCAAAACAACAGTTTGTATACAATTTTCCTTCTGTTCTGTACTTCTGCCAACAGAACTTTCTACATCTATGTGACTGGAAACGCAGTTCTTGTTGCTTTAGGCCTTTTTCCTCAGTTTCTTTTGGAATGCTACATGTAATATACTACTCTAGGAAAGAAAGTACAGACTCACCTGTGTCTTTTCCAAATTTAGGTGCATCTTTTACCCACAAAAACATGTGAATATGAGGGCAGCTCTTGCTTGGTACTCTTTTCACCAAAAACAATCAGTAACTTCTCCGAGAAGCGGATTTGTTGTGTTGCAGATGAAGGACAGCATAGATTGAAATCTGTGGTTAAAATACCTGCAAACATTTGCAGGATCCAAAGAGCAAAGTTCTCCTGGTATCTTCAATTCAATGCCTTTAGAGTTTGCTTCTCTAAAAAAATGATGTTAATCATCCCATGCATACTCTGCACAACTCAGGGTTACAAACCAAGTCGGTGCACCTACATTTTGCAACATACACTTCAGCTCACCAGGTTGATGATACCAATTCTCAATGGTCCCACATTGGCATGTCATCAAGTTTATCAAACTCTACTCCACCTTCTCATCCTTTCCATGAAGTTTGTCAACAAAGTCTTTTGTAGACACATTTTGTTTATTAATTCCTGTCTTAGGAATATGGTTAACAGCATATGACAGTCCAGGCAAATCAATTTCAAATAAGAGATGGAATATATGTGGAATACTTTGTCAAAATCTAGGATCCTCTGAATATAATCTTGTTGACCTATACTCAGCTGCAGGTACTTGCACAGGGCAGTCATCATACCGTCCACTTACTCCAGTTGGAAATAGTTGAGGAAAATGTTGAACTTCTTAACTTTTTTTCCACACACTCATTGAAGCTCCTTTAGCTTGTTTTAACTGATACAGTTCAATAGCATCCCCCATAACCTCTTTGAATGCAGTGGATGGATATTGTAGTGATCATATATTTCTTCAGATCTACTTCTATCCTCTTTTTCAAACTGTCCACTCAAGGCAGCTTCCATGTGGAACAATATCTACATCTCTATAGTACACATTCCTCTTTAAGATTGAAAGTAGCTCTCTTCACCTCATTTACATCTGCGAGTTCCTGCCAGATTTTGTTATTTTTTTGTGAGCACACCATTTACTAGAATAACAAACGGTTCCTCCAAATCTCTCTCTACACCTACAGTTTCAATATTGCGTTTAAAATCTAAAGGTAAATACACAACTCTACCTTTAAGGCCCTTCTGAAGCTCAGTGGGTGGCAGTTTCCTAGTCTTTGGTTCCATACGAACTATTGCTTGAAAAGGGTGTATATATTGTAACAGTATTGTTTCATAAACATTTACATGTTGAAGTTCCTCTGGAATTTCAACCACCTCTAACGTATTGTGTATTAATCTGGCAGGCATTTTGCTGTCCTCTAATTTGTCATAGCAATACTTGCAGATGAACTGGCATGTTGATAAATCAAAACACTCTTCCACAAATAAATAGACTGCAAATCCTAGCCAATGTTCTCTGTTTTCTTCTTCAGTTTTCAGGGACACATCAACATTTTGGATTTGTACTTTTAAGTGGATGAGCCGAGAACAAATACAAACATAGTTTGGTTTCTTTGTAAAAACTGAATTAAACGTTGCTTTTTCTCATCTAAAGTTATCAGTACTAATAACTCTGTTTTGTTCCTCTATACCTGAATGTACCAACTCCTCATTTTGACCAGACTGCACTACAGGACCAATGAAATGTAAATGAATATCTTCACAAACGTTTTCAACCTTTGATACTGTACCGCACAAACGTGCTTTGTTCATTTTTCCTAAAAACAATACAGGACTTTTCACAAAGTAAAGTCTTCTAACTAAATTTCACATGTTTGAATGATGAACAGCCAACATTAGAAAATGATGAAAAGTGCTTTTGCACACTTTCCTGGATAGACACGCTGCTTCACACTTTTTCATGGAAAATCACGTAGAAAAGTTCTTAATGTTACCATTGATTCCTAACGAATGCTACAAATACTACTGCAGTCCCATTTATGCACAGGGGCATGTCTACACATTACTTGTACCTCTTCAGCTAACCCTTCCTCTACATTTCTAGAAACCATCTCTTCTTTTGCAATGGAAGTACTGTCTTTTGCATCATAGCATCAGCCAGTTGTTTCAATTGCATGCACTAATTCATTCTGTTGTAAGTAGCTTTCTTCAATAAAGAAAGGTTCAGTACTTGACATATGCTTCCATTCTCCTTTAAAAATTTGCAAAAATTACTTTTTTCAATAAACCATTTTTGGGGAATTTTTCTTCATAGACAATACTGTTTTATCCAGTGTTTTCATTCTGTTTGATATCAAAATAAATAGTTTGTGTTTCAGAGCAAACCCTTTTTTAACTCTCAATATATTGTTTTTGTTTCAGTGGTGCTCTTCCCCTCTTACTCTCCCTCATCTCATTTTTCGTACCAAATCCTGTATTACCCTACTTCTAAACATTCTTAATCATATTTTAGTTTTTCTTTCTGCCTCTTTGTCAAATTACTTTTTTAAAATAACATTTTATACTTTCAATTTCACTTACTCCTTCCAGTTTTTGAGTTGATTTTAAACCTTGTTTTTTATTAAAGATTTTTCCCACATTTTGCATTTTTCCACACACCGCTTTAACAAACTCCTGAGTTCTCTTACCAGCAGATCTTTTTTCCAGCATGTTCTCCCTATCATGTCCTTTTTTACTCAGATGGTACTCTTCTTTCTGTTTTTTTCCCCTTTCTGTCTTTCTCGGCGTTGTAAACCCTCTTCTTTAAACAAAAGTAGATATCTGAAAAGCAAATATAGAATACATTTAACTTTATGTTACATACTATTAGATTATATTCTATAAGCGCGTGCCTACATAATTGGTTATGTCACTGTGTAAGCGCCTGTGTAAGTTTCTGTCTATGCGTGTATCTATGAGTATAACTGGACCTGGTGGCTTAGTGTACTAATGTGCCCACCGTAGGGGCCTGTGTTTGATCTCATGGTCACAGGTTCAAATCACGGCACTTCCACTCTGCCTTTCATCCTTCTAAGGTCGATAAATTCTGTACCATTGAGTTGGGTATCAATAACATCTCGTATTCAGCATCAAATCAAATCAAAATCATCTTTATTCAATACAAATGGTGAATCATAAAAGTATACATAACAATACATTAAAAATTGAGAAAAAGAGTTTAAAAACGGATACTGATAAAAACAAGCATGAATTAGCATACAGCAGTTAATGACTTCCTTCTGGAAATAACAGCCCTCAAGAATCTTGCTAATACCACACATATATACAGGCTTGGAAGTAATTGTAGAAATAAATACGCAGGTCTATATTGCCTAAAATTTAAGGATTTCAATAGGGGCTTAATAAAAAGGATCCTTAGATCTCTATAAAATTTTCAAAAAAACAGTACATGTATGGTCCATTGTTTAGACATCGTATCACAAGGACAGTGCATTAGTTGACGTGACCGATTGTTGGTATTTGGGAAACTCGTCAAACGGTGAAAGATGTCAAGCCTGAAACGCGTCAAAACAAACCTATGTTGGGCATTAAGAACACTGACTAAATACGGTTGCATCGAGAAACTGGCCAGAACCATTTGGTTATGCTGTACAGTTGGCTTGACCAGTTCCACCGACAATCTCGCATCCTCCAGAAGGTCTAGACATTCTATCTTTAGTGATTTCCTCATAATGTGCTTCAGGATTTCAGGGTTATAATAGTATTCGGGATGGCTAATTACAGACATAAATTTCTTAATGAATTTTATCCATGGGATTTTCAGGGCAAGCTCCGAACCACAACATTCCTGTACAATAGCACGATTAAAATCCATACGATCCGAAGTCCAAATCTTGTGCCAGAGGAGAACTGGCTGCACCTTTATCAGATCTGCTAAATAAGTTGCTCCCAATTCCAAGTGGCATACAATGTTAGAACACCTTGTTGGGAGTCCAAGGAGATTTTTAATGAACCCATTTTCTAACAGCTGTAATGAATCCACATTTACATGCCCCCACAGCTCAAAACCATACACCGCAATTGACCGGCATTTGGCGTTGTAAATGGATAACGTTTCTTTAGGGTGTTTACAGACCAATTTCCTTGAGAAATTGCACAAGCCCGTGATCGATCTAAGAAATTGTATCCTTCTCGAGTTTACTGCACTTCTCCAGTTCCCTTCACCATCAAATAAAATTCCCAAGTACGAAAAAGAGGATGTTTGTGGTAAAATCGCATTTCCTATTAAAATATTACGCCCCTTAGATCTCTTTCGGCCTGCTTTCATGACGAAGGTTTTACTTATGTTAATTAATAACCCCAGATTCTCCATAAAATGTACAAATTTATCTAAAAGGATAACCGCATCGTCCGCATATAGCAGAACTGGTATGGGCGGTGTCCAATTTGGGGCAGATCGGTGCATGTGTTTGCAAGGGTGCTACCCAGGCTGTTAATATATAGATTAAATAAAAAAGGGGCAAGTAGGCACCCTTGACGAACCCCTTTTTCAATGTCCACAGATTGTGAACATTCACCTCTCGTCCCAAAGCGGATCTTTGCAGAGCTAGTTGAGTACAGATATCTGAAGAAGTTAACAATAGCGATGTCTATACCCATTGAAGTCATGACAGACCAAAGTTTGTTGTGAACGACACAATCAAATGCGGAGGACAAATCCACAAACTCTAAAAACAAATTACCACGTTTTATATGTGTATATTTGCCCACCAATAAATTCAGGGTAATGGCCTGCTCCGTGGTCCCAATTTCCTGGCGAAAACCATATTGAAAATCCAAAATAATGTTGTTACAATCCGCCCATTCCTGTAATCTACATAGGAGTATACGACCCACAACCTTGACTAAAGAATCCAGTAAAGAGATGGGTCTGTAGTTCGCCGGACAATTACGATCGTCCTTTTTGAATATTGGCACAATATGAGATTCAGACCAGGAACTTGGGAATCCGACACTCCGGCAGGACCTGAAAACCAAAGTCAGGAGAGGGCCCCAGAGATCGGTGTTGTTTTTAAAAATATCAATTGGGATCCCATCAGGGCCTGGTGCTTTTCCTCCCTTACTTGATCCCAAGGCCCGATTCACCTCATCCAGAGTAAAGTTCAAATAAAAATATTTCTGCAAAAGTGTAGACCCACAGGTGTCGTCTACCGACACAGACGCAGAGCTATTTTGACCATTTCGGCTGAACCCGTATATAATTTAGAAAAGTGAGCTACCCAGTCTTCTTCCATTATTGCAACCTCAATTTTGGGCTTATCGTCATCACTGAAGAAAGGGGAGTTTATAACACGCCAAAATGCCATGGTGTCCTTGTTACGGCTTGCCTCATACAGATTTTCCCACGCCTCCTCCTTAAGGCCTTTTTTGCAATTTTCTAAAGCTAGCCTGTAGGCCCACCTACAATTATGTACATCTGTTGTGTTCCTAGGTGTCTCTTTCAAAGCTTTCTTCAATTTTTTATGGGCCTGGGTACAGGCGTGATCAAACCAACTTTGGGTTTTTCCAGCCCATCTCTTCTTATTCAGCACCAAGATACCCTTCAAGGTGAACATGTGCTTTAAAAATACACATGTAATATTATATGAGTGCTTGTATGGGTGGGTGACTGGGTGTGTAAGTGATTGAGTGCATATATGAGTGTATCAGTGCCTCTATGGGTATCTCACTGTATGTGTAAGTAGCTCTGTGGGTATATGCATGTGTGTGTTAGTGACTGTATGGGTATCTAAATGGGTATGGAAGTGGCTGTATGTATTGATAACTGGCTGTGTTACTAGGTGTTTGGGTGTGTAACTGTGTGGGGAAGTGGCTCTATTATTGGTAAATACATAAGTACTGTGTGAGGGTGTGAATGTATGTGCAAGTGCCTTTGTTGCTGTCTGACTGGGCGTTTTGAGTGGCTGTATGGTTTTGTTAATAGATATGTGAGTGGCTGTATGGGTGAGTGACTGAGTGATTAACTGGGTGTATGGGTTTGCAAGTGCGTGTGTTACTGACTGTCTGAGATTCGGGTATATAAATCACTGTATAGATGTGTGAGTGGGTTTGACAGTGTCTGTATGGATGTGTCAATCACTATATAAGTGGATGTATAGGTGAGTCAACGGGTGTGTGAATAGTTTTATGGGTGTGTTACTGAGTGTGTCAGTCACTGTCTGGCCAGATCAGTGGTCGGTACATAAGTGCTGTTGCGGGAGTATAACTGGGTGTGTAAGTATCTGACTGACTATGTGAGTGGCTGCAAATTACATACTATTAAATCACATACTGTAAACCAGCACCCATATCTAATTTCTAACATATTCATTCATACTGGCTTAATAAAATAACTATATTTTCCATGTAGCAATTCCTCTACCTCCTCTGCTGCTCACTATATTTTTAGTCAATGTTCTCATCTAAGTTCCCTTCTATTTAGCCTTTTACTGTAGTGTCTACAAGCTACAGATTTTCTTTTACCTTATATACACTCATAGGTTCTTTTTTAAAATATACATTTTTATAGTACAACCTAGTGACCTTACCTGTAAAATCCCTTTGCTCTTGTTGAAGTTTTATTTTAATATCTAGTAATATCTGTTTTCCACTGCAAATCTGAATTCAGAAATCTCTCAATTCTCTTCCACTCTACAAAGGTACCAATAATGGCCACCCTTCCTATTGTGCTCACACTGATACACTCATACTGAACAAATCAGAGTTCCTTTCATCTTTTATTTTTGTTATACCACTCCTAAATGGTCACTATTTTGAACCCTTTCCATGTTTCATGCAAATAAGTCCACCATGGTGCTCAGTGAGACCCCCAGTGTAAATCTGCGATGGATCTACACAGAATCCCTGAAAAGTATGCTTTTTCATTTATGTTTCATTTTTGAAAAAATTCTCAATTAGAAGAAATACACTTCTTACTAAGCAATTTTTGTACACCAGTACTGCTTTCAAGCGTCACACTGCAGTCTTATTGTTCCCTTCCCCCACATTTGTTAGCTCTGTTTACAGAGTAACCAATTTTTCAATAGCTCCTGCCTACCAGTAGGTCAAAAGTTCACAACACTTTCTCTCAACAGCATACTAGCTTCACTTTAACTGTAGCAGGTGTGGTTGACTGTTGGCAATTCCTAGCATATCCTCAAGAATATAACTTTAAAAAAAAAAAGTCCAAAGCCAATCACAGAGGTAGTTACATTGTTGTTAAAATCACTACCGAATTCTAGTTCCCTCACATCTCCACCACCTAATCAAATATGGTATTTTATATTTTACTTGCTGACATCCATTTTAGCTGCCTTTCATCTTCAAAACTGCCTCATTCTGCTGCAGTCTTTTCCTGTGTGCTATTCCTGCTTGTCTCCAAAATGGTCAGAGTCTGGATTGTGGGCCATAGTTTTGTGTTTTGGGCCAGAGAGAGTGCTAGAAAGAGTGGCATTGACAGGGACCTAGGTTTACCTAATTTAGACATAACTTGGGTTGGCCAGTTAGGGTTAAAGTGGTATCAATTGCTGGCTTTGGTGGAAAGCATTGTGGATTGCCAACATTCAGACCTCATGATTTTGCACTGTGGTGGCAATGACCTAGGCACAATTACTAGTGTGCGACTGGAAATCCTAATGAAGGATACCTTTGGTACACTAATGTCACTTTCCCCACCTACTGCCTTGGTGCCCTCCAACATTTGCCAATGACAGAGGTGGCAGTGGTCAACCCAATTTTGTCCACAGTTAGATAAATCCAGGAAACATGTCAATAAAACTGTTCCTATATTCCTCTGAGACCACAAATGGGCTCTATATACTACAACAACTTACGCTTCAATATGGATAGAATTTATTGAAAAGACGGAGCCCATTTCACAGACGGAGGCAACAGTGTTCCTCAACAACTTGAAAGACTGCATCCTGTTCTATGTGTAGTTATCATCTACACATCATAAACACAAAGGCTCTTCTCAGAGCCAACCCTTTTCCCAAACACTGGTTTGTTTTGTTTTCAAATTCTTTTTTAATATTTCTCACTTGGATCCGTGGATCCGTTGTGGATATCCAGGCAAATAAACGGTCTGCTGGATATATAGCAGGCAGATCTGCGATGGATCCGCAGATCTGTTCCCAACCAAAAGTACACATTCAATACAAAACAACAACATCTTTAATACAGTGGGTGTAAATGTGTGAGCCTGTGAGTGGGTTTGTGAGTGGGTATGTCAGTGTGTGGGTATGTGAGTGCCTGTGTGGATCTGTGAGTGGGTATGTAAGTATGTGAGTGGTTATGTGAGTGGGTGTGTGAGTAACTGTAAGGGTGCTTGAGTGGCTGAAAGAGTGTGTGAGTAGGTTTGTGACTTGTTTTGTGGGTCCATCCATGGGTGTGTGAGTAGTGTTGTGGGTCTGTGAGTGGGGGTGTAAGTGGCTGTATGGGTGTGTGAGTGGTTGTGTGGATCTGAGAGTGGGTATGGGATTGATTATGTGGGCCTGTGAATGGGTGTTTGAGTGGTTTTGTGGGTGTGTGAGTGGGTGTGTTGATGGCTGGATAGGTGTGTGAGTGGGTATGTGAGAGGGCAGATGGATGTGTGAGTGGGCTTATGAGTGGCTGTATGGGTGTGTAGGTGGGTGTATGAGTGGCTGTATGGGTGTGTGACTGGGTGTGTGAGTGCGTGCGAGGTCTGTGAGTCAGTGTGTGAGTGGTTGTATAGGTATATGAGTAGGTATGTGATTGATGGTGTGGGTCTGTGAGTGGGTGCATTAGTGGTTTTGTAGGTCTGTGAGTAGGTGTATCAGTTGCTGGGTGGGTGTCTGAATGGGTGTGTGAGAGGCTAGATGGGTCTGTGAGTTGCTGTGTGGTATGTACGTGGGTGTGTAAGTATGTGAAAATGGTGTGTGAGTGACTATATGGGTGTATGAGTGGGTGTGTCAGTGGTTTCCTGGGTCGCTCTGTGGGTGTGTGAGTTGCTGTTTGGGCGTGTGAGTGTGTTGCAAGTGCTTGTGTGGATATGTAAGTCAGTGTGTCAGTGTGTGACTGGGTGTATGAGTGGGTGTGTGAGTGGCAGAGTGGGTATTTGGGTGGTGTGTGAGTGGTTGTTTGGGTCTGTCAGTGGGTATGTCATTGATTGTGTGGGTCTGTGAATGGGTGTGTGAGTGGTTTTGTGAGTGTGTCAGTGGCTGGTTGGGTGTGAGTGTGAGTGTGTCTGTGAAAAGCTGGATGAGTGTGTGCATGGGTGTGTGAGAGGCAGGATGGGTGTATGAATAGGTGTGTGAGTGGATGTATGGGTGTGTGAGTGGGTGTGTGAGTATCTACAGGGGGTGTGAGTCACTGTGTGAGTAGTTATAGTTGTAGTTAGGACCTTTTTCCCACAGAGGAAGCATTTTTTGTTTTGCTAATAATTTTGGTGCTGTTTGACGACTCATTGTGAAATTTCCAAAACTAGTACACTAATCACATACATATCGACACACATCCCAACTCCAGGAAAGAAGAGGGCATGCACACGAAGTCTGCAGGATCTAGACCATATCTTTATTGCATTGGGCCTCCCTCGACCCAGCAATTAAACGAGACACGTTTCGGCAGATTAACTGCCTTTCTCAATCTAAATATCGGCATTTTGGTACTTCATTTAAATAGTAAGAAAATAACAAACATAAATAATGCACTTCATTTTTTGTTGCAGTTCATCCCAGTACTGTTTCACCCCCTTGCTGTTCCACACGCTGCCGGTGTATATTACTTAAATTCAGTCCAAGTGCCAGCCTTGAATGCTGAAATATAAACACATGAATATTGTTCTCTTTGCTGGCATGTTAAATCAAATTGCTTACTTCCACTCTTTTCAGCGTTGCTTTAATGAAATTTGGACCTGGATTTGCCAGGGACTGTAATGTCAAAATCCATTTCCTGTTTTCTTTGTCCAAAAATAATGCTCCACCACAGCTAAATTCCGCAGCACATGCTGCTTTTCACTTTAAAAATCCTTGGCTCCTTCTGTACCCAAAAGCTCAACAATTCTCCAAAATTATTCCATTTTTGCTGACCAGCAGCACCAATCCCTATGGCATTTAGTCCATTCCATTCTGTATGAACGTTTTACAAATTACCGGTCCCATTATAGCTCCATGAGCTCCACCTGGGTAATTAAAATCTGCCACTATTTGCAGCACAGCAGTTGCTGTTTGCAAAGTCGGGGGAGCTGCCCATAAATAATATGAAATATTAGTCCACAGACCTCACCGTTTGAGCAATACTTTTCCACGGTGTCCAGTCACCAGCTTACCGCCAGCCTTCTGAGTGAGGTTGCCGGTCCATAGCGGGAAGACATGGTCCCGCGCTGAAAATCGGAAGACTTCCCCACGCCGATCCTCACCACCTCCACAGACCATGCCTCTAATTCCTCTTCCCGATATGTGTGTGTATATATATACATATATATATAGGCAGCCAGAGAAAGCCGGATGGTTAGAGCGCTGTCGTGTGCGCTCTCAATGCTTCAGGGCAATTTGTTTATTAATGTTTGCACACGGCAGCCTGGCCGTGGGGAGCTGCACCATCACCAGCTGGATGAGAAGTGCAATCACCAGCGAGTTGAGGCTGTAATCCTGAACCTTCAGAATTACCGGCACAGCGCTCTACATGCAAATCAGCCTGCCCGAACACTTCACAACCTACTATAGGTAATAATAATTTGCTCAAATTACAAATGAACATTTGAACTGACTAACAGTGAATAATTACGCTTGCATTTGGGACTTCACATCCCAGGAGGCATCAAGAGAACCTGCGCTAAAGACACGCCCAATGGGGGCAGTTACGCATAGAAATAAAGCCAGATTTTATGCAAGCCTCAGATGTCGTTTGTTTGCAGCCCCGAGGAAGAGGTGGTGATACCTTGAAACGCGTTGGCACATCAGAGAAAGGTGAAGCAGAAAGGCAGGCAGCCAGAGAAAGCCGGATGGTTAGAGCGCTGTCGTGTGCGCTCTCAATGCTTCAGGGCAATTTGTTTATTAATGTTTGCACACGGCAGCCTGGCCGTGGGGAGCTGCACCATCACCAGCTGAATGAGAAGTGCAATCACCAGCGAGTTGAGGCTGTAATCCTGAACCTTCAGAATTACCGGCACAGCGCTCTACATGCAAATCAGCCTGCCCGAACACTTCACAACCTACTATAGGTAATAATAATTTGCTCAAATTACAAATGAACATTTGAACTGACTAACAGTGAATAATTACGCTTGCATTTGGGACTTCACATCCCAGGAGGCATCAAGAGAACCTGGGCTAAAGACACGCCCAATGGGGGCAGTTACGCATAGAAATAAAGCCAGATTTTATGCAAGCCTCAGATGTCGTTTGTTTGCAGCCCCGAGGAAGAGGTGGTGATACCTTGAAACGTGTTGGCACATCAGAGAAAGGTGAAGCAGAAAGGCAGGCAGCCAGAGAAAGCCGGATGGTTAGAGCGCTGTCGTGTGCGCTCTCAATGCTTCAGGGCAATTTGTTTATTAATGTTTGCACACGGCAGCCTGGCCGTGGGGAGCTGCACCATCACCAGCTGGATGAGAAGTGCAATCACCAGCGAGTTGAGGCTGTAATCCTGAACCTTCAGAATTACCGGCACAGCGCTCTACATGCAAATCAGCCTGCCCGAACACTTCACAACCTACTATAGGTAATAATAATTTGCTCAAATTACAAATGAACATTTGAACTGACTAACAGTGAATAATTACGCTTGCATTTGGGACTTCACATCCCAGGAGGCATCAAGAGAACCTGCGCTAAAGACACGCCCAATGGGGGCAGTTACGCATAGAAATAAAGCCAGATTTTATGCAAGCCTCAGATGTCGTTTGTTTGCAGCCCCGAGGAAGAGGTGATGATACCTTGAAACGCGTTGGCACATCAGAGAAAGGTGAAGCAGAAAGGCAGGCAGCCAGAGAAAGCCGGATGGTTAGAGCGCTGTCGTGTGCGCTCTCAATGCTTCAGGGCAATTTGTTTATTAATATATATATATATATATATATATATATATATATATATATATATATATATATATATAACCTACTGGCAGTTGCCAGTAGGTAGTTATAGTTAGGACCTAGTTTCCATTTGAAAACCATTTTTTTACTTGCCTAAAACTTTGGCGTTGTTCAACAAATCTTCATGAAATTTTCCAAAAAAAGAATGTTCTGTTTTTCATGGAAAGTTTGGGGGTGATCCGTGCAGTGGGGACTGAGAAATAGGGGCACGAAATAAGGGTGCATTTGTAATGGTAATTCCTTTAGGAACGCAATATTGAACCTACAGCCCAAACCGCTGGATGGAATTACACCAAATTTGGCAGAAAGGTGGATGTTGTTACGCAGATTGTGCTTTTTGTTATTTGGTGCAAATTTGTTCAGTAGTTTTTGAGAAATAAACACCGAACAAAATAGTGATATCTCTGGTTGAGGATATTTCACGGTGGTTTCACGGTGATCGCGGTTAAATCGCGATAATTCCTCAGTAAATTGTGAATGCGCATGCCAGCAGGAATGCTGTGATTGGCTGGCAGCAACCCGAACAAAAAGTTGCGGCTACCATTTTATTGATTGGGAACGGTTCCCGGGGCTGAACATTTCTGTCAAAGCTAACATGAGGGGTCAGTGTGGAGGTACTCTGACTACATGTTTGAGAAATGGGGGTGTTAGTGACACAAGTTATGTGTCCAAAATTGTTTTTTTTTAATCATGCATGATATTCGTAATGATGCTGTGACCTCCAGCCCATGTACGGTCGTGGGGACGTTGCGACTATCACTTATATACCCATTCACATACCCACTCATACACTTATACATCCAGTCACATACCCAGTCAGATACTCATGTACCCGCTCACCTACCCATTCAGGTACACATGCACCCACTTACAGACTCACTTGGAGAGTGATGCACCTATGTACAGACCCACTCAGAGACTCATGCACCTACTTATGGACCATCTCATAGACTTATGCGCACAGTCTCATACCTACTTAGAGACTCTCACACCTTCTCAGAGACCCACCTGGGCACTCATGCAACCACTCAGAGACTGACTCAGATGCTCATGCACCCACTTACAGACTCACTCGGAGAGTCACACACCCATGTACAAACAAACCTAGATATTCACGCACCCACTTCAGACCCACTCACACACTCACAGATGTACTCACAGACCCACTGAGACACTTACACACCCACCAGCAGACCCACTGAGGCACTCATACACTCACTCATAGATCCACTTATACACCTACTCACATACCCATACAGTCACTCACACACTCAGTCACAGACCCTCTTAGAGACTTATGCACTCAGTCACTCACTTATACACTAAAAGACTCACACATACACTCACAGACCCACTCAGGCAGTCACCATCTCAGTAACAGAAACTCATGCATACACCCATTCACTCACCCACTCAAAGACTTACGCTGTCACTCACATACCCATTAAGACAGTCATACATCCACTCACAGATCCACTCAGACTCTCATACGCTCACTCACAAACCCACTCAGATACTCATACACCCATACAATCACTCACACACCTACCCACAGACCCACTGAGAGACTTATGCACCCAGCCACTGATATACTCAGAGATTCATACACCCACTCACAGAACTACTCAAACACTCACGCTCCCAGTCATTGACCCACTGAGAGACTCATGCACTCACTCACAGATCCACTCAGTCATGCACCCACTCACTCACCTACTCAGACACCCACTTAGACACTCATGTATCCACTCACAGATCCAGTCAGACAGTCATATCCTTACTTTTAAATGCACAAAGGCACTCATGTACCTACTCATAGATCGACTGAGAGACTCATGGAACCAATCACAGACCCATTGAGATACTGATGCACCCAGTCATAGATGCACTGAGACAGTCACGCAGTTCATTACAGAACCATTGACAGATTGATACACCTTCTCACAGATCCACTTAAATACCTATACAGTGAATGAGAAACTTACTGATACAGTGATGTATGCAGTCACAGGTACCACTGAAAGACTTATACACTGTGTTATAGAGGTATTAAGGGAGTTACACATGCTATTATATAGTCTTTTAGATAGTAATGTGTGATTGGCTGCCAGCAACATGAGAAAAATGCTGCTGATAGCCATTACAGGACTGACTCAGGGACTTAGTCCCCTGCCTTGAAGTTAAAAAAAATATATAAGGGGACAGGGCAGGGATACCCTGCCCCCATAGGCCCCATGGAGGGATTGTTTATAAAGAAACCCAGGTAGGATTCACCTGGGTAAGTGTGTTATTTGGTGATGCACTTGCATTACCAGTTAGGATAAACTAAGCTAATTCGCTATTGTTGTAGGGCTCCTTTAGCCCTGACACAGGCCCCAGACCAGATAGGCTAATTATTGAGGGCAGAAACATGTTGGTGCATAGTAGACGGGTCTGAGCCATTGCACTTTCTTTACCCACCAAGATAAGTATTTTTAGATATACCTAGAGTCCCCTCGAATAAAGGTGATGACAGAGGAACCCTAAGGTATTTTTAGATTGTCTGGATACCACCATGGCCCAGTAGTTTTATTTAAGAACTCCTTCCTATCACCAAGTCTTTGCAGAGGTTGAGTCCACCCTAGTAGTGCAGTCTTACCAGGGTGGAGAGAGGATGCGGATGAAGCATGACACTATTATGTGTGTGAGACATCCTCTTCCATTAAGGATGGCCTTCCCATTTTAAACTGACCCTCGGTTAGTATAGCCTTTTTTTGGGCTGACCTCTCCTATGATCTAGGCGGTGGTCTTCCTCGTGAATCTCTGATCTTCACTGAATTTACTCGCACAAAACCTTAGCAATTAGATAGTTACCAGCCCTAAATATAACTTATGCCGCCGCAATGCATTGCTTATGACCTCACATATTACATCACTCATGACATGGTCATGTCTTCCTGGATCCAGTCTCTATAGTGACGTCGATGTTTGGCGAGGGATTAGACACATGTCTGAAGTGAGAAAAATCTCTCGTAAGGGACTTCCCAGGACGTTGGGCAGTCACCATGTGGTGATTGTGACAGTAAAGGGCCCAGACTCGAAAGGAGCATCAGATTTTCATTTTCTGGATTGTCGAACTAAGACTTGATCTACTCTCTTGAAAGTGATATCTTTCACAAGACTTCACTTGTCAGCATATATTTTCATTTTCCGTTTGCAACCAGAATCTTCTGTGCAAATGTCTTTCTTAGTCTTTGATCTGAAGTTGGTCCATTGAGGTAACTTGATCCTCATGGCTCCCACGGCATACACAGCTCTCTTTAGAGTACTCATGAATAGTTCTACCAGGCCATTGGCCTGGGGCCAAAGAGGAGTACTTTTCTGATGCTTTTTTTAGTTGAGACGGCTGAGAAAGTCTCTGAACTCTAGAGTATTAAAGGGTGGGCTGTTGTCAGATTTCAATACCACAGGGACACCCCATGTTGCAAAGATGCCATCTAATCTTTCAATAACCTTTTCATGAGTGATGGATGAAAGATCTTCTACTAGTGGAAAATGGGAGTAGTCATCAACAAGGACCATTAGATGTTGTCCATTTTCAATAGGACCAAAGCAATCAACAGCAATTCTCTCTCAAGCATGGTTAAGCAATTCTGACAAGTTTAATGGGCGCAGAGTAATGTGTGATGATAGACAATTGCATAGGTGACAGGCCTTTAACTCTCTTTCAATGCTTTCCTTGAGGTGAGGAAACCATACTCTGTCTCAAAGAGCTCTCCTTGTGGCAACTATTCCCCGATGTAACTCATATGCTGCTTTGATTACTTGTTGTTTTACACTCTCTTAAATGACAATTTGTGTACCTCCCAAGATGAGGCCTTCTTGAGTTACAGGCAATTCATCTCTGACATTTCTGAATTTTAGGTACTCACAGTCACTGGTAGAGGGTGTTGGTTCCAAGATTGGTGAGCAATAATGTCTTTCAATTTCAGCATGTCACTATCTTGGCTCGTAGCAATGACAATTTGTTCTAATGACATGGTGCTTGATTTTACAATTAAATTGATGTAGGCTTCAGAAGTCTTAGATGGGGTTCCTGGGCATTGTAATGGCACTCTTGAAGAATAATCGGCAGGATTGTTATCTTTCCCTGGGTGGTGAACAATTGTGTAGCTGTATTCTTGTAATCTCAGACCCCAACGTTCATTACAAGGGGGAATCTTGGCTTTAGGGTTGCCAAATATTGTCAATAGTGCTTGACGAGCGGTCACTACTGTGAAAGGCTTTCCACATAAGAACACTTGGAGATATTCACAAGCCCATACCACGGCCAAGCTTTCTTTCTCAGGTTGTGAATAAGCATGTTCAGTTTTTGACAAGCTTTTACTGGCGTAAGCCACAATATGCCTTCGAGCATTTGGCTATCCTTTGTGCTGTGGAAGCATTGCAAGTGTTGGTCTGATGACTTACTTGAGTTGTTTCGGTAAGTAGACAAGCCTTTTCGTATCTGAATGAATTGATAAGCAGATAGCGTTATGATATTAAATTAGCTTCATGCTTAAATGTCTCTTTGTACCCACTTGGCTAATCTCTGCTACATAGCACATCAGATTACAGTTTAACTTGCACTGCATTGTCATAATACGCTGTTTTTCAAGACCTGGTTGTATCCGCCCCTAGCATTATCACTCCATATGACACATAGCATTAATGTGCGTAGTAGCGTGATACCTCTGTTTGCAACCTTTTCATTAGATTCTCGGCCACCAATGTGTATATTTTCAATGATGCGTTCTCTGTTTGCAAAAGCTTTACACAGGCTGGCGTTGTGCTGAGACTCCACAGGTGCTTGCGTCTATTCTGCCTTTCGAATGCAGTGCACACATGACACGCATGAGCAGTTTGCAGGACCATGGCATACTCTCTAGGAGAGCGTTGTCGATCTATGTGTTACTTATCCCCTACTCGTTGCAAGTTGTAGCGTCCTACCCAGCCTGAATACTCACCAATGACTACACCACACATGCAGAGTAGTTATACATGCCTTTTTTCATCAGCTAGTAAGCAAGAACTAAGCGTTCCAAACCTGCATTCCCTTCATTACCCTCCAACGCTCATGTCAAATTTCTACGAAGTCCAACAGGAACCAAAAGAGTACCGTCATTCTTTATTCACATGACACTACGTTTAGCAGAGAGCAGATAACATACTCAAATCCTCTCCTTTGTTTCTATTGCGCAACAACTTCTCATTACCAAGGGAATCTGATCGGACTGCCACCCATCTTTGTGCTCACTGACACTGAAGGAAAATAACAACCTCTCTTTTAATAAAAATGTTTTTAAATATTTCAACAGTGCTGTTCCAATGTACATTTTGCGTAAATGAGTATGTTTTCATTTTAAAGTTTGAGCTTGAGTTTATTTAGGGATCAGCCAATTAAGGCAAGATCATTATATTAACAATTTGTCATTTCCAAGAAAATTATTCACAAAAACAACAAACACTGACTTTTTTTACATTAGTAAGAATTTAGCTAAAGCAACCACAGCATGGAAATATTAAACTTGAGCCAAGAATAATAAGGCCTCTTTTCTTGTGGACGAACCATATTTTAAAAATATTTTTTCTAAACCGTACAACAAGGCTTTAGGAACACAAGAGTATCAAGTAAAAAAGGAGAAGGAGAATACCACATGCATGACAAACATAAATATTTCCCTTCTCTTGTCCTCACATTATAATTACAATCTGTTTAAACCTAGGGCCAGATATACAAAAGCATGTTTGCAGTCAGAAACAAACCGATTCACAGAATTGGCCCATTTCGGACCGCAAAAATGCTTTCTCACGTGTAAAAAGCACAAATTGCGATACAGTAAAATGTTACAGAATTGTAGTTTGTTTTTAGCGTTTCAGTATTTGGAAGGGGCATGTTTAGGGCGTCCCTTTTAAATACCGAATTCCAGTGCTATGTGTGAATGTTTTGCGACCCATTACGGTTGCAAAGCATTACTTTTTTACAGACATCTCAAATGTGGTGGTAATCATTCTCAAATGGGAAGAGGTCCTCATTGTGATGGCTGCAATTCTTAATGGGTCGCAAACTGCAACCTAGCTCATTAATATTCATGAGGTAGGCCGTTTTGCGACCCACTAGAAATCGCTATTTGAACCTTGTATGTTTATCTACATTTGCAATTGCGATTTCCTAATTGTGATGTGGTAAAAATCAAAATTAGGAAAAACAGTCCCTAAATTCTGTGCATATTGTCCCTAGTTTCCATTTCATCACTTCTACCTGTATCCTTTTATGCATATGCAATGCTTAATAAATTAGTTATGCCGCTGGCTTGCATTCGCATTTAACATGAACATTGCAATATGTTATTCTTAAATACTCCAAAACATTCTATAGATAATGTAACTGCTTTATCATTGTTTAATCGATATAAATATCTAGAACATGTACCAATAGCAAGAAATACCCAGAAGCACACTTTTAACTCAAGAGAGATACTTTGTCACTTAGGTAGATGCCACAGGGCATTCTTGGCCATGGCTACAATGTTACTCTGGAGGTTGAGATGGCTGTTCAGGGTAAAACCGAGGGATTTGGTATTCTGAACAATGGAGGGAGGACCCTCCAGGACAGGAAGGATAGCCAGTCAGTCATGAACTGAAGGATTAGCTTTCCTTGGAGATAGCAGAAGAAATTTTGTTTTTGCTGCTTTTAGTTTGAATTGGTGGCTTGACATCCAGGCTTGAATTTCTGTCAGGGTTCATGCATGGAAAGTGAATCTCGCAACAGAAACTGATTGGATAAAAGTCTTTGTGCATGTTTTAAATACATGAAGTAGACTGGTGTGAAAATTCTGCTGCTGCTCAGTACGTGTGAAGTGAGCAGTTATGTCAGCGAGCCTTTATTGTTCATGAAAAGTGAATTCTCAGTGGATCAGTGAATATAAAACCAATATCTAAGTTTCACAGCTCTTTGAAAAGTTTTTCTGAACTGAGAGCTCAGATACTAATGAAGTGACCATCAACATCATGCCCCAACTTTGGAAATATGCCAAATGAAATGATGCTTGACATGTTGAGATGCTGATAGATGATAAAGTAAGTATCTGGTGACCTCCATCATACCATGAGACTTCAGCTCAAGTTTTAGACTGACTTCACTGATGTCTCATGAAGGATGTATGCAGGTGGAGCATTGTAAGTTGAATTAAAGAATCCCTGTATTCAAGAATTAAATTGTTTCTGCACGTTGAGATGGTTAGAATCATGCTCACTTTCCTCAATTAATGTATTAGCCATGGTTAGGATTAAGCATGGCTATGGAATATATGTAGTTTTATACTTTTATTCCATATGTCAGGACTCTACCTCCTATAAGAGGAGATAAATAGGTTAGCATAAGGATGTGTATAGCATTTTAATCAGTTCTGAACTGATTACAATAACGTTATGCTGCACCAGCTTTTGGAGAGTGAGTGGTGGTGCTGACTCTTGATATAGGCACATATGTTTAGTAAATCATAATTTAAATGTGCAGTTAATGAAAATAATGAACATTGGCTAAACAAGCATTATGTAAATCCAATTAGGAGTTGCTGTTTAAAGTCCATAAAGAGAGCCTGCATTGTGTGTAAAATGTAATTATCTTTGAATAAAATTATATTTCTCAGCACCTACAATTATATTATTACACTGACATTTTTCTTATTGTAATGATAAAACAATGTTTCACATGCAGTTAATGTAAAAATACTTGTTTAATACATGGCTCGACTACCGAAGGTTCAGTGGTTGACTGGCGGACTTAATACTGCAGCTTTGTGGAAAAAACTGTTAACAAAAGTTACTATGATGAGGTGTTTCCTGAGGCCTTGATTTTCATCAACCAGCCTATTGCACTGTAAGCACCACACACATATGCAGATACCATGGCTACATCTACTATTAGGGCTGTGCTGAAGTTGTCCTGTTATCATTGTAGTGGTAAGAAGTTTGCAATTACAAAACATCATAGAGTTGCAAGTTGTGTGAATTTAGAACAGGTATTTTATTTTGAGTAAGAATTATGCTGGAGTATGCTTTGTGTTTTATGTCTCTTTTGCAGGAATTTGCAAAGCTCGATCAACTTGATGAAGTCGAAGAAGTTTCAGAAAACCGAAGTGAGAGTAAACATAGTTGCCCAGTTACGCACACCTGTTCCTAAAACATCAACATATATTTCACTGATAAGAATGACAATTTATGTCTATAAAAATTAATGCTGATGTTCCAGTGATGTTGGATTTTAAGTAGGATTCAGCTGTTCCACGTTTGACAACAAGGTTATACATAACAAAGTACTAGTAAATAATGAAAACTAGAAACAAAATCTCAGGTAATTTATATTTTGGCTTTCTCCAATTGGGATCACTGACATAATATTGATGCACACAATATTGAAACACAAAAATATTGGAAATTAAATATAGATAACAAAAATATCGACTTCCTATGCTTATCTAGTAAAACCGCAAATATTGTTGTTAAAATTATCGATTTTAACCTATATCGAAAACAGAAATATTGTAAACAAAAATATTGTTACCTCTAAATAAACATATAATATGTCAAAAATATCAGATCACACAATATTGACTACAATATTATCACCAAAATAATTAAATAATCATTAATAAATATAAACAGAAATCAGTTTATACATAAAATTATCATTGGAAATAAACCTAAAACATTTTATACACATTGTTAAATTAAATATAAAGATATTACATCAACAAAATCATTACCATTCAACCCAATAAATTATATACCTTAAATCATACAATACAATCCCCAAAATGATTACCATTAACTACAAGCGACCTAAATATGTATATATATGTGTATATATATATTCACTGAAAAAACCATAGGTTTCAGGGACGTTATCGTTAGAAATTATCATTTAAAAAACCTTAGAAATTCACAGAAAAAAACACAGGTTTCAGGGACGTTATAGTTAGTTGGACATTTCACTCGTACAAAACCAGAGAAATTCGGCTGTTATAGTTAGTTGAGCTAACTATAACTCGCGCCCCCGCAATGCACTGCTGATGAGATCACATATTACATCACTCATGACATGGTCAGTGACAACACTGATGACATCACTGATGACATCATCAAGTGACTGTGTGTTAAAGCTTAAATATGTTTTATATATATATATGCCAAGGTGTATTGAAGAATGAGTGGGTGTATGAGTGTCTGAATGGATGATCTAGTAGGTGCGTGAATGACTGTATAAGTGAGTGATTAAACGTGTCTTACTAAATGCATGGGTTAGTGACTAAACTGTGTTAATGTCTGTATCAGTCTATCAGTTGGTGTGAGCGGCTGCATGGGTTGGTGAGTAGCTACATGAGTGTCTATATGGGTTATTGATTGGTTGTCTGAGTATCTGTATGGGTGCCTGAGTGTCTGTGTGGGTGGGTGGGGTGTGTGCGACTCTGTGCATAGATGTGTGAGTAGGTGATTCACTGGGTGTGTGGGTTCAAGAGTGCATCTGTGAAGGGCTGTATGGGTGGGTGAGTGTGTGTATGGGTGTGTTGGTGAGTGAATGGATGTCTCAGTGATATATGTGTGAGTAACTACATATGTGAAAGGCAGTATATGTGAGTGTTGGAGTATATAACCTACTATATGTGAGAGTGAGTGATTGTGAGAGTGGCTGGAACATACTGAACATTGGGAAGGAACCAGTGCCCCGCCCCTTAAAGTTTCTAATGTGTGACACACAATCTTGTTTCTTCCAGAGCGGGGCCCCTTTCCCTGAGCTGTTGCCAGGTAGAGGTGTGGCCACTTATCCAATATCCTTGGGTAAGTGTATTTCTTCAAGTATGAATGCTTGCCGCGGATGGACATATCGTCATTCCGGCTAGGGCAATATGTATTACATTGTAAATGATGGATTGTGGTTTGATTTGTTGCGATTCTCTGTTTTTTGTCTCACTTACACAGATAGCTCCAGTAATACCAATCAACAATACAAAGGATTACTGGTTGTGTATCTTTTCTTTATTTTCGTCACTTTAAGCACGAGCAGCAGCTTTATTCTTAGTTGGGTCCTGAAGAAAGCCTAGATACTTAGTTAAGAACATCCAGGCTGAAACATGTCGACCGTTTATGATATATAGCAGTTTTAAATCAATACTGCTAATTGCACTGCTTTTTAACCCTACCAGTGTGAGCAAGCGAATAAAGAGTTTTTTGCCCTCACTAGGTAGTTTTAATCTCACCACTGCACATTCACGCATTTACTTCTGTTGCGCTGCGCTTTCACCACACCTGAGATTCACATATGGGATTTTAGCATCCGGAATAGGTTTCTATTACTCAAAAAAAATCCCAGAGCTCCTACCTCACAGTGAGGGAGTTGTAGCCCTCAGTGGGTCTAGGTTTTCCCATTGGGAGGAGAAACCCATATGATGAAGCTTGCCACCTATGGTGGGTGAGGGTTTTCATCCTGAAAGGGAGTTCCCCCTGTTCGGGGATTTAGTGAGACTTTAATCCTTCAATCCTTCATTTCTGTTATACAAGATTGCGCGCCAGTGTAGACCCGAGGAGGCTTTGTGGTATAATTGTATTGTATTAGGGGATACTCTCCTCGCAGGTCTATAAATTTTTCCCTTGGACCCTCTCTCCCCGTTTTTGTGTTAGCATTGCTATTAGGAACCACCATTGTTAATTTTTTTTTATTTTTTCTAATGCAATGACTTCCTAATGGCATAATTTTTGTAACATTTTCACTGTTGGTTCTGTTTATTTTTTCATTGTTTTCTAAAAACACCAAAAAAATTCAAAAAAGAGTTAAAAAAACACCCAAAAAATATAAAACAAAAAAAGAAGAAAAAAAATGGTTCTTTTCAGAACCGCCTATTTGGTTTAAAATAGATACATTTGTAAGTGTTGTATGAATTGTGGTAAGTGGAATATATGGAGAAGTGTACGGGTAGTGCATATATGATTGTATGAGTGCATGTGTAGTGCCTGGGTGATTGTAAGAGTGCATAGGTAATGTCTAGGTGCATCAACAAGTACATCAGTAGTACCTGTGTGATTGCATAAGTGCATAGGTAATGCCTGGGTGATTGCATAAGTGCATGGGTAGTGCCTGGGTGATTGGAGCAGTGCATGGGTACTGCCTAAGTGATTAAAGGAGTGCATGGGTAATGCCTGGGTTATTGCAAGAGTACAGGGGTAATGTCTGGGTGATTGGAGCAGTGCATGGGTACTGCATGAGTGATTAAAGGAGTGCATGGGTACTGCCTGAGTGATTGAAGTAGTGCATGGGTAATGCCTGGGTGATTCCATGAGTGCAGGAGTAATGTCTGAGTGATTGGAGGAGTGCATGGGTACTGCCTGGGTGATTGAAGGAGTGCATAGGTAATGACTGGGTGATTGCATAAATGCATGGGTAGTGCCTGGGTGATTGCAGGAGTGCATGGGTAGTGCCTGGGTGATTGCAAGAGTGCATGAGTAATGTCTGGGTGATTGGAGGAGTCTATGGGCACTGCCTGAATGATTGGAGGAGTGCATGGGTACTGCCTGAGTGATTGACGAAGTGCATGGGTAGTGCCTGCGTGATTGCATGAGTGCAGGGGTAATGTCTGGGTGATTGGAGGAGTGCATGGGTACTGCCTAAGTGATTGAAGGAGTGCATGGGTAATGCCTGGGTGATTGCATGAGTGCAGAGGTAATGTCTGGGTGATTGGAGGAGTGCATGGGTAATGCCTAGGTGATTGCATAAGTGCATAGGTAGTGTCTGGGTGATTGGAGGAGTGCATGGGTACTGCCTGAGTGATTGAAGGAGTGAATGGGTAATGCCTGAGTGATTGCATGAGTGCAGGGGTAACGTCTGGGTGATTGGAGCAGTGCATGGGTACTGCCTGAGTGATTGAAGAAGCGCGTGGGTAATGCCTGGGTGATTGCATGAGTGCATGGGTAGTGCCTGGGTGATTGGAGGAGTGCATGGGTACTGCCTGAGTCATTGAAGAAGTGCATGGGTAGTGCCTGCGTGATTGCATGAGTGCAGGGATAATATCTGGGTGATTGGAGGAGTGCATGGGTACTGCCTAAGTGATTGAAGGAGTGCATGGGTAATGCCTGGGTGATTCCATGAGTGCAGGAGTAATGTCTGGGTGATTGGAGAAGTGCATGGGTCCTGCCTGAGTGATTGAAGGAGTGCATAGGTAATGCTTGGGTGATTGCATAAGTGCATGGGTAGTGCCTGGGTGATTGGAGGAATGCATGGGTAGTGCCTGAGTGATTAAAGGAGTGTATGGGTATTGCCTGGGTGGTTGCATGAGTGGAGGGATAATGTCTGGGTGATTGGAGCAGTGCATGGGTACTGCCTGAGTGATTGAAGGACTTCATGGGTAATGCCTGGGTGATTGCATGAGTGCATGGGTAGTGCTTGGGTGATTGGAGGAGTGCATGGGTACTACCTGAGTGATTGAAGAAGTACATGGGTAGTGTCTGGGTGATTGCATGAGTGCAGGGATAATGTCTGGGTGATTGGAGGAGTGCATAGGTACTGCCTGAATGATTCAAGGAGTGTATGGGTAATGCCTGGGTTATTGCATGAGTGCATGGGTAGTGCCTGGGTAATTGGAGGAGTGCATGGGTACTGCCTGAGTGATTGAAGGAGTGCATGGGTAATGCCTGGGTGATTACATGAGTGCAGGGATAATGTGTAAGTGTTTGTAGGAGTGCATGAGTAATGTCTATGTGATTGCATGACTACAGGGGTAATGTCTGAGTGATTGCATGAGTGCAAGCGTAATGTCTGAGGATTAGAGGAATGCATAGGTAATGCCTGGGTAATTGTATGAGTGTAGGGGTAATGTCTAGGGGATTGGAGAAGTATATAGGTAATACCTGGGTGATTGGAAGAGTGTATGGGTAATGTCTAGCTGATTGCATGAGTGTACACATAGTGCCTGGGTGATTGGAGGAGTACACAGGTAGTGTCTGGGTGATATTATAAGTGTATGGGTACTGGCTACGTGATTGCAGAAGTGCATAGATAGTGCATGGGTGATTGGAGGAGTGTGGGAATAGTGCCTAACTGTATAGATGAGTGCATGGGTAGTGTTTGAAAAAATGGATGAGTTCAGTAAAAGCGACTGTAAACATTAGTTCATATTATCATGCTTATTACATTATTTGTTCTTACCTTTTTAATAATGTAGCTACAAAACTCAGTGGAACTATTTTACAGTAGTTTTGTTGTAAACTGAATTTAAAATCTTTTCAAACTTTAGTATTATCTTCTGTAAAAAAAAGAAGATAAACTGTTATTGCATATAATATTATAGTTTTATGAACACAACATAATTTTAGAATTACATAACATATTCAGTTTCCCTTTTTTGCTGTTCTCAGATTCCACTGAATTTAACCATACACAGTGATTTCAATGTAGATCATCATACAACAGCGGGGAAAAAAATACAATCAATGAGATTGTAAAAAAAAAACAAATCTGCGTTGAAAATATTTACAACAAGTTCAAATATCAGTTTACCTATCTACAGTTTCTAAATTACCTTCTTCAACTACATTTAATCATTTATTTCTCTGAAGTACATTTTCTAAAATATACACTCTCATTTACATCGCGTATAATATAAAGATAAAATATATAAACTAGTTCTTTCAATCACAATTTTCCAAATGCAATATCAATTAGCACAAACAATAATCCAAACACTAATTGTTCACATCTTCCCAATAGGCCGAATATTGTTTCCAAATCCATTTGCATTGAAAATATCCAAAATAAACTCGTTAATTCATGTTCCCATCTTCCCAATAGGCTGAATGATGTTTTCAAAACTTTGGCATCAAAAATATGAGATATGAATTTGGTAATTCATATGGCAGCCTACATTTGAATTCCAAATGAGCATCATTGCAGTGTGTCCATCCTTTATTGCACTTTAAATACACAGTATAGTGTCCATATGTTATAGTTGGTCCATCATGGAAAGCAATAGCCACTGCTTTAAAAGTTCTTCCTGAAATTGATACTTGACTTGCCACAAAAGTTTTAATTTTGGTTTCCAATTTTCTTCCATCTGCTCTACAACGTAGTAGCATTAAAATGACATATGCTCCAAATCTTTCTATAAATAATGTTGACAACATTTCTGATTTACAATTAGAACATTTCATATCTTGATTAGCTGTTTTTACTAATTTGTTAAAAGACACTGTTTTGCAATCTGGTATCGTCAAATATATGAATCGTTCAGTGTCTATTTCAGTGGTAGAAGTAAATGAACACTCTTCACATTTATGATCCCATCTGTAACTTAGTTCAAACAAATTTTCAATTTCTATTCCTTCATCTTCCAAACCTGCAAGTATAAACATAAGAAATTCTTGTGCATCTTGTTGTACATTAAGTGTAAATTGCGAAGAACCAGTACATATATCCAAACGATGCCGTATGCCAGAAGCAGTATGGATTTTAGTTCTATCAGGTACCAACTTTTGAAAAATATAATGTAATAAAGAACAGAATCTTTTTTCTCAATTTTCCATAATTTCATGAAGATCTTCTAGATAAAACACAACATCCACAATTACATTAGCATAGCAGTTGATACCTGAACTATTATCTAACTGGTATCCTACAATATCATCAACAGTGTCCATTTTCATTTTCTTTGCAGCTTCATCATTCTCTTGAATTGTTTTCTTTTTTTGAATCTCACTAGAATGTTTGTCATATCTTCGTTTTGGACACACTACACGTTTCTCATGTACGGGATATTCACCTAAGTTAGGAGCATACAGTCTTTTTAACCGATTATACTCCCTTACACAATTTCCATCAGCACTAATCTTTTTCTCATCAAAATCAATCAAATACATACCAGATAATGTTCTTACTCGAGACAATGCAATATATGCCATGCCCTCTTTAAACCCTGTACTTCCAATACTTACCGAAGCACTGTCTACACTTAAACCTTGAGATTTATGAATGGTTACTGCATATGCTAAAGAAAGAGGAAACTGTTTTCTACAAACATACAAGACTTTTACAAGCAATAAACGAACAGCACAACATCCAATCTGTTTTACCTCTTCAATCTGATCAAATTTAATCTTCAAAAATTAAATTCCATCTCTGTTCTGAAAATTTACAAAATCAACAACTTTTCCCAGTGCTCCATTTACTAAACCTTCTTCTACATTCAAATTACGCCATAAAATTACCCGACAATTTACACATACATATATAGTCTTTTCTAAACCTGCAGTCTTAGACACTGACTTTTCCAAAGAATCACATTTTTGACTGTAATTTCTCTGAGAGAAGAATAGTAACTCCTTCGTTTTCCATTTTATCAATAGCTTCCATTTTCACTATTGGTTGTTTTTCCAATTTCAAAAGTTCCTGATTGAACGTAGAACACTCTTGTAGTGTAGGCATTAGGCAAACTATAGACTTCTTTTCTCCAATTTTTTTGTACATTATTTCAGGTGCTATGTTTTCATTAGCAAACAAGTTTGTTAAAAGCTGACTTTGTAAAGCTTCTTTACCATCTTTAGTCAAAACAACAATTCTTATATCTTGAAGAAGGTTTCCATAATGTTCATCACTTGCTTGTTGCATATTCTTAATAAGTTCTTTATATTCAAAATGAGACCAAATATTGACATTTCCAATACTTCCCGAAGATTTCATAGTGTCTTCATGGACAAGTGTTTTAAAAACAGGTCCCCTTTTACAGGAGTAAGTTGTAGTAGGTCGCCAAATACAATTACATGTTTTCCTCCAAATAGAACATCATAATCTGTTTTTAAAATCTGTTGCATTCTTAAATGTACAAAGGCAAGCATTAAGTTTGACACCATGCTCACCTCGTCAATAATTAGAAGTTTCATTTTCTTTAGTACTCTTGAAACTTCATAACACGCTTCTCCAGATAGCTTGTGATATTCCAACTTATTTTCATGTTCAACTGGTTGCATGAGTAATCGATGTAATGTAATCCCTTTAATGTTATGTGCTGCTAACCCAGTTGGAGCGGTTACAACACAAGATAAATGTGATTCAGTGGTTTTCTGTAGATAACTGGTCAAAACTTTAATTAAGAAACTTTTTCTGTTCCAGCTTGCCCACTGATATACATTTGAATAGGTTTAAATGATGTGCATTGGCATTCTTTTTTCAAGCAGTAAACCATGCTGTATCTGTTGTGTCACTTGCTGATATATTTCTTTTTGTTCAATATTTAGTTTTTCTTCCAAGTTTCCCAACTCAATAATATCCTGTTGTGCTTGGTGCATTGCCGCTTCTACTTCATTCATGGCTATTGCTGCTTCATTTTCAAGAATTGGTTGTCCTAGTGGATCTTGACTTAGTGGAGCAGAACTTTGACTATCTTGAGAACTGTCTCTAGCTATTTCAGCTGCAATAGTAGTTTCTTGTTCAATCTCTTCAACATTTGTAGATAATTTGGAAAAATTGTGCATTCAATGCTATCTTTACATGCATTAAAAGAATCTTCATAGCTGTCAAAATCTCCAAGTAATTCCATTTCACTACTGCAAGGCTTGAAGAGTTACAGAAGTGCTAAATAGAAAAATTCCCTTTTATCTGGAGTATCATAACTGAGTTTTCTGTGATTAATAAGATTTCCTTTGGCATGTTTTACCAAACATCCATCACATCCAATTACTGCATATTTTTCTTCATTTATATTTTCTGTAACATTTCTCTTAAAACTATAATGTTGCAGTACTTCATAGAGACATATGTTTTCCAGATGTGGACTCCTTTTGGGATAGTACGTATACAACATATTTGTTTTAACAATATCTGTACTTTCCGGTTCATTCAATGCTAAGTATTCAATTTCTTGTAGAGATTTCAAAACTCAATTTCGTGTTGCAGCAAGACCTAGACTTACCCAAATGATTCCTCTTGACTTTGAATATAAACTTGCAGAGGTCAACCGATCCGAACATTCGTAGGATCCAATCTGTCGATGGGAAAGCATCTTCAAACTAAAGCTGTACAATTTATTACTAATTGTGAAATTTCTTCCCACATTTCTTTCAACTCCGTCTTTTCAGATTTGGTTATATATGATGTGACATAACGAGCAACAGAAATCGAATTATCTGCAACATACTGGATATCCATGTTTGCATTCCACATTGTCAAAATATCTGGATTGTAGTCATTAATATACTTTGAATCTTCACTTCTTTTTATGTTGTAAGTATTCTTTCGGAGATTTTCGAGTTATAGTATGTCTTACTGCTGACATGAAACTGTTGACTCTTCCTTTTGAAATTACTGGACGTGGGACTCCAAAACAACATTTTGTATAAAATTTTCCCTTTGACGTGTATTTCCGTCGACAATATTTTCCACATCGATGACTTTGAAACCGTAAAACTTGTTGTCTTAAGCTGTTTTTGCCTCCTTTTTTTGGAATGGCACAGGTAACATAGTCTTCAATGAAACACAAAACAGATTCATCAGAATTGGTTCAAAATTTAGGTGCATTCTTGATCCATAATAACATGAGGAGCACCTCTGGCTTGGTACTCCTTTCTCCAAAAGAAATCAATAACTTTTCCAAGAGGTGGATTATTTTTATTGCAGATAAAAGACATCATAGCTTGAAACCTATGATTAAAATATCTGCACACATTTACAGGATCCAACGAACACAGTACTCCAGCTGTCTTCAATTCATTGTTTTTTACATTTGAATTTGCTTCTCGTAGAAATTCAAGTAAATCGTACCATGCGTATTCAGCACAGCTAAGCGTAACAAACCATGTAGGGGTTCCTAAGTTTCTTAACATACATTTAAGTTCTCCGTGACGACGATACCAATACTCATTAGTACCACGTTGACACGCCATCAAATTAATTAACTGAGATTCTAAATGATCGTCTCTTTGTTGAACTTTGTCCAAAAATTCCTTTGCATGAACATGTGTAAGATGAACTCCTGTTTTTAATATGTGGTTCACTGCATATGAAAGTCCAGACAAGTCACTTTCAAACAGAAGATGAAATAAATATGGAATACACTGTCGAAATCTTGGATCTTCTGAGTACAATCTTGTCGTACGATATTCTGAAGCTGGAATCTGTACTGGTCATTCATCATATTGTCCGCCTTTACCAGTGTGGAAGAGCTGTGGAAAACAACGAGCTTCTAAACTTTTTTCTCAAACACTCATGGGAGTTCCCTTCGCTTTCTTCATTTGGAATAATTCAATAGTGTTTTCTATCACTTCTTTTGAATGTAGAGGATGTATACTGTAATGTTCATACATTTCTTCACTCCTGGAGTTGTCCACTTTTTCTATTTGGCCAGTTGAAATTCATCTTCTAAAGATATTTCTAGTTCTTCCACATATGCATTTTTATAATAAATATTGTTTTGTATAAGATATAATGTAGCCTTTTAGATTTGGTGACATCTACTAACTCTTGCCATATTTTTCGACTCTTTGTTGGTACACCATTAACTAGAATAACTACAGGTTTGCTTTCCTCTCTCTCTACACCAACAGTTTCAATATTTTTCTTAAAATCTAAAGGTAAATATACAATTCTTCCTTTTAAACCTCTTTGTAGATCTGTTGGAGGCAGCTTACCTGTTTTAGGCTCCATACGAACTATAGCCCGAAATGGGTGCACAGATTGAATAAGAATGGACTCATACGTATTTAAATCTACCAGTTCCAGAGGAATAGCTACCAACTCTAGGTTATTATGTACAGCTCTAGCTGGCATTTTGTTCTCTTCTAATTTGTTGTAATAATATTTACAAATACGTTGATCACTACCCAACTCAAAACGACCTTCCACCAACAAATAAGCACCAAATTGCTCCCACTTATCATTGTTTTCCTTTTCACTTTTTAAATACACATCAACATTCCTAGTTTGACTTCTATAGTGAGTACGTCGACAACAAATACAAACTATGGGGGTCATTATGATGGTGGGCGGATCGCCCCCGCCGGGCCGGCGGTAGTCACCGCCGTCCCGGCGGGGGCGATCCGCCCGCCATCCTCACAGCAAAGACCCCCCGCCATATTATGATGGCTGGGGGGTCCGTGGTGGACGGAAAGACCGTCCGCCGCTTTTCCGCCGTTCGACTCGTCGACCGGCGGAAAACAAGGATAATATGGTGACGGTGTCTGCAAGACACCGCCATCCATATTATAATGTGTGCGGAGATGAGCCCTTCCATGGCGGCGTTGCCGCCATGGAAAGGCTTGCGGTTTTTGCTGTTGGGGGCCCGAAGCGGGCCCCCAGGATTTTGGGGGGGTGGGGGGTGCACATGGGGGGTACCTATGGTACCCCCTATATTTGAATGTACAAGGTGGCAGGCACCGCGCGGTGCCTGTCACCTTGTGCATTCAAATGCAAATGCACAACATGCATTTTTCACATTGCGGTGGGTGCTGCTTGCAGCACCGCCCGCCGCAATGTAAAAGATGCGGGAAGCGCCCGCCAGTCTGGCGGGCGCATCCTAATGCCACTTGCGGGACCGCCGCAACAATGACGGGCGGTCCCGTTTCCCGATACGATGGCGGGCGGACAAAGTCCGCCCGCCATCGTAGTAGGCCCCATAGTTTGGTTTTTCACAAGAAACTACCTTAATCTTTGTAGTTTCTTCTGCAAACTTCTCAGTAGTACTATCTTCCACCTTTTCTTCAACACCTACACTTATAAAACTCTCACTTTCTCTACACTCCTCTTGAGGACCAAAGAAACAAAACTGTATATCATCAGAATATTTTTTTACATCCAATACTGAACCATGCAAAAGAGCTGTGTTTATTTCACTAAAAGATAATGCAGGACTTTTTACATAGTACAATCTTCTTACTAACTTCCGCATTTCTGAATGATGTACTGCTAACATTCTTAAATGATGAAAAGTACTTTGACACACTTTTGCTAGAAAGACAAGCCAGAGAATGACCCTGCAAGTTAGTATATTTTCTCACTTTACAAGGATCTAGTCCTTGCAATATCTTAATCTTCTGTTTAACACTTTTATTACCATAATCTCGTAAGAAAGTCCGTAAAATATCAATAGATTCCTGTCATATACTACAAATACTACTACAATCCCACTTATACACTGGAGCTTGTGTACGTCTCCTTTGAACTTCTTCAGCTATTACTTCTTCCACATTTTTAGGAACCATCTTTTCTTTTTCAATTGGACAACCATTTTTAACCTCATAACAATGACCACTGGTATCAACTGCATGAACTAATGTATTTTGTTGAAAATAGCTTTCTTCATTAAAAAAAGGTTCAATACTAGAAGTGTGCTTCCATTCACCCGAATCTTTTTTGCAAAAGTTAGTTCTATTAACCAGTCTTTTTCTTTTACTTTTCTCCTTCATAAAGTGCATTGTTTTATTCAATGTTTTCATTCTCTTCAATACTAATATAAACAATCTTCTTTTCAATTCAAAAGCCTTTTCGACTACACTTTCAATCTGTTGTTTTTTCTTGTAAAATGCTGATTTTCTTTTATATTTTTGCAATCTTTCAATAAAGTTTCTAGTACTCTACTTTTATACATTCTCTTTCTAATGTCTTTATATTCTTTCATCCTTCTTTCAACATATATTGTTTTCCCATAACCTGTATTTCCATTAATATGTCCTTTTTCGTTTCCTTCTGAATGGTTGTACTACTTTTCTTTTTCTTTTCCCCATTTTGAAAATTCATTAAGTTCTTTAAAAGTCTTTTAACAAATTCTTTGGTTCTCTTACCAGAAGACTTTGTCTTCAATGTCACATGTTGTACTTCATCTAATTTCTCCTTTTCTCTTTCCTTTAAATAGTACTGTTTTTTTTCTTTTCTTTTCTTTTGATCTTTTCTTGCCATACTCAATCTTTATTACTAATAATGGTGAATAGCTGAAAACAAAGAAAAGTATAAATACTTTCGTTAAATAATTTAATATTGTTAAAATAATTATATACAAATATTCTCATGTATAAATAAGGAAATATTTTTAATTGCATTGCAAAGCTATGCCTGGGTGATTGGAGGAGTACTAGGGTAGTGCCTGGGTGATTGCATACGTGCATAGGCAGTACCTGAGTGATTTTATAAGTGCATGGGTACTGCCTAAGTGATTGGAGGAGTGCATAAATCCTGTCAGGGTGATTGGAGGACTGCAAGGGTAGTGCCTGGGTGATTGAACCATTGTATAGCTAATGCATTGGTGTTTCCACGAGTGCAAAGGTAATATCTGGGGGATTAGAGGAGTACATAGGTAATGCGTGGGTGATTGCATGAGTTCAGGGGTAATATCTGGGGGACTACAGGAGTACATAGAAAGTGCCTCGGTGATTTTATAAGTGCATCGCTACTGCCTAGGTGATAAGAGTAGTATTGTGGTAGTGCCTCAGTGATTGGAGGAGTGTAAAGGTAGTGCCTGGGTGATTTTATAACTGCATGAGTATTGGCAAAGTGATTGGAGGAGTGCATAGATCCTGACACGGTCATTAGAGGAGTGCAAGAGTAGTGCTTGGGTGATTGAACTAGTGTATAGCTAATGCATTGGTGATAGCATGAGTGCAGAGGTAATGTCTGGGTGATTAGAAAACTACATAGGTTATGTCTGGGTGATTGCATGAGTTGAGGGGTAGTATCTGGGGGATTACAGGAGTACATAGGAACTGCCTGGGTGATTTTATAAGTGCTTGGGTACTACCTAAGTGATTGGAGGAGTGCATAGATCCTGACAGGGTAATTGGAGGAGTGCAAGGATAGTGCCTGGGTGATTGAATCAGTGTATAGCTAAAGCATTAGTGATTGCATGAGTGCAGAGGTAATGTCTGGAGGATTACAGAAGTACATAGGAAGTGCCTGGGTGATTTCATAACTGCATGGGTACTGCCTGGGTAATTGGAGTAGTACTGTGGTAGTGTCTGAGTGATTACAGGATTGTAAAGGTACTGCCTAGGTGATTTTAAAACTGCATGGGCACTGGCTGAGTGGTTACATAATTACAGAGGAAGTGCCAGCGTGATTGGAAGAGTGCAAAGGTAGTGCATGGATGATTATATAAGTGCATGGGTAGTGGCTGGGTGATTGAAGGAGTGCAGGACTAGTGCCTGGGTGATTGCATAAGAACAAAGGTACTGCCTCGGTTATTGGCGGAGTACTAGGGTAGTGCCTAGGTGATTGCATAAGTGCATAGGTAGTGCCTGAGTAATTTTATAAATGCATGGGTACTGGGTAAGTGATTGGAGGAGTGGATACATCCTGATAGGGTGATTGGAGGACTGCAAGAGTAGGTCCTGGGTGATTGAACCAGTGTATAGCTAATGCATTGGTGATTGCATGAGTGCAAAGGTAATGTCTGGGGGAATTAGAGGAGTACATAGGTAATGCCTGGGTGATTGCATGAGTTCAGGGGTAATATCTGGGGTACTAAAGGAGTACATAGAAAGTGCCTCAGTGATTTTATAAGTGCATCACTACTGCCTGGGTGATTGGAGTAGTACTGTGGTAGTGTCTGAGTGATTGGAGGATTGTAAAGGCAGCGCCTGGGTGATTTTACAACTGCATGGGCACTGGCTGAGTGGTTACATAATTACAAGGATAGGGCCAGCATGATTGGAAGAGTGCAAAGGTAGTGCCTGGATGATTATATAAGTGCATGGGTAATGGCTGGATGATCGAAGGAGTGCAGGGGCAGTGGCTGTGTGATTGAAGGAGTGCAGAGGTAGTGCCTGGGTGATTGCATGAGAACAAAGGTACTGCCTCGGTGATTGGAGGAGTACTGGGGTAGTGCCTGGGTGATTGCATAAGTGCATAGGTAGTGCCTGAGTAATTTTATAAATGCATGGGTACTAGGTAAGTGATTGGAGGAGTGGATACATTCTGATAGGGTGATTGGAGGACTGCAAGAGTAGTGCCTGGGTGATTGAACCAGTGTATAGCTAATGCACTGGTGATTGTATGAGTGCAAAGGTAATGTTTGGGGGATTCGAGGAGTACATAGGTAATGCCTGGGTGATTGCATGAGTTCAGGGGTAATATCTGGGGGACTAAAGGAGTACATAGAAAGTGCCTCAGTGATTTTATAAGTGCATGGGTACTGGGTAAGTGATTGGAGGAGTGCATAGATCCTGACAGGGTGAATGGAGGACTGCAAGGGTAGTGCCTGGGTGATTGAAACATTGTATAGCTAATGCATTGGTGTTTCCACGAGTGCAAAGGTAATGTCTTGGGGATTAGAGGAGTACATAGGTAATCCCTGGGTGATTGCATGAGTTCAGGGGTAATATCTGGGGGATTACAGAAGTACATAGGAAGTGCCTGGGTGATTTTATAACTGCATGGGTACTGCCTGGGTGATTGGAGTAGTACTATGGTAGTGTCTGAGTGATTGGAGGATTGTAAAGGTAGTGCCTGGGTGATTTTACAACTGCATGGGCACTGGCTGAGTGGTTACATAATTACAAGGATAGTGCCAGAATAATTGGAAGAGTGCAAAGTTAGTGCCTGGATGATTATATAAGTGCATGGGTAGTGGCTGGGTGATCGAAGGACTGCAGGGGTAGTGGCTGGGTGATTGAAGGAGTGCAGGGGTAGTGCCTAGGTGATTGCATGAGAACAAAGGTACTGCCTGGGTGATTGGAGGAGTGCAAGGGTAGTGCCTGGGTGATTGAACTAGTGTATAGCTAATGCATTGGTGATTGCATGAGTTCAGAGGTAGTGCCTGAGTGATTTTATAAGTACATGGGTACTGGCTAAGTGATTGCAGGTGTGCATAGATCCTGACACGGTTATTGGAGGAGTGCAAGGGTAGTGCCTGGGTTATTGAACTAGTGTATAGCTAATGCATTGGTGATTGCATGAGTTCAGAGGTAATGTCTGAGTGATTAGAGGACTACATAGGTTATGTCTGAGTGATTGCATGACTTGAGGGATAATATCTGGGGGATTACAGGAGTACATAGGAACTGCCTGGGTGATTTTATAAGTGCATGGGTACTGGGTAAGTGATTGGAGGAGTGCATAGATCCTGACAGTGTGATTGGAGGACTGCAATGGTAGTGCCTGGGTGATTGAACCAGTGTATAGCTAATGCATTGGTGATTGCATGAGTGCAAAGGTAACATCTGGGGGATTAGAGGAGTACATAGGTAATCCCTGGGGGATTGCATGAGTTCAGGGTAATATCTGGGGGACTACAGGAGTACATAGAAAGTGCCTCAGTGATTTTATAAGTGCATCGGTACTGCCTAGGTGATTAGACTTGTATTGTGGTAGTGCCTCAGTGATTGAAGGAGTGTAAAGCTAGTGCCTGGGTGATTTTATAACTGCATGAGTATTGGCAAAGTGATTGGAGGAGTGCATAGATCCTGACACGGTCATTAGAGGAGTGCAAGAGTAGCGCCTGGGTGATTGAACTAGTGTATAGCTGATGCATTGGTGATTGCATGAGTGCAGAGGTAATGTCTGGGTGATTAGAGGAGTACATAGGTAATATGTACATAGGAACTGCCTGGGTGATTTTATAAGTGCATGGGTACTGCCTAAGTAATTCGAGGAGTGTATAGATCCTGACAGGGTGATTGGAGGAGTGCAAGGATAGTTCCTGGGTGATTGAATCAGTGTATAGCTAAAGCATTAGTGATTGTATGAATGCAGGGGTAATGTCTGGGGGATTACAGAAGTACATAGGAAGTGCCTGGGTGATTTTATAACTGCATGGGTACTGCCTGGGTGATTGGAGTAGTACTGGGGTAGTGTCTGAGTGATTGGAGGATTGTAAAGGTAGTGCCTGGGTGATTTTAAAACTGCATGGGCACTGGCTGAGTGGTTACATAATTACAGGGATAGTGCCAGCATGATTGGAAGAGTGCAAAGGTAGTGCTTCGATGATTATATAAGTGCATGGGTAGTGGCTGGGTGATCGAAGGACTGCAGAGGTAGTGGCTGGGTGATTGAAGGAGTGCAGGGGTAGTGCCTGGGTGACTGCATGAGAACAAAGATACTGCCTGGGTGATTGGAGGAGTACTAGGATAGTGCCTGGGTGATTGCATAAGTGCATAGGTAGTGCCTGAGTGATTGCAGTAGTACTGTAGTAGTGCCTGAGTGATTGGAGAAGTGCAACATCCTGAGTAGTAGCAGAATACTGAAATTACAGCACAAAAGTGAGGTCTATGACATGGTGTACACTTTTGTACTGCAGCTTCACAATTCTGTAACTACTCAGGGTGTTGGGCGTACCGAAAATAAGGCATCAAACCTACACATGAGTCTGTTATAAATCTCACCATATTCCTGAAACCATACATGCATATATGTCTACCTTTTGAAATTATCATCATATATAAAAGAAATAAACAAATAGACTGAACTTTACATTTGAAAGACACACCTACATTCCTGCAGTGTATGTCAAGTGTACCTTTCCCCAGACTCATAGAAAATACCCTAATCACTAATTCCTCTGCCAACATGTTTTAAACAACAGTTTTGAGCTGCAGCTTCACCATTCTGCAACTACTTATGCTATTGAACCTACATAAATATAAACTAGCCACCCTTCACAAGTCTCTACTGTAAGTCTCACCATATTATTAAAAGCATGCATACATATGTCTGTACCTTTTGCTACCAGCATCATATATAATAGTAATAGACAGATAAATATATACTTGTGTTTTATACATCTATCATCTTCAGACACATAACACATACCATAATACATGTGCAAGTAGAGACATACCTCAGTCACAACACCATCCACAGCTCAAAACTTCACAGACTACACTCCAATTTTCAAACAGACACTGAAAATTATGCGGTATATATGAAATATACTTTTCCACACATCATACTAATTAAATAATATCTCTACAAACATATCTCAAACCTCACTTTTGTGCTGCTGCTTTACCATTCTACAACTACTTATAATGTTACACCTACCCAAATACAAAGCAGGAACCCTTCACATGTCTTTGCTAAAAGTCTCACCATATTCCTAAAAGCATGCATGCATATGTCTGTACCATAACACTATGCACACCTCAAAATTCACAGAACAAACTTCAAATTTCAAGCAAACCCTAAAAATTATGCGGCATATTTCAACTGTACCTTTCTAGAGACTTATAAAAAGTACTCTAATCACTAATACCTTATGTCAACATCTTTTAAACCACACTTTTGTGCTGCATCTTCACCATTCTACTACTACTCACAGTCTTGAGCCTACCACATAAAAAGCAACAACACCTCTTTGTTATACATCATGCACCTTCAAATATATAAGACATATGAAAATACATATACAAGTAAAAACATACTTCAGACACAAGTCCATGCACACCTTAAAACTTGACAGACTGCAGTTCCAATTTGAAAGCAACACATAAAATTATGCGGTATACTACAAATGTACATATCCACACACTAAAACAAACTACCATAATGACTAATCCATCTTCCAATATACACATATTACTATACAGAATCTATTTCAAATAACATTTAACTACAATAAAACAAACTACAATACACATCTCTACATTTAATAATATATGTCAAACATTACAGTTCTTGAATAATTTTTAAAGATTAAAAATAAAGCTATTACATAATACACCTCACAAATTTATACCTCACCTTCCAAATTCCTATGCACACAATCAATGTAATGCACCACTCTCAACAAGGTAAAACCAGTAATGGCAAACTTTCCCTCTCTTTCTCCATACAAATACATGTAAGTAACAAATCACATTGCTTCCTACATTATTTCAAATTGTAAAACACATTTGTATTGGTTAGACATATTAACCCTTACCAACTGACTTCTAAAAGTGCCCAAACTGGTTCTGGAATTTTTTGGAGTCGCGACTTCACCGTGCACCAACGCGATGGAGCCGCGAATCCATATGGGAGTTCAAAAATATATTACAAATAAAAATACCACTATTTTTTAAGAACACACCACTTCTAAAGATAGTACTGACTTGGGAAATTGGACTTTAATAACATATCACTTATATATAAATTACAATTCCATATTTTAAAACCACAGATAACATTCAACCCTTCCCCCATTCTGCTTAATGCCAGTTTCCATAGTAGCAGTTCATGGAACATTCAACTGAACTAACAGGTCACAAGTTCACCATATTTTCAAGTTCAGCACACAAGGTTGCAAATGCAAACAGCAGGTGTGGTTGACGTTTGCAAAATATGACCTTATCCTATCTACTGTACCTTTCAAACATATTTTACTAACCAATAACAAACATGCTTTTTAAAGAAAGTAACATGCACCCTATTTTTGAGTGTATAATGTTCTTAAACAGCCAATCAATTCTCTACTTTTTAAAAAACAGCATCTTGTCCACCATTTTAGATATCTCTCATTCTACCAACTGACTACCTCAGCTACAAACATCTTTTCATTACTTCCAGACATCCCTTCAAGATGCTTACAGTATGGATTGATGGACCCGTTTTCTGGTGCAAAAGGTATGCTGAATGCAGAGGTATTGACAAAGACCTAGCTTTGCAAAATGTGGATATTAAATGGATTGCACAGAGAGGATTAAAGTGGCACCAATTAATGCCTTTGGTTAAAACCTTTTTGCAGCTCCAACTCCCTGATCTCATGATTGTGCGCTGTGGTGGCAATGACTTAGGCACATTGACTGGGGTAGGACTGGAAATGCTCATGAAGGATACCTTTGCACAATTGATGTTGCTTTTTCCCAAAACTGTCTTTGTATACTCTAATATATGCCAAAGACAGAAATGGAAGGGGTCAAATCAATTCTGTCCACAGATTGAAAAAGCTAGGAAGAATGTCAATAAAGATGTTTCTGCTTACCTCAGAGACCATAGTATGGGCTCCATATATAACAACAATCTACGTTTTGATATGGATGACATCTACAGAAGTGATGGAGTACACTCCACAGATCATGGGAACAGAGTCTTTCTCAACAACCTAAAGCTGTGCATCCGCACTTACATGTAGCTACAACAAACTCATAATGAAAACAAGGGTTCTTTTTAGAGCCACCTTATAACACAATAGTGAATCTTATTCCTAATTAAACATACATACTTTTTTAAAACATTTTTAAGGATTCGCGAATCCGTGGCAAATCTGCAAAAGCATTAATTCAATCTACTACAATACAACACACTTTTCAAGTTTAACTATTAATTTTTAATTTTATATATTTTAACAACTCTATCAATTGTAATCTTGTCATTAACTTCAGTCACAGTACCTCTTTAAAACAACTTCACAAATACAATACTACCTTCTAAATTATATACTACTAAATTATTTATTTGAGGTGAATTCGCGAATCCAACGCTGAGAGCCGCGTTGGAGTCGCGACTCCAAAATAGAAAGAAAAAAAAACGCCCCACTTCCATTATTCGGTATTCGCCCCGGGGACCCCATACCCCGGGGCCTGCCAGATTTAAAAAAAAAAAAATTATGGAGGGGGATGCGTGGCCCCCCTGCTAATGCCAATTATAGCCCCGGGGACCCCATCCCCCGGGGCCTGGCCAGCTTTAAAAAAAAAAAAAAGAATATGTATAAGAGATGGGGGCTGCGTGGCGCCCCTTCCCTGGGCCACTATTGGCCCCGGGGACCCCATCCCCTGGGGCCTGGCCAGACTTTTTTTTTGGAGGGGGGCTGCCTGGCCCCCCTCATGGGCCACTTCTGGCACCGGGGACCCCATCCCCGGGGCCTGGCCTTAGCGTTGGGGACCGTGGGGGGAGCCCCAATGCCCCCATGGTCTCTGCCGGCTCCCCGCCTCCTGCGGGAGCCGGCATTGCTTTTGGGCAAAGGGAGCTGCTGACATGCAGCTCCCCTTGTCCAAAAGCAATTCTGCTTTGCTTCTTGGAAGTGAGAGCAGTGTTTGCTATGGCAGGGCGGGAGCCGTGCTCCCGCTCTGCCATAGCAAATGGCAATGTCCCGGGGGTGGGCACCCTGGGACTTTGCAGGAGCTGGCCCTGAGGGGTGGCGGTCCCCAGGGCCAAAGAGGGCTCCAGGAGCTATTGTGAAGCCCCGGGGAGGTGAGGACGCCGGGGGTCCGCAACGGACCCCCACATTTAAATAAAGTGTGCCCCGGGGAGGTGGTGGTCCCCGGGGCAGTGTGGGGGGGCTCAAGCCTCCCACACAGTTTTAGAAAGTAGCTCCGGGGAGGTGGCAGTCCCTGGGGCTTGGGGGGGCAGGAGCCCCCCCACACGATAAAAAAAGCCCCGGGGAGGTGGGCTGCGGGGGGCCGCGTGCCTCCCCGCATATAATTATTTAAGCCCCGGGGAGGTGGCAGTCCCCGGAGCTGCGGGGGCCCCCATGGGCCCCCACTACATATTTTGACATTGCCCCCGGGACCTGGCCCACCCGGGGGCTTATAGAAAACGAAGCGCGGGAGCCCGCGCTTCGTTTTAAAAAATTTATTCAAGCAGATTCGCGCACCCAGCGCGAATTAAAAAAAATGCTTTTTTGGCCCAGGGTGTTTCTACCCTGCTCCCTTTTCTTGTTTTCTATCCTTTTTAGGTCGAGCCTAGCGTTGCAGCGCATGCGCTGCTCGCTTTGCGAGGCATGCAGTATTCAGTATAGTGTGGAAAATTCGTGGAAGCTCCGCCCACTCTCCGCCCATCTTTTTCATTGGCTTAGGTCCTAAATGCTGCCTCCCGATTGGTTTTAGGCTTGTTAGTACCTCCTCATGACAGCCATGTCCTCATTTGTATCCTTCCATCACTACTGGCCCCTTTACTCAGAACACTATTTTCTTCCCTTTCTCCCCCCCGCCCCCTCCCGCAATCCGTGACTTCTCGCCCCCCCACTCCTGTTCGTGCCTTCTTGCCCACCCGCACTCCTGTTTCCAATGCAATAGGTCTTGCGTAATGCGAGTCCTATTGCATTGCAAATGACTGTTAGGCTCAGGGCTGGCAGCTGAGGCTGCGTTCACAGACTGGTTGGCTGGTTTATCAGGTTATCAGTTCAGAAGGCATCTGGCCTTCACCACAAAAATGTGAAACCTTTCACCGACTCCTCCCGCGGCAAAGCCCCTCTGTCAGTTTGTGAGGGTTACAACGTGCACAGCGGCACAGCACGCTTCACATGCGTGCATATCTGTTTTTAAAGGCAGCTAGCCACAATCTACATCAAGCAGCCTTCATTTTACACACAGACAGCCGGCACCTCGCTGCCTTCGGTTTCAAAACACAGGCTCGGCGTGGAGCATGGGGGGGGAGTTGGTGATGGTGAGCGGGCTCACTGAAGTGCACTGGGGGCAGGCTCACTTCAAGCATGTCCGATGCTGCAACAGACACGGTCAATTTAAGGTCCATCTATTTACGGTTATCCCACAGCATTTATTGTGATGTTTCGATACCAAAACACACAAAATAACATACCATGGCACCCTATAAAAGTGACACTTTGTCTCACCCTTCACTAGGCAACGAGGCGATGCGCTACATGCCAAGGCCATACCCCCTGCGCGGGCGGCGCCTGTTACCGCCTTGCCCTAGACCGGCCATGCTTCTCACATCAGCTGCGCTCTCACTCCAGCCGCCAAAACCTCTCCACGGCATTTACTGCTGCAGATAAAAGAAAAGAGAAAGATGTGTCACGTCAGAACTGCGTTAGTGCCTAGTTGTCCAGCGAACGATTACCAACCCGAGGCTAGAGTGCCACAGACATCAGAGAACAAACAACAGCAGCTGTCAAAGAGATGCCCGGAGGCGGCTTTTAATATTCAACAGGCTTTTTTAGCAAGACCGTGCCCGACAGGAGGACTGCCCGGTGGCTGCAAGAAACATTGAGAGGTGCTTACTCAAATGTTCCCTTCTGGATACGATAAAATACCTGCAATTATAGCCCGGATATAACCATTTTAAATCCCAGGTTATTAAAACAGGCTTCTTTCTCTACTAGTGATTGAATTACGTATTTCCTGAATTCCAGAGTACATGAGTTTCAATGTGCCTGAACTCTGCTTTCGTCCTTTCAGTGCTCTCCCAATGCACTCACTGGGCTACTGTCATCCATGAAAGTTTGGCCAGTTTTTACTGCCCACCACCCGGAGAGACAGAACTCTTTCATCACCCCAGGATGTTATCAACAGTTTTTCACACATCTACCCCTTTTTTCTTACCTACCCTTCTCTGTTCCAACAGTATCATCATTATTAAACTTCTGAACTGTCCCCCTCTTAGTGACTCCCAAGTTCCCCAGCCCTGAGTGACCTGATTGCATGTGAACCTGATATTCTAACTTTTCTTTGGCCCAATTAACATGCTAATCTAGTATGCATTCTGAGGCCTACACCTATTTGTGAGGATTCCGAAGTCCAGACCTTAACTGTGATCTGGATGGCGGTTCCCAGCATGGCCTCCATCTTGAAATGGGACTACTCTCCTAGTCCGGGGTTGTTGACAAAGTGGTGGTGGCAGAAGGTTTGTTTTCATGGACGATAGCACTGAACAGACTTTTTTCTCTGTTTCAGATGGAGAGTGCTACCTACCAGCCATGCTCTTGTAAAGTTCTGCTTACATGTGAGACTTAGACCCTTGCACTAACATTCTGTGTGCATGTCAAGTGCCTATGTGCCTGGTATGAATAGCAGCAGGACTGCATGTTGTTGTAAGAAGATTATTGCTGGGATCATCAGGATCCATTGTGAACTGCCCCTGATTTGACATGGCACAATATGGAGGTTGGAGTATGGTTTCCCCAGACAGTGGGCATGTATTGTCTGCATTCCAGAAGTTGAAAGAAAGAGCCCCAGACATTGAAGTGTGGGAGGATGAAGACAGGGTTGCCAAAAGAAATTCTAGGAGGGCCTTTCAACAGGGGGATTTCAAATTAGTCATTCCTGAGCACTGCCATTTGATTGATCGTAGGGGAGGTGGGTCAGTATATTATTTTCTTAAAAGGTACATAACTTTCTGAGCAGAGTCCTCACACTCATGTTTTGGATACTCCTGCCAGGAACCAACATTGTTAATACCTCCGGTGAGCGCCATCACTTTGCACAAACACTGTGCCTATACTGCAGGCAGAAAACAACATTTGAATATTAACTAAACTACCTGGTTCCAGGACCTCTGACAATGGATCAACATCCCTGGTCTGAAAAATCAGTATAAAGGGGAGAGCCAAACCGTCCATTGTTGTTCCAGCTCCAAGATGGACATGGGCAAGGAAGGGAGTGCTTCACAGAACACTGCAAGAGCTGCAGTGATCCAGGACTGCTGTGTGTCTGACAGCCAGTCTCCCAGTGGTGAAGGCACATCACCTTAAATCTGCACAAATTGCTAGAGAGCTGCGGGTTTGCTTAGAGTCAGAAGCTTGCCTGCCTGCTCAGAGAGGTAAGGAGTGTGCCTGGCCCTTGCGGAGGAGAGACTGTCCAAGAAGAGAAGCCCAGCCATGCACTAGGAATGTGGTACACTCAGAAGAGAGGACATACCAACATGAGGGTAACTAATACTGACCCAGCCTAAAATGGGTCACCCGGCCACTCTACGCAGTTTGTGTGGTGAACTGCATGAAGTATCAACAACCTCAGAGACAGTGTGTCATCCACGATCATGGGAACATAACCAGAGGGACTTGTTCTGCTGCAAGTCGAGACATTCACAGTAGTGGAGGACTCCAACCCACCTGGAGGCTGTAACTGCTGAAGACAAACAACCACTGCAAAGACCTACTGTGCTGTTCTTCACCAAGAGGCAAGAACAGGAGAAGGGCCACTGCCTGCATTCCTGCACCCACTGGTTAAGGGGCCAACTGTCAGACCGCAAAAGATGCATCACCAATCTCTGCTCTGAACCACATTCAAGCTAACAGGTAACAGAAAGCCTGAAATGAGATGTAGAATGTGTCTGCATGTTAAAGAGATTACCTCTGCCAGCGTAAACTTTTGTCCTTCAAGGTACAGAAACAAACAGATCTATGTGTTACCAAACACATATATCCTGATTCCTGTATATGATTTTTAGGTTGAGCCTGTGTAGCGCATGTGCTGCTCTTCAAGGCATGCTGTAATGTACACTGTGGCTTGAAGCCCCTCCTCTTTTTTCAATTGTTGCTGTTTGTGCCTTTTATAAATGCATGCTTCTGTTTGGTCAGCATGTCTAATTACTCCCACCTTTTGTTGTTTTAGATCCTCCCTGTGGACTGCCCCTACTACATGTGGTTTGCCACTTTCTCTAATTAATGTGTAGTTGTGCGCACTCATTTCTTCTTTGGGTGATGGCTAATGTATTAGTGTGCTGCATGTACGACGACAACCTTACGAACTGCAGCAATAGCTTATGTATTAGCATGCTGCACGCACGGCGGCCACCTTACGGACTGTGGCTTTTATTTTCCTCCGAGTACTTTTAATGAAAGCGGCACGCACAGCGCCTACCTTACGGACTGCGGCTTTTTTTGTAAACCGAGAATCTTTTAACGAATGCTGCACACACGGCGCCCACCTTACAGACTGCAGCTTTTTTTTTTTACCCCGAGGATCTTTTAATTACAAGCACAGCTGCACAGTTGGTAGCAGCTTTGTGTTTCAGCTTTTTAACAGAGGCATTGTTTTCCAGTTCTGGAAGTTGCGCTTACATTTTCTACCCAGGATGTTTTCATACTAATTAGTAGGATTGCTTTGCATAGTAACAGCATACCCAGTTGGGTGAGCTTTTGAGTTTATGCTTATTCGTGTACAGTAACAGCTGCACAGTTAGGGTCAGTTTTGTATTTCTACTTTTTAACTGAGGCATTGTTTTCCAGTTCTGGAAGCCGCGGTTACATTTTCTCCTGAGAATCTTTTCATAATAATCAGTAGGTTTGTTTTATACAGTATTGGTGCATTGGCGATAATTCTCCCGCCTTTGTGTGCTAGGTTCCCTCCCATGGCGTATTCACTCATTGCTTCTCCTGGTCGTCGTCTCTCCGTTACTTCTGTGAAAATCACCTCACATCACAGAACATACTCGCTCTCCCATTGGGCGTCCTCCGCATCACATGACATTGTCAAAACCTATCAGTGCTGGTGTTCGTCAATGCGCATTTCCCCCCACTGTACTGTTGTTTATGTTGCATCGAGTTCTGTTGCGGTATGTTGTTTCTTCCCCCGTCAACTGTTTCTTTCTATTAAAATGATTAGACTCAGTTTGCTTGTGTAACTGGCTCAGGATTTTAAAGGTTAACAAGGATGTTACCATTCTATAATGGCTGCCAAGTTTGACGTCTATCGTCACAGCACATAGCCATTAAGCAAACTGGTCCATCTTGTTCAGTTGCCTACGTCATGTAGACTTCCTCCAAGTTCTACAGTTTCATCTCAATTTCATTTTCCCCATTTCTCTAGCATCCTTTCTTTTTCCATGTTCTTTCCTCTTTCACTCCTTTGGTAAGTAAAAGACATTGTAATTTACAACCCCAATACCGCCAACTTTCACAAATGCAAGACCAATTTGCATTTCAAATGCTTGTTTAAACACATTTCTTGTGAGTCGGTTTTACCGAGTCACAAGATGGCTGCCAACACTTCCTGGTTTGGAGTGTTGGCAGCCAATCAGAATGAAGCTCGTGCTCGGGAGGATTCGCAAATCCTCCTCCGTGCTCAGATATCGATATTTATATTTTTTAAATTTCTCAGGAACTACTTAACGGATTTACATCATTTAAAAAAAAGCACGCTTTCTGGACCAAGACCTACCTTTTTGCCAAATTTGGTGTAATTCCGTTCAGCAGTTCGGGCTGTAGCTTTCTCTAAAGTTCCTATGGAAATTAACATGGGGAAAACGCGTTTTGGGACACCCCTTTATTCACGCCCCCGCTTCACGAATCACCCCCAAACTTTCAAGACAGGAGCTGACCTGAGCAGGTCATTAGTTTGAAAGATTTCGTGAAGATTCGTCAAACGGCGCCAAAGATATTGGCAAAAGAAAAAATGCTTTTTGAATAGAAACAAGGTCCTAACTATAACTACCTACTGGCGACCGCCAGTAGGTAAAGTATATATATATATATATATATATATATATATATATATATATATATATATATATATATATATATATATATATATATATATATATATATATATATATATATATATATATATATATATATATATATATATATATATATATATATATATATATATATATATATATATATATATATATATATATATATATATATATATATATATATATATATATATATATATATATATGCAGAAAGTGTATTCACTCGAGAACAAAGGGATATGGAGGAACTCCTTGGTGAGTATTTAAAAAGAAACTTTATTCCAAGAGCTAGTGAGTGACAAAACTGTCAATGCGTTTTGACTGCACACAGCAGCCTTGATCACGACAGAGTGCGCCATCTTGTGGTGCAATAAATAGTGACATGCACAATTAACATAAAAGACATCCTCAGGTTTAGGGGAAAGGAAAGATGAGAGTACAATGAATCGCGTTGATATCCAAACAGAGGGGATAATATTGACTCGCATAAAATATAGTTCATTTCTCAAATGTGAAACACAAAAACACATATATGTCACATTGGAAATCACCTGCTATATACATACAATTGACCATTCGTAATAATTTAAATTACAGTGCAAGTTAAAAAAATCACCATAATGAACACTTAATAAAGAATAGTTATCATCCTTATAATACATTTCATTCAAAAATATATGTATAAAAAGCAGTTGAAAGCATGAAAACATATTGCAAGGATATTATACGCCTTAATATCACCTCCGTTCATAAAAAACAAGTTATTGAAAGGCAAGTGCCTGATGGCTTTCTACACAACATTCCCCTGTAGTCACCTTTAATAAAGTGCAAAGTGCTATAAAAATGATCCATCAGTCAGAGGATATGAAGCTCTTCATTAACCTAAAACAATAATAATACAAACAAAATGCTCAATATTTCATATGGTAAGTTTACTAGTATTCTTGGGGACTAGTGCACACATCCAGCCACATGGCTAAAATTCAAACAATATTTTCCAATAGATCCGTGAGACAAAGAATCAAAACACAAATCCATAAGGCTCATGAAGTAAAAGACACATATAGTAAGTAAGTTGATGTATATTGCAGTTCAAATTACCTCAATACTTTGAAAATAGACACAGTAATAGATGCAAAGCATGTCAGCATTGACAGGTGTACAGTTCTTTATCCATACTGAAGCCCATCGGTTCCTTGCTGTCCAGTTCTAAGATATACCAAGTTTCTAGTTTACGCAGCTCTTTTTCTCTGTCGCCCCCTCTCTTTCTTTTTGAAACTTGTGCCACACAGCTATATTTTAAAACTGAGTGATCACCTTGATGATGTTTTTCAAAGTGACGGGCAACAGGGTAACTGCGATCCCTGTGTATGATGGCACGTATGTGTTGTAATATCCTCTTATGAACCGGCAACATGGTGCTTCCCACATATATTTTTCTGCAGGGACATGTGAGGATATACACTACAAACTCAGATTTGCATGTAAGATTGCCTCGTATCTTGATTTTCTTTTTAAAAGGGGTCTCAATAGTCATGCGATTTTCTCCGTTCTTACGTGCTTTACACTTAAAACACTTTCTGAAGCCATCATACTTGGATAACCAGGTTTGAGGTCTCATTCCGGTATCAAACTCACTCTTAACCAGATGGTCTCCCATAGATTTAGATTTTCTTTAACTTATCATTGGACGCTTAGGAACCAATGGGCGAATAATGGGATCTTCTCTCAAGAGACCCCAATGTTTTAAAATGGCTTGTCGCACTTTCTGATGTTCCTGGTTATACCTAGTTATAAATCTATGCATCTGAATGGTTTCTCTTTTCTTTACACTAGTTCTAGAGGGGTTAAATAATACCTTTTCTCTATCTAGTTCTCTAGTTCTCTTGCAAGCAGCATCTAGGATGCAATTAAAATACCCTCTTTGTTCAAATCTCTCAAGCATTTCTCGTTCGACTTCTTCATAGTACTCTGGGCTACTACATGCCCTTTTGGCTCTATCAATTCCCCAAATGGGATGCTTCTGATAAGGGGTGCAGGGTGAAAACTTTTCACATGAAGGATAGTATTTCCTGCAGTAGGTTTTCTGAATATCGAAGTTTCCAAACCATCTTTGCGAATTTGGATGTTAACATCTAAGAAGTCTACCAATGTGGGACTAATTTTGGCTGTAAATTTGAGGTTGAGGTCATTTGTGTTTAGCTCCCTCACAAACTGTTTAGCCTCCCGTTCCGTGCCCTGCCACAGCACAAAGAGGTCATCAATATACCTCAGCCACAGGATGGCATGCTGCAGCCTACATTCCATATCCTTTCCACTGAGCACCTGCTCCTCCTACCAGCCCATGTGAAGATTCGCATAGCTGGGGGCGAAGCAGGTGCCCATGGCAGTCCCTCTCTGTTGTTGGTACAATTGGTTTCCAAAAATAAAGATGGTATTGGTAAGGCACCATTCAATCATTTCCAGAAGCATATTGTTATGCATGGCAAAACCTAGTGGTCTCTTACATAGGAAATGTTGTACTGCTCTTAGACCATCCCTGTGATGTATGCTTGTATATAAAGAAGAGACATCAAGGGTTATGAGTAGCATACTGCTCTCCCATTCAACATCATAGATATGCTTTAAAAAGTCTGAAGTGTCCCTTATGTATGATGGTAGTGAACTGACTATAGGATATATATATATATTTAATTTTATATTAAAAACTATCACACTATATATCATACATTAAAAATAAAACCTAAATATGGGCCTGATTATGAGTTTGGTGGTGCAGCCCCAGGTCCGCCCTGCCACCGCACTGCCAAACCCGTGGTCGAGCCACCTGCCAGATTACGAGTATTTCTCATGTCTGGCAGGCTTCTTTTTTACGATCCTACAGCGGTGCCCTGAAAATGAGCACCCCAATGGGAACACCAAAAACAGTTCCTGCATGGCATGCACTGTAAAGTCCATGCCGGGCAAGAACTGTGGTGCATGCACACAGGGGAGCATATGTTGTGTCCCCCTGAATGGACCCCAGGACGCATAGGCACAAGGGGACCCCCTTCATTTCCTCTCTGCCATGGTTTTCATGGAGGAGGAACCAAAATGAAAACCGTGGTGGAGAGGAAACTCATAATATGCTTGGGGGACTGCGGCGGTCCTGTCAAGCATATTGCGGCCTCCTGATCGCGGCAACACCACCAGGGAATGGTGGTCTGACTGCCCTAATTGTAATAGGGTGGTCGGAAGACCGCCACGCCGCGCCCCCACGAGTCTGGCATTCCGTGGACCACCAGACTCATATTGGAGCCCTTAGCGTTTACCAAAGAAGGACATAACTGATCAAAACAATCAAACTAAAAGTAAGCTAACCAATAAAATAAAAGTACAAACAACTTTAATCAATAAAATCAGACAAACAAATCAACAATATAAAAGGCACTCTAATTTAAACAACTAAATACTTCAAAAACGACAAACGCTGCAAGATGAGGAAACTCTGCCGGATTCTCTCACCAAACTAGTTAGGAAAAAAATATATACATCTCAACAACTACCTAACTAAGTACATAAAACTTATGTTTAGACTAAGACTTACTTGTTAATAAACCTAAAAATGTGAAATGACAAATAATTAATAAAATACTTGCAAACGTCTTTCTCTTTACATAGACTTCCTAAACGATAAAACTACTACTTGAAAAATCGATCAACTGCAGAAAAAACGACTACCACAAACCAGCAAAACAATGTCAGAAAGTAAGTATACATTAAACATTACAAAATTGTAAATCTCCCAAATAGCTAGTAAAAATAAACCTAATGACCTCAACATCTACAAACTACTAACATATTAACATTTAAAAGAAAACTAATGGTTTTCTTTCATCCAACAGAAAAGAAAGCACCTGCTCCACATTAGTACACCCCCAACAGAAAAGCTGCAAAACCATGTGAAACATATTAACACAACATACATAAGCATACAAAACAGAAGTAATTGCATAATTTTACATGTAAATAACAAATGTACAAACTTTAAAATATTGTATATATTTATACTATTAAACTACTATTAGATACAATGACTGAGGCAGCAAAGTATATCACTTTACAGAAAGGAAAGCAGTTACTAAATCACACGGACTACACCTATAGCCAAGAAAGTGCATCAACAGAAAATACAAACTGGAAATGTACCACATATTATTCTAATGCATGCTATGGGAGGGCAACTGCAAAAGATGATGTTGTAATTCATGTAAGAGAGCACAATTGCCCCCCAAATGTGACAGAAATTGAAGTAAGGGAAATACTACAAGACATAAGAGAAGTAAGCACTAGTTCCCTTGCACTTGAACAATGCTGATGATATAACAGTACAAGCCGTATCCACCCCCCTTGAATTGAAAGGTCTCACTCAACACTGCCATAAGGAAACTCACAACAGAGGCTCTACCCTCGACGCAATCATTATCAACCACAATACAACTTCCCTCCGTCCCATCCTACCCATCGACTGGACTGACCCCCACTTAATTCTATTTACTCTCAATGTCAACCAACCTAAGCTCCCAACCCAAACCTATCGTCTTAAGCACTGGACAAGGAACTTCTACTGAATCCCTCAATAAGAATTGGAATCCCTAATCATTTCCCAAATTCTCCCGCCACCCAGCCTCACTACAACCGACGACCTCACCTCCCACTATAACTAAAAAATGACAGAACTTCTCGCCACTGTCGCCCCCTAAAACTCAAGAAATCAAGAAGTATCCCTTCCAGATCCTGGTTCAACAAAGACCTTAATAAGAAGAGACAACAACTGACTGACTGAACAAACCTGGAGAATAAAACCCTCACTGATCCATCTCTCCCTCCTGCGAGTTGAACTCCTTAAATACAAAAACATATCTACAGAGAAAAATCTTCCTTCTTCCGAGTCCAACTTAACCACTGCAGAAACAGACCGAAAGATCTTTTCAACATAATCAAACACCAAACCTCCTCTATCCCACAACATTCTACTTGCGACTTTACCAAGTGCTGTGAAGAGTTCACCAAATTTTTCTCAGATAAAATAACAAATATTGATCTCTCTCTAGATCCCACCACCTCTTTTCCCACTGCCAAAGATGGCTCTTCTACCAAAGATGCCCCTCTTTTCTCTCCCTCCTCAACCAATGGCCCCCCAAATCTACCCCCTCAGAGGACAAACATGAACAACAATCACTTACAACTAAAAAACACTGCAACTTGGACCAAGTTTGAAAACATTTTTGAAAATAAAGTCATTGAAATACTTTCATGCATGAAGCTGACATCCCACTCCTCTTCTCTTGTCAAAAATCTCAGACATATCATTTCCTAACTTGGACTAAAATCATTAACTCCTCCTTATCCAGTGGCTTTATGCTGGCCTTCTAATCTCCGCCAAGTCACGCCTCATCACAAAGTCAGACGCCGACCCGAACAACCTCAATAACTATAGACCTTTAACCAACCTCCCTCTCCTTGCCAAAACTATATAAAAATGTTTGCTCTCTCAACTTAACAACCACATTGAAAAATTCAACCTACATGACACCTTCCAATGCGGGTTTAGGAAAGGCTGCAGTAAGGAGACTGCAATACTGAACATCACTGATGACTTACACAGATCTCTTGATAACAGTGAGGCCTGACTCCTAATCCTCTTGGACCTCTCAGGAGCTTTTGATACTGTTAACCCCAACATTCTCCTAAACACCATCTCACAGCATGCTGGCATCAACGGAACTGTCCTGCAGTGGTTCGCCTGAACCAAATATCCGAACTAATCAAATTGCACAATTCTACTTCACCAGCAGTATTAGTCCCACAAGGGGTTCCTCAAGGATCAATGTTGTCCCTTGCCCTGGTCAACCTCTACATGGAACCCCTCTCAGTGTTCCTGAAACAGGCCAGAATTGCTTACCATTTCTATGCTGACGACACCCAACTCTACATCAAAATCTTATCTTCCAAAGACATTCAACACCTAAACAGCACTCTCTCCATTTTACAAACCTGGCTGAAAATCAACCACTTAAAGCTTAACCCAGACAAAACTGAACTCCTGTTCCTCTAGCCTAAAGGAAAGTCATATCCTATCCATAACTGGCTTGAAAACCTAAATGCACTAACCTGCAAACTATCTTTCTCTGATTCTGTTAAATCACTAGGGATTACTCTTGACAATAACTTGAACATGAAAGACCATAATAATACCTTGGCAAAAAGTGGCTTCTACACGCTGAAACACCTAAAAAGAAATTCAACCCTTCAACCCCCATGAAGATCTAAAAACTGTAGTGCAATCCCTAGTACTGTCCATGCCGGACTATGGCAACACAACAATCACAGAATCCACCTTTTACCTTTGAAATCCACAGTCAACGCAGTGGCTAGACTGCTCTCTGGGGAGAGGCGATATGACCACATCACTCCCACACTTTAAGAAACTCAACTGGATACCAATCGAAGTGAGAAGCATATTCAAAACTGCTTGCATAACCCACAAATCTCTCTACACTGGGAATCCAAGTTACCTCACTAACAAACTTTCAAAAGCTGGCCAAAAGAGGCCTCTGAAAAGCTCAAACACTCTGCTCCTGATTCCGCCCAAATTTAACACAAAGACATTTCTCACCTGTTCCTTCTCTCGGAGTGCACCCAGAATTTGGAACGCTTTGCCTCAAGAACTAGGGGACAATCAATCATACCTATACTTCAGGAAAAACATCAAACTATTTCTTCTCAATGAATACCTGAGCCCACCTTCCTAAAATAATTGACTCAGATGCAACTTCCCCCCTTCCATCGAAGAGCCTGTTCATCTCTACCTCCGAAACAGTTGCTCATTTACTCCCCTAACCCCTGTTACACACTACCATTACTACCCCCAAAAACATATTCCCCCCATTGTATACTATTTCCCTACATATATGTTGCTGTATGAAGGCATACAATCTTTCTTGTGTATTCCTTGTAAATGCTGTCTGTACAAACTTTGTAAAGCACTCTGATGCCCTCAGGTCAAGTTTGCGCTATATAAATCTCGAAAAATAAATAAAATGAAGTGCCTTTGCTTTTACAAGGCAACTTTAATAATGAGAAACAAGTCCTAATATTCTTCACAGCAAAAAACATACTAAGGGCCTTATTATGACTTTGGCGGTCTCAGAGCGGGGCCGCCACGCTGCCGCCCCGCTCCAAGGCCACCAAAGCCATTAAAGACTGCCTGCCAGAGTGCGACTTATTTTTACTCTGGTGGGCAGTTCTCTGGTGGTCCCACTGCGGTGCCTTTGAAAAAGGCACTGCAATAGGAGCATCAAAGGCAGTTCCTGCAGGGCATGGACTGTAAAGTCAATTCCTTTCAGGAACTGGGGGTGCATGCACACAGGGGGGCACTACATGTGCCCCCTTGTATGCACCCCATGGCGCAAAGGCAAGGCCCCCTTTGTTTCCTTACCACCACACTTTTCATGGCGGTCCCATGGTGATCCAACCACCACAGTTCCAATACGACAGGCGGACCACCAGGCTGGCGGTTCGCAGACCACCACCACGAGTTCGGCCACTGTCAAACATGGATGATGGATCACACCTTCAAAATGTGCCCCAAACCATTCACTTCGCTAACCCCTGTTACACACTACCATTACTACCCCCAAAAACATATTCCCCTCATTGTATACTATTTCCCTGCATATATGTTTCTGTATGAAGGCATACCATCTTTCTTATGTATTCCTTGAAAATGCTGTCTGTACAAACTTTGTAAAGCACTCTGATGCCCTCAGGTCAAGTTTGCGCTATATAAAACTCAAAAAATAAATAAAATGAAGTGCCTTTGCTTTTACAAGTCAACTTAAATAATGAGAAACAAGTCCTAATATCTTTACAGCAAAAAACATACTAAGGGCCTTATTATGACTTTGGCGGTCTCAGAGCGGGGACGCCACCCTGCCGCCCTGCTTCGAGACCAATGCCATTAAAGACTGCCCGCCAGAGTGCGACTTATTTTTACTCTGGTGGGCAGTTCTCTGGTGGTCCCACTGCGGTGCCTTTGAAAAAGGCACTGCAAGAGGAGCATCAAAGGCAGTTCCTGCAGGGCATTCCCTGCAGGAACTGGTGGTGCATGCACACAGGGGGGCACAACATGTGCCCCCTTGCATGGACCCCATGACGCAGAGGCAAGGCCCCCCTTGTTTCCTTACCACCACACTTTTCATGGCGGTCCCATGGCGGTCCAACCACCACATTCCCAATACAACAGGCGGACCGCCAGGCTAGCGGTTCGCAGACCACCACCACAAGTTCAGCCAGTGTCAAACATGGATGATGGATGACACCTTTAAAATGTGCCCCAAACCATTTACTCAGCTATACACCATACATGGTGAATATCAAAATACAAATATTCATTTTATATATGCTATCAAATAAACAAGGCAGCACTTACTACGACCTCTTAAACAACATTAAACATAAAACAAATAACTTCAACCCTCAAAAGGTAATCATAGACTTTGAGCAAGCCATGTTTCAAACCATTTTAAAAATGTACCCCCACACAGTCATACAAGGCTGTTACTATCATTTCAATCAAAGCATATGGAGACACCTCAAAACATCTGCACTAAGGAGCTCATTATGATGTCGGTAGGACTGACATCGACTGCACGTTGGTGTTGGTCCCACCGACATTTGAAGCAGCAATCAGACCACCGCATTACAATGCGGTCGGTCTGGCCGCATGTGTGAGGGACCGACCACTGTGGTTCTGATGGGCTCAAGGAGCCCGTCGGCCCTGCGGTCGGAATGTAATCCCTACATTGAGGGTGGTGCCTGCTTAGGCGCGCCGTAGGGATTACAATGGCCCTTTCTGACAGCCTTTCAATGGCGGTCCGACAGCCATTGTAAGGCTGTCGGAAATGGACTTAGGGGCCCCTGGCAGGGCACCCGTCCCTCCGCGGGCTCCGCTATGAGGCCAGGGGGGCACCATATATGCCCCTACAAACATCCATGCTCCATGTGGCAGGCACCCTGAGGTCAGTCCCTTTACCTCAATGATGCTGGTCAGACGCTCGTCTGACCGGTATCGTAATTAGGGCCTAAGTGTAGAATATTCTACAAACAGCCAATTTGAATTTGAAATAAAAGTTATAGCACTAGCCTATGTCCTTCTCACAGAGGTAGCGAACCACTACAATTTACTTATAGAAAGCCATTACTACCAACAAAATGAAGAAAGACTAAGCCCCCTAATGGATACAATTAGGTTGACAGACTGCATAGCTTGAGACACAGATGTCTACCCAAATTCCAAATACCACGGTGGAAGGTCTATGATAGCACCTTGGCACGGGAAGCCAAAGCAAACAAGGCAGTGGAAGGATGGCACAATGCTTTCGAATCCTCACGAGGCAAACCCAACCTAGGCTTTATAAATTTAAAGAAGCATTACAAAAAGAACAAAGCTACCAACAATTATGACTGCAGCAATCTGTTAGCCCCTAACCTTAGCAAACAGACCAAAAGAATGTATGGCAGGCTACAATGTAAATTCTAAATCTTCATTAATAACAAAGGAGTAGATTACTTAGAAGTAATAATTAAAAGCATATTATAAAATAAATAATAACCTACCAAACTCCTAAACAATTATCACTAAACTTAAACCAAGATAACAAATCATTTTTTATAATAAAAACAATATTTTACTACATCTGTGAAAACTGAGAAAATAAAAGATTCAATATTATATAAATTATTAAAAAATTGTAAATGTCACCTATCAAAAACTAAAAACCAAAAACAAATTCAGTCCATCAAATAAATGTATTATAACACATAATACACACAAATAACAATCACATAATATTTGCACAAACAATATAATATCACATTTTCCACCCAAAAGAAATTAAATAAATTCAACTTACTGTATTGTGGCTGCAGATCTTCCTCTGTATCCACTTACTCAAAAATAGTGATCCACCAAAAACGGGAAACATAGGGGCCGATTCCGATCTCGGCCGGTAGGGCTCCGAATCGGATTCGGCTTTACCGGATCCGATTCGGAGCCCTGTTTCCCGACCGATTCGTACGTGCGTCCGGGCGAGCGAGTACGATGCGAAATCTCCGACCGACTCGTTCGCGAGACCCAACCGCACCGACCGACTCGTTCGCGAAAGCCGACCGCTCCGACCGACTCGCAAGGACACGACTCGCACTGCACAATGGAGACGTTCCCCGGCAGGGTAAGTACGATGCGCGCCTTGAGCAGTCCGACCGACTCGCGCCGTCTGGCTCAAAAGAGCAGTCGGAGCCGCACTTTGGGGGTCCGTGTCGGACCCCCCTGTATGCGTAGCCGCGCGAGTCGCACACAGGGGGGACCCATGGGTCCCCCCTACCTGTGCATGTACGGCGCAACCCGCTTCGACGCGTACCCGCTGTAGGGGGCGCCCTTATTCGCCTCGCACCCATTGAGTCAATGGGAGCCCGCATACGTGTTGCACGACCGGCTCCGATTGACTTCAATGGGAGTCCAACCGAATTGAGTCCGATAGCATGCGTGCGCATCGTACTCGTTCGGTCGGACTGCTAGGGTCCGATTCGGTCGGAAATCTCTCCGGGTCCGGCTCGGTCGGAGAGATTTCCGGCCCGAATCGGAATCGGCCCCTTATTGTCCAAAAAGCCCCCAAAAATGCAAAAATAAACCCATTCAAATACAAATCTTTTAAAGCAATCCAAAGTATATTAAGTCTTAAAACACACTTTTCTGGACTTATTTATGCATATTTAAACATCAAACATTTTAAAACATTTTAAAATACTAATTAATATAAATATAAAAACATCACTACCATTCCTAAACTTTGTACTTTAAAAAAAGGAAAAAATAAAAATCCTTAAAAAGAACCATAGATTAAAAATATAATTTAAACCAATCTATATTGTAAAAATTAAGATAATTTTTTTTATAAAAACTTATAATTTAAAAATGTAATTGTATTATGATGAAATAATTCAGAAATAAATTATATTTTTTTAAATGTATACAATTTTTTTTCTAAAAATGTTTTTTTAAACATATTTGAAATATTGTTATTTTGTGATTTATTTAAAAATATACACTTTTTTCATAAAAAAAAATTGGTTTATATTTAATACCGTTAATATATATTTACATTATTTTATTTATGTTATTTTATTTAATATTAAATTAGAATATATTCCAGAAAATGTTAAAATACTGAAACTACTAAGATAAAATGTATTTCTATTTATTTTACTTCATTTTAATACATTTCGGAATATTTTTATTTTGTAAATCATTTTAATTGTTTTTTAATTACAAAAAATGTTACACTTAATACTACTGATATATATTTCAATTAACATTGAATTTAAATTAATTAAGAACATTCAAGTAACAAAATAATAATAAAAGTGTAAAACCTTAATTTGCATATCATAAAAATTATCATAAATTTCCCTTCAAATATACACATTTTAAAAATATCCCCATCCTTATCCCCTAAAAACTCAATATCCTGCTACTAAAAAAAAGTATAACACCATTATTCATATTCATTAATACAATTAAAATTACAAATTTAAACAATTTCATAGCTAATATATTACCTTACTAAAAACACGAATAAATAAAAGTTAACAAACATATACAGTTAAACAAACTTCAGTAAATTACATTCAAATTACCACTTACAAATGATACTACATATACCGACATTTTCTACATTGATATTTTTTCACACCGATATTAAAAACAATATTTTTACCTTCGACATTCAGGTTGATGATATTTCTGTAATCCCTATATTCTTGACACAATATTTTTGTACAGCAATATTTTTGTTGATATTTTGTTCAAATTCCCACCATTTGCATAAAGTGTGTTTTCAGTGGCCTCATCTCAGATATGTTTGCAGTGTGGCTGTGTGTAAGTTTAGAGTGTGGCTGTGTGTGAATGTGAAGGAATCACATTTTAAATGAACATTTATGCAGTTTTCATTTCAAACAAAGGGGCATATTTACAAGGACTTAACGCCGCCAAAGCGCCAGTTTGTGACGTTGCAGCATTTATTTTTTTATTACCTTATTTACTAAGTGTCACAAAACCTCTTTAGCAAACTTTTTCCACAGTTTGCGCATATTTTCAACAACGCCACTTCGGCTAGCGTGACTTACCGAAAATGATAAGCAGTGTAGGCGTTCCCACGGTAAAACACAGGCTAAACCCACTCAGACATATGTACAAGGAATTTCAGCTACGCTGCTAAATATAAAAAAACTGCAGCTAAGTCCAATTATCGGCAGTTTTGTACCTCTAGGAATTACCTGGTCTTAAAAATGACGCTAACACACTATAAAAATAGAACAGGGCCAAATACCCTTGGCAAGCTCAATTACACCATGGATCTCCTGCTACTGCAACCAGAAGCACCAAGGAGACCACTACCACCACCAGCACCAAGCATCACCACAGAGGCAACGCCAGAGAGGGGAGTGGATATACCGTCAGACAAGAGCATGTCATTGCCCATTACAGGCTCAATTGGGGGTCCATTGTCCGCCTCCTGAAACAATTTGCGCCATGGCTGCAGCCCACATCCCAGCGCTGCACCAACATCCCTCCGCAGGCCGGCCAAGCTACTCACTGTCCTGCACATGCTGGCATCAGGAACTTTTCAACCCACCGCTGGCAGAGTGGCAGGATTATCCCAGGCATCCTTTTCCAGGTTCCTCCCCATCAGCCTGGATGCCATCATTAGCTTCAATTAACAGTACCTCTACTTCCACAACACTGCACAGCAATAACAGGACAACAAGCAAGGCTTCCATGCCATTGCTGTGTTCTGGCATGTGTTGGGGGCTATGGACTGCACACATGTGCAACTTGTGCCACGTGCGGAAACATCACACACATACCGCGACAGGAAGCACTCCTATTCAATGAACGTGTAGGCAATCGTAGACCGTATGGGCCTATTCATTAATGTACTAGCAAAGTACCCTGGCATGACTCCTACATCTTCCGGCAATCTGTCTTCAATCAGCGTTTTGAGTATGGGAACGGACGGCTTGTTGGTAAGGACATCTCAAACACTTGACAGACCACAAGGCACTCAATCATGTAGGAAAACAATGTCAAATAGGCCTTGTGTTTAATTCTACTGTGCATACATTGTAGCTGTGCCCCATAAATATTTTCACACATAAAAAGGCAAAAGTACAATATGGATTTTACAAGTTGCACATGTTGACACTAATTAAACCAGTGTGGGCCACTATAAATCAATCAACCAATCATTCAGGATTCTTGTATAGTGTGACTACTCACCCATGAGGGTATCAAGGCACTGAGGGGGGCATGGATCTGCAGTTCAGTGGAAGAGCCAGGTCTTGAAGCCCTTCCTGAATTGGGTCAGCAATGGTGATTGCCTGACGTGCAGAGGTAGGGAGTTCCATGTCTTTGCATTGAGGTAGGAGAATATTCTTTCCCTGGCTGTGGTCTTTTGTATCTGTGGGATCGTGGCCAGGGCCAGGTGGTTGGAGTGGAGATGTCTGGTGGGAGTGTAGGAGGAGAGGCAGTGTTTGAGCAAAGCAGGTCTACATTGTGAAGGGCTTAGTAGGTGTGTATGAGGTGCTTGAAGGTAATCCATTTGTTGATAGGTAGATAGTGATGGTCTCTCAGGTGGCCGGTGATGTGGCTGTGATATGGGATGTGCACGTTGAGTCTGGTGGAGGCTTTCTGGATGGTCTGCAGTTACTTTTGAAGTTTTTGGGTGGTGCTGGCGTAGAGTGCGTTGCCGTAGTTGAGTATGCTGATGATGAGCGTGTGGGTGAAAGTTTTCCAGGACCAGGTAGGGATAGACTTGAAGATATTGTGAAGCAGGCGAACATTGTATTAGCAGGAGGACAAAACACCGTTGATGTGGCAGTTCATTGAGAGCGAGCAGTCAAGGATGATGCTGAGGTTTCGTGCGTGGTCCAGGGGGATTTTCGAGCTCTGTGGGCCACCAGGAGTTGTCCCAGGAGGAGTGGTGGAGGCCAGGATGAGTACTACAATCTTGTCTGAGTAAAGCTTGAGGCAGCTGTCCTTCATCCAGGTAGTGACTGCCTCCATCCCATAGTGGAAGTTCTCTTGGCAGCTGTGTGTTCATCGGTGAGGGAGAGAATCAGCTGTGTGTCATTGGTGAAGGAGATTAAATTGAGTTACTGGCTTTTAACGATGGCTAGAAGTGGGGCCATGTGCATGTTGAAGAGGGTGTGGCACAGGGAGGATCACTGAGGCACTCCGCAGATGCTCTCTGTGGGTTCTGAGTTTAAAGGTGGAATCTGACTCTCTGTGTTCAGCTTGTGAGGAAGGAGTAGATCCATTCTAGGGCTTTGTCACGGATATTGGTGCTGTGGAGTCTAGTGCAGAGGGTGTTGTTGGAGACTTTGTCGAAGGTGGCTGAGAGGTCCTGGACAATGAGGGCAACATGTTTGCCTCTGTCAAGGACGGTGTGTATGTCATCTGTAGCAGTGAGGAGAGTTGGCTTGGTGCTGTGGTTGCATCTGAAACCCGATTGGCAGATATCCACCATGTGGTTTGTCTTGATGTCCCATGTCTTTGGCTGGAAAGGGGAGCAGGGAGATGGGTAATTAGTTCTTGAGGACCATTGGTTTGGCAGAGGGTTTCTTAAGCAGGGGGGATTATCTCTCCTTGCTTCCAGTCTTCTGTGAAGGTGGGCGACTCGATGGAGCAGTTGATGGTGCGGAAGAGGTTGTGTGCGATGGAGGTGCTGGCTCTGTTGAAGATGTGTTTCCAATTTTTAATAGCCTTACAAGAGAAAACAGTTTTGATCTATTACCATAATAATGCAATTATGTTTTCTCTCTTACTGAGAGTTTCTAAATTATGCTGTGCAGATTTACATGTTGGTCGGTAATTGCTCTCTCTCTCTCTCTCTCTTTCTCTCTCTTTCTCTCTCTCTCTTTCTCTCTCACGCTCTCTCTCTGTCTCTCTCTCACTCACATGCCGAGCAGGTGGTGGATCAGAACAGTTGACCAAAAACTGTACTTCCTGTTATTGTTTAGCGTTGAGAAAGCTTTATTTGTCTCTCCAGACTATGGTTGTTGGCAAATATTCCTCCTTAAGGTACATACACAGAGGGTTTTTTGTAAGAGGGTTTATTCTATTGTTCTGCTAATCTGTTGTTCATATTTTGCATCTGCGCACCACAGCATACAGCATAGGGCAGTGGGGCAGTCCACATTAACCACTGGATAGCTTCTCATCGCGTGACTGCACAGAGCCTGTACACATTGAACACATCCACCTTGAAATAGTTCCTTTCTCTTCAGTGACAAAGCTGGTTCAAAATTCGTTTTTTTAATGTTTTTTTATTTTTAAATAGCTGCCATTTATTTTATCTGCACGTTGGGTGATTTTGTTTTCATCTTCTTTTTAAAATTGCTATTATAAAGTCTGTAAGTGACTCCCTACAATTGTAGCTGCCTGCATTTTGAGTGCTTGATTAAGTCTTTATTTATTCTTGTCTCCTTCACAAGCAATATTGCTAAAATGCATGGCACAACTGAAAGATGTGCTATTAATATAACCTAACTCCTAAAACAGCAATTCAGTGAATATTTTTACATTTCAAATTTTTATTGCACGCATACAGCAGGCACCTTTGGTGGCAGCATGCTTTATTATTTTTATTTTGTGACATATGCTTACAATAAAAATAATCATTAGATCAGCTTCCCAAAGCAGACATTTTGACTTTGCTAAGGCTTCTTTGCACTTTGCGGGTGTCTCAGCAACACCAATTAAGCCATGCTGTAATCAAAAATCTGCTTTCGCAATTATGCTGCTTGTGAACCTGTTTTTACCAGGAAACATGCACAGGGCTCCTGAAGATCTGTTTGTAAAATGTACTTGTTGCTGTTTTTTTCTTTATCTCCCTGAGAGGGACTTAGAAGTTGGTGGTAACATAGACTGTATAAAGAAAAGGAAAATTCCCACACTGTATTTCAGGAAGTCTAAGGGCCTTATTACGACTTTGGCAGTCCTACACCGGACGGTGCAACTCATCATCCGCTGTAGGACCACCACAACCGTGGTGCTGCCACCCGCCAGATTAGGACTTTAATCCTGGTCTGGCAGGCGGTCATGCAGCATTCTGACAGCGGCGGGCTGTTAGGCTAATCGAAGAGCCTAACATGTAGACCACCAGTCTCAGAGTGCCGACTGCACTTATCTGCATGGTGTGGCATACATGCCATGTCATGCAGAAACCTGGGGTGCAAATCCAGGGGGGCACTACATGAGCCCCCATATGCATCCATGCCCACAGGTTGCAGGGGTTGCCTCTCTGCCACCCTTTTCATGGCGGGCTCACTCCCATGAAAAGGGCGGTGGAGAAGCAACTCAAAATATGCTTGGCCGTGCCTCTGTGGCGCCGCCAGCATATTTCAGCCTCTAAACTCTGTGTGACCACCATGAGATCCTGGATCTCCGGCGGTCGCTGTGGTCCTGTGGGGGTCCTACCGCCCCAGTCGAAATACTGCGGTGGGCCCGCAGTGTGGCAGTGGTTGGACCACCACCACAGGTTCGGCAGTCCTAAGGACCGCCCAACTCGTAATAAAGCCCTAACTGTCCTAGTTTGATTTCCCTTAGTGGTGTAGTAACAAACACCAGAGTCTCCTCTGCCTCCACCAAGGAGTCTATAAAGGTGGAGGATCAGACATCCTATCTATGTTGGTTAGTCCCCCCTGCCTTTGGTGACGTTAGCACTGCATGCATGAGAAGGGTGGGGGACATTTAAGAAGAGATGAGTTAAGCATCACAAATGGATGCAACCATACAGATTAGAGTGTTTAAATTGGGCGCCAGAAACTCCATCATATTACATGAGCATTGGTCAAATTTCTGCCAAAGATTAACCTTCAGCCCATTAAGTGACTCATCCCTCGGTGAAGACAGTCACTTTATAATTTTTCTTATTTAGTTATTTAGGGGGTGATTATGAGTCTGGCGGTCCATAGGACTGTCAAACCCCATGGTGGCGTGCCGGCTAGTGCTGCACTGGCAGTCCGACCACCCTATTCTGAGTTTGGCAGTCGGAATGCTGCAACTGCCGGGGAACCACTGTTCCCCGGCAGTGTTGCAGTGGTGTGAGGCACTAATATGCCAATGGCACCACCAAGCATATTGCAAGTTTCCTCACTGCCAGCCTTTTCATGGTGATGAGCCTGCCATGAAAAGGCTGGTGGTGAGGGAACTAAGAGGGCCTACAGGGCCCCCTGGTGCCTCAGGCCATGGGGATGCATGCAACGGGGCACAGATTATGTCCACCTGTGTGCATGCACTCCCTTTCCTGCACGGCATGGACCGCAGAGTCCACACCGTGCAGGAAGAGGCTTTGCCATTCCGATTGCGGTGGCTTTTTCAAAGGCACTGTCATGGGAATGCCAAAGGGCCGCCTGCCAGACAACGAGAAAACTTGTAATCTGACGGGTGGGCGGTAGTGAGCTTTGGCGGTGTGGGAGCATGGAGGTGGCATGCCGCCCTGCTCCCACGCCGCCAAACTCAGAATCGGGCCCTAAGTTATTTACTGGAGAGTGTGCTAAACATTGAATGTGGGTGTTATACCACTTGCTTCTGCATGTAGACAGAATGGTGCCATACTCCCCATCGATAAAAGCTAAATCTTCAGACTTGTGTCTCACCTCTGCTTCCTGCTAATTGTTTAACACTTTAAGGGTGTTCTTTGACTGAGAAACTACTGCAGCTTGAAATTACACAAATGTGGTGGCTATTCTACTGACAGTGTGATAGAGAAAACTCAGCATTTGAATATTTAGGATCTTCAGCAAGCACATAGTGACACTGTTATTGAATTGTACTGTTTTATGCAAATATGTTTTTAGTATGTACAAATTATATATCATGCAAATTTACTGTACACTCTCATTGGTGTTATAGTGCATGAGCCACTTGCCCTGTGACTTTTATTGGTCATATCAGTAAGATGATCAACAAGCACTGCAATACTCACGGTACAACATTTTACAAGGATGCTTACTTGTCGTTATGCTTGCCAGAAAACCTCACTGTGTATGGTTTGTATTGTATATTGCTGCACGCACCTTAGTTTTCTTGTTCTTTTTGAAACACTTCTACATTCCAGAGAGTTTCTGCAACTATATGCCATGCATGTTCTGCTCAATCTGTTCTCTTTATCTCTGCAGTTCTGTCACCTTAAACTGCACAAAGAATTTAAAATGTTCATTGTCCAGACCTCCATGCTTTGCAGCACTCTCCTTAAACCATTGTGCAAAACCACAGGACCAACTACTTTACAAGAAAACTATATATATTGCTCTTCCCTCCTTAAAGTCTCCATCACTTATCACTTGCTGACTTTTTCTTGCCCCATTTATGTTCACATTCTCGGTTAGCCAGGTGTGGAGTGTGTGCATTGTAAAAAAATCTATAAAATAACAATAGAACTTCGCAACAAAGGGCCTGATTTCAATGTTGGTCAGAGTTGTCTCCGACCAACATTGTTTCAGTGTGTGAACCACCGACCATAAGTCAGCAGTTCCACACACCTCATTACGATGTGACCGCACATGGTGCGGACGCAAACTCCCAATTCTCTATAGGAGCTTGTGCAGCAGGTGAAACCCACCTGCAGCACAAGCTCCCATTGAGAAATGGGAGTTTGTGAAAATCCCTTCACTGTGTGGCAGGCACTTCACGGTGTCTGCCACACGGTGCAAGGATTTTCAAGGGTGGAACCATGGGTGCCCCCCAGGCCCCTTAGCAAAGGGCCAGGGGGGAAAGGGGCCCCTAGCAGGGCCAATGTCACTTTCCAACAGTCTTCCTTGTTGGAAAGGCTCACATGGAAAGGCTGTCAGAAACTGACATTGTTATCCCGACAGCGGAGCCGAGCCTGGCTCCTCCGTTATTGAAGGGATTACTATTCCATTCCAGTTCCGACGGGTTCACAAAGCCCATCAGAAGAGCAGCAGAATCCCCTTGCGGTTTTCCCTCCGATCACCATAATCAAAATACGGCGGTCGGAGGGAAAGCTCAGGATGTCGGGAGGAGAGCCTTCGACCAGTAGTCGGAGGCTCTCCGCCCGACATCCAAATTGGGCCCAAAATGTATTAACATTTAAGGTGAATTGTACTTAATGTTATGATTAATATTTACTAAAAATAAAAAGCTCTGAAAATCTGTGCCAGAATATATCAATGAGCCCCGTTGACACCTCTTCCCCTCTTTGTTTTTTTTTTATTATTCTTGAAATTCTGTTGAAAATTTGGAAAGATAATTACTATATAGCTAGTTATAGGACAACTGTCCAAAGTCAAAAGTCAAAATATTTATTATGATTTGGAACTCAAAGAGATCCACATAAAATACACTCAAAGTTTTATTAAAAAAAAGTAATGCACACAGTATAAAAAATACAGAATTATAAAATACATGAAGAAGCCTTTCAGTATGTGAACATGCTCCACTTTGATAAAAAGCCCCACGGACAAATGCACAATTGAATCTTCAATTAAACATTATAAAAACAGTTCTTAGATAATACAGGAAACTGTCCAAGCTTAATAAATGTAGCAGATAAGTAGTGCACATTTTTTTTCAGTGCAACACTAATGCAGTACTTCTATTTATACAATACGTTTAGCTTCATAGACAATACCAATATAGTAAATCTATTTATACTGTGTAAAATCTTATGATCTAAAATGCCCTATTCCACAAATGCGGAGCTACGTATAGTTTGAATAGAATTACAACATTGGTCTTAACAGTTGACATTACAATGGATGTAGGAGAGGACAAACAAATAACATATGATTTAGATCTCGGACAAAATTCCCACAAAGATCACAAAGCCTCTCATCCCTAGGTAATCCTTCCCAGGCACCAGTGATCATTTGCAGCGGAAGCAAATTCAACCTTAATAACAAAATAGTTATATGCACACCATGGGGAGGTTGCATAGAATATATGGTTGTGGTTTTTTACAGATGCTACTCTCCACTCCGGGCATATTGAGTACAGAGTACAATATCCCTTTCCTAATTACTTCATACATTGATTTTTTAATCAGAATTTTCAAAATAAGCTTTGGGAGAGGTGCCACCTCACTCTGACCAATTTTAAACATATCCAAAGCTTTCACATAATTTGAGAAGACGGCACTTCTTCCCTTCAAGCAATAAAAGATTTCTTATTTTTATGCAGCCCGGATAGAACCAGAGTCACTTTTCAGTATGTTATTCCCCCACCTTAGAACAGCTCCCATGACAAACACATTTGTAGAGTGGAGCCTAAATTCAAGCCAGAGAGCCGAGGGTACAGCTGAAAAATTCAAATTACAAATTTGGCAACAGATGCACCCTCCAACCTTCTTGAAAAAGAAACAATACCGCTCTTACATTACTTCACAGGCATAGTTCAATGAAGGCGGGATTTTATTCTTGTATACCACCAAAACATGAGCCAAATGCCTTTGCCCGCAACACTTATATAGTCTGCGAATGGCCGAAGCATGGGATAATGACTTACTTCTGCACTGACTTAAATGATCCCTATATAAGCAGTTACTAAAAAGAATTTGACCTAGATGTGGGTACGGCTTATCTTTCCCCTGAAACCAGTGCAAATCCTTCCTAACCCTGCACCCCCGAGACCTAAAAACCATAACTTTCCTCTTCAAGACATTTATTTTCAAAAACTGTTCATCAGTATAGTTTCCAAGCTCAGAGAGATGCCTTTGTAGTCCTAGCCGGGTTAAATCTAACAGAACAAACTCATCAGCATAGAGAAGACAACCAACACTCATCATTCCTAGTTTAGGTGCATCCCCCTTATGCTGTCCCACTCTGCAAGGTAAGTCATGGAGGTAAAGGGAGAAAATAAGGGTCGCAAGTAGGCACCACTGCTTCAAACCGTTATATGTCTCTACTTTACTGGACAGACCCTGGTTCCCTCCCATCAGCACCTGAGTCCAAGTTGAAGAGTGCGGAGCAACAATTAACCTAAGCAAGTGTGCGGGGATCCCCAGTACAACCAATTTCCTTCACAGTATCTCACAGTCAACACTGTCAAATGCTGTGGAGAAATCAGTAAAAGCAGACTATAAAGCCAGACCCTTCCCCACAGGATACTTTTCAATCAGTGTTTGGAGGGCCGTAATGTTATCTAGGGTACCACAGTGCTTACAAAAACCAGCCTACTCCACAGGAATAAGGTTAGTACCACATGCCCAATCCTAAAGGTGAAGAAGAATACTCGACAAAACATTTCCTAATCACACCCAATAATGCAATCTGCCTGAAATTAGTGGGAGAGATTTTAGGACCCTTTTTAGGTCCAGCCTCTGCGAGACCTGTTATAATCTCTTCTGTGGGCTTTTGGAACGCCCACCAATTGCCACTGGTTGTTATCTGTGGCATTAAGAAATGCTGGCCTGTTATTGGTGTTTGTCTGTGTTGGTCCCTCCTTTGTGTGTGTGTTCCAACTCCATGGCGATTTCACTAATGGTTTCTTTTGGTTGGCCAATGCTCCTTCACAGCACCGGATGGCCGCTCCTCCCCTCTGATCAGACTCCATTTTCTCCCTTCAGTTCCTCACTACAGAACAGAGCTGGAAGAGTCACACCATTGATTACATTCCTTTCTGGCCACGTGACGCCCTGTGTTTTTTTTTTCCTCGAGCAACCTCAGGCCCGCCTTAATCTGTCCCTCCCACACTCGCCCAAGTCAGCCCCCACCCTATACTGTGAGGCAGCAGGCTCACTCACACAAATGATACAAGAATTTACTTTAAGGTGCGATGGAAAGCGCATTATGGTGACTACTTGTGTCATTATTGACAGCGCCCCACAATGGTGTTTGTCTGCAGGGCCGTCAATCTATAAGAGCGTGAGAAAGTGCTTGCAATGACGGCCCTGTTTAAAGAGCGAGAAAACTGCTGCTGATCGGCTGAAGCTCCAGTCTTGTCCTCGAAGTAGTGCTAGGAGAGAAGGGGCCGGGCCTAGCTGCTCCTCCAGCTTGAAGTAAGTGATAGCCGCTGCTATTTTCTGTCTCGCTCCTTACTTGCTTAAAACTGTGACTCCAAGAACCGGCTCTTACTCTCTTTGCTCTCCTTTCCTTAATTCGTTCCCCCGTGAAATGGATCCAAAAAAGAAGTAATACTTTTGCTGGAAATGTCGTCTTTTTCTGACATTTTTCTGTTCCAAGGTGCAGCCATGGGAGGGTGAGAAAAATAGGTTCAAACTTCAAAAAATAATAAATAACTGAATAAAGCAAGACAGAATGGTTGCAAAGTTGCCAGATTGGTTTTAATCACACCCAGACACATTAGCGCCAGTTTACAGAGTTTGCCAGTGAAGCACTACTTTCATTTTCTCGTATTTTTGTGAACAGCATTGTTTTCCCCCAGTTGGGGAAGTGCACCATTCCTTGAGGTACTGCCAGTCGCGGCTCCTGGAGGGAGTGCTGCGGGGCGGGGCGGGGGAGGGGCAGGGCGGGGGTAGTAAACTCCAACATAAGGCCGAACGGAGGTAAGTACATAAATAAATAAATGAAACGAATTACATTGCGCGCGCTGCAACGCCAAATGGCGATGCGGTACGCGCAATGTCATTAGTTTTATTTATTTTTCTCTGTACTTACCTCCGTTCGGCCGTATGCCGGAGTTTAGTACCCCCCACCCTGCCCCTCCCCCACCCCGCCCCACCGCCCTGCAGCACTCCCTCCAGGAGCCGCGACTGGGTACTGCAATACCTGGTTGATGTGTGGAGTGGAAAACGTTTAATGGTGTTCAGGGATTTGGTCTTTTTAAACCATACTGCTAACATTTTCTAAGGATATAAGCAATGGACATTGAAAAGGGTCCCTTCCGGGCCCTGTAGTCATGTCCTTAGCTTTTCAGGCAAAATACTCATTGATTTCTGAGTAATGAGTGCACAAGCATTAAGGTAACCATGTTGTTCCTGCTTACATTTCACATACTTTACTTAGTTTTGCATTCATTGAGAGTGTTTGCTTTTTCCAGGAGGTTGTTACTTTTTTTCAGGTGGCATATTACTCTTGTTTAGTGCATAATTTGAATTGAGTTGCTTCAAGGTGTTTATAGCGGGGCACAATTGGGTTGTAGCTGAAGGCAGTGCGAGTTTCTTTCAGTAGAACAGTAGGGTATTCAGTGGGTGAGAGGATGTGGCACTATGGCCAGAGCTGACGAATTTGGAACTGGGTAACTAGGTTCAGCCTTCATGACCAGCCCACCAGACCACTCTCCTGAGGGAGCACATTCCCATGCTAGACCTTAGAAGGCCTGCTAAACCTTAGAAGCCCTGGTGTCAAGTGTGGATTAACCTTGAAGGCCTGTCCACCACAATCCATATTGAAGTTCACCTCCAGTCTTGCGGGCAGGCCTACGAAACAGCACACCCTAGAGCAACAGTGACTCCATCACTGAGGTAAGAGGACCCTTGAGGCCAGTCCGCCTCACCCATTGGTACCTCCATTGGCCTTGTTTCAGCACTGGTAGTGCAACTCACCAGGGATCGGCAATGCAGGATTTGCACGCACACCAAACTAAGCTTGCAAGCTTTACGGTCTCTCTACTTCATACACAAGCATTTTTAACATGTGCTGTCTGCTTTGGGGCTACTGGAATTATGCATCAATGGAGGACAAAATTATGTTGCAGTGTTGACTAAATCATGCAGCAAAAAAAAGGCTGCAGCATAATGCGGTACATTTTCTGATACTTTATTATTTTGACATTTTTACACATACTTACAGTCTCTGCAAAGATTTTGCCTGAGTACAAGTGTAACATACAAATGCAGCAGTGAGAAAGGTGACCAGTCAACCTTTGCAAAGGGCACTCCACTTCGCAGCAACACAAGCCAGATTTTTTAGTAACTTTTGATCCGTTTGAGCTACAAGCAATTTTTTTGTTAAAATTGCCAGATTATGCAACAGATGATGTATTATCTGGCAAATATGGCAGAGCCATAATTATGTGGAAAACATTTGCAAACTAGGATAATTTGCTAATCATATTTGAACTGCTCTTATGGAAAAAGGGAGGAGAAGTGCTGATGATAAATGGCTTGTCATTCCACTTTTAAGCCTTTTTGGGACATTCTGTGATTGGAAATGTATCCCACATTTTGCATGTATTTTAATGTCAATCCTTCATATTATACCTTCAATAAACATGTGTATCTATTGGTTGAATTAAATAACGTAATAAGATTTAAGTGGTCAGTGAAATGACAAACAAATACTAATAAAGGATATGTTTTGCTCTTTCTAGCCACACTTCTGACTCCGCCCACTGAGCCAGGCCTCGGGTTATTCCTGCCCTCTGATTCCTTACTTTTTTCCCCCACTTCGACCACTGATAACACTCTTTGGTCCGGAGGGGTGTAGAGCCCTATCGTATTTTGTGTCTGATGTTCTTTTCCACATGAGAGCTTCTATTTGGTCTAAATGCTACGGCTGTGGCCTCACCACTTCTTTGATACAGGTCTAGCAGCTAGTGCCAGCATGAGTCAGGGAGGTGCTGCGCTCCATGGTTAGCCAGATGTAGGTACCCCATCTGTAGCAGATACTGGGTGATTGTCTGGGCATACCACATAATTCTACTACACAAATCCACTCCACACCACACAATTCCACGCCACATAATTAACTAATCCAATACAACCCACATAATTCCACTGGACACCACATACATACACGCCATAACACATAGGTAAAAGACATTGCTGTATACAATGCCAATAGGTCTAACTCAAACAAATGCGAGACTGATTGCATTTCCAATGCTTGTTATATAAAGGCACCACAACACTTCCTTTCCAGGAGGACGGTATAATCCCATGCAAGTAACAATATTGAAACACCAGGCTCAGAAAAAGAGCCCATGCAGAAACTTCTTGTTTATTAAGAGATATCGGGAGTTCATCCAGGCCCATCGCCCCTGAATACCTTGCGCCCTTAATAAAACTATCGCCTCACAAAAAGGAGGGCCATATACATTGAATGAGGGTGACTCACCATTCGACTCCAACAGAGTCCTGCAACTAGAATTAGCTGCATATAGCTACGAGATATATTGGGTCCACTCTGCGTCGGATATTGAAATGGCCTCAGCCTTAATTTTAGAATCACAGTATTTGGCTATTAATGACGAATATTTGCAGGAGTCGCCAACAAATGTGATTTCTCTCAGCTTAATCCATTTCTGTCCTCCTCCTTCCTTCGTTCAGAAACCTTTAGTCTTGTTCTCACCTGCTTCAACCGGTTGATTTCCCTTTGCCTCAATAGAGCCAGCTGCTTAAATTGTTCCCTTACTAGGGAATTTAAATCACAATTTACCTTTTTTACCTCCCAGGGAGTAACCACCAAGGGTTTAAAACTGGCGATTAATTTCTTACTCCCACATGATCAAAACAGGGATAGCTGCTTTTTGAACCAGAAAATAAGGTTCTCTCATGAAGGGTCTAAACTCGCTGTTTCAACATGACCAGACAAAGTCATCATATTATTATTTGACCAAAAAGTATGCACGTTTGTGTTATTATAAACATTAGGGTCATTTCTGGAATTCCGGGACTCGAACGCCTTAAGCTCTAAATCAATAGCCGCCAAAAGAATACTGTGATCACTTAAATCAGTCCTCAATACCTCAAACTGAGAATAAGTACCAAGCATTTGGTAAGATACCACCATATACTCAATTCATGATTGCCATCAAGAGGAATGAAAAGTGAAGGAGGCTGGAAAATCCTCTGTGAACCTGCCATTTAACGCAATGAGGTCATTGAATCTCAGGCAATCCAAAAAGCATAGACCCTGCCTATCTGATCTGATATTACCAGGTACAATTGCCTCTGGGATACTCCACACCTCATCCAACACCAAATTTCAAAAAGTAAAAGAGGAACAATTCGAGATTTTAGCATTAAAATCTCCCAACATGATTATCAATGTGCAATCGTCTGAGATTCTAATGTTATGTACAAAAGAGAACATGGACTCAACTAAAGAGTCAGACGACATCCAGGGGGAATATAAACATTTACCAAAAGAAAAGATGTATACAATCCTCCTATTGCATTACACAGGGCTACCTTTACACAGATGCACAGGGCTAACTTTACACAGATGCAAAGGTTTGAGGGATGAACAAACACCATAGGATTCCAATTTATACTGCTACTGAGCAAAATAGCTATACCTCCACTGGTGTGATCTTTTACCGTAGGTTTTGCTGCACAAGAAAATATAAAATAATCCCCCTATTTATAATCAGAACATATCCAAGCTTCTTGCAAGCAAAGTATCAATGGACAGAAATGCATTAAAAAGTTTTACTTGGATTTTGACTATCCCAGTCCCGCCATATTCCAAGAATTAATTTTACCCAGGGGGCTACCTCTGCAACATTGGAAGTTTTATGTTTTTTTAAGGCATTCAATGCACCTGTTACCCAACTCCAGGGGGCTAGCTTAACTCCCTTTCCAGATTTCCAAACCCTCTGATCCTCATGTCCCACAATATTTATCACTCTTCTCCTCATGTGTAAAGTATTTCTGCAGCACATAAACAGTAATAAAGTCAAAAGGCAACACAAGAAAAATCCCACATCAATTTTAAAAAATAGAGTACATTTTAATGAATTATTTGACACCAAAATGACAAAAATCTAAAAATTGGAGGTATGAATTTGTAAAGTTTAAGCTGATCACTAGCACCTAAAAGATCAAAGCGCTAACTGCGGACACCTTGTTGTGTAAGCCTGGGTCAAAATCGAAAAATATGGCTGACCGCGATTTAACGCAAGTTGGATCAAAAAAGTGGATTGTGCCTGGTCAGCGCTTACCTTTGAACTTGGAAGAAACTTGAAGAAAAAGTCTCTGTCAAGGTAGAAGTTCAGCAGGTCAAGGCTGGTGGAGATGTTCAAGGAGGAGGTGTGTGATCGGGAGCCACTGGACACCTGCAGCATTCCAGAAAGTCTGACTGAGCATTCTATTCTCCACAGGCTGTAAATTTGGTAATGGTAAAACCTATTATAAATTAGACTTAGAAATAACCTGGGTGCAGTACGAATCTCTGAATAAAAGCAAGTTATTATTACTACGGTCATATCTTATGGGAGGTACATTTATACTGACCTTTGTATAAAAGTGACCAGACACCACCAATTACAGTCTTTTCAGCTGCAAACATGCATCGCCTAAACAAACAGGATACTATATAGTCATGCAGAAAACTATGACTTTTTTGTAAACCAAGCCCTTGAAAGAGTACGGTGATAAACTATGTCTGAATTTTGAATTAACCTCACAATGTACACTGACATTTGAGTGCGTAATTGCACTCTCATATGTGAGTTGTGTGCGCCCATGGGTTCACGCGCGTGCCCAAACACACATACATTAAACAATATCGTTTGAGCAGTACCTTGTCACCAACTTCAAATAGTATATTTTTAAGAAGAACTGGAAATACGCCACAGATTTTAATCAAACCGGCTTGCTTGCACACCCCATGAGATGAACGATGAAGCTCTAAAGTGGTATTCTAATCATGACAAATTGCTAGCTTTAACCTGTTTAGGGAGCTATTTCTCCATTATTCAAAACATCTAATTTAATTTAGTTTCCCTTCATGTAGCACTAATAAGTTAAGGTCTCATTTTCTCTTTCCTGAGAAAATCAGTCTTCATCGTGTCATTTACAAATGCCCAACCTTGGAATATACAGATTCTAAGAGTAAATGAAGACGTATTTAAATGTTGTAGCAATCGTGAAAACTGAACTCAAGTAGCTACGAATACATACCTTTAATATTAATTAGCAAGTTGTGAGAGCTGGAATGGAGAATATCAAACTGTGCTTTTCTCACTATTGTACATAATTCTCATGAATAGAGAGAGCTATTTGTGAGCTGTCATGAGTAAGTGAATACAAAATATTTGTAAGAGCACTTTATCAGAGCAGAGCAGCCGCAGGATCCAATTTGTTCTCAATCTTCGCATGAGTGCACCACACTTTATTTCTTTGATTTTCTTCTTCAGATATTTCTCATACACTGCAACAATCCATTGGGGGTTTTCCCCCCTTTTCCAAGACGGAGTAAATTTTTCCTCCTTTTGGTAGCAGTCTACCATTTCAGAAACAACTTTGGGAAACACACACACAAGTGCACAGGGAATCTTTTTACCAGTTAAAAAAAATATCATCTCGTAGGGTGTAATTTTTCTATTATTTACGCCAATAGGGTGGATTTTTTGTACACAATATTGAAAACACTATGGGGACGATTCCGATTCCGGCCGGAAATCTCTCCGACCGAGCCGGACCCGGAGAGAATTCCGACCGATTCGGACCCTAGCAGTCCGACCGGACGAGTACGATGCATTCGCATGCTATCGGACTCGATTCGGTCGGACTCCCATTGAAGTCAATGGGAGCCGGTCGTACAACGCGTACGCGGGCTCCCATTGACTCAATGGGTGCGAGGCGAACAAGGGCGCCCCCTACAGCGGGTACGCGCCAATGCGCATCGCGGCGTACATGCACAGGTAGGGGGGACCCATGGTTCCCCCCTGTGTGCGACTCGCGCGCCTACGCGTACAGGGGGGTCCCCCAAAGTCCAGCTCCGACAGCTCTTTCGAGCCGGACGGCGCGAGTCGGTCGGACTGCTCGCGGCGCGCATCGTACTTACCCGGCCAGGAAACGTCTCCATAGCGCGGTGCGAGTCGAGTCCGAGCGAGTCGGTCGATGCGGTTCGGACCCGTGAACGAGTCGGTCGGCGATTTCGCATGCACTCGCATCGTACTCGCTCGGCCGGACCCGCGTACGATTCGGTCAGGAAACAGGGCTCCGAATCGGATCCGGTAAATCCGAATCCGATTCGGAGCACTACCGGCCGAGATCGGAATCGGCCCCTATGTTTGCATCACAACGTCATGGTAGCCTACCCCCAATGATCCCTAAACAGTATTTGGAAGGAGAAAGGTGCACTACGTTCAAAGTACAATGCAAGGTTTTGTTTTGCTTGAGGGTTACTGATTTTATTATTAATGGCACTAGAAGGCCAATCGGTTTATGCCACTGCTATAAACAGGTGGATACATATGTTTCATTATTGAATGATTATAAATATAGCGCTCCTACTATTTTTAGGTTTAAATTATTTTTCTCAAGCACTATGCACAAAGATTGGAAACGCCAACAATTGTTCCAATGAAAAGTGCACAGCAATCAACAATGTAAATATTAACTAGGTGTTTATTTATTGCAAGGCCAGCTAATTAACTCAATATGAGATCTAAAGAGTCTGGGAATCCAAACATAGACTTAAACATGGGCAATGGTAGAGTGGAGGTCACATCGAAGGCAAGAAACAACATATTCACCCAATGCTGTTTTGACAGATGCTTAGGAACATAGATCACAGGATTCTCTCTAGTCTTAGATGGACGTGAAATTTAGACAGGACCACAAAGCAACAGAAAAACACGAGGTAATATTGGGTATTGAGGTTCCCCTCAGTACCCCTATCATTGAACGTCCTCTATCTCAAGAAATCAAAAGGCAGCACCTGGAAGCCAGAAACAAACTTTTCCCTAGTGATTTTTCATAAAGGAGGGTGCACCAGAGAGGAAGTCAAGGCCATCAGAGTAAGTCCATGCAGTTTCTTTTATTCTTCAAATATAATCAAAATTGGACATCAGCCAAAGCGTTTCGTTCCATACAATCGAACTTCGTCAGGGCAGTCAAGTACGCAAATTGTGATCCAAAAAGTCTCCAATATTCAAATAAGCCAGAATCAGTTTAAACAGTGCGATTTCACAGTCCTGGATATATATAATCCCAGTCAACCATAAAAACTTTTTTAGATCGTATTCGGGCAGATTTGCCGGGTGACTGAATAAGCACTCCAGAGTATCAGGTCTGGATGTGACTATACCTGACCTAGGACTGTGAGACCTCTACTTTCATCGAGCAGTAGACTTGGTTTGCCAGCGGTTGGAGTCTTTCTGAACTTTTTGGTCATTATTCATTGAGTGTTATGGTTGACTGGGATTATATATATCCAGGACTGTGAAATCGCACTGTTTAAACTGATTCTGGCTTATTTGAATATTGGAGACTTTTTGGATCACAATTTGCGTACTTGACTGCCCTGACGAAGTTCCATTGTATGGAACAAAACGCGTTGGCTGATGTCCAATTTTGATTATATTTGAAGAATATTTGAATATTTGAAGAATATTTGAAGAATAAAAGAAACTGCATGAACTGATGGCCTTGACTTCCTCTCTGGTGCACCCTCCTTTATGAAAAATCGCTTGGCTCTGGATGTCAGTGGAACCACATTGCGGCGGGTCCCGGAGGTGTTTTGCACAGAACTTTGAATTGAACTTGAATAGAGATTAACGTGCGGGACTTATGGTCAGCCGCTCCTTTGTTTTTGGATACAAACTTTTCCCTAGTGTTTCACCCTCACTTTCGTAAGAAACTACAAAGATATCTCAAACCCCTTCATGATCAGTTCTTTTTCCACAATCTGCAACTCTCGCCTTCTTTACGGATTTCTGTGTCATGGTTCTGGGAACACAAGGATTTATTCATCTCTAGATTTGCATTCTCTGCTGTTGCTCTTGTTACTAACTTTGGTTGATTTGCCTGTTTCAAAGATAGCGCCTTGGAAAGAAGTCAAACAGACTCTTTAACTGCCCGGTTTTAATACTGTGGTACCCAAAACCAGCCACTCCCAACAACTCAGTATCAAATATTTATTAGGATGCTATTATTTGGTTGCTGAGGGGCTGGGTGGGATAAGGAGCAGGAACGTTCTCACCATTGGTCAGATCAGAAGGACACAGTAGACTGTCAAAGGGTCTCCAGCTTTTACAAGCAAGCAAGTATCAGTGGATGATGGACACTTGGCTTTTCCCTTGGTAATAATGTGAGGTGGTTCAGGAAAAAGTCACCTCTCTATTGTCCGACATTCCCACTTCTGATAGGCTGCAAAGCATCTTTCAAGGTAAACGAATGGGGAGGCGCGCGGCAGCGGCGATTCAAGATGGCCGCCACTTGAAGAGCTCCGCTAATCCGAGCTCCGCTCGAAAACGAAGGAACCGTTCCTGAGCAGCACCTGTATACCGGAATTGTGGTTTCCTGCATAGGAGCATCACAGGACCATGATGGCAAGTTTTTAGACCTTGGGAAGGTCTCTTTTTCTCGTTATCGGCCCCGTTTGTCTCCACTCGACATCGGCCGCCATTTTGTATTTTGCCTCATGCAGCACTTCATCCGACTATCAGGAGAATGTTCTCCGGATAATGTTTTTGTGTAGCATTATTCCCCGCATTTAATGCTGACTTTGTTGTGCCTCATATCAAAAGAGATAGACCAGCATGTACACTGATCCTTATGTCCTCCTCAATAACGGCTCCGTTTGTTTCAGCCGGGCAGCGGCCGCCATTTTGTGCTTTTCTTCACGCAGCACTCCACTCGACCGGGAGGAGAGTGTCCTTCGGGCTGACCATGTTGTGCCTTACATAAATGGAAAAAAAGAGGCAGACCAGCATCTATACTGATCCTCTTGCTGCTGTGTGAAGAAGATGGCGTTCTGTTGGACATATGCCCCTTCCTTTTTACAGCGGATGTCATCAGCTATAGTGTTCAATTCTGGCGGTATCTAGTGAAGTATACATTTTTTTGTTTACAGACCGCTTTTATTTGTAGACATTTCGCTGGTCACTTCTTCTTGGCTCTTCTCCAGTATACTAACAAAGTCGGCTCCTGCTGTGTTGCTTTCCAATCCTAGACTGCTGGTGCTTTCTCTCCTTTGCTATTATGCATTCCCATCATCCACACAAACCCCAGGGGGGTGCTGCGGGTGGACGAAAAGACACTGCGACTGGTCCTGGCAAACGTACAAAGAAGGACCCGCCCTCTCCGTCAAAATCACCGCTCCCTCTCACATTAGAGGATATAATGGAGGAACTGCGCCTCATTCGTCCTTTTATGTCTGACACAGCTGCTACTCTGCAAAGGTTAGATGACAAATAGACTGGATTAGATCTGAGGCTTTCGGATGTGGAGCAAAAAGTCAGTGATGCTCAAGATGTTATTGCCAAAGTTGACTGCCTTACTAAAGAAGTCAGTTTGCTAAAGAAATCTACAGAGGACTTAGAAAATCGTAATAGGCGTAACAACCTACGCATTTATGGTATTCCGGAAGGATCAGATATGATTATATTTCTGAAATCTCAAGTCCTTCAGATTGCTGGTTGCGCAAAATCCACAGACTTTAACATCCAGAGAGCTCATCGATTGGGACCACAGAGTGCATCCTCCTCGTCTAAACCCAGAGGTATAATTGCTTATTTCCTTCTCTACTCTGATCTCATGGAAATTCTCAACGCAGCTAAACAGCACAAGCAGATGTTCTGGTCTGGCCACAGAGTTTTCTTCAGTCAAGATGTCTCCAAGCCAACTGCCACTCGGCGTAAGGAATTCCTCGACCTTTGGCCTGCCTTGAGATCTATGAACGCCAGATACGGGTTAATACATCCTTGCTTCTTCAAAGTTACCTACAAAGACAGAACTTCCAGTTTTGAAGATCCTGCCGACCTTCGGAAGTTCATCCACGCCCATAAAGGAGAATCCATGGAACTTAACAAGCCTTAATTACTTTACGTTATTTTTTTGCTCTGTTTTGGTATGCTTCTGTAAGTAGTTTGTAACCTCTAATTATGTCCTTGTCTGTTATTTCTCTCATTTCCCAGGTTTCCCCAGCACGGAACTGCTGTAGTTGTTCTCCACCCTTGTTACCCCCCTGTCTGTAATGTGTGACTCATGTTGCTGCAATATCTTCCCATTGTTTGGTAAGTTCCCTTCCTTTTGTTCCGTAATGTTTGCCTCATGTTTTTATACTTGCTTCCTTACTTACTTTTAGAAGGTAATCTTGACTTTTCTCTGAGTCTCTTTGCCTGTGTGGCTGTCTCTCGCCGCCCCCCCTCACTCGTCAATGTTCTTCTTCATCTTGTTCTTTATGACTAAAGCCGCTCGGTTTTTTGTCATCTTCTCTTGGTTATCTTTCCTTGGGAGACTATGTTATCCTCCCTTGCTTTTTCGATTTCCCTCTTTTCCCTCCTCGCTTGTCATCTCTTTCTTTCCCTCGATTATGCTTTTTTTCCCTATTTTCACTCCCTTCTCTCTCTCCACTTTTTCTTCCCCTTCCTTCTGGATCTTTTTCTTGCACGGAGTTTTTCGTTCCTTTTTTACTCTTTTATAACAAGGTTTGTACATTTACCTTTTCGCTCATTTCCTTCGCCATACCAAAAAATTTTGTGTACTCTTCTTCCTTTTTGCTACTCTCTTTAACCCATTCCCTCTCTTTTGCTATACTTGTACCCTCTTTGTCTCTTACACTTTCCCTTTTAATGAATTTCCATATTTTACTTATTAACTTTTCTGCATTTGTTAAGTTTAGAGGTTGTTTATCCTCCTATGTACATTACCTATGAAAAGTCTCCGCATCATTTCATGGAATGTAAAAGGTATGCGTAATCCTGTTAAGAAGCAGAGAGTATTGTCCCACCTGGCTAAACTGAAATGTCATATTGCTCTGTTGCAAGAATCACACCTCAGATTACAAGATTTGCCTTCATTACGTAAACATTGGGTGGGTGACATCTTTTGCTCCCCAGCTGATAATAATAAGAACGGGGTTGTTATTTTGTTCCACAAGTCGTTGTCTGTTCACCTACAAACCGAATCTAAAGATACCAATGGTCGATGGCTTCTTCTAGACGTTACAGTTAACAACACTCCACTCTCTTTTTGCAATTTATATGGCCCGAATGGCACTGACTTATCCTTTTGGTCTGATTTTTCCACTCTTCTCTCCTCACATTCTGCTAACAATTTGATTGTGGGTGGTGACTGCAACCAACTCATGGATCCCTTTCTAGACCGGAAATCTCAAGCCAGATACACTCCCAACAAGATGCAAAAAACTTTCTACAAGGCGATTACTACAAGAGGACTGGTTGATGCCTGGAGAACCTCACACCCGGATGCTCTTGAGTTTTCCTTTTTTTCTCCTGCACACAAATCTCATTCCCGTATAGATTACATTTTCCTTACTCAACATACCCTACAATTCATGAATGACATCGAGATCGGCTCCATTCTTATATCCGATCATGCCCCCATCATTCTAGATTTAGATTACCCTTTACCCACACCCTCATCTCGGCGCTGGCGCTTTAACAATTCTCTTCTCTTGGACTCTCAATTTGTGGGACAGTTTTCGCTCTTTGCTCAAGAATTCTTTCTTCATAATCTCTCTTCTGTCTCTCAATTTCATTTAATATGGGATGCCTTTAAGGCTTCTGCCAGAGGTTTTATAATAGACTTTGTGTCCCGGAAAAAGAAGAAAACTCTCTCTGAATCTGCATCTCTCCTCAAACAAATTAAAACGTTGGAACACCAGTATTTTTCGGCCAATTGCCCTGACACATTATCCAATCTGATTAAAGCGAAAATGCAATATAACAAACAGTCATGGGATTCGGCTTGTAATAACCTCCTTAAATTCAATGCAAAAATGTATGGTGGAAGGAACAAAGCCGGCAAAGCTCTAGCCAATTACCTTAAAATTAAAAAACTAAAATCTAAAATAGCTGCTATTAAGGATCCTTTTGGAGTTTTACATCTCTCAGATGCCAAGATTCCTGAGTGTTTTACTGACTACTATACCTCTCTGTATACCCCAGAATTCTCCCCTTCTATTGATCTTATCGATTCCTTTTTTCAACGCATTCCTAAAAATCCTGAAAATCAGGTCGACCTTATTTCTTCTTTAAATATTCCCATCTCCGAACAAGAAATTACTGCTGCTATTTCCCTTTTACCTAAAGATCAGACACCGGGCCCTGATGGTTTTACTGTTCGATTCTTTCTCCAATTTAAATCACTTCTGATTCCTCACCTCCTTTCCTTAATTACTCACTTTCTTACTACTGGTGCAGCGCAAGGCACTTTTTCCCAGGCTATGCTCTGTCTGATACCTAAAAAAGATAAAGATCTGTCCTTATGTAAAAACTATAGGCCCATTTCTTTGATTAACACAGATTGTAAAATCTTTGCAAAATTACTCGCCATACGAATTAATAAAGTTATCCCTGACCTTGTAAATATATACCAATCCGGATTTGTCAAAGGCCGCTCTATTACAGACAACTCACGCACTTTTCTTAATATTATCCATTTGGCCTCTAAATTGGACTCTCCGTTAGCCGCCATAACATTAGATGCTGAAAAGGCGTTTGACAGGGTTGAATGGGAGTTTATTTTTAGTGCCCTCAAATGGCATGGTTTTGGCCCTCCTATCCTTCAATATATTCAACTACTTTATTCTGTCCCGACCACTTCTGTCTGGGTAAATGGTTGCCAGTCTCGTTATTTCCCCCTTCTCAGAGGGACTAGACAGGGATGCCCTCTTTCTCCCCTTCTCTTTATCCTTGCGTTGGAACCCTTCTTAGAAACAATCAGACGCTCTCCTCACTATTCAGGTCTTCAACTCAAATCACTTGACCTTAAATTCACCGCTTATGCTGACGATATTCTTTTATACATTTCCAACCCATCCACTTCTCTGCCAGCTTTTTTTTCACTCCTGCAGGAGTACTCAAAAGTATCTGGCTATAAATTAAACGTTGACAAGTCTGAAATCTTACCTCTTAACAAATTCTGCCTCCCTTCTATGTTTGCAAATACAGGTTTTGAGTGGACTTCTAGACATATCAAATGCCTTGGTATCTTATATGCTAACACCACTAAGGAAACTATCAAAATCAACCTGGCGGACATTCTAAAGAAAATTTCTGCTCTGACTGAGGGATGGTCACCGCTATTCCTTTCATGGTGGGGTAGATTAGCCACCATCAAAATGATGCTTCTTCCTATCATAAATTTTTATTTATCCTTGCTTCCCATTTCTCTTCCAAACCCCTTTTTTCGTGTTATTAATAGTTCTCTCTCCAAGTTCCTCTGGAACAACCGTAAACCTAGGATTTCATTGGTCCGCCTTCAATCTCCCAAAGATTTAGGTGGTGTCAACTTTCCTAATATTCGCCACTACCACTCTGCTTTCACTTTAAAGCAAGTATGGACTTCTTTATCTGAGACCTCTGATCCGCCTCTAACTGCCTGGAGATTGTTGGAGCAAGCTCAGTATTCTCCTTTCTCTTTTACCTCTGCTGTCTTACTGTCCCAACCTCCGAAACGTTTCTCTTCCCCTATTTTTATTCACTCCAAAGCAATTTCCACCTCTCTGATTCACTCACATTTACCGTCTGCTGACCCCTTTTTACACATCCCAATTTGGTACAATAAATCCATTAAGATTAACAAACGTACTTTATTTTGGAAGGAATGGATTGACAAGGGAATTATTACACCACAACACTTAATAAGAGATGGTTCTTTTATGGATTTTTCAGATCTTCAAACCTCCTATAACGTCTCCTCCTCTCATGCCCTTCACTATTCCCTGCTTAAGGAATCTCTCACATCTCTCTTCCTTCAGGATCCCTGCACCACTATTTCTAATCAGACACTACCTACTTCCATTGATTTCTCTACTCAATTTAGTGCTTCTTCAATATATAAAATACTATCAAACTCTGCGAAGATCAGAACCAAATCCAAACTAGAACTCACATGGGAAAAGGATCTTTCCCTAGAAATCCCTTTACGCACATGGAACTCCTTATGGAAAAAGATTCATACCGCTTCACGTTCTGCTAGCACTACACAGACTTCATACTATTTCTATAACAGAATTTTCCTCACCCCTTGCGATATGTACAAATTTAAGTTATTAGATTCCCCGAAGTGTTGGTCTTGCCCTAATAATAATAGTGATTTCATGCACATGTTTTTTCACTGCCCTCGGGTTAAATTTTTTTGGGCTCAGGTTTGGTTAAAATTGAATGATATTTTAATGTCTAATGTTCCTTTTGAGAGTTCACATGTTTTTCTGGGAAGTTGCTCTCCTGTTTGGGATGTTCTTGGTCCTGTGGGTACATTTATTGACCTATTTGTTGCTATTACTCTCCAAATTATAACTACCAACTGGAAGGACACTTCAAAAATGTCACTACAAGCTTGGTGGAATTTACTATGTCATCATCACAGCCTCGATCGTGCCTTTGCTAATTCCACTGCTCTGTTGATCAAAAAAGATTTGTTATGGTTACCCTTAACCTCCTTTCTTTCCAAGTCAGAAAATTAGTATGTACATGTTTCAATTTCCATTGTAGTTTATATTATTACATATTCTGTGTTTCTTCTGATATCAATTTCTCATCTGCTCCTCTCTCTTCTTTTTCTCTTTCCTCTTTCTTCTCTTTTCGTCTCTTCTCTTCCTCTACTTCTCTTTTTAATAAGTTTAAAAAATGCATTTGACTTTGTATAGTTCTTACAACTGAGGTGTGATTCATTTTCTATTCTAATGCAAATGTTTATTCTGTACTGTCACTCCTCATCAGATAAGCTGTATTAATGTTATACTTTGCTTAACACTTCAATAAAGCTTTCTAAACTTAAAAAAAAAGATAAACCAATGGACTGCCTGGGAAGTAGGATTGCACTAAATGTATGGTAAAGGAATGGTGAGACTGCGCTCTACAAGTAAATTCATTTGTACTGTCAACCCTTTTGCTTTGCTTGTTCAAACACTTAGGAAAATGGTATGTTTTCTTAACAAAATGTGCACACTTATGAGAACATCTGCAGCAATCTATGCAGTTGCGGCTCCTCCACTAAGGCTTAGGAGCATCGCCCCACTGATGTGCAGCAGCAGCGAAATAAAGGAAAAAGAAAATGATCACTTGAGGTTTATCATTTTATTTTGTCCAGCTGCGGCAGCTCTGCAGGGCGGGGTGGGGCTGCTCTGAAACAGGAGCAGGGGGAGTGGCGAGCACACTTTGCAAGTGTGCATGAATGTTTGGCTGGCCATCTGGGGCCGGCCAAACATTCATGTGCACTTACCATGTTCTCCACCCAGGCTGTATTACTGCCTGGGTGGAGAACATGCCCAGACTCCCATTCCCTGGCTGAGCGCTGAATCGCGGTGCTCTGACCAATCACAACGCTGCATTGCAGCATTGTGATTGGCTTAGGGAGCCTGGGTGTGCTTACTGTTCCGGTAGTGCTGACCAACGAGGAAGAGAGACGGAGGAGAGAATCGGCGGTACGGTAAGTTTTTAAAATTATTTTTAGAATTCTTTGCCTTAAACCCCCCTCCCTCCCCCCTCCGCACCTCCTTCCCCTGCCCGCCACCCCTTATCGGTGCCGGCCGCGACTGAATCTCTCTCTACTTCTGTACTGAAACAATGTCACTTAAAATACTACAGAAGGTCTGTGCTTTAAAACCATTAACACACCCTACACTTCTTTGGGTATGAATCACCCAGAACCCCGTAGGAAGAATTCAACAAAACGGAATCTCCTTCAGGACAATATCAATTATTTGCTGTTTGGTTTCGCACAGACATAGACATTGTTTTTGTATTCATGTTTATAAAGGTGGTTGCCATAGTTTTAGTGCAGTGATCACAGAGAAGTCTATGTTTTCTCTATGAATACTAGACAGCCAACCACTCATTAGAACCAAGAGAAACCCTATACTGAAAGTGAGAATGGAAACTGACTGAAAGTGGGGTTCATCAGGCTTCAAAATGAGAAAACAGCAGATTCTCACCTGCTCTGAGCGATAGCCTGTGGAGGTGCAGGCTGTCTCTACCTGCTGGACAATAGACAGAGCTGGCTAGGTCATGAAAGGTATCATAAAGCACTTTTCCTGCTCTATAAACATCATCTGGGAGACTGGCAAGGCCTAAATACCACCAACGTTCCCTTTCTTTAAATCTTATTTCACTTCCTGTAAGGAAACCTTACTTTACAAGCACTGTATCTGCTACCTTCATAGGTATGAAGGCACACGAATTAGAGCTTACTATCAAGGACCTCATGTTTGGAAAAAGATTTCCTCTGTAAAGGTTTTGAAAATTATTGTGAAATATCTGACTCCTTTTAGGTATGATAATAATGTACTGACCTTTGTTCTTTTCCAATTTCCTTGTCATATAATCCATTCAAAAGTATCCCCAATGCTTATAGTACATACAAACAAAGCTAGGAGTGCAGCTGAGCATCTCATTCCTAATTCCCATGCTGGTAAACTACAAACCTATCCTCAAGGACTTTATCCATATACGGCGACTTTATATTTTTTTAATGTTAATCCCTTGTGCATCATTTTTGCACAAATTAGCTAACTTCACTTGCACAAGCTTTCTATTATCTCTTTTTTCCCTTGCATTCCAAACTAATATCTAAGTGACAATTTTTTGAACTCTTTGAAAGCATGCCAAAATCGGTATCATATTTCTATTTAGTTGGAGTTATTCAAGGACTTTACCTTTAATTTTCCAAATCACGTCTGCAGCAGTCAGTTTCTATTCATTCTCCACTTATTTGAGGTCAGAGAGGTAGGTGTAGCATTCTCCCTAGCCCGGGTTCATATAAAGGATCATGGCACACATGGAGCTTGGTATTACATGTCTTTATTCCTCAGCATGTAACCGTTCAATGAACATTGTACAGCATGAATTCTATCCCCACACCCAAGCATTTACGTCACTGTTCTATGGAGTCCACCAGGGACCAAAAGGGTCCCATCATCTCTAACTCGCAAGACAATAAATTTCTTCCTTTGTTAAATAAAAAGTACAAATCATACATATATACATCACAACTCTTCAGTAAGTCGTTTTAGTGTTCGAATCACTTGCCTAGATCTTGTCCTGTGAGGCTGTGGAGATAAACTGGAAGTATCCATGACTGGCACTGGTGACAGACACATTGAGACACTCATTGGACTCTCCAGATTCTCAGGTGGAAAAGTCTCACTTCTGACATCTGGAGTTGGTGAATGTAGAGTCAGGTGCTTGAAAGGCAAAGAATCTCACATAATGAACTTTCCAGGATGGTGAGCAATCACCATGTGTCCTTTACTAGTCACAACCCTCAATGGGTCAGTACAAAAGGAGCATCACACTTGTGTTTCCTTTTCTGCCTGAGAATGACATGGTCTCCTCTTTTGAACACAATTTTCCTAGCACAGAGGTGCCTATCTATGTGGGTCTTTATTATTTGTTTGTGAGATGAATCAGTAGCACACAGTTTATCAGTGTAAATAGATCTTTCAACGGTCCATTGTGGCAACTTGGCTCCTATGGTAGTGCCAAACATTAAGGTGGCAGAGCTTTCACCTGTGATAGAATGGGGAGTTGACCTGTATGTAGGAAGCGTAGACTGAAGAACTGATTTGAGGTCAAGCTTTTTTTGCGCAGCGAGCTGGACGGTCTTCTTGAGGGTGCTCATGAACCTCTCGACAACACCATTCACCTGTGGCCAGAGAGGTATGCTTTTCTTATGCTTGGCATTCAGATGAGTGAGAAAATCTTTAAATTCTCAACTACTGAAAGGCAGGCTATTGTCAGATTTCAAAATCGAAGGAACACCCATTGTTGCAGTTATACTGTCTTAATATTTCAATAACTGTCATGAGTAGTTGATCACAGATCTTTTACAACGTGAAAACAGGAGAATTCATCAACAATGACTAGTAGATGATGTCCATTGGCAAGGGGTCCAAAGAAATCAATTGTAATCTTCACCCATGCATGCTTTGGGAGATCAGACATGTTAAATGGATGCGGGGTGATTTTGGATGACAAGCGGTTGCACAAATGGCAGGTGCTTAATTCCTTTTCAAATTTTTCATCAAGACGAGGGAACCACACTGGGACCCGTAGAGCTTGTTTAGTAGCAACAATTCCATGATGTTGATGTCCCTCATGTGCCAGTTCTATGACTTGTTGTCTCAGACTCTCAGGTATGGCAATTCTCTGCCCTCATAAGATGGAGTGACTGAAAGTTCTTCCTACACAGTTTTGAATTTCTGGTATTTTAGGCCATCATGAAGAGGTCGAGCATTCTTTCTCCACAATTGATGAGTAATGATGTCTTTGAGGATTTGCAAATCTCTGTCAGTGCTCATGGCAGCATTGAGTTGCTCTATCGATATGGCAGCAGGTGTACTGGATTTCACGATGAAGTTAACATAAGTATCAGCTGCTTTAGGAGTGGTGCATTGACACAATATTGGTAGACGTGAGAAGTAGTCAACAGGATTTAGATCTTTTCCTGGATGATCACAATCATATAATCATATTCCTGTCCATCTCTCAATGCAAGGGGGCATCTTGGCTTTAGGATTGCCAAAAATGTTGAGCAATGCTTGGTGGTCAGTAACAACCATGAAATGCTTCCCATACAGGAACACAAGAAAAGGTTCACAAGCCCACACCACAGCGAGGCTTTCTTTTTCAGGTTGTGAATAGGCATGTTCTGTCAATGACAAACTCCTGCTAGCATAAGCCATGATCCGTCTTGCTGAATTGGGATGTCCTGTGTGCTGGGCAAGAATGGCACCCAAGCCCACTGGGCTCTCATCAAAAACAACCACCATCTACAATTTCAGATGAAAGTATGCCATTTCAGTGGCATTCTCAATTTCATGTTTGATTTGTTTACAGACATGTGACCGTCAAAATGGAACATTTCATTTTGTTATTGCTCTTAATGGGGCACTCACAGTGGCAAGCTCACGTACATACCTTGAACAGTAACTAGCCATACCAAGGAAGGATTGCAGTAATAGTTACATCATGTGGGGGAGAAGTGGATGACAAGTCTTGTACTTTACTTGGATCTGAAGTCTTTCCCCCATCAGAAAAGATATGATCAAAAAACTTGAGTTTTGTTTTATGAAACTCACACTTTTCTGCATTTAAGGTGAGACCTGTGTCAGCAAGTATACAACACACTTATGTAAGAGCTTCATCATGTTCTTTCTGGGTGGCCCCAAAAACTAGAATATGTAGAGGAACAAGAGCAACCCAATATGTCCATGTGAACTTGGTTATAAATGTAACAGCTAAGAACAGGCATTCACCTGTTCTTATTTTCAATGCAAAGTGAGTACGCAGACTTCTTTGCAGAATACATCTGTAAAAATCAAGTTACAGCAGAGCAGACACATATTCTGCAAGGACTAAATCTTATCACAAACTTGAATAAGGGTTTGACACCTAGAACTGCATTACTTCTTTATCCAATTTGATTCAGCCAAACCGAAGTTTTATTGAAAATCACATGAAAAAATATGTCTCATTGTATTCATAATAAAGTGAACAGTGAAGAGATTTAGGAAGGCACCTCAAGTGAAAAACCACAACCAGAGAACGGAAAAGTGATCATTTGGGTGAATATGCAAACATAAAAGCACATTGGTTTCTCTCAGGAGACAGCCATTCATTAGATTATGCAACACAAAAGGTGAATACACACTGCGTTCATTGTACACGACTATGGTCTGCCTCCTATTGATGTAAATGATGTTTCAACCCTAATTGTGGATGCTAGAGTCAAGACAGAAGAATAAACTGGGGAACTGAAAAGGTGGCATTGATTAATAGTGGGGCTGAAGGCAACTCTGTTAAAATTAGAGAATGATGTGACGGATACATAGTGGTTGTGTCACTAAAGAATGGCCTATTTTATTACCGGTAGACCAGGTACAAAAAGCACGATTGCAGTGTGTGCTGACCTGTGCAGGCCGAGCAGCAAATGATGTTTGGAGAGATTGTTTTAAAGGAGGGCTATCAATGTACATATCATGATTTCTATAAAAGACAAGAAAGGGCATTAAGTAATGCCTCTAAAAACATATGCCAAAGAATAGTGTAAATTGTGCAACCCTTACCCGTGTACACTGCCCGGTGGCCAATCAATAGGCAACTATCAGCAGTGTTGCCAGAGATGGCAAAAAAAACTGAAGTTTGTTTAAATTAACAATAAATAACTAATAGTAAACTGTCTCAAAGAGTATCACTAAAGGGGAAGAGAAAACTCTTCTTACCCAAGAAGGTTAAGAAAAGTTTTCTCTGCTGCCCTCGGTGATACTCACACCTTTCTGTATTTAAAGTGAGACCTGCGTCAGCATGTATGCAACACACTTGTGTAAGAGTTTTGTCATTTTCTTTCTGGGTGGCCCCAAAAACTAGTATATGCAGACAAACAAGAGCAACACAATATGTCCATGTGAACTTGGGTTTATATGTAACAACTAAGAACAGGTGTTCACCTGGAACTCATTTTCAATGTAATGTGAGTACACAGACTTCTGTGCAGAATACATCTGTAAAAAGCAAGTTACAGTTGTCATGTAGTTCCTATATTACCTATACAGGATCTGCGCATTTGGATAACATAAACTGTGGGATTGGTGGCAGACTGATTCTGTGCACCCTCACCGGATACGTTAGCCTGTCTGTATTAGATAGCTCACAGTGCCACTAGAGTCTCCTCTTATCAGGGAGAGAATAGTTCTTGACAACCTCAGAACATGACAACCCTGATCCCCCAGGATCGTGGAAACAATATACTACCTTTCGCTCAGTCACTCGTGCTTACTTAGTTTGTCTCAGAGAGATACACAAAATAAACATGCTGGTCGTTTTCAATAAGAATTTATTGAACAGTTGTTATTCTAGTGTAGAATATATGAGCTGCAACAACCATTAGACAGTAGCAGAGATATATGATTAGCAGTACTACTAAAGTAAAGGGATGGTAGAGTTCTACCATCTTGCAGAAATCATGAATATATACAAGTACATAAAACACATGATAAAAAGTGCGTACTCCTACGATGCCTCCCTAACTAGATGTACCTAAATGTACCTAGCATCTAAGTAGGTGTTATGCCAAGAATCCCTCTAGGATCTAGTCAACCCCATTACCTGAGAGTTAGGGAATGTGGGACCCCGTCCTGGTCTCGAGTTGGACACCCTGCGAGGGATGTTAGACCACTGCGAGCTGGAGCGTCTGCATGCAGGAACCTCAGCGTCTCTGGTCAGTGTGTCAGCCGGGAAGTCACGGTCTCCTCTATCTTCCTAAGCAAGATGTGCTGTATATGTACCCATAGGTCTCCCAAGGGGTCCTACCTTGCTGTGTTACTGTGTTGGCCTAAAGGATGACGTTGGGCCTGAACTTTATACAGAGATATTATACAGGAGATGGTAATCCTACTGTTAGTCCTGCTGTGCTTCCAAGAAACCTCATGCATAATATATGAGAATCGAACCAGGGAAAAACCTGCGTTCTGAATGCAGTGTCATATCTAGGTAAAGGGTCAGTGCCTAAGAACCGTTATGTATGTAATGTATGGAAGAATATAGGTGAAAGGTTGCAATGTTACCTGCGCCTATATAGGGTACCTATATGGAATATAACACAGTAGAGCCGATGCATATTCTGCAGGGAAGAAATCTTATCACAAACTTGAATATGCAACACACTTGTGTAAGAGCTTTGTCATGTTCTTTCTGGGTAGCCCCAAAAACTAGTATATGCAGGCAAACAAGAGCAACCCAATATGTCCGCGTAAACTTGGGTATATATGTAACAACTAGGGACAGGTGTTAACCTCGTACTCATTTTCAATGTAATGTGAGATGTTATGTGGGTACATAGAAGTTTGTGCTGAATAAATCGGTAAAACGCAAGTTACAGTAGAGCAGACACATATTCTGCAGGGAATAAACTTATCACAAACTTGAATAATGGTGTGACACCCGGAACTGCATTACTTCTTTATCCAATATGATTTAGCCAACCAAAGGTTTATTGGAAATCACAAGAAAAAATACATCTCATTGTATTCATAATAAGGTGAGCAGTGAAGATATTTAAAAAGGCACCTCAATCATCATACTATTGATTCAAACCACATGTCCTATCCAGGGTACTATACTAGGTATGCTAGATAATACCTAAGGATTATTCAATTGTGGTATCCCTGAGATTGCAGTATTCACACCGATGCCTTGAGCACCCATGAGCCTCCAGGTAGCCTGCACTGGTGCCCCTGAATCTCCCAGCATGGGCTTAGAATCTAATTGCACGGAGGCTCCAAGTACTTTCAAGGCAGGAGAGGGTGCTGCTTGCAGTATCCCTTTTGGAGCCATTCCTCTGGCAGTGAATGCCGTAAGTCGGAGCTGCTGACACCTTGTGGCAGTGCCTGGTCCCACTGGAGATGGCCTGCAAGTGGGCAGTCTCCAGACAGGCTAGAGCCATGACTTTGTTGTGTTAATTGTAATGGTGGGCGCCGGTGAACTCCACCATGTGGCAGTTGGTGGAGTTTTTGCCGAACTCTGCGCAGCAAAACTCAGCAAACTCCTCCAGTGTGGGATGGGTGTTCTGAGGAGGGGGGGTCGTGTGTCCCCTCCCCCTAAAATTTACACTGAGCCCCGGGAGATGGGGGATGAAGTCGGCCTGGGAAGGGAGGGCACGTGCCCCCTCCCCCCTAATAACGATGCTGGTCTCCGGGGGATGGGGTCCCTGGGGCTGAAATCAGCTTGGGAAGGAGGGCTGCTTGCCCCTCCCCCTAAAGAAGTTGCCGGGCCCCAGGGAATGGGGTCTACAGGCTGAAATTGACCCAAGGGGGGGCACATGCCCCTTCCCTCAAAATATTATGCTGGGCCCCTGGCGATGAGGTCGCGATAGCCGAAATTGACTTATTTGAAAAAGTGGCCCTGGGGGATGATGTCCCCAGGGCTTAACAGGGCTCGGGAGGGGGGCTGTACAACCCCCCTTTATTTAAATGAGTAGCCATGGGGATGGGGTCCCTGGGTCCAATAGCAGCTCGGGTAGGGGTATGGCCCCCTTCCCTTAAAAAATACACAGCCCTGAAGGATGGGGTTCCCAAGGACTAAAAGGCTCAGGGAGGGGGGCTGTGTGTCCTCCTTTCCCCTTTATTTTTAGATATGGCCCTGGGGGATGGGGTCCTGATGTCCTAACAAGGCTCAGGTAGGGGAGCCGCACGGTCCCCCTCTGCTTTAGTTGAAACACAAACTGCCCTGGGGTATGGGGGCCCCAGGGCCAGGCTCTATGGTCAACTCCTCCACTGCACACTGCGCATTTGAGATGTCATCAGTGATGTCATAAATTATGTTATAGAGCATGTCATGAGTGATGTCATAAGCAGTGCATGGTGGGGGGCGCAAGTTATAGTTAATGCTGCTAACTATAACTGGTGAAGTTCTGTGTTTTTATTTAGTTCAAAAGCTTTAATGTTGTCATTGACAAATTCACCTGACTATAACTCTACTTTAACCTTGATTTTCATCAATATAAATATATATATATATATATATATATATTCTGATAATTTTTATATCAATTTATGGTGTTAGTTATATATGTAATGTGTTTTAAGTGAAGTACTTTCCCTACTGTTGTTTGGAGTGGAAATAGTAAATCTCACCCCTGCAAAATCCAACGCTTTCCCTACTGTTTCACAGACTGGTGTGGGAATAGTAAATTTTACACCTTTAAGTCTAACACTTTCCCTACTGTTGCATTGTTTGGAGCTGGAATAGTAAATTTTACCCCACCGAAATCCAGCACTTTCCCTACTGTTGCAGAGACTGGAGTGGGAATAGTAAATTTTACCCATCCAAAGTCCATCACTTTCCCTACAGTTGTGCTCTTTGGAGTGGGAATAGTAAATTTAATCCCTCCAAAATGTAACGCTTTTCCTACTGTTGCACAGACTAGAGTGGGACTTCAATAGTTTTCCTAATGTTGGTTCAATAGAGTTTATAGCATTAATTGTTTTATTTGTTTATATTGTACATTATTTGCTTGTATTTTTAAATGTATTTTCATATTTATAGTATTTTTTGTAAATGTGTTTTTGGATTTTCACATTTTTTATATTTTACTCATTGTCTATATTAATTAATATATTATTTTTCTTCCAGTTTTTATTTTTATGGTTTTCTTGTGTATATAAGTTATATTTGTATATATAAATATATATATATATATATATATTTATATAAATATGTAAAATAAAAATATAATATTGTACACTACAATGATGTAACAATATTCTAAATGTATTAATATATATAGATATATGTGTTCATATTATTACATATATAAAAAGTGATATAGTGTAAATTAAACATTACACTATACAGATATATAATATATATAAATATAAACATATATATGTGTTTGAGTGTTTAAATAAGAATATATTTATATATAGGATTAATATATATAGCATATTTAATTTACATTATATTAAACTTATAGGATTTAAATATTTAACATTTACTGCTTCTTAACATTTAGGGGCCGATTCCGATCTTGGCCGGTAGCGCACCGAATCGGATTCGGCTTAACCGGATCCGATTCGGAGCCCTCTTTTCCGACCGATTGGAACGCGCGTCCGGCCGAGCGAGTACGATGCGAGCGCACGCGAAATCGCCGACCGCCGACCTACCTGTGCGTGTGCGGCGCGAACCGCATCGACGTGAACCCGCTGTAGGGGGCGCCCTCGTTTGCCTCGCAACCATTGAGTCAATGAGAGCCCGCGTACGCGTTGTACGACCGGCTCCCATTGACTTCAATGGGAGTCCGACCGAATCGAGTCCGATAGCATGCGTGCTCATCGTACTCGTTCGGTCGGACTGCTAGAGTCCGATTTGGTCGGAAATCTCTCCGGGTCCGGCTCGGTCGGGGAGATTTCCGGCCTGAATCGGAATCGGCCCCTTAGTGCTTTAAAATCTACTTATATTAAAAAAAATTATACTTTTGTCTATTTTTGGACGATATTGGTGTCAACGATATATTTTCTGATATTTTTGTACTTATCATTATAAGTATAGGATCATGATATTGCGGTAAGATATTTTTGACAGGATATTTTTGTCAGCAATATTGTTTACCATGATATTGTGTCAGTGATCCCTTCTGGGCTTTGCTTGCCTTACTATGAACAGTTGACTGTCCTTAAGTGGCACGCCTTACTTGTCCTGGTGTCCTTGCTAATTTGCTGCACATTGCCTTGTTTGCCTTTGTTTGGCGGCATTTGGTGTGGGCATGCAGTGTGGTTGCCATTGGATATATTGCATGCCTGGGTGTGCTCATTGGTGTGGAGTTTCTGGTTTCCCCAGCATGCAGATACTAGTAAAGATAAAAGCTCATCTCACTGGGACATACGTTGTTTTACCGGTCTCTCCCTCTTCATCGCCTCCTGGAAATTACAGGACGTCCTCTAGTTGTTTTTTGATCTTTCCATTGTGATCTTGTGAGAAGATGACAAGTGACATTTTGCAAGACCATCAAACTCTCTGCTGCCATCTTGGATTCAGGTGACTATATAAGGCACCAAGCTCCCTCCCTGACCAGTCACCTGCTATTCTGAGTTGGAGAGAGTGCGGACCTTCTTCATTTTTGTTGGAGAACCAGCAGATCGTCCTTCTGGAGCACAACGTCGCTTCATCCTGTGTGGTTCCACTGTCACCCTGCAGATCTGGGATGCTCCGGAGAGTTTACTATTGTATAGGTTAGCAGCGCCACCACGTACCTGATGCCTGAATCAAGGTAAGGGTAATCTACTTAACTGAAGTCACAGAGTGTATTAAGCTAAAATTGAGTGGAGGATATTGTTTCTGAGACATTCAATTAAGCCCACAGCCTGCCTCCCAGATTAAGGAGTAGAGAAACTGATGTTGTTGAAATGTTGAGAAAGGTTCTGGTTCTAAGAGTCTAATACTGAAAATCATCAGCAGTCCTTCGAGCCTACATGCTGTTAATGTATGGACTCATAAAGTCTTCTCCTGCCATGATTCCCTGAAGGAATTAACACCAGATTCTTTCTTCCAGGTAAACGAGAATAAACAATTTGTGCATGTTATTAGAGTGCATAGCATCTTTTAGTAACAAACACAGTAATAAGAAGAACACTACTAAGATCATTCTACTCTGATCGTTCCAGGTCTCTCTTCCCACAGTACTCTTCCTAAATCCTTCCCCTTGTCTGTCTTCTCTGAACCTCTCCAAACCTCTATAAACCTTTGTTGTATATCTACTGCAGAGTTGGTGGTGCAGAAACTGCTACAGAGGAAGCAAGGAACTCCCTAACAGTTTTGACATCATGTTTTGCTAGGAATCAGCATGCTTTGGGGAAAGTAAGTAGTCCTATGTGTTTTCTTCCAGCTCAATCCAGAATTTTGCTGCTTTCTATAAACAATCTTTTTCCAACTGTGGCCCCTGGTGTGGGTGTTAAACTTCTCTTGAACAAGTTGCACAATTTCTTCTAGAATTACACTCTGGCCTATAGATCTTTCATTTTTATTCACCTCACCACAGAATTGAAGTATCTTGGATTGATACTCTTTGGATATCTTAACATTTACCACTATCTCTTTCTTCATTGAACCTATAGCCTTGAGTAGATTTGTCTCAATTACATAAGAAAACTGTGAATGGCCAGCACCAATATGATACAATAAATATTTCTGTGCAGAATATCTAAAAAAATAAGATGATGGTCACTTTGATAACAAGATAATGAGGAACCCACTTGTCATTTTAAAAATGGCTGAAGAGAAGACAGAAAGAACAGCAATAATGATGTGACATTCTCCAAGAGATAGAAAGCATGAGGGCAAAGTATATGCCGATGGTGCAATTGGTTCAGAGACAAGTGAATAAAATGGATCTCAGTAAGGCTGTGGTAATACGTAAAGAAACAGACTGTATGTTCTGAAGACTGAAAAGGTCTATGCTGTAGTTCTTTCTAATGGTGCTGTTTTCTAATACTGTAAATAAAATGAAGTCACTTTGATGAGCAATTACCAAGCTACGATGGTTACATTCACTAAACACAATGACATCCTCTAATTATGATGATAGCTCCTTGTTGAGCTTCATAGTAGAGTTAGGATCTCCTTCTACCCTTTTTATTAATAGGAAATGTTTAAATATTTGTGGATCCTCAAAATGATTGGTACTGGGTTTGTGCATGTATTTTTTCAAACGTGGAGTTCTATATCATTTCCAATAATATAACGATGTGACGTTATTAGTGTCTATATTTCTCAAATTTTGTAGTAAACTTGGTTTCCTGAAAAAAAGGATTGTAACATAAACTGGTTAAAGCAAATATGCCCAACTTCAAACACCCCTAACAGGAACTCCGTCACAAAGAAACACTTATGCATTAAGCCAAAGGTATGCAAGGTCCAAAAAAACTTTACAAAGGCCTTTAATTGACAGGATTCTTAGAGCAGGAGAAAGAGGGATAAAGCATGATTCACTTTTTTCACGAATCCAGTGATCACGTTTAGGATTGACCTGATGCAGGTTTCTTTTTCAGGAGCAAGTTGTAGGCAACGTGGTAGAGCTGAGGTATGTACTACATCACTTTGGTTACATGTGGTATAATATATATTTTTCACTTACAAAACAAATCTGCTCTACATGAAAGTAGACAAGGGAATCTGAAGAGCACTATTTGTATATTTAATAATATATCCTCTTGTGATATTGTATGGAACAGAGGTAGCTTTGAGGAAATATTGTGAATATATAAAATACAATGGAAATTATGAACAAAATATATTAGAAAAGTGTGTTAAGGTGGATGGTTTAAAGCTAATCCTGCTAAGGAGGATTTAGTAAAAGAATATAGGACCTCAATGAGCTGTCTCTATTTGCAAACCGGTGGTGTGCAAATTGCGCCTGGACTGGTTTGTAAGTTGGGATGCATGTGATGTGACTTATGTACTAATAGTTCGCATCACAAATGTTCCATTCCTAGGCATCACAAAATGACCTGCATAATAAATATTACTTAGGTGGGTTGCAATTTAGGACCCCTCTCCTGTGATTGACCACAAACACTGGGATGGTGGCCAGTAAGGTGCACAAGACTTTTTTCCCTACATTTATATTCCCAAATGGGGAATATTTGTTTTTTTAACCAGATTGTGTCCCTTATAGGAACATGTGCTGCTTTTAAAACATGTCCCAGAGGACAGCTTAGCCTGTGTAAATCAGTTACCTCCTCCTTTGAGATGTTGTTAACTTTTCAATGATATGCAGCTGCATTCGCAAATCACAGATACATACAACTTTGACTCGCAATTAGAAAGGACACTTTTTCATGTCACCTCTTAGTTAAAATTCATGAAACATTGCACATCACAGTGTGTTTCCAAAACCTGTGATTTTGCAAATTGAACTGTTTGTGAACACATCAGGCCCATATTTGAGGAAATAAGATCAAATGTTCAATCATGTTCAAAACTCATTTTGAAGGACATATGTGAACAGGTAGAGGTATATTTTAGCAAAAGGTTTAAACAGGAAATAGGGTTGTTCAGGATATGTGTTCTCATAACAGAATAACAAAATAATAGATTTAGACACCAAAACCCAAAGTAGCGTTAATGGATATGAACATAAAGAACTGCAAAGCAGCAGAAATGAATAGTTTTCCCACATATTTGTGGCAGAATATCTGGCTAAGGTAGTTCTAAGAATGGTAAGCAAAGGACAAGACTTTTGTTGCAGGGCGTGGTATCAAAACAAACATCTACATAAGTAGCATTGATGAATATGTGACAAATGGAAGCAAGGAATTTCGTAGAGCTATCAAATTCAGACACACATAAGATGGTTTTACAGTCTATATTTTTATCACCTAGATTTGCATCTTCTTTTTGTCAAAATTTACCAAAAGAAACAGAATTTGATCATTAGTTCATGCACAAAAATGGATAAAACTCTTACAATCATGTGGAGGCATGATTCAATTGTGATTTTAGTCACAACAATTAATACATACTTCCTTTGTGGTTTCTGCATTTTTTAAGTTACAAGGGGGCTGATTCAGAAAGGTAATTATACCTGTGTACATTTAATTACTTGTAGATCTACTCTGCACTTTTTGCAATTCATCATTTCTCAGTGGCAATATAGAACATGCACGAACTAAACTTGCATGTTTCCACACCCTCTAATAAGGGTCTGGAGCCCCCTACAACAGAATTCATTAATGTAAAGATACTAAAATTAACTTTGCACCTGTTGGTGGAGATTTCCACCACAGCGGTGGAGATTTCCCCATGGGAAAGTATAGAGAAATTTTATAAAGTATATTATTTGTAAAAAGCATATATATATACATATATATATATATAAATATAAATATATATATATATACATACATATATATATATATATATATATATGTGTGTGTGTAAAATAATGTCAAATATTTAGTATCCTGAAAATAATAAATTAAAACATTATTGCATGCTAACTCACTAAATTAAATGTTTATAAAATAATTAAGACATTTTTATAAAATGTATAAATATTAATTTCTGAACACATTGTTTTTAAAATTACCCCTCACTACTATTTTTATTTTTAAATTGATTTTTATAGACTTTTAGTAAACTTGGTTAAAAGTTATTTATTTAAGTATTTTTTTTAAGTTATAAATTCGCCAATTATAGTTATAGTTGCCTCAAGTAACTATAACTTGTGCCCTAAAGTGACTATAACTCACGCCCTTGCCATGCACTGCTAATTAACCCACTTATTACACCACTTATGAGTTATGACATAATTGATAAAATTACTGCAGCATTTGCAAAGAAGTTATTGATGAGAAAACTGTGCATGGTGGGGGCGACAGTTATAGTTACCTTAGGGCACGAGTTATATTTGGTTTTAGAGTTTAAAACGTTATGTTGTTACTGAACATTCCACCTGAGTACAATGTTACTTTAACCTTTGTTTATATATATCTATCAATAACTCTTTCCCGCTTCCAGTCAGTGAAGAAAACAAAAATATTTACATATTTTATACTTCCAAAGAAGGAGTACATTTACACCGGTTTTAATACTTGTAGTATTGTTGTTCCTTTAGACGTTTATCTTGTGTACTGCAATGGTCTTACTCTTTAGTGGATGCGTGTTTTGTATTAGTATGTCCCTCCCAAATAACTCCTTAAACTTCCCTTAAACTCAACCATTTTGCATTAATTATTTCTTATTTTCCAACCTCTCCCCACCTTGTCCCTTCCACATTTACTACAAAATAATATACTTACATGTGCAGAAGTCTCAGTCACTTGGCTGACATCTCTGCACACGAAAGATAGACGAGGTGGAGGTCTCTAGCCATAGGTTTGTGAACTGCACTTTGTAGGGCTGTGTTGCGCCACTGCAGTACAACAAAATGCAATCTGTGGATCAGGTTCTGTATGTTTGATTTAGATTGCATTAGACTCCTGTGCATAAACGTTAGGTTTAACATCTCAATTAGAACAAAAATGTAAAGCAGTGCCATAAATTGCGCAATAACTTAGGGAACCTAATTGTACATAAGAAGCAATGCAAATAAACATTTTCTTTAGCAATAAAAAGCACAATAATTGAGCAAAAAAAGAGATGTGTAGGTTTTTGAGTTAGAAAAGAGAAAAGAAAATGAAAATGAGAGAAAGGGAAAGAATGAAAGAAAAACAGAAATAATAAAAACAAAGATGAACGTTATTTAAATAAGGATATACAATACAGTTTAGGTATTACAATCGAGAGAGTGTAGCTAGAGAAATTTGTGAAAAAGTTAGGCAGGCATTGCAAACAATATAAATAAAATATATATGTGAATTAAGTGGATTTCTTAGAGAAGTAGTTAGTAACAGGTAATCATAATTGATCACGCTTAATAGTCAATGAAAATGAATTCAATATTTTTTTCCTTTTAAAAAAACATAAAGCAATAACTATTAAGAGATCATCCAATTTTGCTAGCAATGCATTATGAGACCAAATAACATACACACCACCTAAAACTATCTTTTGCAATGAAAAGGTTATGAAAACCCCAAATTTTCAACCATATTAATATCCAAAAATCAACATCTTTGAGACAAGTAAAAAACATGCGCATATATGAGCAATTATAATTATCACATCTCCAGCAGGTCTGCTGTACAGCTAAGACAAATTTGAATAATGTGTCTGGAGTAAAGTACATCCCATTATAAAAGAAAATAGGAGTCTGTACTAAACTGGCAGAGCAAGCAGTAGAATGCTATTTTACCAAACTGTATCCCAAATATCTATAGACTATGTACAGCCCAGTTCTGTTTCCCATAAGAGTTCTATATCGAATTTAAATTTTGTAGCTACCAAAGAGCAAAACATGTTATATAGTGTGGAGTCCTTGGGCTGCGAATGTTTGGGAAAGTTCAAAGAAAGGAACCAAAATGCCATTACTAACAGTGACTTTGTTACTGATCCACTATCTGCCCAATCTTTCCAGAATAAGACTTAACCATTTTTTGTAATGTGCGTGTTGTACCAAACGTGACTTTTATAGAATTGAGATAAGGTCGGTGCATGGTTTTAATAGAGTACAAGCATTTGTTTATTGTAGATGGCATCCAAACTTTGGGTGGAGAAGACATAAAACACATGTGCATAAATGTGAATGGGGAAATCAATGTGAGGTCTAAAGAAGACCATGACTTATTGGCCGTGGAGGAGGAAGATAATAAGAGATCTTGATTTTGATTAAAACTAAGGGCCAAATTACGTGTTTGCCTGCGTGGCATGGCGGCTACGGCTGTACCGGCAGTCTGACTGCCGAATTACAACTTTGGCAGTCAGACCACCATGGTACCACCGCAACCGCCAGGGATCACAATCCCTTGGTGTTGGTGTGGCGGTCTGGGGCAGCAATATGCTGGCCATGCCGCTGCGTCACTGGCAAGCATATTATGACTTTCCTGACCGCCACACTTTTCATGCCGTTGATCCCACCATGAAAAGTGTGGTGGTCAGGAAAGTAAGGGAGCCCTACAGAGCCCCCTGGTGCCCCTGTGCATGGGTGTGCATGCAGTGGAGCACCCGGTATGCCCCACTGTGTGCATGCACCCTAGTTCTTGCCCGTCATGGACTGCAAAGTCTATAGTGGGAGTATATACATTTATATAATAATTTGAAAAAACTGTTCAAAATGTCTGCATCTTTGAAAACCTTGTTACCATGTGCATTAATAGTGGATTTAATAGTTGATTTCTCTTTTTTAAACTTGAGATAATTTGCAAGGAGGGCGCCAGATCTGTTTTTTTTGTCCCCAGAATATCTTGCATTTAACTTTAATAAATAATTAAATGAAATAGAGTATTTGCACAGCTACTCAAACTAGAGTGTCCTGGCGCATGACAGCGTAAAGGAAAGTGAGTGTAAAAGGACCCATTAGTTATTAAAAAGCCAGGTTTTTAGGTTCTTCCTGAAGGGGAGTAGGTCTGTGGTTAGTCTCAGAGACTCAGGGAGGCTATTCCTCAGTTTAGCGCCTAAAAAGCTGAAGGATCTACCTCCAATGCGGGTACGGCATATTTTTGGCACGATGGCCAAATTGCCATTAGAAGATCTTAGGGGTCTGGATGTTATGTAATGATTTATGCGCTTGTTCAGGTAGCCAGCTACTAAGCTGTAGTAAGCTTTAAAAAAGATGGTCATAGCTTTGAAATTAATCCATTCCTTTATGCGAAGCCAGTGTAGAGACTTAAGAATAGGGGTCATACTAGATCTGGGTTTGGATCTCAGGGTGGCTCTGGCCGCAGCGTTCTGTACCACTTGTAGGCGCTGAAGAAGGGACTTGGGAAGACCGAGGTACAAGCTGTTGGCGTAGTCAAGCTTAGATGTCACCAAAGCCTGCACCACGATCTTTCTGCTCTCAAGCGGTAGCAATGGAAAGAATTTCTTTAACATGCGGAGTATGCCAAAGCAAGCGGCAGTAAGATTTTGGATCTGAGAGCGCATGGAGAGTGTCTTGTCTATGACAATTCCCAAGTTTTTTACTTTCTCCTTTTCCGCGGGTGGGGGCGGAAGATCTTTAGGCCACCAAGAGCTCCAGTCAGGCGATTCTGGTTTACCAAAAAAAAACAACTTCGGTTTTGTCAGGGTTACATTTTAGCTGATTGATCATAAGCCAGTTAAAGACTTTTGTGAGGCAAGACCTAATCCTAGCCCCGTCAAAGTCGGTGCCTTTCTCACATGTAAAAATCAGCTGAGTATCATCAGCATAGGACACAATTTTAGCGCCCTCTTCCTCTACCAAAAATGCAAGGGGAGATAGATATATATTAAAAAGGGTAGGACTAAGAATAACCACAAGCTTTATGTGTGGAAGCTTCATTAAATTGTATTCTAGTGTTAAGAAGTTCTTTTAGGTTAGCTTTATTCTTTTTGGAAGTGTAATATTGGTGTTCCAAATGTTTAATCTTGTCTAGATTAGCTAAGGATTCGTTTTCAGCTTTCCATTTTTCCAATGAAACATAATTGATAATGAATCCTCTGGAAGCTGCTTTAAGAACATCACAAACAGTATGAACCAAGGTATCGTTCATCATGTTAAGCTCAACAAAATCTTTACCAAAGTTCTCATAACCCGAAAGGAAAGCAGAGTCATTTAATAAAGCATTCCATGGTGAAGATGTAATTGTATTATGGAGAACATCAAAATCCGACCAAATGGAGCATGGTCTGAAATCACTATGGATTCTTATGTCTGGATTAAAAATTCTCCATGAGTCTTTGTGAGCTGTTTGGGAAATTGTCCTTTGAACGGTTTTATGAGTATTAGTGGTGTTAAATTTGACAAGGGAGTGTCTGTCTAAAAAGGTATTCATTGTCTTATTACCTTCTCCCCTGGCACAATTGTTTTTAGAAATGGTATACCGGAACTCAGGACAAGGGTGGTTAGGGCAATTCATTTCAAGTGCATAACTCAATATCATTTACTTTTAGTTTATTCAATATCCATTTACTTTCATAGTCTTTTGGCTTTTGAAACAACATTCAGATCTAAGGTGGCAAGTGTAGCTGCAGAGCGTGCAACCGAGCCATCGGCAGTCGAGTCAACACTTGCAGTAATCCTCCAGTCTGTTAAAGAATTGCAGGAAGAAACCCGGAGTGAAGGCCACCGGGCCAGATCAGAGTCCAATAAACTATGCGGATCTATCAGAAAATTAAATAAAATTTGCTCCAATATCGCAGAGAGGATCACGAAAGTGGAAGAAGGGACGGAGGGCCTTGAAACTCTACTAAAAGGACGTTCCCAGAAAAACCTAACTGGAACTAGGATAATAAAGTCCAACATGCCCATCGAATACCCCTAATGGTAAAGAAGCCCTCGTCTGATGCCCTAGAGAGACCTCAAGCCATTCTAGTATACTTTGGGAACTTTTTGTTGCAACAGTTAATTTGTGATTTGGCTTGTCCCAATTCAAAAATTGAAGGGATCTCGTTTTTCACTAGACCAGATTTCGCACCTGCCACTGTTGAACAGCACTGGCAGATGCAACAGCTCCTCAATCAATTCCAAGAAATCGGTGCCGAAGTATTTGTTTCAAAACCCGTCACGGCTTAAAGTTATAGTAAATGGGAAAACCCATAGTTTCACCTCTGAAATAATGGCCCAGGAACACCTAAAAGAGCTAGGTGGTGGGTCTACCAGGGCCAGTAGCAAATGAAGCAAATCAAAATGGTGGGGTTAAAAAAAAAAAGGTATATGTTCCAGATAGGAATAAATTGCTCAGTTATAGATAGGGAAGTTTATATGAGCAGTGTATTGGGGGAGATGAGATCTAAGCACTGTATGCCAGTGAGAAAAGGTTTTCTTGTGTTTTAGTTTTTGATCACACGCTTGACTGAGGGGTGGGGAAGGGGGGTCTGGAGGTGGGTCTAATCTTTCAGGAGTCATCACACAGGCATGGGGCCTGCATGCTCATGTATTGGTGAGGGGAGATGGGTGAGGGGGCTTGGGTGTGTTCACAGGCTGGTAAGGGGGGTGGGTACACAGTCAAATGGTCCAAAACAGCATAGATCTGACTTAGAGGTTCCAGATGTTTTTTTTGTGGTTTCTTGTTCTAACCAGATAGATTTATGTGGGGAATTTATAACAGGAAACCTGGTACTAATATCAAATATGAGTAAATTGCGGATAGCAACGGTTAACATTTGTGGCCTGAATGATGGGAGGAAAGAGGTAGAATTGCGTTATAACTGCAAATTCTAAATGCTGACATTATATGTCTCCAGGAGACACATATTGAGGGCTTACAATTACAATTGCTGCACACACTTAGATTTAAATTAATTGGGGGGACATCACAGGGGCTCGTACCTGTGGAGTTGGAATATTAGCTTGCACCACATATGATTACATAAAAAAGTGCATGAAGACAAATATGGGCGTTGTGTCAATGCCAAAATCCAGTCCTCTGCACAAAACTTTACATTTTGTTCTGTTTATGGCCATATTTATGACGATCCAGGACTATTTGATTGGTTGTCAAATTAATTGCTTCTTTGGCCCTCATATTAACAAATTTGAGGACTATGGGCTATATTTATCCAGGTCCAGCATACATGCCCAAAAGTGATACAAAGCAGAATGGTATGCAGTTCCTAGTAAACACTATAGGTTGACGTATGGTTAGTGTAGTGAGTAACACACTAAGAGCAGGAGAACATTACCTCCTTTCGGAAAAGAGACCCTCACACACCCCCATCAGTGGGGTGTCTTGCTTCATCATCGGGTCTGCTCCTTATCGGGTCGGCGCTGCAATACCCGATCGGCGCCCTTAACGGGGCCTTTTGGCGGAGATCTTTATTTCCTTTTGCCGTAAGGTGCCGTGCGTGTGAGGGCCCTAGTGAGTGTAGTGAGTGTAGAAGTGAGGTTAAAACAGAAGGAGGTGGTCCACCCAAAACTACTTTAATGATCGTGGCCACTCTCCTCATTAAAAACGTGAAAGTAGCGCACCCCTGTTAAAAGGTCACGGGGCTGTGCGCATATGGGGTCAACATGTTTCTTGTCAAATCAGATCAAGTTTCTTGATTTGGTCCTGAAGAATTGCCTTCTAATTGAAGTATTGGCAAGAAACATGTTGACCCCATATGCGCACAGCCCGTGACCTTAACAGGGGTGCGCTACTCACGTTTTTAATGAGGAGAGTGGCACGATCATTAAAGTAGTTTTGGGTGGACCACTCCTTCTGTTTTAACCTCACTTCTACACTCACTACATCTACACTCACTAGGGCCCTCACACGCACGGCACCTTACGGCAAAAGAAATAAAGATCTCCGCCAAAAGCCCGTTAAGGCGCCGATCGGTATTGCAGCGCCGACTCGAAGGAGCAGACCCGATGATGAAGCAAGGCATCCCACTGATGGGGAGTGTGAGAGTCTCTTTTCCAAAGGAGGTAGTGTTCTCCTGCTCTTAGTGTGTTACTCACTACACTAACCATACGTCAACCTATAGTGTTCACTAGGAACTTCATACCATTCTGCTTTGTATCACTTCTTTGGCCTTCACCCATTATTTTTTGTGGGGATTTAAATATTAATTTACGGGTGAATTTTTCCCTAAATGATCACTATGTGTATTCCAGCAGGAAGCCTAAAGTATTTAATTCGTTAAGGGGGCTCTGTTAAGATCATGGCCTGTCGGAAGTATGGTTGGCTAAGAAATCTTCGGAACATGGGTTCATATATTTCTCTGAGCCGCATCAATCCCATGCAGGCTTAGATTTTTTCCTGGTTCCCATTGCTTTCATACAAGTGTGCAACATCGAAGGCTATCCATGGATCATGTCTTACCATAACCCTTTAGTGTTAGAAATTAAGGATGGATGCTTTAGGAGAAAGCAGTCTTATTGGAGCTTTGAACGCAGTCTGTTAATTAACAAAGAATGCTGCACATATATGAATGAATGGATCCCCATTTTTTTAAACAAAAATATTGGGAGCGCTCCGCTAGTGGTTATATGGGATACGTTGAAAGCAGGTATTTGGGGGTAGACTCTGCAGTTTACTCTAAGTAGAGCTAAAAAGGAGAGACAACAATGGGTGAGCTATATGCAGCGCTAGTTGCAGAGGAAAGGAAACTCGTTATTGCAACACAGTTGGGTGACATGATAGCTGAAGTTCAAATGGGGGTCACAATTGCGAAAGCTGCAATTTTTTAAATCTCTGCAAAGAAAGCTGCAAAAAAAGTTATGGTATGGAGGGAAAAGGTGTATGAATGCAGCGAGCAGATAGGGTACCAACTCGCCATCAGAACAAGGGCGGAAAATGTGCGAAGTGAGGTTCGAGAAATAAGAGATCCAAGGCACGCTGGTATCTGACCCTATAAGTATTAGGGTGGCTTTCCAAGGATTTTAGCAAGATTTGTATACCGAAAGTACGTCAGGAGAGGAAGAGAATCTAACACACTATTTGAACTCTATTTTTCTTAATAACTTATGCAAAGAAGAACAAGAATTATTGGAGGGGCCTCCTGAATGGGAAGAAATCTTGCTTGCTATGTATAGCTTACCTAAGGGGAAAGCTGCTGGCACAGACAGCATACCTACAGAGTTTTATTTGACATTAACTTCTGTGCATAAAGAACGTTTAGTAAAGCTATTTGGGCAAATTTCTAATGGGGATGACCCTCCGAAATCTCGGTCATGAACTAAAATTGCTGTGTTCCCTAAATAAAACAAGTGATTGTAGAACTCGGGTCAAATCGACCAATTACCCTGACTAATGGAGATTTCAAGTTGTATTCTAAAATTTTGGCCGCCCTCCTATCCCCAATTATCAACAAGGTTGTTTCCAGACAACAACATGGGTTTATCCTGGGAAGAGGCACAACTGACCATACTCGCAGGGCAATCACCCTCTTTGATGCCGCTCGTGTGTCGGGGGACCCTATGGCTATGATACTGCTGGATGTGGAAAAAGCCTTTGATAGTGTCTCCTGGCAATTTTTATGGGCCTCTATGCAACAGTGGGTATTGGTCCAGGATACTGTCAAGCCGTCAACGCTCTATATAACAAATCAGAAGCTAGGGTTTATGCAGCAGGGGATTTGTCGGAGCCCTTCAAGATTAAGAGGGGGACTAGACAGGGGTGACCCTGCTATCCGCCTCTGTTTGCGATCTATATCGACCCCCTAATACGTAGGTTGGAGAACAACATCTTAATTCACCCTACGCAGTTTCAAAGGAGGGATACCAAGACCCTAGCCTATGCCGATGATACTGCGTTGGTAACACCAGATCTGATCATGGCATTAGAAGCGGTTGAGCAGGAGGCCCTCAGCGTCGGGAGTATCTCAGAATATTCATTAAACAATGAAAAGACACAAATTGTGGTTAATGATAAGATCATTCTCTCGGACAAGCGGATAGTAAAGAGTGCAATATATCTAGGTGTAAGCATTTCATCGGAGATAGATGGAATAGTTCAGGAGAATCTCAACCCACTGATTTGTAAAACAAAAAGAGACTTGAACAGATTAAATAATTTACATCTATCCTTAGTTGGTAGGTGTAACATAATAAAAATGATTTTTTCCTCCAAGATTCTTTACTTTCTCCGTGCGATACCATTTGAATTTGGTCAGTGGTTTAAGAAAATGGAGGAGGTAATCTCCCGGTTCATCTGGACTTACGCGAAACCAAGACGAGCCTTCAAATGTTTAACTCTACCAAGAGAGATGTTAAATGTTATTATTGGGCAACCACGCTGCAGAATAACCTAGTCTAATTGCAAGAAAGAGCAGAGGTAGATATAGGAGATCATTTTCCCACCCTTGTCAAATTGTTAATTGGCGATGACGCTTGGGGATGTCTGTGGCGGCAACTCGAATTTAGCTACTACAAAAGAGTCCGCTTTAAGACTTTTCAGAACGTCTTTAAGGTCTGGTCGGCAGTACGCAGTGTAATGGGGATTGGTAGATTTAACTATTATACACTCATATAGAATAATAAGTAATTATCAGATATTTTTAGTGATCTATGTATTTCATGATGGAATATTGCTGAGTTAAAGAGATTAGGGCACTTCTTGTCTATTAACGGTATTGTTTCGTTTGCAGATCTTAAGAATGACTACAATATAGAACATAGATATTTTTTTAAGTATCTCCAGGTGCGAGATTTTGTCTTATGGAAAGGGGCGGCTCTGTGGGTTTCCAGAGAGTTAAGTTAGTGGACACCCTTATCAGCAGGTGGAAATTACCTATTGGGGTTATGTATCATTTTATGATTGCAGAAACAAGAGACAATTTGGATGAGCATTCCCAGAGATGGCAAGAGAAATTGAATGTACCTGAGTCATATTTCCAGAAATCCTTCAGCTAGAACAATTGTATAGTCTTCTAAACTTCAAGTGCAGTATTATAAAACCTGTTTTAATTCATACTATACTCCCAGTAGGATAATGAAATCCTGTATGTATGGTGCAGTTAGTGTGCACATATTCGCTACTTGTAGAGTTTTAGCTGGAGTGAAAGAGAAGAGCTCTAGATTTTGTAATAAGCATTTATGGATAAAGACACAGCTAACCCCGGCACTTATATTACTCAGAATACAGGAAGGGGAGGGGGTAAAAAGTAGTTCTATTCAATTTATAGCCATGACAATTTGGTGATCATGTATTGCCTCTGCTTGGCTGGACCCGAACCCTCCAGTATTTCAGCAATGGCTAGCTCTGGTGCTAGCAATCTATAATCTGGAAAAAGCTATATATGTAACAAAAGGGGCACGGGCAGGGAAAAAAGGGTTGAGGAGATGGGCCTCCCTGACTGACTGCCTTGAAAGGGGCCAGCACCCTGTGGGCAATTTAATGACTGCTAGTTAATCCGGAAGAAAATAATTTACTGTCTTCAATGGGTCATAAGATAATTTTACAGCTTGTATCTTAAAAATATGAAATAGTTTATAATGATTATATTAATGAAATATTATGATTAATTGTTGTGATGAAGCTTATAGATCTAGATTCATGATGTACTGTATTTGGACGGGCCATTTAATGTGTAGGGTGGGTGGACGGGGAAGGGGGTGGGTTGTATATTTAACATTTTAAAAACATAATCATTTTTTTTTTTTTTAATGAAACAACATTCATATTTAAATGTTTAAGCCACAACACCTATGTTCTCAACCCATTGTTTCCGCAATATAAATATATCGGTATCAGATAAATGAGTTTCTTGTTGTAGGACTAATTGCCCTTTTAAGTCGAGCCAAAAGGGATAGTACTCGTTGTCACTTAATTCAAACGAAATGTTAAATATGTGCATATACCAATTTGTGAAGCGATATCTTGATTTGTGTATGTCTCCGTTTTACCTGTCCAGTTTCAAATATATTGTTGTGTTCGGACATAAGAGTTTTAAGTATTTGTTTCCACTTCTATACTAGTAATTTGATAACAAAATATATCATAAGAATAAAATATTACTAAGAAAACAAGAATGAAGTTCTACTTTAGGCATTGATAGGCATTAGAAACGGGTTTATTGTCAACAAAACAGAGGGGAGGGTCAAATAAATCTGCAGTCATTTAGAGCTGTATGTACAGTATTAATTTACTTGAGGTCAGCTACTTTTATTTTTTTTCTATTATCTAGCAGTCTAGTTTAAAGTTATTAGCAAGTGAATGTGTCCAAATGATTTTCTTGAGTCAAGTAACAGTTCCTTTATTTTCTCTTGGTTGTGTATGCTCATATAATATTTTAGCTGATGCTCAGGCTTAAATATATGATGCATATTTCTGAACAAAAAGAAACAAATATAAGAGGGATAACCCGTTTAAAAAATTGTGAGACTAAAGCAGAGGATGGGACAGAGAGAAACCTTTGATTTACAGAGGTGTAGAAATTGTTCTGAGGGACAGAAAAGTGTTTCTGTGGGAACGATACAGAAGTGGAAACTAATGTTGTGGAATATGTCATTAGACAAATTCAAGAACCATATTTAATGAGGTCTCCTGGAAAGCTAATCAGAAGGAAGATGATTCGTCACTCATGTTGGCTTCCATAGTGGGTGCAGACGTTTTGTTTCCCTATGTATCTGAAGTGGATATCCTTATCAAAAAGGTTTTTCCCAAGCTGGCTTTCCTGCAACGGTTTATTTAAAGGTCTTGTGGTTTTGCTGTTTAGGTTGTGCCTACCAAACAGCGTAAGTTGTCTGGTTGCAAAAGACGAATTGTGGACTTGCCAGGAAGTTACAGGGGCTTGCAGCTTGCTTAGCAATAGTTGGCTTTATTGCTACCATAATTGGCTTGCTTCCAATTTGATGGCTTTCTTTGTCCCATCTTGTCCATCTTCTGTTTGTCCTCCCCCTGGAGCATAACCTCTTTACCATTTCTCCCATTGGCGGGCTTCTATCCTACCACTGCTCACTTTTAGTAAACTTTCTTTTCTTTTTGCTTAAGCACTCCATAAGTTCGCATGTATTTTCCATGCTCTCTTGCTCATGTGCTTCTCCTCCTCCCTGACAAATAGCCTCTCCACACTACATGTCACTGCCTACCTCATGTTGCAAGCGCTCTGGTGTGCTCCTCCTTCGCAAAACTTCCTGCCACTCCTGCACTCCATGTTGCTTTTCTTGCTCCTGTGCTTTTCCCTTCACCCGTGTTTCTCTCCCTTGTGTGCTGCTTCTCCACACCCCGCTCACTCCATGTTGCTCCCCTCCATCGACTCTCTGTTTGCCCCCGCTCCCACGATCTTTTTTATTTTATTAGAGGGCGTGGGCCAGGCAGTAAATTTTCATTTTTTTATTTACTAATCCTTCTCATGTTGGTAAATAAAAAAATTAGACCCACATCATTTTGTAGGCACACAATGCATAATGATGCAAGCATGCACCTACAAAATAACGCTGCCTCCACCCACAGCTGTGTCCTCCCGCGACTTCTTTTTATGGGCTAAGCTTTGCCAATGCTTGTTTTGTTTCAGCATCCCTGGATTCCAGAAATGTATTAAAACCCTCGACATAGCTGTTATTTCCAGGTTCTGCGGGATCCAGGGAAAGTATCTAGTAAGCTTACATAAAGGAATTGCAAGATGTTTAGAAAATGCCTGCATAAAATAAGAAATATAAACCTATTTTCTGCATGGTCTTCTCACAAGCACAACCAGGAAAATATATGTTTGCGAGCCAGACAAATGAGTCGTATGTAGTTATGAGTGACATTAGCAGAAAGGTTCTCTTTTCATTGCTCGGAAAGTACACTTTCTCGCACATCCACAGTGATAAATTAATGGGCTCCTAATTACTGCCAACCACCATATCATGGCTCCTTATACAATGGCTAAGTACTATGCATGCCAGAAAGGCCACAGCAGTAGTCACAGATGAACTGAAACAAGTCAAAGGAATAGGAGCTCGCATTTTTACACTGACCTGACCTTAACTCATAATTTAGAGATATTTCAGAAAGAAAGTAAAAAAGATTCTGAATAATAAAAGCAAAACTACAAGACTACAAAACTTGCACACTTTTAAATGTGTCCTAAAGTGGTTGTAAAATAGGGAGGTCTACAGTTTCAGTATTTTATTGTTTTAATTGCCTACACTGACCATAGCAGTGGGAAGGAAATACATACAAAAAGCCTGAAAGAATTTAAATGGACTTTGTGTTTTCTAAGGCAGCGAATGCAACTTATTTCAAGCACTTACGGAAGGGGCCACATAGGAATGAGGTGAGGCAGAACTAAAGGTCGGCAGCAGAGGATCGTTTGGCAAAAATCGTAATGAAAACAGCTACTTTCAAATCCCTTAGGATGTACTGAAACAGGAAACACGCCTACTTTGTTACGTTCCCCTATAGTTTGTGGGTTGACATATATCATCAAATTTAAAGTGCACCATTACCAATGATTCTGCCATACTTAATTAATACCCCACACTTGTATCAAAACCTCCAAGAAATAATGGAAGCCTACCAAAAGTGTTATTCCAGAATACAGGATATTCCTAACGACATTATCCTATTTGACAACTCAAGTTTTCTATTGATCAAGATTTTCATAAAATTGGGAAATTCTAATTTTCAAACTGTGCAAAAAAACGCATTGATTGTCTCTGTATCTTGTTAATAAGATGAGCTAAAGACGTTGGAACAACATGATGGTAACATTTTGAAAAACGTTCGGCTCAGTAATGCCTCGGACACTAGCAGGAAGGGTTAATCGTGGCCAGTGCGCAGAATGTTCTCTCCTGTTTAACCTAGCCCCTTCTCATATCTCTTGTACACAAATACAATGGGGGGAGGGTTGTTGGTGTTCCAAAAAAATGAAATGGTTCAGTTGTGAAGAAAGAACAGAAAAATGGGACAGGGAGAGCACATGAGATATGAAAGAACATGGACATGCTCAAAACAAGGAAATGTTAGGGACTCTGGAACAGACAGTAGCACTATTAGTGGTGGTTATTTGTAATTGCAATCGACAATAAATCACACCTGGCTAAAATCCCTGCTGCCTGACAATTGCATAAACATTGTAACAAAAACTGCAAATCCCAAGTTCTTCAATAAAGGAGTGCCTGAATTGTATGCGCTATCACAGTCAAAATCAGATTGGATTTGAGCTGACCTACATGGCTACATGATGTAAATGGTGCGGATTGTGCAACCACTAAAAAGTTATTTCCAATGTACTAAACTAAACCAATTCTAAGTGTCAATAAAGTTTTAGAAACTCTTAAAATGGGTTTACAAATGGATACCTAATCACAGTTTGGAAAAGGCATGTAGTATGGTGGGTATTCCCCCTTGGTACTATACCACCCAACAACTCAATATATTGAACCATTACTGGATATGGTGCTTATTTGACTCTTCTTCATTCGCTGCAATGTTAGGATTTTACTAATAACTTGACCCTGATGAAGTCTGCAAGGACGAAACGCGTTGGCTGGGCTGAGGTGCTATTGTTACAATTAATAAACTTCAATAAAGTGGATTGAAACTCATGCACAGTACTCCTGAGGAATTTGATTGGATATTTAATCTTCAACATTTTTGATGACAGAATATTGTTTGGAGCTTGTTGTACTGCTGTTAATTGAGCGAAATTGATTATATAATTAAATGCTCCTTTTCATGTTTGTTCATAATAAATAATTTTACTATAATTTTTTTTTCACTGATCCATCCAAGTCAGAGGGTGGGGAGGGCTGGGCCAGCCTGGGTTTCAGGGAGGAGGAGGAGTGATGCGCACTTAGCATTTCTCCAACCCAAGCTGTGTTGCACAGCCAGGTGGAGAACAGACACAGGCTTTCAGGCCCTGTCTGAGTGCCAAACCAGGCCACTCAGGCCAATCCCAACGATTCTGTCATGCTGGGTAATAGTATTCCCATCATGAGAGCAGTGTCGGGATTGGCATCTGGGAGCCTGCGCAGTGTGCACCAGTCAAGGATCGGGAGAGGAGCAAGGTGGCAGATACAGCTTCAGGTAAGTGATATGTTATGTTTTTTAGAGTTTTCCTTTGTGTTTTTTATTTTTGTATTCTCAGCGCTGCCACCATACCATGTCGAATTGGGAGCACCCGCCACTGCTGGTGGGCAAAGTATCTGTGAATCACATGATCATGTGTTCTGTGGCCTGCATTGCCTGCCAGTAATAGTTACACCCAGCAGTATTTATTCCTGGGGATAATTCAGTTCAGCATATGGTAATGTGTAATTGCAATTCTGCCAGTATTTTTTTTCTAAATTGATTTCAATTATTTCTTTAAAAAATACTCATACACAAAGCCATTTAAGGGTGAACTGAGTATCAGGAGTACATAATCATAATCAGCGTTATATTTCAACAAATGCCTTATGGGTGAAGTCAGTACAGGGAGCAGCGATCCATGGTATTACACGTTCATTGGATGATGTCATTCATTTGTATCACGTTTCAATCAGACAATGGGAGGGCCAGGCGGCTGCTGACAATTTATCCCTACATGAATTTTAACCAACAACAGCTATGAGGCCACACAGTTATATTAGGTATTTCCCTTCTTGGGTTGCTATGTAGTTCTAAAACACAATGTTTAAAAGAGTAAGTGATTTTTTTTCCCATACATTCCTGAAATCATTTGTCACATGCTTACAGTATTCTACTACTAATGGACACAACCATGTCCTTTGGAGGGAACTCAGTCCACTGGCAGGTAGGTCAGTTCAGTGACCTTGCTGGATAGATCTTGCCTGGTATTATTGGTGTAAAGTAAGCTGTCTTTCAGTGGCAGCTCTTCTGCTAAGGCAGAGAAGCACTACCCCACTGCTCTTTGAGCAGTGCGAAAAAGGAAAAATAAAATGTGAATAACACAATGTTATTATCATTTTATTTTTCCGTACTGAGGCAGTTTTGCTTACCTTACGGGGCGGGCAGAATTGAGCTGTCGTCACAGCCAGCAGGAGTAGGAGTAGTTGGTGCACTTAAGTGCACGTGGCGGTTTGGGCGGCGGTCTTGGGCCAGCCAAACAGACATGCACACTTATCATTTCTCCACCCGGCTGTATTGCATAGCCGGGTGAAGAACATGCATAGTCTCGCACTCCCTGTCAGAGTGCCGAACCAGGCCGCTCAGACCAATCAAAATGCTGCTGTGATGCTGGTGACAACAGCGTCGTGATTGGCTTAGGGGAGTCTGGGAGCCTGTGTGTGTCCGTCCGTCAACAGAAAAGGACAGTGTAGAGGTGGCGGCCTGCAGTCTAGTAGGTGAAATGTATTTTTTTTTCTCCCCCACGCCTCACCTGTACTATTCCGTGGCAGCCATCACTGCTCTATGTGTATTGTAAATTGGCTGAGATAGAACCTCACATTAGTGGTCAACCACTTGTGATAAACGGGTGTATTTTTCTATTCTGCATTTGTTATTTGAGTACTTTTATGTTTTACCATCTCACAAGATTCCTAGACGAGGGCTCCAGAAAGTGCATATATTGCCTTCATACAGGCCTCCCACTACACAACAGCCCCATTCTACCCGTCTAGCAGGGCTCACCTCTTAATGACCCCATATCTTACCTACTGCCAGAAAAGAGGCCCCTCCCAAGACCCTCTGTACTGCCCACACATTCAGAGGACACCAATGTAATCACTGTGAGGCCCTATGAGCTATTCTTCCTTGAATCAGTGCAAGGCATAGGTTAATGTCTGGGTGGCATGTGCTCCTGGTTAGGTGTTTGCTCTAGCCATTTCTTGGATACTGCAGCTGGGGTGCTAGCTAGCTGAATTTTAAACCTGGTAGAGCCAGCACCCCTAGCTCAAATGGGAGCTTAAGAGTATTAAGTTTGAATCTAGGACAGATGCTGGCCGATGTCAGAGTAGTATGCAAGCTATCACATTTTTTGGGAAAAATTGACTTAAGTAATAATCACATCAGTCATTGAAAGATATGCAGGCATCTGTGGAGTGCAAGCATTTTTATCAGTGTAATGCAGCCTATTGAGATCAGAGGAAGCTTGATCCAGAAACAATTGGATTTACTCAGGGGCGGCTCCTCCGCTAAGTCGGAGGAGCGTTGCCCCACTGCTCTGTGAGCAGTGAAAAATACAAAATAAAATCATAACGCATTGTTATTATCATTTTATTTTTCTGTTGTTGCTCAGCTGGTTAGGAGCGGGGTGGGGCTGGGCTGTGTCAGAGGAGCAGGGGGAGGAGTGGTGACACTCTGTAAGTGCGCATGACAGTTTGTCCAGCCGTCTTGGGCTGGCCAAACAGTCATGCACACTTACCATGTTCTCCACCAGGCTGTGTTGCACAGCCTGGTGGAAAACATGCCCAGGCTCCCAGCCCCTCCCTGAGTGCCAAACCACGGCGCTCAGACCAATCACAACGCTACTATCAGCAGTGTTGTGATTGACTAGAGGAGTCTGGAAGCCTGGGTGCTTCCTGCCCCTGGAGTCCTGGAAGTGGGTGAAGAGGACCGAGAGACGGCGGCTGACAGACAAGTAAGTGATTTTTTTTTATTCTCTCCCCCCACGACCCACCCCCCCACCGCTGTTAAATAGCAGCCGCCACTGGATTTACTTATACCTTTCAGGACCTTATTGCCATTTTGTTCTATATCTTTTTCTTGACCTTGGGTAATGTGAATCCCTAACTCCACCTAATGACCCGTGTTCCTGTGAGCCAGTGCACCTAATGAGAACAGATGTGACTTGGATCACTAGGTCGCAGTCCAGACAGTTCACCAAATTCATGTACTATTGTGAGCATGTAAGGTGCCGCTCTCTCTGTGTCACTTAAATACAGAAGGGTGTTGTTGGCATAAAAGAAGATGCCATGTACTGAATCTCCAACGTTGATTCCCCATTTCTCTACGTCTGTTCTCCTGGTAATTGAACATTTCTCTGTTGCCAGTGCAAAGAGCAGGGGTGCTGGGCACAGCCCTGCCAGTGTGAAAAGGCACGTGCAGGGAATAGATTATGGCAATGTAGCACCATGCCTCGCATTACTCTGAACCCGAGCCACTATGTGGGCCTGCATGGCCTTTGCATGTGTGCTTAGTAAGTGAATTTGAATGGAAAAGGTTCTGATAGAATTCTACCCTTATAATCCATCTCTGTGCAGTTTTAGAATAACTCAAGTAATTCAGGTTCTGTGTTCACCAAGCACCCACCATCTTCAGTTTGTCTGTCATGTCTACAAGTTGCAGGGGAATTTGCTTTCTGAGCAAGTTCATAGAGGTATCTATCCTTTACCGCTGACATTATACAGGTACAGTCAACTGACCACACTGTCTGGGTCCCCAAACATGTATTGTATTGTATTGCATTGCATTGCAATGTATTTCTACATTTATATAGCGCTTACTAACGCTATGTGGGGCGCTGAAGCTCCTGCCTATAGGATTAGCATGCTACACCGTGTAGAGTGTATTTCTATGTTGTGCATGATGACCACTGAAGTGTAGTTATCATGTTATGGGACGCAGTGCATAGCAGTGTGTTGGATGATAAAGTGTAACAGATAGATGTGCAGTTAGTTGGTTTTCAGTATGCTGTTAGATTTGAACAGCTCTGCAGGTTCCTTTATGGCATTTCATATGATAAAGTCTACTTAGCTGGTTACTGCACTGGATTGTCCAATCTGACATTTTGTATATAGTTGTGGTCCTGAGCTAGCATGGTTGGAGGCAGAGAGAAGTGGAGAGATATGTAGAGATGGCCATTTTTATTATCATCCCATATCTAAGTGTCTTTGGGAGATGTAAAGAAGCCGTCAAATTGTGTAGATATTTGGGACCTGCATTGAATAGACTATATTAAAGTCCTTCAAAACTGTCCACTAATGTGTGACAGATCTCTCCAGTGCCTGTTCATTTGGTGATATTTGTTTTTTGGGCTGTACAGTGCTGGTGATGGATAACCCTCATAGCAGATATGCATTATGTGAATTTAATAAGTATAAGTTACAATTTGTTGGTGATCACTGCATATTGTGGTTTTAGTATTATTGTGGGCCTTAACAGTTATATATGGAAGTACATAACTATATAATGTTATGGGCACCCATAGGTCAGGCCTTTTTTGTTTACCTGCAGAATGAAAGCAGTTTGCTGGCTGAGCTGTGTGCAATTCGCTGAGGACCACACTTGAGGGTGTGACAATTATCTGGGCAGTGTTGCCTAGTCGCAGGTTGTGCATTTATATAGAAAATAGCCAAGTTTTCAACTGTCTTCGGAAGGGTATATGCTGGCTGCTTCCATGCTGGCTGGCAGTGAGTTCCAGAGCTTGGCAGCTTTTACCGGTATGATCGAATACTTTAGGGAAAAAAATGCATGACATCTATCTTCAGGGCGTAAATCTTCATACCAAACACCTCCATCTTATCTAACAGTCCACTCACCATCACATATCTCTCCTCTGAGTCTTTATGTACTGCCATGACTCTGAATGGTATTCTACTATCAAACGATATAGCTACCACTATAGAGTAGGAGAAGAAAGATTAGGAGTGCAGTTGACCCTCCACTTGAGGGAGGCTATATTCTGGTGTGGTAAAAGGTCTGTTTCTTGCAGGAATACAATCCTCTTGGTTTGTCATCTAAAGAATGATATACTCCTGAGTGTTTTACTGTATTTGTTTAGTCACCGAACGTTCCACATAACCTGATTTATCAGGCCTGCCATAATGAGTGACTGAGTTCCAGCAAGGCTAAAGTTGTTATCAGTCCCTTACCCTGGCTGCTCAACCTGACCCACCCTTCTTGTGCTGTCTATATTCTATGCAGGTAACTATTATAGAAACTCACTCACGATAAATAAAACATGCATAAAACAGTCTAACCCCCTCAAATACTTCTCCCCTTAACATTACAGACCCACCCGTTGGACTTGGCCCACTCTGCAGGATCACCACTAAACTTTTTGCCTTCAGCCTCCTGCTTTGCTGAGTTCATTTTTGTTGGCTTTAGGACTCAGTGCACTTAAGCAATACTAACCAGTGCTAAAGTGATTGTGCTGTCCCCTAAAACATGGAAAAATTGGCCTATATGTAATTAGAATATTTAATTTACTTATAATTCCAAAGTAAATGGTGTTCCATGTACCCTCGGCTTGTGAATTAAATGCTACTAGTGGGCCTTCAGCACTCATTGTGCCACCCACTATAGTAGTACTTTTAAACATGTCTCAGGCCTGCCATTGCAGCCTGTAGTGCAATGTTATACTGTCATTTCAATCTTGCAAAATAAACCTTTTGTACAGGCCTGATCCTTCCTTGTTAATAAATATATGATACTCCTAAGGTGGACCTTAAAGGTCACAGGGCAGGGTGCCTTGTATTTAAAAAGTAGGACATGTGGGTTTAAGTTTTACATGTTCTGGTAGGAAAAAACACCTAAAGTAGTTTTTACTGCTGTAAGGCATATCTCTCCCATTGACTAACGTTGGGTTGCCTTGTTACATTTAATAAGTGCTAATTTGGGATTGAGAGCAGGCAGAGATGTCATGTTTAGACTCAAACAAATTGTAATTTACAATCCTCTTTAATGGTGAAGTTGGATTTAAAAACATTTTTTTTTTTTTTATTACTTTTTGAACAACAGCACGACAAAAAACCCAGCACGACAGTGTACCCTACTAGGGTGATACAAGAAATAGTATGCATGATAGAATCTGCAGTCTCAAAGGTCGCGGAGCTGGGTAAACAAACCAGTATCAGACACAGAAACGAGAGGAATCATGGATGGGAAAGCATGTCAATAGGAGGAACAGCAAAATAGAATTACAGATTGAATAATGCTAAACAATACATCCAACCATCCTTATCAACACATTGCAAGATGTTATACATATATGTATCTGTCACGCTCTATATAAAAAATGAGAAACATTATGCTGGATTCTGTACACCCTCAGTTTCCCCCGTTTCCTTTCCCACTAAATAGTTTTGATACAATCCCCAGAAGCTTCTAGTCCGACTCTCAGGTGGCAGCAACTCACTATACACATCGGATTGGGTATTACAGTAGAGCATATCTGCGGCCCATTCATCGATCGTGGGTGTGGGGCCTCTCCCCCATCTCATGGCAACCCGTCGCTTGGCTAACATCAGTCCGAATGTAACTAGTTTCCTTATTTCTTTGTCTATTCACTTATCCAGGCCAAGGAGAGCCAGCGTGGGGTCAGGTGCAAGTGAATGGCCCGTGATCACGCTCAGCTTGTGAAAGATTCCCTCCCAGAATTCGAGGATCTTCGGGCAATACCATGCCACGTGTATAAATCCAGCTACCCGCTCAGGGCATCAGTGACAGGTGGTTGTGTCCCTCAAACCATATCTACAGAGTTTATCTGGTGTGTAATACACTCTATTGATATATTTGAAATGTATGAGCCTGTGTCTACTATTTAGGGAAATGCTCTTGGTGACAGAGCAACAGTATTGCCAACTTTTATTGTCGATAACAATATTAAAATCTTTCTGCCAGTCTTGACGTGCCTTAAGCGACAATGATTTCTTCTGATCTTGTAACAACCCATACAGCCTGGTCACCAGCTTCTGCGGATTACTAGTCTGCAAAACATACGTCAGTGCCGGAATTACCTCCAGTTCCTGTAGATCGTCCCCAAGCAATTCACGCCAGGCGTGCCGGGCCCTGAGGTATTGAAATTGATCCAGTGCTGTGGTGGACCGTCCCTCCCTGAGGATATCGTCCCATGCACAGACCACCCCATCGTCAAAGAAGTCCCCCAGCTGTGTAATATGACATTCCATATAAGAAACCTATACTATTTGTCTGCGAGTGTTTGGGCTCCATTCACTCCTACCATGAAAACAAAAATTTTGCTATGTGTCCTCATGTAACCCAGGAGGGGCAGCGCAGTGACTAAGTGCCGTGCTTTAACATTAACTCCCTTATAACCCGACCTCCTCCCGCCCACCACCCACGCTATGCAGCCCCAAATATTGCATAGTCGAAAGATCCGCCCCCTCCCAAAACAGATCATTACTCAATACAATTGCAAGCAAAAACATAACATTCCCTGTGTGGACCACACTCTGGGGCAGATGTTGCTGACAACGGTGAGATATCCACAGCCCGGCACACCCTATAAAGGGCAGGTTATTAAGTGCTTCCCATTAAACCGATAAGGACTCTGCCCTACACCCTGCTGCCTGCAGAGAGCCCACCCCACTCCATGAACGGATAGAAGACAATACCCTCACCAGGAAGTCCGGACCCCTGCTATGCATCTCCGTACTCTAGATTGCACAGTGTCTTAATAAGCTCCCCCCGTCCTGCGCCTGCGGGAGGCCATGGACGAGGCGATGCCCCAATAATGATAACAATACACGTAGGCTATATAACAATCACTGGCTCTAAATCATCAATCCGGGTGTCCCATTAATATCCTTCCCGTGGCCAGTAGCCCCTTCAGGTTGAGGCCAGTGCACGAACCCCAAAGTACGTTGAAGTCGTGATAACCAGAGTACCTTACATACTTATCGCTCACTGTTCATCTGGGTCAGACCTGACCGTCTCCTTACTCGTAGGAGACCTTGCCTTTCGTGCCGCTCCCTCGTGCTTTTTGAGGAACTGCTGTGCCTGTTTAGGGTCCATGAAAACATGCGGGGATCCGCCCACTGTAATCCGAAGCTTTGCAGGATACAACATATTATACCCCAAGTGCAATTCACGTAGCCGTTCTTTCACAGGAGCGAACAGGCGCCGAGCCTCCTGCACCTGCTGAGTGAAGTCAGGGTAGATAGAGATAGTCATGCCTTCATGGCGCAGTTCTTGTAGCTCTCTCACCCTGCGTAAGGCATCGCCGCGGTCCCTGTTATTCAGGAGTTTTGCAATTATGGGGCACGGAGGGGCACCCGGAGCAGGACGCGGTGCTGAAGAACAGTGTGCACGCTCTACTGCGAACATGGTGGAGAAGTTATCCCTGTCCAGGAGAGCGACCAACAACTGTTCCACATAATGTTCCATATTCGTAATATTGGTCGTCTCCGGCACTCCTACTATGCAAAGGTTGTTCCGTCTGGAGGGTGCATCCAAATCCTCTGCTTTAGTTTGGACGCTCCGCAGTAGTTTCTCCATTTTAGCCTGAGCCTGCATGTCCGGCAAGGGCGTCTTCTGCATCTGCTACCCTCTGCTCCACAGCATCTAGGCGCTCTGTGTGTTTATTGATACGCTCTGACATCCTGTCCATGCGGTATGAGAGGGCATCGATTTTCCCATCTATTTTATTTAAGCTATGCTGCATGGTAGCTAAGATCTGCTTTAAGCCCGTATCAGCAGAAGTATCGCCTGCCTCTGAGCCTGATTCAGACGGGTTTTTCTCGGGGTCCTAGTGTCTTGGGGTCTTCCTTGGCTCAAAATGTAGTTTGGTTTGGGCCTTATCGATTCTCCCCATGATGGAACAATGCGGCAATGACCCCCTGTTCGAGCCCTGCAGATCAGACAGCGAAACCTAGCACAGACCAACTCTATCCCTCGCAATCGCCAGCCAGGGAGACTTTCCAGTTGTATACGCCAATAAATTATGAGCCCACGCACCAGCTAGGAGGAAAGGCCGATGTCAACTGCCCCGGGACCACAAGTAAAGATAGGGCCGAGCTGCAGTTCCCCGCCGTCCTCTACAACAGGAGCAGCGCGCACATTGAGTGTAGGGGAATGGATAGGGCACAACATGCAGTGAGGCACAGTCCCGAGGGCCCAAATGGGATTCAGCAGGCACCTCGCTAAGGCCTTATTATGTGGACAATCAGCCCTAGGGCGCCTCGTGTCACAGGCCGGTCCGGCTCACTCCCACAGCATGTAATCTTCACCCCAGAGGGGGCCGCTAACCCAGGGACTCGTGCGCAGCCTCCACGGGGGGCTCGGGATCGTCCGGCAGGCCTCTCCCCGCTCGGCCCCCAGCCAGGCACTGCCGAGATAGTTGTCCAGCCACCGGAAGTGAGAGCGTAGCGAATCCACCCCACAACCAGCACACTCACTGCTCAGTTCCAGACACGGTGCTCAATCTCCGGCAGCAACCCACTGAGGCCGAGGGGGCGCGCTCCACCAGAAGGCCCAGGATTGTTCAGGCGACCCAGATCCAGCTGCTCACGCAGAACGGCCCAGGTAATCAACGTCCACAGCTCAGCAGAGGGCTGCAGCGAGGGCGCTAGGCAACACATTGCATATATGCCACCCAAATCGCCTCTCGCGGAGCCTCCTCCTCACTGCAAGCTCAGTGCATGCAGCCTCGCCGGTCCGGCCACTGGCCACCAGGCGAGTAGGTGGGCGTCAGTCAGCGGTTTCAGGATCGCGACGGGCGCTTAGCAGTCCCCACCACTATAGCTCAGCAGAAAAATCCCAATTATGGAGCAGGATTATAAAGGACTGTGGCCGGCACTGCAGAACTCCGCTAGCTTGCGGCCATCTTGGAGCCAGGCAAGCTCCGCCCACGGTAAAGTTGGATTTTAAGTCACAAATCTGAAAAAAGCACTTTTTTATCCTAACCATTTGTGCCTCTGCCAGTGTCCAGGGACACATGAATGTAAATGGCTCTGCTGTTGGGCTTTGTGTATTCCTCCTAGACAGTGACACATAAGTGGAGTAGGTAAGGGCAGGATGGGCCACCTTGCCAGGATGGCTGCCCCACTTAAAGTTCAAAGGGCTTGCCTACAGCACACACAAAGAAACCTGATACTAGCCTTTTTTCACGTCAGATTTCTTGAAGCCTTGACAGGGGAAGGGAAGAACTTTGCGGAGTAAGATGTAGGGGTAGGACTGGGTGCTCCCCCACACACAAAGGCTGCCCCAAGGAATACATGTTGGACCTCCAGAGCAACTCATTATCAGTACACTCCTGGACCTGTGGTGTGTTGCGGCGATTCTGCACCTACACAGAACTATGCACAGGAAAACAGGACCTCAGTGTATAGGGGTGTACCAACCTACCACCTTAGTACCCAAAATCCCCAAACTGACTTGCTATAGTGTCTCATTCGTTCTCCTCCAAAATCACAAAGCTACAAATGATTAGACAACCCAGAACACAACACTCCCGACTCTCCCAGGAATCGCGGTAGCAAGACATACCCTTTCGCTCGCTCACTCGTACTTGTCCACTATAAGAATGGTCAGAGTCACTGTTATAGTTCAAAATGTTTATTTTAACTATCGTGCTCTATAATGCAGTATACGAGCCACTACCAGCAGTGAAACGCACAAACCCAGAACAATCAGCATTGTTACAATTCCATAAATACAAAGGGGGATGTCACCACATATAGACAGTGGAAAAAGGACCATAAGGCCCAACCACCCTCCCCCTGGTAAAGTGATGTTTACTATACAAAAGAAGATCTCTGGGCTTTGCCAGCAGACCCCCCACCCCAGTGCCTAGATGGAAGCCCCACACCATAGGAACCGCACAGCTCCCCTCCCTGGAAAGGACCCCCTCCAAGTGTGTGTCAGAACAACATGCATCCCTGCAACATCAAAGCACAAGTCTCTAGCAGCGCAGCTGTGCTAGCATGTTTTGTCTAGATGCTAGGAACTGACCAGAACAGAATAACAAGGGGCATTGTTTATTGACCTTGCACATCGTGTTCAGACTAAACTCCAAGAGAAGGCAGAGAACACAGAAAGCAGACAGCTCTCACGTGAAAGGCACAAACAGAGCCCTGCACAACAAAGCCATGCAGTAACGTGCGCAAAAGCAGCATCATGGCAGCTGTGCTCATGTCAATTTAGCAATGTCAACAGTGACCCTAATGGCCACATAGCAGTGGACGTTACAGAAGAAGGACTGTCCTACTGCTACCAGAGGACTGACCTGCTACTTGGGGATTGTCTTGCTTTCTGAATAGAAAGACCCAGCTGCTCCCTTCATCCCAGGCTAACCTGGGTGACTTCAAGGGTCAATTGGCTGACCTCTGTCTGAGCGATAGTGACACAACAAGCTCCAGAGGCCTCCCTAAAACTGCCCATCTGACCTGCTGCACTGAACCTCCTTCCTGGACCTGCAACTGGACCTGTTTGAGCCTTGTTGGCCTGTGCTGAAGTGAGTTCCTGATCCCCAAGAGGTGCCTCTTGAGGTTCTGGACCCATAGCTAGCATCAGAGTGTACTCCTCCCTGCTAAACTGTGGGTATCATCAGTACCAACGCAACACAGCACAACTCGATGCAGAACCCTGCTTTGCAGTCCCTCGTGGGTCCTGATTGGCAGCCTCATCAGAACCAGCACAGATCAATATAACTTAATGCAGAACTCCGCATAGCAGCCCTCTCAGCTCCTCATTGGAACTGACACAGCTCAACACAAGCCTTGGTACAATTTTCAGCAGGACTAGCCTGGTCCCTATTTCCAGCCCACACTCTTTCATGGATGGCCTGAACTTGTGACTTTGTCCCAGACCAGTGCAACCAGAAAACCACAGCTGGCGATTTGTTCTTCTGAGAGCTATTTTTTACCTAAAATTTTAAATTAAATATCTCTGGTTCTACTGATTGAATTTTTGTTGTTCTGGTATCATTTTGTTTATTAAATGTATTATATTATTTTAAATTGATTTGGAATTTTTCTTGTGTTGTGTTTTCACTTTATTACTGTTTGTGTTTTGCATGAATGCTCTAAACATTGCTTCTAAGTTTAGCCTGATGGTTTTTGCGCCAAACCACCAGAGGCTTAAGCACAGGTTAATTTTGTGACTTTTGTAATTCACCCTGACACGGATTGTGGTTTTTGCCTGAGTGGGGCTTCCACCGACCCAATCAATAACCCAGTTTCTTACACACACCATAATATAATTTTAACCCTCAAAAAGCAACCAATTAAACAACAACATGTATCAAATTCAGGATGGTGGAAGCCAGCACCTTTGAGTGTCCATCCAAATTCGCGAAAATATCTGAAGTGGCTTAACCAGAGTTCAGCGAAGTCCAATGGATCAGGGCTGGGGGCAGCACACCAACAGTCTCCAGACATGCCAAACCTGAGTTTAAGGAGGTCCTGCCAGATGTTCTCATCCTTCATTAAATTCGGCATAACATATGGTTTCTGTGCTAACCAAGGTACATTCAGTTTCTTTATCAGGTTCAGAAAAGTGCTAATCATATTACCTGTGTTCAGTGTCCTGGGTCCCCAGAGGGTTTACTAGTATCAGCACTGGGCAGTCAGAGGCTACAGTTGAACACGGAGAACCCTGGTGGGTCCACATAGGGTTTGAGTCCCTATCTGACTCCTTTCTCGCTTGTTGAAATCCCATTTTTCCTAGTTCCTCTACATTTCTGCTATTCATGCCATTCATCAAGCCAATCACTCTCCATCTCAGGAGAGTCGAAGAGGTGTGATCTGACATTTCTTATCTCATTTAACTTGGTGGGGAAAAGTAGCATATATTTTAACTCTTCTTCTTGCATAGTCCGCTTCAGTGCTTCAAAGGTTTTTCTCTGGCGTTGCACATGTTGAGAATTACCTGGGTATATTTGAATCAGTAAGCCCTCATATTGTACCGACATATTTTGCCTGGTCCATTGGAGCACTGGGTTATATATATATATATATACCAATAACATAAAATCTAATAAAAAAACATTTTATTATAAAGTAAAACATGAAACTATTTAGAAATCTTTAAACTTACATTTTCCACTCCAGTCAGTGCAACAGTAGGGAAAGTGTTGGATAGCAAAGGGGTAAAAATTACTATTCCCACTCCAGTGAGTGCAACAGTAGGGAAAGTGTTGGATAGCGGAGGGGTAAAAATTACTATTCCCACTCCAGTGAGTGCAACAGTAGTGAAAGTGTTGGATAGCGGAGGGGTAAAAATTACAATTCCCACTCCAGTTAGTATAACAGTAGAGAAAGTGTTGGATAGCGGAGGGGTAAAAATTACTATTCCCACTCTAGTGAGTGCAACAGTAGGGAAAGTGTTGGATATCGGAGAGGTAAAAATAACTATTCCCACTCCAGTGAGGGTAACAGTAGGGAAGGTGTTGGATAGCGGGGGGGTAAAAATTACTATTCCCACTCCAATGAGTGCAACAGTAGGGAAAGTGTTGGATCGCGGAGGGGAAAAATTACTATTCCCACTCCAGTGAGTGCAACAGTAGGGAAAGTGTTGGATTGCAGAGGGGTAACAATTAATATTCTCACTACAGTCAGTTCAAAATTAAAAACAAACAAAATATTAACAACAAAAATATTTAAAAAACAAAATAAATAAAAAAATATATAAATATGTTAAAAATTAAAATACAAATATATTTAATATTTAAAAAAAACATATTATAATGTAAAATACATATGACAAATACCTACAAATATTATATTAAATAAAATACAAAAATAATTTTCAAACAAATAAATATTTTTAATTACAAATTATTTAGAAACAAAAACATTAATTATTACATAAATGTACTTTTTTTATTTTCTACTCTATAACACCACACAATTCACAAACCACATCTAATTTTTTTTTAAATGTACTTCCATAATTAACATAATTAATTACCAATGAAAGAAATATTATTAATTAAAAAACAAATAAAAAATCATAGAAATTAACTAACTTCCCACACTTTACCCCTATAATCCCCACAACGCACAGCTAAAATTAAACTGTAAAAAAATTAATTACAAAATTAAAACTTATTTTCAATTAGAAAACTAATAGTGTTTAACAACTAATTATAAAGTAAGTAAAATGAATTTACTCCCTCCCTTTACCCCTATAAAAGTAAAACCCACACACAAAAAAATATAAACAAATACCCTAATTAAATAATTAATTAATTAATAATAATGATCAACTAATTATTAATTGATTAAACATAAATTATTTCCCGACCTTTACCCCTATAAACCCCACAACCCACATCTAAAATTAATTACGCAATTTCCATATTGAATATTCAATTAATTAATTAATATTAATTAACAACTAATTGATAATTAATTACAAATAAATTACTTCCCACCCTTTACCCGACAAACCCCATAACTCGCACCTAAAATTAATGCCACAATTTTCATAAATAATTTACAATCAATTAATTAATATAAATTATCAATTAATTAATTAAACATAAATGACTTCCCACCCTTTACCCCTATAATCCCCACAACCAGCACCTAAAATTAATTACACAATTTCCATAGTTAATTTTCAATAAATTAATTAATATAAATTAACAACTAATTAATAATTAATCAAAAATTATTTCCCACCCATTACCCCTATAAACCACACAACCCACACCTAAACAAAATTACACAATTACCATAATTATTACCAATTAATTAATTAATATTAATTAACAACCAATTAATAATTAATTACAAATAAATTACTACCACAATTAACAGTATAAAATCTCAATTAAATAAATATTATTAAATAAAAAATATTCATTAATTTATTATAATTAAATTACTTCCTACCCTATTCCCCTATAAACCCACTACCCGCTAGGGAACTAAAAATCGCAAAATTTAATTAAAATAAAATTGATAACTACTAAAAATTTAACACATATATTAAAAAACATAGACAATACTTATACAAAAAATATACATCACATACATTTAAAATATAAACTAAAATACATAACACTAATAAAAAAATCGATATTTTAAACAACTGTATTTTTGCAAATGATATTAATGACTTCGATATTTTTGAAAACGATATTTCTTACCTTAAATTCGATATTCTTGACCACTATATTCTTGCTGTCGATATTTCTGTGTCACGATATTTCCAACTCGATATTTGTGTAGGTCGACATTTCCAACTCGATATTCTGTCTGCATACCCAGCTGGTCTTGGGAGTGGGGCCAAAGATCTATGTGCTCCTTTCATTGAGAAAATCTTTGAGAATCTCTTAGGTTTCAGCATTCCAGGAAGTGGTTGACAGATGGACCCTCTTCCCTCTCCTGAAACCCAAAGAAGTGCACATTGTTGTGATGGGATCTATTCTCTGCATCTTTGACTCTTTCCTCTACTGTCTGTGTAGTTTCTCGAGCTTAGTCATACAATTGAGCAATTCAAGATCAGCAGTGATTTGCTTCACAGTCTTCTCCATGTTTTTTGTCACAGCCAACAGTTTTTTAAGGTCAGCCTGATGAGGTTCATTTTGACAGAGTCTGCATCTCTCTGTTTTCTAGAGCCAGGCATGAAACTTTAATGGCTTTCAGTAGCTCAGCCATCGATTGCCCAGCTTCATTTGCCATGGTCTGGGGGAGCGATGTGTCCATTCATACTTGTAGACCAGGTCTACTATTACTGGGCTCTTGCTTACCTATGTTGCCCAGTATTTTTGTCTTTCACCATGTTTGCAGTTGGAACACAAAACAGTCAGTTCCAGAGATCTGTATTTGAATTCCTCTTAGGTGATTGGGATCTCTTCAAGATCACACTCATTTACAAGGTGACTCCTCATTTGGTAGAAACTATTGGGGGTGTTGAATTACACTGTGAAGTTCTAAATGAATTGTCTTATTGACGTTTGTGGTCAAGCCTATCTCCACTAGGTATTAAATGCTGTCTTCATCTGTTTACCTATGATTTTCATGCTTGTCAGTGTAATGGTTTCTTAGTGCATTGGAGGATTCTGTCAATGCTCCCAGTGCACCCAGTGCACCTAGTAGGATTCTGCTGGCGGCTGGCTCAACCCTTCCAATCTCAGCATAGGGGTCTCAGTAGGCTGTCTCCAATCGTGGTTCCACCCAAGGCTCCTGAGTGGGCCACAGCACCCAGCCCATGCACCAGTGCCACAGCTGCATTCAGGACATGCCCAGAGTCTCAGAGTGGTCAGCTCAGCTCACCAGCCTCTAAACCTGGTGCCAGCTGCAAGGTTGTGCTAAGAGTGTCCAGGAGCCAGCGACGAAAGGAACACAGTGTCTCCCAGGCATCGGCACAATTGACAGGAAGATAGTATATTGGCTATAGTTTTATCCACTGTTTCTCATGTTTACTGAGTGTGGATGAGATTTCTGTAACAATATTCTGCAGAATTGTCCAGGGATCAACATAGCCTTAGAGTCAATTTCACACCTGTTCAGCCATGTTGTCACCCACACCCATCTCTACTACCCAATTCTGCCAGGATTTCAACTAATAGGTTTTGAGGGTGCAAGGGCATGAGCATTCAGTGGAAAATGAGACAGGCAGGTGGGGACAATGGGTATGATGTACAAAACCATTTTGCAGTCGTCAACCCTGCCATTCACAAAACAACACATGGTTTGCAACCACAAAATAGTGTTTTACCCTGCATTAAATCACTTTTACAAATCAGAAAAGCATTCTCAATTTACAAAAGGAAATGTGGTAATCATGATAAATCATACTTATGACTGAAAGTAAAACTTCCCATCATGGCCGAAGAACAAACCCTTACCTTGTGGCCCACCATCACCAGCATCGAAACTGCTGCTACCATGAAAACCATCTATTCAGAGGCCCCATCTGATGCTTGCCCCCACCCCGCCTTCACCAAAGGACTCCTACCGATCAGCGAAGCACTAACAACCATCCTCAGTGCCTCCGTTGACTAAGCCACTTTCCCAGAGACCTGAAAACATGCCAATATCATGCCCCTGCTCAAGAAACCACGACCCAGCCATGCTTTCCAACTACATACCCATCTCCCTTCTACCATACTCAGCAAAGGTCTTAGAGAAACTAAGCAATCGATGCCTCACCAACCACAAGAGCAACCATCAGCTCCTCGAAGCCATGCAGTCCAAATTCAGGCTCAGCCACAGTACAAAAACAATACTCATCGTCGCCAGAGACAACATCTGCATCGTCCTTGGCAGAGGTTTACATGGCAGCCCTCATTCTCCTGGACCTCTCTGCATCATTTGACACAGTCTCGTGCCCCATTTTCATCATTTACCTGCATGTGTTTGGCATCTAAGGAGCCAATCTCATCTGAATATGCTCCTTCTTACTGGATAGAACAGAATCTGCCAGTCTGGCACCTTACTACTCAGAAACCCACAAACTCATCTGTGGAGTGCCTCAATGTTCATCGCTCAGCCCCACCCTATTCAATGCATACGTTTTCCCTCTGGCCAATGTCATCCGTGTACATGACTTAAATTTCCTCCCCTACGCTGGCAACAAGCAACTCATACTCTCCTTCTCAGACAAGACCCCCAACACATGAAACAATTGCACCACCTGCTTAACCGAAGTCGCTGACTAGATGAAAGCCAACTGTTTCTAGCTCAACACTAACAAGCCAGAAATTGTGATCTTCGGCAAGGACACCTCATTGGGGGACTCCAAATGGTGGCCAGTCGAACTCAGACCAACACGCAGCACACATGCCAGGAACCTCGGAATAATCATCAACAGCAAACTTGACATGACTGTATAAGTCAAAGCCATCACTGCATCCTGCTTCCACACCCTGAAGATGCTGAGGAAGACCTTCAAATGGCTCCCAAGTAACAACAAAAAACTGTCACTCCAGCCTTAATCATCAGCAAGTTAGACTATGGGAACACCCTCTAAACCTGGACCACCAAGCAACTCACTAGCAGACTATAAACCATCCAGAAATCGACAGTCAGAATTATTCTCAACCTCCTACACAGAACTCACATCACACCACACCTCAAGGAGCTCCACTGGCTCCAAATACACACACACACACATGCACACACACACACATTAGGGCACTTAACACCTTAGGTCCCACCTACCTGAACAGTTGCATCTCCTTCCACCAACCACCCAGACATCTCCCCTCTGCAGGACTCCTACTCGCATACATCCCTCGCCTATACAGAACCAAGTCAGGAGGACAGATGTTCTCTTACATTGCTCCTAAATCATGGAATGGCCTTGCAATCCACATCAGAGGCGCCTCCTCTCTTTTTGAATTCAGCAAGAAGCTGAAGACATGGCTTTTCAATGAACAAACCTACCAAAGGCATGGCAAAGCAAACACACTTGCTCAGCACCAAGATACCCTCCCAGGGGATAGTGCACATTACAAATATACATAGCATAAGATAACATAACATAACATAACATAACATAACACAATAAAAAGGCATCCAATCCTAAATGCAATTCGCAATCTGATGCATCAGTGATTTGTGGCCACCATTGGTATTGCAAACCATTGCAAATTTACCAGCACCTCAAAGAGTGTGCTAACTAATTTGCAAAGGGGAAGCAGTCTCCTTTGGACAACTTCTGCTCTGGGAATCATGTTGGGAGGTCTAGGAGGGAGCAAACAATTTGCATTGTCCCCTCTGAATGTGTTAACAAATGGCAAATCACAAAAGCTGACGGGATGAATGCTCGCAATAAGTCTTAGCACTGGCAATCGTGTTCCTATTGGGGCAGGGTCAAGATTGATTTGCATATGACAAGGTCCAAACTGAGGTGGCATGACAGGCAAGAGAATGATCAGTACAAGTGTGATTGCTGGTGGTTAGACAAATTACAAGCATTTCTCTTATAACCTTTTGTGTGTTTGATGTACCACCCTAAGTGGTAAGGGTATGCACAGACGTAGGTCCTGTGCTCAGTGTGCCACTGGAACCAAGCTACACCCAACTGATGAGCCCCAATCAGGGCAAAACCAGGCTTCGGTTGGTTGTGTTTTATTTCAGGGAGGGCCTAGTCTGTCAGTTCAGGCTGGAGTGTTCGTCCTATTGCAATAGGATCAAGACTGATTTGCCTATGGCTGGGTCCAAGCTGAGGTGGCATGATGGGCAAAGGAACAATGGGTTGCAATGCCACCCGAGCAATTGTCAGGGATTAGACAAATTAAAAGCATTGCTCCTATCACCTGTTGTGTGTTTAAAAAATGGGAATCCTTTTTTAAAGCAGCTCCTAATCCTTTAAGGAACATAAGATGTTGTTAAAAAAAATCCGATTTGGGAATGCGATGGAGGTATGCTTACCCTCAGAATTCCTACTGCTGTGCTCATAGTCAATTGCAAAGGGGGGTCATAAATAGCGAACTGCCAAATTAATTTTCATTAAGCAGGTCATCCTGCATTCCAATGTGGCCTGTTATTAACATAGAACACCGCAGTAGTGATCCACTACATGACAGACACGCTCACCTGAGCTGTTGCTTTCTACTTTTCTTTTCTCATCTTACAATTCCATTCTGACATGGATTAAAAACTTTAACTCATTCAGTCTATCCCCAAGATCAGGCATGTTTTTCAATGTAGTGGAAGATAGGATACTCTGCTGTCATGTGCACCTGAAAATACGACATCATTCAGATGTCCTGCTGTGCAGATGTGCCTCTGGTATCATGTGCACACCTTGATGGGAGCAGTGCACTGTATGAAGCAGTAGTAGGACCTGGGATGATGAAAATCCATTCTGCTATACTGAGTGCTTCCAACCGTCCCCTTTAGCTGGGCAGAGGATGGAGGAAGGAGAATCCAAGGGAAACCCGGAAGCGTCGTGGACAGGAAGTAGCCATAGAGTTGAGAATAGTGCCAGCACAGACAAACATACAAGTGAGGAACAGGGTCACAGAGGAGTCGAAGTTCGAAGTAGAAATTAGAGGAGTGTCCCCTGTGAAAAAAGTGGAGGTGGAGAAGAGGGTATGGAACTGGGGACACCGGAATTTCCCCTATCTCGAGACTGCCCTGGCCCTGAACTAAGAGGTAGCGGAGAGGTGTGTGGCCCGGTACACTGTTTCCAGCCTTATTTTCACAAAATGGTCGAATCTTGTGTATGTTAAGTTTGTTCATAATTGCACTGCTCCCCAAATAATTAGTCAAAAATATATGAGCACTATTGTCTACACAGTGCGATACTGTCTTCTGTCCTATTTCAACGGACGCTGTTATTTTCGTGTGTTGTTAGCATAAAGGTCACTCCCTGTGCTCTTGATGGAGAACAAATTACTTCCGTATAGATTTACACAATGCAAAGAAGACCCGCTGCCCCCTGGGAAGGGAGTCGAGACAATCTCAAAGCTGCCTGTGCCTGGCGCGGGCCTCCCTTTCTCTCCTTCCCCCGCACTGTCACTGTTGCAGAGAAGAAATCAATGGAGTCCAAGCTGCTGAACTATGATTCTGAGAACAATATGCTCCCTGTCAGCCGATCTGCGTATAAAATGAACTGACTGCACCAAATTACTACTGCAATGAAAGCGGATGGAGCACAATGAGAAGAAAAGTACTGCCTGACCCGCGCAAACAGAGGGGTAGATTTACATTGAAAGTGATCGGTGCCAGACTGCCTTGAATTATTACCCATATATATATATATATATATATATATATATATATATATATATATATATATATATATATATATATATATATATATATTGTTTTTTTCTTCAATACTGCAACTACAAATCCATAGATTCGGATCGTGGTTATGGAGATACACGAGACTGCTAAAATGCAAAAAAATGTCTATTTTTAGTCATTCTCTGACCACAAGCGGTAGCGTTGCTTGGTAGCAGCGGTATCACAGGGGTCAATTATTTACAAGCATTTTGCTATTGTAGGAAGAAGTGGCTAGTAAAAGTATGGTCTAGGGCTGCGCAAAATTCAGATAATTTGCTATCGCGTAATCCGCAAAATTTGGGATAAAAAATGCTAAATGACATGTAATTATTACGAGAAGTACAAATCCGACATCTAGTGCTATATTCTAGCGTGAAATTGGTACTTGCCTACAAGTGAGGATGTACTTTACACTAAAAAAAATAGCACCAAAAACACGAGCACAGCAAACAACACCAACTCGCGTTCTGTTCATTGTGGATTCATTTTTATAATGTTGCTTCTAATGCGCCATAACTATATGATGTGGCATAATTTCGAGAATTTCGCTTAACAAGTGTAAAGCAAAATTCCAAAAATTACGCAAATTACACAGGCGTAATTGAATCCTACGGAGATCGTAGCAGACAGGCACAAGTTGTTGCCTCTAAGCCACAGTGGTAATTGTGAACCTCCAAACGCGCCATAGAAGTTCAGACCAGTATCACAATCATAAACCTTTTTTCTGTGTACAGTAAAAGGTGCAGCAAGCTGCTTTCATATTTCTCATGCGTCAATTGGATTTTGTAGCAAATAATGTCTTATGGTTTTAAGTCACAAAAAGGTCCCTCAGTGAATAAGGCTTTCTTCCAGGGCTTATGTCATGCATGGTTCACAATGTATCATTAAATATCAATGTGTCCAATGTCAGCAGGAGCTGCCATCTTTTTATGTAACTGTTTGGATTACTTCGTGTTTAGGCTCTCTGGCTTCCCATTAAATGTATATTTCCAACACTTACCTCTATTGCGTATTGCGTTTTGGAGCGCACCTGCTGGCCTCTTGTATGTGAAAGGGCGCCATGCTGTCACAATTATAACATTTGAAATCTGCTGCAAAGTGGCAAAGGTGACTTTAAATGTGCAGTTATGAGAAAGAATTCACCATAATGCTCCGTATCCAAAGGGAGAAGGGTCAGAGGTGAGGTTACCCAGAGATGAAATGAAAGACAAGGGGTGACACCTCAAATTGTTCACAAACGCATGGGCAAGAAATCAGCCCTGGAAATACATTCCTGACACACATTCCATTCTCCATCTTTTACAATTCATACTTTACACCAGTGTTTCTTAACCCTTTGACTTCTGTGGACCCACACTTATTCATTATTTGATCCGAGGGCCTTCTCTGAATCATTATTGGAATCTGGGGACCCCCACTGAGTCATTACTGGAAGCCGCCCTGGGCTAGTAAGCAACTTCAATGATTTGAACTGCAAACCAATAAACAAAACTACAGAAAAAGAGCAGGCATCAATCAAATATACATAGGATGAAATATTTAATTCTCAATTAAACATTAAAAAAATGTCAACATTTTAATGAGAAGGTTGGATCTTTTCTAAATTCGATTGAGGCCATGCATCATCACACTATATTCTGTTTGCTGCACTTGCGCTGCTCCCACAAATTAATCTTAGGATATCAACTTAATTCTTAGCCTCCATTTTCAAATTCTTTTATATTTACAGATCATTTTAACATTTTCTGTTTTACATTTTTCTTCTTTATTTGTATACACTGTTATTCTTTTATTATTATTTAAAGTTATAAGCAGTTGCAGACCCCCTGATTAGGTGTTGCGGACCCCTGGACCACAGATTAAGAACACAATTTCACAAATCCCAGCAATATACAAAAACGTTATGGTATTTAACAGAAATACTTAAGAAATGTGTTTTCAAATCTGACACATTAGGTACAGTATTAAAACATTTTCCACAATCAGATCTAAGTTATTATAATGTTATAGGGTGATGGGAAGCACTACAAAATTACACAAAATAAAGGGAATATGACAGAATATACACAGAGGACTTGCAGGCTGAGTTCAGTTGCCTTTTTGCAGCTAGGTCATGGGGTGATGGTAAAGTAAGCCACCTAGCAGGATTTCTCGGGCAATTCACGGAGAATTGACAGCTGCAGTGGCGCATCGCTGCAAAGGCCTTGATCTGGTTTTTTTTTTATATCAAAGGCCAGGACCTGCACACAGCATGGCGCATATGTGGCCAATTACATTAATTGCAGCCCTATCCGGCTTCTTTTTTTGCACCAATGCAGTGTAAATTTGGGCAGCATTTGCATCGAACTATACAATACAAAATGTATTACTTTTGTCAGTCGTTGTAAATTTTATTCGAATACTGGTCGGTTGATGAAAAGATCAGTAAAAAATGCGCCAGACCTGGGCAGCATTCCTTGCATTGCTGCAGAAATGCTGGCCTTGTGTACTTTGATAATAGAGACCCTTGATTCTCAAAATTGTCAAGTCTGACAATCTCAGAAAAATAAATCTGTATTTCAGGACCACATTCATTTATACTGGTTTGTAGAAACACTTTATAAAGATGTCCAACATCTGTGTATAATGCTTGTGTGTATTCCTTGGAATTATTTGGAGCCTTCTGAAATAACTCTGATGGGGCTCAGCAGAACAGTCTATCTATCATTTCCCTGTGGTGTTCGCAGAAAAAGAGACACATAGACAATAGGAAAGCGCAGGAGGGGACACTGGCCTCACCAGAGCTGCACAGATGGGACCAAGGAGCAGTCTTCAAATAACAGAGGGGTTTTAGCAGAGTGAGCTTAATCCTGTTGAGTCAGGGAGCTGGAAAAGATGATCTGCATACAGTGAACCTTTGATGAGATGGTGGTCCCATGAGGATTTCTGTGAAACTAAATGATAGTGAAGCCGGGTCTCGTGGCTCAGTGGACTAATGCATCCACTGCAGGGACCTGTGTTCGACCTCATGCTCACAGGTTCGAATCCCGGCGGGTCCACTCAGTCTCTCATCCTTTCTGAGGTCGATAAAATGAGTACCATTGAGTTGGGTAACAATAAACATCTGTTATTCAGGAGTTACCAAGGTGCCCCTTTGGGGTGGACGTGCACTCTACAAATACACGTTATGTTATGTTTGTGCACAGTACCCCATGCTATGCAGAAACACACCTAAACCAATGCACACATGCACTCTCCACAGAATACTGCACTGACACACAGAAACCTGCATGCGTGGCACACACGAGCATGAACACAAACACACAACTACAAACTTAGAAAATGGAAATATTAATTTCGTTAAATACTCAGGACCTTATTTAGAGGTTTAACGGGTGGGATACACCATCAAAACGTGACACCAGTGTCATAGACTGTAATGCACTTGTAAGTCAGCGGATGGGACATCTGCTACATTTGTGACGCAGTATCCCGCCTGCCAAACTCAAAATAAGGGCTTCAGTGTATGTTTGCATGCTAGTGGAAAGCCAGACTTTGTCATTCCCCACAAAATGTCTCTGGAATTTTTAATCAGTCTAATTTTAAAACAATTATCTCTCCGCAGTGAAAAATTGGCAGGTTTATCTGCATATTAGGAAACCATCATGAAATGTTTACCAACTGGCAGTCAAAATAAACGGGGTATAATTGCTTCTTTACAAGAGACGGGGGTTGAATTATTTATAACTACCAGCGTGAGACTAGTGAAAAAATTGCCACCCTTGAAAATAAATATAAAAGGTCGATGAACCGAAATTGTTCGACTTGTGTGCTCATTTCTCCGCACTGGCATGTGAATGTACTTTTCACTGTTTCAAGGTCATAACTCATAGATGCAAAGTGCATTGAGAACACCCTTGTGGTTAAGCCTGGGCTTGTGCAATGTTTGTTGGCCTGCTTCTCACTGCCATCATTTCCACGGCGCTCCTATCCCTTTATCTGCTTCCTATCCTGCAGCTGTCTTCACAGCAGGAGCTGAAATGTGAATGTGGGAGGAATAAACTCGCATTTTCAATCCCTTCAACTTTTCAGAAAGGGCATAAGCATGACTTGGAAAAGAACAGAAGCTTTGTCTTAAAGACATATTTGAGGAGGAGGCATAGGGAAACCTTCAGCAGCCTGAATATGATGCACCTTACTTCAAGGTAAGTCATTCCAAAATTTGCCAAATATGGTGGTAGAAGATCTCAGGAGAATTACAACAGCCCGAGCTTCTTTGTTTACAAAGCCTTTTAGGGTCATGGAAAAATACAATTGCAGAGTTATTTTCTGGATCAGGTTCATATCACGTATGCAAATATTTTTAAAAAAAGGAAGTGCGATTAACAGATTCAGAAATGCTTCTGGAGAATTTACAGAGGAATGTCCGTTAATGAACCGAAAGGTTTTTTGAAGGATAATTCATGGTGATTACCATTTAGAAGGAAAGAAACAATCTGGCTTCTTTTTTAAATAAATCATCTGCATGCACAACAAAAAATACAAGCATGCATAAAGTGACATCATTAAAATTCAAACACTCTGCAGACACAAAGTTTGCCATAAATTAAACTTGTGATCTACTAGAAGTACTTGCCCAAAGGTGTCAGGAGATGTAGCTGTTTAGCACAAAAAGGGAGCAACAGTAACTTCCTTTGAGAGAGTACCGGAAGTGAGGTACACACTGAAAATACAAATACTAATTTAAAATAATGGAAGGAGAAATGCATCTTCAAGAGACAATACGTTTGTAAAGGTCTCAAAGGTAAAGAGAATAATAAAGTATATAAGCTATGAAATGATTGAATGGCATGAGTCTGAGGAAAAAAAAGAAAAAGAGAAAGTAACTCCTCAGCGCAGCACATAAGAAATGTTATTTTAAAATAGCGCAGAAAAAACCCAGAGTGAGTGTACATTTTGGGAGATATCAGCAGCTCACCAGGGTGGGAAACCAGGAAAGAAGGTAATGTGATAAGTTGATCACAGTGTAAAATTAAAAAGCACATCCTATAAAAATTAAATTGCGGATCGTGGCATTTTAACAGACTTCTTTTTATTTTTATTTCCAGGTTACATTTCCTGTAAATGTTTTTTGAGCATTTGGGGGTGGGAGAGTCGTGGGGAGGATGTGTGGTGGTGAAGGGACTCAAAGTTCTACACTAGATATGTCCCTACACTTGTTAAAGAGGATGTGACTGGCTTGAATCCATTCAAGAAACAACAGCAAATTGATGATAGTTGTAAAAACAGAGTAGAATGAACAATGACAGTCTACATTGAAAATATCGCAGAAGACAGATGATTTCAAGTCCAAAATGTATCAAGCTTTCTAGCAAAATTATTCTGCCAAGGAAAGCTGACATGCGTTTTCATAAACACAAGAACACCTTTAACCAGTGAAGTGTATTTTGGAATAAGTTTCAATGCTAAATTGTGGAGCACATGTGAGCAATATGATGCCTTCTAATGTCAAATGCATGAAGGAAGTGTGTCAGATATGGCTGACCATGCCGCTGTACAATAACCTAGGCATTACAGCACTGTGGTACAAAGGTCATGACCTCTCCATGTCTTTCATCAGCCTGAATGGGGTATTGGACATTTTGCTTTGATTTTTTTTTCTTTCCTTTCTTCTCTTTGTGCAGTGTCTTTTTTTTGTTCATTTTACCGAAACAGAGGCAAAGAGTCCTCCATGTGTAGCCTGACTGATGTGGCACCCATGAGATGTGTCGGGGGTCAGCGTTTGAAACCAATCAGTCTTGTTCCCCACCCTATTGGTTGAGCATAGCGGATACGAAGATAGACAGAACCCTACTTGTTGTGTCCACGCTACACTTTCATTGGAGAAACAATAAGTGAAGAAAATAAAACAGACAGAGCTAGTAATGACTTTATAGAATTCACCTCTTTGAGAATTACTCTTGTGAAGGTTTACTACTATTTAAATAAACAACTTTCGACCAAAATTTTCACATAACTCATGTGCTTACATTTATGACCTCTTGTCAGTCATCTGAAATAAACAAATGTGAAATATACATTTATATTGAAGAAAGATAACTGGAAGAACAAAATAGACGATGTCAATTTTTTCCATAAAGTTATGTAGTGTTTTTCTTTTGGTTCTTCACAGTGCTTGGGAGGGTTATCCGCATTGTATATGCCAATAGAACTGATATTAATATTGTTCTAAACAAAAAAAAAACAATACATTGAGGGTGGTAAATATGGCCGTGAGTAACTTTGTAATTTAATCACCCCCACACTTAATGAAAGGATAAAGAACAAGACACATTTCACTACATGAAAAACATATTAGAATGTGCTGGGCTTTAAACAACTCACGTGCCACCTCCATGGCGGTAATAGCGTCTTTTTAAGGTAAGTGAAATGTGGTGTTGGTACCGCTGTTAATGCCTAGTTGCATACTGCAATGCATGTGCACCTAGGTTAAAAAATGGTATTCATTTATAGTTGTAACTGAGGGGATGAGTACCAAACTGATCACCATCACACCAAGTTTAAGGACAAAGTACAATACACATTTCACTACATTGAATGAAAAAATCTTGTCAAAGGGAAAGTGTCGAAACGTGCAGCTTATTTTAACAACATAAATGCTGCATCCCTGGTGATATGCCAAAGAATTAAGCTGTAAGGAAAAATACTGTGCAAATAATTTGTAGCATATAATCACTAGATTGGTCCATATTCTGCAAGCAAATTGTGTCATATTTAGGAGATGCATAAGTTTTGACTCGTGAATTCTTGTGCATACACTTCCCATCAATACGAGCATCCATTTGCCATTTAAATAATCCTTATGTTAAATGTACCGAGATTACTGCTCACAGCATGGCACATTGCCACAGAATCAGTGCATCTTTTGTACAGAGTGGAAGTTTAATCCTCAAAGTAGGTCTTTTCTGTAACAAGACCGACTGCTAATCACCCTGCCCTAAGCCAATAACTCCAGTCCGTGCACAGAGCTGCTTTTGGTCAGCATGATGGCATGTCTTTGTGAAGTCTGCAGGGACATCGTTTCAAAGCCATCTTCTTTATTGTTGCCACTAGATATAAGGTTGTTTGTCAAACTGAAGATCCCAGTGCTATTTGTCTGTGCAAGTGCGTAGGTAAAAAGTATATATGTGCTCTTTGTGAAAACTATTGCACTTCCCCGAGCAAGTGAACAAAGAAAATATGTTTCAAAATAATTCCACCAGAATATTCACCCTCTGTCGTTAGGACGGGAACATTTTTCCTCTTGTTTTAATTTGTATTATTTAAAGCCAGTTCACAAACATAAAAAATAAAAATAAAACCCAATTACGTGTCCCTAAGCTTATGCATTTAGATTGTATGCCTACCTTTACAGTCCCTCAGTCAGTGAGATAAATAATATAATCCAAATTAAGCACCTTCAGTCGCTCACATCTTGGTTGTGCTCATTCCCCGTAAATAAAATCACTACGAAAAACTCCCGTCGAAGCGTATTTCAGCTGCCACCTTGATCCTGTCAAGTCCAACTCCACCTAGAATTCGGTTTACTAAGGAAGGAAATGGCCAATTCAGCATCCTTTTCACACATTTGCTATGCATTAAGATCAGAAGGGTTGGGACAAACATTTCATAATCCCACATCTTGACCTATAGAAAACAGCATGGTGTTGACCTTGCTTGTCCACGGGCACACAACACAATCTGAACACCAGATAACAACTGCATTAAGTGTGTGAGATTTGCGAAGGAACACAAACATTCACGGTCTTTAAAGAAGCATTAAATAACCAACTGATAAGAAGATCCAGAGTACTTTCCTAGTTGGATGGTCAGAAAGCAAAAATTGCTATATTCATAATATCATCATATGATGCAATGATGAAGCAAGTGTATTTAAAGATCACAATTATCCTGTAATGAGTTATAAACTGATCTGCCCTCCTTTCCTGCTTCTCCCCTTCGAGGGACACATGGCAGTTCTCAGCAGAGCGAATTACAAGCAAGAGATGTGTCCTCTGCTCTGTCTAAGTCTGCAAGGCACATTATCCGCCCATGCAAACATACACATCTTGAAAGAAGAGTTTTGCTAAAAGTTTTTTTTTAAAGTTTGATATAAAAATCCATTTAACCAGTACATTTGTGTTTGAACTGCAATATGTTGCACGTGCTAACTAGGGTTATTCAATTTTGCTCCATGGTAGCAAAAACATTTCAGATTACTTGGTGGGATGAGGTTGCGCAAGCATAATGTGTATCTCTCACCGTTTCTGTTTATCTGGAATGGTAATTACACAGTCTGACTTGAAATTAGTACAGTAATTTGCACATAAAAAATATTCATTGGGTAAGAAAATTAAATCAGCGCCAGCAAACTTACTGTGACTAATATTTATTTTTTGAGGTTATGTGTTAACCTTGACCTTTTGATTTGACAAAAATTGTTTGTATAATATACTTATGGGAGCTTTCAGCCAGCTTTCTTCATCCGAGGGTCTGTTGTTTCATTCACCGTTTTCTTACGCACACTGCAGCATGGTCCAGAGGTTCAGCCATCTTCAGCCGTTGGCTAGCTACACTATGAGCAACAACATTCTGCTCTTTCACAAGGAACACATCCATACAAAAAATGGTTTCCTTCGGTGCCATGGATTACCATGGCAATGTGTGCTTTTTGCAACTAAAAATATATATTTGTGCTTTGGGCTACTTTTGAAAATATTTGTGTGGGCCAGCTCGTCCCACAATAACGTTTTACAACAACCATGAGAAAGCAAAACAACCATTGCAAATCCAAATGGCTCGAAACTGATATTTGACCTATCACCTTTGCAAATGCTTGTATATTTTCTGGAATAAGGGTGGTACGAGCAGAAACAGAGATTTTGAATATAAATTCAGTATTGCCGATGTGGTTTTATGGTTTTTTGCTGTATGTTATGGCTGGGTCTAAACTGGAATGGCTTAGCGAGCAAAAAAAAGATGGATTAAACCCAGATCTGTGACTGGGAGTGAATATTTGATTTGTTCAGCTTTCCATCCATCATCTGCTCTTTTTGCATTTGTCGCCCTAAGTGGGAAGGGTATGCCCAGACATGGGTCCCGTGCTGACTATGCCACCAGATTCAGGCTTGCCTGGCTGATATGGGGTGATACCCCGAAACCAGACCCAGGATGCTTGTTTCTGGTTGAGGGAGGACCTGGCAAGGCAGTTTGGGCTGGACTGTTTCCATAGGGATCAGGGTCAAGACTAATTTGCTTATGGCTGGGTCTTAACTGGAATGGTGTGACTAGCAAAAAAGCATGGATTTAACCCAGATCTGTGAATGGGGGTGAATGTTTGATTTGTTCAGCATTCCGTCCATCATTTGTTCTTTTTGCATGAGCCATGTAGAAGAGGCAGATGGCTCAGTTGAGCCAAAAAATGGCTGCAAGATCTCCAGCAAGCACAGTGCGGTAAGAGGCCTTCGTTATCTAGGGTGGACAAGTACAGGGGCATAGGTATATAGGGAAGGGGGGGAAGCGAGATGTGTCACGCGGACCAGTACATGGGTGTAGCTATATAGGGGAGGGGAGGAGTGAGACAGGTCACCCGTCAGCTTGCAGTGCAGTAAGAGATGCGTATGGCAGTATAATAACAATTGCAGGCGCACGCCAGACAGTGTATTCATAACACCAAGGCGCCTTACACAACTGATAGTGAGACTAGTAGTGAGGCCTTTGGAGGGGTGGGGGAAGCATCACTAAGCCATAAGCAGCCTATGAGCAGAGCCAGCAGGCACCTACAGGCACATAGCATAAAGGCCAACATAATCACGAGGAAAAGCGACTCCCGAAGGTGAGCCAAGACAATGGGGATTGATGAAAGTGGCAGATTATGTGCAGCGGGAGCAGCCACTTCAGCTAGGGCCCAATATGGCAGGGCTGCAATTAGTAAGACCTCGATGAAGAAGCATTGATTGTGGGAGGGACAGGGTCAGTGGGGGATGACTAGCAAGGTGGATCAAGTTGCGGGAAGTGAAACTTGAGCTCCCTTCAACAATGGCCACCTCCTTTGCAGCTTCTTGATGGAGGCCCTTAGGCATAGGAGAGTACTCTTTCAGTTTCTGCATTTTGGTAGGAAGGAGTCCTATGTCACTTTCTAGATTCAGAGCATCATCATTGTTGGGGGAAACAAGGGCCTTCTTCCAGTGTGGGCAGTTACCTTGCTGCCCTTTATCCAACCATCCAGTGCTCTGCAATAAAGATTCACACACCCAACCCACATATTGGATTCAAGCTTCTTGAAAGACCTACACTTTTCCCGTTACTGCTCCGGTGTGAGCCCATACCTGAGGCATAAAGCCTCCTTCATATTGGGATAGGTCAGAGCACCAGCCTCCTCCAAAGGTGTCGGGGTGTTCCTCCTATTGGCCTCAAAGTGTCTCCACAGACCCGCCCCCCAATTCTTCTCAGGGACCTCATTCATACACCGTGCTGCCTCATAAGTTGCAAACCATGCATAAATATCCTCCCCCTTCCGGAAATTCTGTACTTGGTCCTTAGGAATGTAAACCTTACCCCCTTGCACTGGCTGTACACTGCCACCATTTGTACTGGACTCTGCCTGTTTGTCCCTTATGTCCAGCTCTCTCATGCTCAACTCATGTGCCAAAAGCAATTTCTTTTTCTCTAAGGCACAAGCATTCTTGCTCTCCTCTGCCATCTTTTCCTTCTCTATGGCAGCTTGTTGGTTCTCCATTTCCAGTTGCTTCATCTGGAGCCTCATAACCTCCAATTTATGATCTCTTGCCCTTTGCCTGCCCTCCAATTCCTCAGGAGAAGGATTCCTAGAAGAATGACTGCTGCCAGCAACAGAGGCTACTCTCCCAATAGGCAAATCCTGAGATCTGAAGCCGATTTCTGCTACACCCCCATCCACATCTGCATCATCTGTCTCCTCAGCTTGTCTGGCCTCCCACCAGGCCCCTAAGGCCTTCTGTAGCTCCTCTTTCCTAGAGTTGCTCTTCATGGGACAACCAAAGCTCCTGCAGAACTGCTTTAGTTGCTCTACTTTGCAACTACTTAACATTTCAATGTCAAACTCCAATTCTGCAGCCTCACTTGCTGATTTACCATTCAGAGATATGGTGCGTAAAAACTTCAAGGGTCAATCAAAAATAGAACCAAAAATAAAACACAGTATGTGATTGCGTAGTGGTCTACACTAAACTAGTGATGTACACTAATCACTGTGGGTCAAGTAAAAATACAAGTTCAAATCCTCACCGCTTACTACCAATGTTAGAAATGGGGGTCTCTAGTTGGCAGAGGTAGGTACCTTTGTCCAAATAGGGACCCTTGCTGCTAGTCAGAGTAAGAGGGATACACACTTTAGATAACCCCTGCTCAACCCCTGGGTAGCTTGGCACGAGCAGACAGACTTATCCCAAATGCAATGTGTAAAGTATTTGTACTCAAAACACACAGTAATACAGTGATGACACCACAAATGGACACCACACCAGTTGAGAAAAATAAAGTATCTTTATCGAAACTCAACAAGACCAAAACGACAAAAATCCAACATGCATGTAATAAGAATATGACTTTAGAAAGGTTTCAAACAAGTTGGTCCATAGAAAACTATGGATGCATGATTTCTCACAATTTACCTGTAGATGTGTCAAAATTCACAAGGCCAAACAGCCGCAGAGATGGGAAGCATCGAAAAACAAAGAGATGATCAGTTCCTGAGACCACAGGGAGGCAATGTGACAGTTCTGCTGCACGCAGGAGAAGTGATGCATTGAATTCAGTCTGTAGGGGGAAGTGATGCGTTGATTCCGAGACGGTTCTGGTCCGCGGATGATGCGTCAGGAAAACTTGCTGCACAGATACGATACGTGGAAATCCGGGATGTGTCGGCGATCGATGCAGCGGCATCGAGCGGCGCTGCGTCGAGTTCTTCAGCCACGATCCCTCGATGCATCGGTTCATGCAGCGGCAACAGGTGCTGCATTGGTTCTGCAGCTGCACAGTGATGCATGGAGATTCTTCTCGCACAGTGGTGCTGCATTGGAAAAACAGCCGCAAGAAGAGCGGTGCGTCAATTTCTTCAGTTCTTTAAGTTTCTTCCAGCTCCCAGCAGCAACCATAACCTCCAGAGGCCCAGAACTGGAACAGGCACCTCCTGGCACATCAGAACTCTCAGCAGCAGAGTTCAGGGGAGCTGAGGGTGAAGTCTTTGTGTCCCTGAGACTTCAGAACAGGAGGCCAGCACACACAGGCCCTTGGAGATCTTCTTCAAGCAGGTTCAAAGCAAAGTTCCAGTCTTTGTCCTCTCCTTGGCAGAAACTGCAACTGCAGGCCAACCCCACATAGCTCCTTCTTGGTAAAGGTTCCTCTTGAGTCCAGAAGTGATCTAAAGTTCCGAGGTTTTAGGTCTAATACTTATACCCCAAAATGTCTTTGTTCTCTTTGTGCAAGAGCCCAGTCCAAACCAGTTCTGTCCTCACTGGTGCAGTATGACCACAGGGGGTGGAGACAGCATTGTGCAAGGGAGACAGGCAGGCACGGCCCGTGGTAGGAGTGCCGGTCGGGCGGTGACATGGGGCAGGGGAGGGGCAGGGTGGGGGGTAGTAAACTACGGATTAAGGCTGAATACAGGTAAGTGAACATTTAAATAAATAAAACGAATTTCGTTGTGAGCGCTGAATCGCCAAATGCGATGCAGTGCGCGCAACGAAATTCGTTTTATTTATTTAAATGTTCACTTACCTGTATTTGGCCTTAATCCGTAGTTTACTACCCTCCACCCTGCCCCTCCCCCGCCCCACGTCACCGCCCGACCGGCACTCCTACCACGGGCCGCGCCTGGAGACAGGCCCTATTCAGGTGCAAGGAAATCTCCTCACACTACTCTAAATTCAGCCAAGGTCTATTCAGCCCAGCTCTGAGTCATCCAGGAAGGGCCAGGCACACCTCAACTCCCCTAGTGGCTGTCTACAGTGAATGCACATCCCCAGCCCCTGTCACTCCAAAACCAGACAGTCAATACACAAACAGGCAGAGGCACACGGAATGGTTAAACAAGAAAATGCCTACTTTCTAAAAGATGCATTTTCAAACACACAGTTTAAAAAACATCTTTACTAAAATGTGTTATTAAATTCTGAGTTCAGAGAGCAGAAACTTTGTTTCTCTATCTTGTCCCAATGGGAAGTTATACTTGTAAGATGTTCCAAAGCATTTCCCATTCTATCCTATAGGTCAGATACCCTTTCAATTGAAAAAAACGAAGTTGGCAGTATTTCACTATCAGGACATGTCACACACACCAGTACATGTCCTACCTTTCACATACACTGCATCCTGCCCAGTGGGGTACCTTGGGCCAACCATAGAGGCGCTTTACATGTAAGAAAAGGGAAGGTTAGGGCCTGGCAAGTGGGTGCACTTGCAAAGTCTACATGGCAGTTAACAAACTGTGCACAGACACTGCAGTGGCTGGTCAGAGATACCTTTTTAGGGCTACTCATGTGGGTGGCACAATCAGTCCTCCAGGCCCACTAGTAGCATTTGATTTACAAGCCCTGGCACACTTCAGTGCACTTTGCTAGGGACTTACAAGTAAATCAAATATGCCAATCAGGGAGAACCAATTGTAAACACAATCTACACAGGGAGCACTTGCACTTTGACACTGATTAGCAGTGGCAAAGTGCCCAAAGCATTTAAGCCAGCCAAAACAAAATCCAGCACAGCATCAAAAATGCAGGAGGCAAAACATCAGTGGAAACCATGCCAAAGATGCCAAGTCTAACAGCAGTTTCTATTTCTGCTTTTTGCCATCACAAAACTCCAAACAAATGAAAGCCACAAAAAGATCTCATCCATTTTGTGAGAGGGCAGGGCACTAGTGGGAGAGGACTGGGCCAAGATGGAGGGTGTGTGTGAGTGGAGGCAGGACAGGCGATGATGAATCCACCTCAATTTGAGCAGATACCAAAAGTTTGTTGGTGAAGCAAGTCATCCCAGTGGCTCTTCAGGGTGCATATCGCTCAGAGGCCTGAGCGCTTGGGGGGCTGGCTAGGCCAAAACAGGGGATCCAACAGCAGTGGGGCAGATCTCGAGGTCCCAGCAGGTAAGTTGTGCCTGGTTTTGGCGAGCGCAGAACTCTCTGGGGGGAGGGGGGGTAGGGAGTGCAGCTATGATGGCAGCAATTGTATAGCACTGCAGCGTGAGCTGAGAAAGATGGTCTCGGCTGGCGCAAGTCTTCCGACAGGAAAGCGCCGCTATGTAGGCAACAAACATCAATTTCAGCAGCATGGGCAAAAATACTTGAGCAGCGTATGCACAGAGTAAAGATAAAGGCGTACCACAGGGATACGAGGGGGCAGCGTGACATATGCAGCTTGATGGCAGTGAGGACTGCCCATCGCTAGGAATCGGCAACGCAGGCTGATTTTGATGTGGCCTGATCCCTGCCTCAGCTGATCAGATTCACCCTAGTCAGATGGGCATCGGCTCCAGGTCAAGGTCACCGCACTGGTGAGAGTCGTCCCAGACGGGTGAGCAGGGGTTTCTGACAGGGTGTAAAAAGGCACGAGCAGGCTGAATGCATGGTACTAAAATCTAGCCTTGTGTGGCAGGTGCTCACTGAGCTAGTCCTCACTTCCTTCGCTTGTGATTTTTGCATGCATGGAGGGAGACCTGAGCAGCATGGAAAGCTTCAGTGTGGCAGATCAGAGGAAGATGTGCAAGGAAAGAGGTATGACTGGGGAGAGAGTCGAAGAAGGAAGACTACCAGAGTGCCCTCAGAACTTGTGAGGAAGTATGCCTGTTGCAATCCAGCATTAGCGTGTCTTTATCTGCGGGTCTGGTATTTGAAAGGCTGAATCTATAGGCTCTAGGCTGCTCAGAAGAGGTAGCCTTGTCCATTCATGAATTCAGATGTCCAGCCACTCTCAAACTGGACATTGAGATTGTTTGCTTCTTGGTGCTCTTGTAGATCTTGAAACCCAGTAGTACGTGATCTGCTTAAGTTCTGTTCTTAAAGATGTGTTTGTTTTAGGGTTGGCAGTATCAGCCAGTGGTAGGGAAGCAGAGCTTCACGAAAGGATTAGGGAGCTAGATACCTTAGCTTCTAGACTTCTTAGAAGTTAATTTCTGAGGAGGCCAGGAATTTATTCCTCTGTGCCCTCTTGGGACTTAACTTTAGCCCTCAGGTGTCTTCAGGATGTTTTGTTTTACTCACTAACATCTGTAGATCTAAAAATAGTATCTATTGAGTGCTATTTTTAGTAGTTCTCTGTTCTGGGAGAAAAATAGGTGATTTGGAGCCCTATTATATTCTGACTCTTTTCAGTGTTTTTTTCCATACAAGTTAATTGTTAGTCCAGGTCCATGATTTATTCCAAAAGTTCCAAATGATTTTCATGTGGTTCAGAACATTGTTCTTCCCATCTTTTTCCCAGGCCCTTCTTCTCCAGAGGAGGAGAGTCTTCATACTTCACACTTAGATCTATGCAGAGCCTTGTCCATTTATGTTTTAAGAGCTGCTTCTTTTTTAATAAAGGTTCAGGCTCTGAACGTGACATTTGGGTAGTCTGGCCTGGGCTTAATATCATCTTCCACTACCTTTAGTAGGTGACTTAAGCGTCTAGCTAACAAAATAAGTCTCTTCCCGGAGCTGTGTAGGGTAGGTCAGCCAGAGGTATGTAAGCCTCCTGGGCCATGTTGAAGGGGCAGTCCATGAAAGACATTTGTATGGCAGCCACTTGGTCTTCTCCTCACACCTTTATGACTCACTGTTGCTCTCAGGTTGGGGCAGGGCATCAGCAAAGTTTGAGGAAACTGTCTTAGATGCAGTGTTGGCTTAATTCCTTAGTGTTAGAAATGGGGGTCTCTAGTTGACAATGGTTTGCACTTTTGTCCAAATAGGGACCCTTCCTTCTAGTCAGGATAAGGGGGATACACTACTGAAATAACCCCTGCTCACCCCCTTGGTAGCTTGGCACGAGCAGGCAGGCTTATCTTAGAGGCAGTGTATAAAGCAATAGCACATAACCATCATGAATACAGTACAAACACTACAAAATGATACCACACCAGTTTTAGAAAAATAACCAATATTTATTTGTGCAAACAAGACCAAAATGATAAAAGACCAGCATACAGTAATCAAAAATATGCACTTTGCAAGAATAACTTAAAACTGCAGTTTTTTAAAGCTGGTACTCCGTCCGGACTACCGCAATGCTGAAAACAACAGAATCCAACAATTCTGGCCGACCGTGTCGGTGCGGGCCGGCGTTAGTGTCAGCAGACTCGTTTACCAGTATCTTTTGTTCCGGCCGACCGTGTCGGTGCGAGCCGGTCGTGGCAACAGTCACGGTTGCGGTGTGAAGTGTAGTGGTGCGGCGTGCAGTGCCCTCAATTTGCGGAGCAGGCAACGGCTCAGTGATAGTCATCCAGCGGCATCAGTGAGACCAGGGCTGCGGTGCGGAGTAAGGTGCTGCTCGTTGCAGTGCTGACAGGTCAAGGTGCAAGCGGCAGTGCCGGTTGATGGGAGCTGGCGTTGGTCGGCCCAAACTGCGGTGTGGGACGGGGCGCTGCATCGTGTGACTTACAAGCAGTGCCCCCCATATCACAGTTCAGTCACGGTAATCAAGGTCAGCGTGCAGCGCCTTCATTGGTGAGACCAGAGCGACGGAGTGAAGCGAGGCGGTGCAGAGTGCGGTGCCCACAGGTTGCGGTGCAAGCAGCATCTCGGTGGTGGCGGCAGCAGTCGTCGTCGTCGGTGAGACCAGGGTTGGGGTGCAAAGTGCAGCGGTGCCTTCCGGACACGCAGCCAGCAGCAGTGTCGGTGATGGTGTCGGCTGCTTTCCCCCTCTCAGGCAACTGAAACCCATGGTTCCAGAGGGGGTTCCCAGAGGTAAGTGAAGTCTTTGCTGTCCCTGAGACTTCGTGAACAGGAGGCAAGCTCTAATTCAAGCCCTTGGGGATACTCAGCGACAAGTGAAGAAAGTTCAGTCCAGTCCTTTCACTGGCCAAGGCAGAAGCAGCAACTGCAGGCCAACCCAGCAAAGCAACAACACAGCAAAGGGGCAGTTCTCCTCCTGGCAGTTCTTCCAGCTCTTCTTCTTGGCAGGTTCCTTGATCCAAGCGAGTTCTAAAGTTCTGGGGCAGGGCCCCAATATTTATACTCAGTTTCACTTTGTTCTCTTGGACAGAAAGTGTCTGTGCTCAGTCCAAACCAGTTTGGTCCTCTCTGGCCCAGCTTCCCAGTAGAAGGTGGGAATAGCATTGTCCAAGGCAGACCAGGCCCATTCAGGTGCAAGGAAATCTCCTCCCCCTACTCTAAATGCAGCCCAGGTCTATTCAGCCCAGCCATGACTCATCTAGGAAAGGCAGGACACACCTTGACCGTCTAGTGGCTGTCTGAAGAGAATGCACATCCCCATCTTCTGTCACTCCAAAGCCAGACAGTCAATCCACAAACCAGCAGAGGCACACATGATGGCTAAGCAAGAAAATACCTACTTTTTAAAAGTGATATTTTCAAACACAGAACATAAAAATCATCTTTACTAAAAAAATGCATTTCTACATTCTGAGTTCAGGTATACTAAACTCAATTTCACTATCTTGTCCCACTGGGAAGATATACTCGTAAGATGTTACAAAGTATTCCGTATTCTACCCTATGGTACAGATAGTCTTTCAATAGTGAAAAACAAACTATACTGTATTTCCCTATCAGGACATGCCACACACACCAGTACATTTCCTACCTTTCAAATACATTGCACCCTGCCCATAGGGGTACCTTGGGACTACCTTAGGGGTGACTCACATGTAATAAAAGGGAAGGTTAGGGCTTGGCAAGGGGGTGCACTTGCCAAGTGGACATGGCAGTAAAAACTGTGCGCAGACACTGCAGTGGCAGGTCTGTGAACCCTTTGAGAGGCTGCTCATGTGGGTGGCACAATCAGTGCTGCAGGCACACTAGCAGTATTTGATTTACAGGCCCTGGCGCTCTCAGTGCACTTTACTAGGGACTTACTAGTAAAACAAATGTGCCAATCATAGAAACACCAATCCATAATCCAATTTACAATAGGAGCACTTGCACTTTAACACTGAAAAGCAGTGAAAAAAAAGTGTGCAAAGACACTAAACCAGCAAACACAGAGTTAACCAAAAGACAAGGGAAACATGCCAAAAGATGCCAGGTCTAACACTTAGATTGAGTACACTAATTAAAATGTTTCACTGCTTGAATTACATTCTGAAGTAAATGTATTTTCTGGTTGTGTTTACTCCGTGGGTATACTCTCACCCAGTAAGGCCTGGGACGAGGAAGATGAATGAGGAGGTATTGCCCTTGTTACTTAATGATAATCATCATTATTCCAAATTCAGGCCTTCCTCATCACAGTCCTAAATTGCCCTCCCCACCCTCCCTGGGGTTTGGAATTGAACCAAAACATGTCATTGGATTACTTTTGCTTTGTATAATTGCAGGAAGGAAGTAACATTGAGGAGGTGGCACATTAGTTTAATGCATGCAAGCAGTGGTGAGCTGGATGAGCAGCCACTGCCTTAAATTAAACTCTGAAAAAACTGAGGCTCTCCTATTTGACAGAGACACTTCCTTCTGGAATGATTCCTGTTGGCCTCAGACCCTGGGTCCTCTTCTCACCCTAGTTTCTAAAGTGAAAAACCTTGGGATAATCTTTGATTCCAAACTCACCTTTGTGGAAAAGACAATTAAGATGATCGCTAAATGTTTTTTTCAACTGCCCATTTTGAAGAAAGTCCTGCCTTTATCCCATTTGAGCTACAGAAAGCAGTGATCACCTCACTGCTCTTCTCAAGACTAGACTACTGTAATGCCCTTTATCTGGGCATTCAGCAAGGATCTCTAAAACAAAATTGCAAAGAGTGCAGAATGCTGCTGCATGGCTATAAAAAAAATCTGGAAATTTGACTCAGTCTCGAAGGCTCTGGAGGAGCTTCATTGGCTCATGATAAAAAAGAGAGTGGCTTTCAAGGCACTGTGTACAGCACACAGAGCACTCCACCTCAAGGGTCCAGACTACCTAAAGAACACATTTTCTTGATGCACGCCTGGAAGAGGCCTTAGGTCAGCAGTGTCCAAAACGGTCAGGGTTCCCGGAATTCATATTGCATTTTGAGGTGGCAGAAGCCTGATACACTCCACCTGCAAGCTCCAGAATCAGCTACAGGGGCACCTCAGAGGCCAGTTGAATCTGTTGACTTTCAGAAAACAACTGAAAACGTGGCTATTTCAATCTCCTCTGTAGTCGGGGGTATCCTTATCATTTTTAGTATTAGCCTTGTCCCCGGAGATGCTAGTGTAAAGAAGCCCTCGGGCATATGTCGCGCTTTATAAAAACAAATATAAAAACATCAAATAATTACAAGAAGTGTGTAATGACTACTTCATCTTTACGGTATTGGACAGGAAGAGGAAGTCGGTCATAATGTGAATTTTTATAATTGTTAGAAACTCTTTCTGTGTTCAGAGGTGATCTCACTTCCAGTAAGGACTGTGACAAGGAAGGGCCTGAACTCAGAGTAAAGAAGATTATCGGTAAGTAATCGGGCATTATTTCCGTTCGTAAAGCAGTGTTTTTGAATGTGAAGCAGCTTACTATTGAATTCAGGTACTGCCTACTCTCAACTCCAGTCTATAAACTCTCTGACAGCACATATACACTGCGGTTATCAGTGCAGAATTGAAGCCCTTTTGCCTAACATACCTACCTGAGACACTAGTATCCATCCCTAAGATGCCACCTACTGTGTTTTTCCTCTAGCTACCCTCACCCCCATTTTCCTCAACAGAATGAGCGTGTTCCAAGTTGCAAACCACACTTGTGATCTGGTGCCTTGCTGACAGTGGAGATTGGGGAGTAGCCTCAGAAGCTTGTTTTCCCAACACAGATCTTCACATCACATCATGATTTTATCTTTCGTGTTTGTTGAACCACTCAAAATCATGCTGAGTTTGTGGTAACGTTTTACCTGTGAGCGTTGGTTGCTAAAATCTAAGCATACAGTGAATATTTTTTATAAATCTTGACAGTGTTTCTTTGTTTTCTCTGTTGAAAATAGTTTTCTCATCTAACATGTTAATAATAAACATCCAATAGGCAATTTTTAGATGCACCCGTGATGCAGATGTAGTAAGCACACTTGAAATCCTGGCAAAAGAGTTTATTATATCTAAATCAGGAGTGCTTTCAATAGAGTCTTAATGTAACCAATTTAAGTCATGAATGATAATGAAGGATTTTCCTTGACCAACATATCCATTAGGTCATTCAGTCAATGCATCAAATAATTTATATCTCAGAGGTTACAACACTCTGAGAATATTTATTACCTCAAATCTCATCAAAACCATGTTCCCAAAATGCAGAGACAACTTTGCATTCCTTCACCATGCGTAGTAGAAACAATGTATTTGTTCGGTAGCAAATAATCAAATAAAAGATATATTGTTCCCATATATCACCGGTCTCTGACAACAGATGATTGAGACTAATGTCAATGACTTCCAAGCAACCAAGAAGTACAGAAAAGCTGAACTCGAACATACAGGAATCAGTTGTTGGAAAGCAACTTATCCCGTTCTTCCTCTTCTTGATGTACCTTAGGCAGTCTCACAGCAAATATTCCACCTTTATTGACTGCAATGGTATCAAACTACCTTATCAATCAAACAGTTCAATTGGTTCACGACGATGATTTGAATATCATTACCCTCTCACAATCCTTTATGTTTCACTCAAGAATGTTTTGCCTCCCTTGACTTTAACGGAATAGTACTCCAGGATCACACCCCCAACACTTGTACATGTCAATCGAACTTAAAGGCCTCCATTTACTGGATAACTCCAAAACTGGTTCTTGTCAATTAACTTTAATAACATCATATTTTCGCAAAACTTCATCTTGCCCTCAACAATGATCCACCTCGATTAACTTCAAAAACGTCATCCTGCCAATAATCGTTCACCTCCTTTGACACAAAAAGATATAATCTTCCAAGTAATTGTTCACCTCTATTGACCTCATTGAGGTCAATAGAGGTTCACACACGTTGCCTTCAAGGCTTCAGTGGTATTACCTTACTTTGGGCTAACACAGCACACCCAGTTTGTGTACCTCCAGTATCCAACAGCATCAAACTACTGTATCGCCCTTTCAACAATGGTTCAGCTCTACTTTGGCAAAGCCATTAATGGTTAATTGTTTTGTTTTTTAGGTTTAATCTTAATAGTGCTGAACGGCACTTTAGGTGTGACCTTACATGCTGCAGCACCATTAATGGAAAAAGAATAAAGGCACTTTCCCTGGACGGACTTGTCAAGGAAAATTTCTGATCAGGGAGTTTCAAGAAAAGGGATTTACTGCTATCATACATGAGCAAAAGGACATTCTTCCCTGGTACTTCTTTATTTCTGAATAATATGCATGAAAGTGAGGTGGATAGGCTAGCCAAGATGGCTTGGTAAATGGTTAATATAGAACGTTGTTCAAATGTTAATATAAATATGCTTGAGCAAAGGGGTCCTTTGTGCACTCTTAATGGTACATAGACCCTCCAATGAAACAAAGATCGCCCTAGCCACTTAGGTGTTCCTAAAAGGAGTGCCACATTTCACTATGTTTAAATAAAATCAAACATGTTGAAAAAAGTGAAACAAAGAAAATGAAGGGCGTAGTCATACCTTACAAGGCTAGCTTTTGCTTTATGGATAAATTCTGGGTAGGTGCTTCTCAATGTAAGCGGAAAAAACTTAATAGTTGATATACAAGCATTTGTTCGGGTGTCCAGTGCATAGGAACTTCTACAGAATGTCTCCTAAATAGAACTTTAGTTCAGTGAACCCACTTTTACTCACTTAAGCAGAATTGAAAATGCTAGACTCCTAAATTTATCTAATTACAAAATAGTCCTGTATAAGGCAAATATTAAACAATTTTCTTTGTAGAGCAGCCAAAGGTTGATTTTGTTTCCCATTTTATCAATCTACCAATTTCTTAACTCATTCATTTGTTCACTCATTCGCTTGCTGAAGCACACAGGAGAACTGTTATGTTTCCAAAGGTGTGATTATGTTGTTAGCGGTGAGAACATGTGGCTTTTGCCAAGACATTTGCTGTGAATTCAACGGTTAATCAGAATGGAGTTCAAGATGCTTATCCGCTTTCACTAAGTTGCATATATACAGGATCAAGCATAAGACGTTTGGACACAAATCTTTAGATTCCTTACTTTTCTGCAGTATTCGAAGTCATTCTTCAAGGAAAGAGGAGGTGAAGTGCCCGAAAGTCCTTTTATCCTCCCAGCATCTTCACTTATGATCCATTAAGTAGTTTTCCTTTCATGCTGCTCTCAGGACTGTTGCTCTTCCTAATTCCATATCTGGTAATTAATGCCACAGTTAGGATGGCACAATGGAAATTCTGCAAAAAAATAAACAGGCACATTCAAGCATAACAACATTTAAGGAAATTAGGGGCATATTCACAAGCCCCTATCACCACAGGAACGTCACTTTTTACGACGTACCTGTGGCGATAGGGGCTTCACCTTATTCAGAAGGCAGCGTTAAGCCACTTAACGTGCATTGTGAATAAGGCACCCTTTCACGCTATACTTAGCGTGAAAGGGGAGTTAAATGAGTGTTGCTGTGGGCGTTCCACCGCAAAACCCATTGCTTCTGACGCTGCCTCCTATTCACAAGAGCAGCGTAAATAGGAGGCAGCGCCAGAATTAAGACCAGGGAAAACCTGGTCTTAACCTGCGAAGCGAGGAGAAATGTTTAATTTCTCCTCGTTTTGCTGTTTTCATGTGTGCTGCGTTGTGCAGCACACATGAAAACAGCAAAGGCCGATGATTGTGTATGTACAGGAAGGTCCCCTTCCTGCACATAAACAATCATTTCTTGAAAATGCCGTTTTGCAACTTCTGTGTGTGCTGCATTAAGCAGCACACATAGAAGTCACAAACGGCATTTCAAGATTGTTTATGTGCAGGAAGGGGGACCTTCCTGTACATACACAATCTTCCCTTGCACGCAGACACCCTTGCACCATGGTGCAAGGGTGCCTGCATTGGCGCTAAGCTGTTACACTTAGTGCCAGCGCCGTGGGGAAACGCAGGGCTGCACCATATCCTTGTGAATATGGTGCAGCCTTGCGTTTCTGAAGTGGCGAAGTGAGACGTTAAGCCATGACGTCAAACCCCTCACTTCGCCACTTCCTTGTGAATATGCCCCTTAGTTTCTAGAATAGGCAAAAGTCTTCATAAACACTTCAACATCCCCCTGACCCCACCCTGGGAGGGAATGTGTATACTGTGGTAAGGTATTGGAATATCCTGGCCAAAATATTGACTAGTAAAGCATCGTGAGGGTAAGAATATATAAAGGTTTTCCAGACTTAACTGTACATATATGTACCTTGACATATCTTCAAGGTACATGGATGTGGAGTTAAGAATAATAAATTGATCCTTACCTAGGAAAAAATTTCCTTTACGATATTTTGGTACTGGTAATCTAGCCGACGGTATTTTTATGGGACGATATTTTGGACTAGATATTCGGAGACACAATCATCATGTGCTAAACAGGTATGTGCTGTTGACCAACTTCAAGGGAGCTATATGGGGAATGCTTCTGTTCTAATGCAATCTACAATGGTTGTTGAATTTCGTCTTTTTGTTTCAGTTATAGCATTGCAATTGGTAAGTGTTTCTAGGGGAACAGAAAAAGCACCTCTGAATAAAAAGTGGAAATATCTTAATAAAGTAAATTGCAAACTCAGGGCGTTCTGAAAGGATCCTTCCTGCAACATTTCTTTGCTGGGGGGAGCTTTCAACTTTTGTTGTCCCATCCAATCCCCAAAATGTCAACACAAAATTAAATAGCATGACTGTAAAAGAGCCTCAGATAAGCCGAAAGTAGGAAATTAAATCTTGCATTGGGACCTGTGCAAAGCTGATTTTGCTGTCAGTCACCTCCCGAGATTAAACAACAACCATTGCCTACTGTGCTTTTCTGAGCACTTGCCTGCTATCTCGGGATGAAAGATTTAGAATAGATTTAGAAAAGGTAAATATTATAAACACATTGTCAGAATACATTTGCAAAAAATGTCTACATTTCAAATCTTTATCGGTGTAAATAGTTTTAAGATGTGACATGTTCTGAAAAATTCGGTTTCTCCTCACATAATGTTTTACCTTAGAGCAGCTGAATTATTTTTGAAGGTTCGTTTTAAGGCTGAGAGGAATCACACTTTTTTCCCGATAATTTTTATTTTCGTACAAAGGCAAGAAAAACAAAAAGAGCAGTGATAACAAAGGAATGTAGTAGACTCCTGTAACAATACATGGGAGAAAAGCAATAACTTCAGTTGTAAATCGCAACAAGCACAGATGAAATAAATCCCCTCTCGACCATACATGGTAGTAAGCATAATGAAAGACAGAGAGGACTAGAATTGGAGGGATTGAAAGATTTTTTTTTTTTAACACAGTTTTTATTAGATGTCAGTATTCGCAAGCAAGTGTTACATTACAGGTGCGTTTTGAAACATAAAATATACTTAGGCCATTATTTTCGCATGACGATTCAAGCATCTGAAAACTGTTTTTTTCCACATTGTACGTCATCCAATATTAATTGACATTATTACATTTTTAAGGTAACTTTTAGTCCCTCCCATTTAATCTCCCTCGAACCGTATATCCCACCCAAAAACTTCCCTTTAACTTTTGCCGCTATGAACTATTCCGTCCTATCCTAAAGTATTGTTAGCCAGGGCTATAGACCCGGCTGGGGGGAGAGGGGGGGCATGGGGAAGGAAGGGGGGGAGAGGAACACAGAAATAAGGAAAGGAAGGGGAGGGGAGAGAGAAGGGAGGGGAGGAACAGACACATATTTGTAGTCCGTGGTATAACTATGAATCAAGCATGTCAGATAGAGACGCTAGGTGTGCCCTGACTGCCTTCGGCCTCCTCATCCTCCTCTAATCTGAACTGTTCTATCAGTTGGGCCCAGTCTAAGGAGCTTCCTCCTCAGTCCTCTGTACTCCTCACGCTGTAGCGCCTCCCTTTCAGCCGTGGCCCATTTAATTCCTTCCTCCCTCCATCTACCCTCACGCGGGGCTGTGCGGGATTTCCAACGTTGCGTGACTAGTCGTTTAGCAAGCATCAAGGCCGGTCCCGCAAATCGGCGTAACAGGGTTGCCTTCTTTGGAAGGGGTAGGAGGCCCAAAAGACAGGCTTCCATGGTGGCCCAAGGGGAGCAAGCGGTAAGTCGGGTAAGACCCTGAGTGACCATAGACCAAAACATCCCCAGGGAGGGGCAAGCCCATATCATATGAATAAAGTCAGTATCCGATCAAGAACATCTTGGACAATCCGCAGATGCCATAGGGTACATTTTGTGTATTGTTAGCGGCGTGAGATAGGCCCTATGTAATATCATCAGCTGTATTGTTTTTAATCGAAAATTACGGGAAACCCTCTTAGGGTGTTCTAGCATCAAAGTCCACTCTCTGTCATTCAATTCCCTGGCTAACGTTGCTTCCCATTTAAGACCAAGGGCCTGCAGGGGAGTACACACATGCTCTCTCAAACCGCGGTATAACCACCTAACCAGATTGCTCCAGTGACCCATAAGGTGAATAGCCTGCAATAATCGAAATGTAGGGGGTTCTTTCTGGTCAACCAACCAGTACCTACGGATAAATTGTACAATAGCCGCATGCGTTAAGAATAAGGTGTCCGGGACTGCATTATTACGTACAAACTCGGCTTGGGGCATCAGGTTGCCCTCCAGGAATAAGTCCCCAACAGTCACCGTACCAGCCTGTGACCAGCTCCGTAATCTAGCATTTGACAACACTCTGTGCCTGGTAGGCAGGCCACAGAGTGGAATGTTTGGGGCATAAGGAGTAGATATTTTGGCATATTTTAACGCCAGCTTCCAGTAATGTATTGCAATTTGTAGGAGAAAGGGAAGATCCCTCACCCTGGTGGCTCCGGGGCATAACAATGCTTGTAGTGTCCCTAACTGCAGACGCTCAGGGGAGTAACCTATTTCAAATAGGTTGAGGCCGGACAACCAATACGCCAGACATTGCAGCTGCCAGACAATGCAATATGCCTTAAAATCAGGGTCCCCCATACCTCCCACAGAACTCGGCAACTGCATTTTGGCCAGAGCAAGTCTGTGTCGGCCCGTTCCCCAAAGCAAAGATGCCAATAATGTGTCTAGTGTTTTAAAAATCCATGCCGGTAGGGCAACAGGGAGATTTGCAAAGTGATATAGAAGTCTGGGCAGCATAACCATTTTAGACACTGCCAGCCGGCCTGCTGTCGTCAACAGCAATGTGGTCCAGAAAGCCACTTGATAGAGTTAACAGTCCTAGTCAGATTTCCATATATATTGTCAGCGCTGGTCCTGTAAATATATATTCCAAGATACTTAAAAGTAGTGGGTTCCGATCTAAACTGCAATTTGCCAAATTGCAGATTGGGCCTGTTAAAGGTATCATAAAAGGAATATGCCACAGACTTTGAGGCGTTAAGACACAAGCCAGATATTTTACCGAACTGTGCAAATAAGGTGGCTATGGGTTGCATGTCCACTGTTAAATCTTTAAAATATAATAACATGTCGTCTGCATGAAGTGATACAGAATGGATTGTCGCGCCTATCGGGATACCATAAAGGGCCATAGTACAACATAAATGTTGTGCTAGGGTTCCAACGCTAGTACAAACAGGAGGGAGGATAGGGGACATCCTTGACGTGTTCCTCGAAATATTTTGATATGCTGGTGAGATGGTGGTGCCTGTTTTAGCACGAGCTGTGGGATTTGTATAAAGCAATTTCACCCATTGGCAATACTCCGGAGGCAATCCAAACTTGGCCAAAACGGCCAGCATAAATGACCAACTCAAGGTATCGAACGCCTGGTGCACATCTAATGATAAACAACCCGCTTGCGGTGCTAGAGTTGAGGCTGCATGCATCAGGGCGTGTAGACGCCGTATATTGAGGGAGGTACTGCGTTTGGGTATGAACTCACATTGATCTGAATGTATCAATTTAGGGAGCAGGGGAAGAAGTCTAGACGCTAAGAGTTTGCTGAGTATTTTATATTCAGTATTAAGAATTGACAGGGATCTATAGGACGCAAGGTCAGTCGGAACCTTGTCGGGTTCACAAGGAGGTTACGATTGCCTCCCTGGTCATGGGTGGTAATGTGCCCTCTGTAAGTGAAGTGGTATAAAGTTGCTGTAATTTCGGGACTAATACTGCCGCATAAGTGGAATAGAATTCGATGGGGAGCCCATCTGAGCCCGGGGTCTTATTACGGGCCAGAGCGTTTACAGCTCTAAGGATCTCTGCCAAAGTGAGTGGGGCTGCCAATTCCTCAGCCTGTGATTCAGTAATGGTAGGGAGGTCTATAGCTCCAAGAAAGAGAGCGGTTGTATCTGAGGTGTCGAGGGAAGGAGCCATGTAAAGATTAGTATAAAATTCCTGAAATGTCCTATTTATATCAACTTGGGAAGTGACCAGGGTGCGATGAGTATCATGGACCGCCAGGATTGGCGTGGGAGACATTTGTGGTTTAATCAGACGCGCCAATAATGTGCTGGCCCTATCTGCTTCTGCGTGTGTGCGTAGAGTATAAGCGTTTGAGTCAATCGTTCTTAGTCGTTCTAAGAGTTCGGCGTATTTTATCCTACACCCTGTGCGTTTGTCCGGGCAGCTAATTCCAATGACTGTAATTTATTCTCCAAATCCGTTATGTCTCTAGATACCTCTCGTCTGACACCCACCAGGGACCCCATGGAGACTCCCCGCATCATCACTTTAAAAGCCTCCCACTCCAGCGATCTAGTCGTGGCAGTACCCTCATTCTCATCAAAATATGTGGCAGTAGCAGTCGCCATTGTAGCACGGAACACCTGATCCTCCAAGTACAAGGGCTGCAATCGCCACGTTGGGATAGGCGTGGGAACACGGCCCCAGTTTAATGTCAGTTCTATAGGATTATGGTCAGATATGGTTTTACCAAGATAAGTACTCTGTTTGATCGCTGGGGACAAATCTGGTTTACAAAGGAAGTGATCCAAACGGGTGTGTAAGTTGTGCGGGTGGGAATAAAAAGAGTATTTGCGCATATTAACGTGTTGTGATCTCCAGACATCCAAGAGTCCCCACCCCCGTGCCCATCGAGTCAGAGTGGCAGCTTGAGTGATAGCGGTAGTATTTGGCAGTGGGGGGTGGGACCGGTCCAGGTGTACATCAAATACTGCATTATAATCCCCTCCCAATATCCAAGGGTAAGACGCCCAGTCTAAGAGCGCCTGCGACACTCTGGATAGGAAAGCCTCTTGGTCAACATTGGGAGCATTGAGGGATCCCAATACGACTTGTGTGCCATCCAGGTCCCCACGCAGCAGCACGTATCTACCTTGCTCATCAATTCTACTCTCGGTGAGGGAAAAGGGAACCCCAGCCCGCAACCAAATCGCGGCCCCCCGTGAGAAGGCGGAATACGCCGTTGCATAAAACTGACCCCTCCAACGTCTTTGTAATTTACAAGTCTCCAATGGTATTAAATGTGTCTCCTGGAGGTAGACTATTTGGGCTTTACGCCGATGTAACTGTGCAGCTATTCTATGACGTTTGTGAATTGCCCCCATCCCCCAAACGTTCCAGGAAATAACAGTGTAAGTTTTAGCCACCGACATCATTTAAAAAAAGACATATTAGCAGGTGCATTCCCATCCCATCCCCCACCCCCCCAAGCCACCACCCCCCAGACTGCAATCGGACAGTGCGGCAACAATCTAATCAAAACAACCTTAACCCAATACTGGGTCCAACGATCCAACTTCGCTCGACCAAACTTTGCAATAAAACTTAACATGATATATTGTAAACAACTGCTTTCGCTTGTGGGGTATGCTGCGTACTTAGTTTACGTTGCATTTGTATCAAGTGGATCTGCCCAGGACTACCCGGGCCACAGGACTCATCCAAGCATTATTTACGCATCTCTCCAATACTATATACATATCATAGTAAAACATGCAATGGCTAGGGACTGATCAACATCATTCACGGACTGATTATTAAGTATACACATAAAATCCAAGTGACATAGGGGAACTCCCTTAATGTGTGCATCATGGAGTCAACCCAATGGATCATTACTTAGTTGCGTGGTTTCTGAAGGGAACAGTGCCACACTCCCTCCTGAGTCCGAGTCAGTGGAGGGATTGAAAGATACTGAAACGATGTGCCAGTCAATTTTGTCCAACAGGGGTGTACAAGAGTAAAATCTGGTGGCTCATGAGAGGAGAAGGAAAAGGTGGCATGAGAGGAGAGAGAGAAAGTGGAGCAGATACCCTGTAGAGAGCTAAAGGAAAGAGAGAGAGGCAGAGATAGGAGGGGATTGGCTACACTGGGTCAAACTCACAATATTTGCCGGAAGGGCCACTTGGTTGTGAACAGCAGGTCAAGATAGACCCAGGACAGCGCCCTAGGAAGGGGGATGGTCTTCAAAGTGGATTAATGGTGGGTTGCTTTTCTGTAGATATTCATCAAAGGCATCCCAAAGTCGTCTGGGACCGGCGGTGCGATGTATTTTTGCATGCAGAATGTTGTCAGGACCTCTAACAAAGTGAAAGTTCCACCATTTGCAGAAGCAGCTTGGGGATGTTGCTTTCCAGTCTGAGGGTACGGTCTTGATACCCAAGGAGAGGCGGAGGTCAACCAATAGGGAGGAGTGCTCATAGAGTTCTGAGGAATGGGGATTAGTGTGTATGCCCAAAGCAGCCATTACAAAATCAGGGGATTATTTACAAGTGCATTGCACTGCCGGTGCGTCACTTTAGTTGATCACCAGCGGCGCAAATTGCTTTGCATATATTTACAAGACCATGTAAAGTTACCCTGTGTGACTTTAGATGGCCCTGTAAATATGGTCCACTTTCACGCGTTAAAGGGGCGTTCTATGGGTGTTGGTGTGGGTGCTCCCACGCAACATCCATGAAACCTGACACATTCTCAGATTTACAACATTTTGTAAAACTGGGAATGTGTAAGAATCCTACGCCTCCCCTGGCGCAATGAGGAGAAATACTTTTATTTCTCCTTGTTTTTCTCCTTTTTCTATGTGTGCTGCATTCTGCAGCACGCATAGAAAGACGAAAATGCCATAAATGCTTTTTTTGTGTGCAGGAAGGTATCCCTTCCAGCACAAAAACAATCATCCCCGCGGCGAAGGCACCCTTGCAAAATGATGCAAGGGTGCTTGCGCTGGTGCATGACGCATCCCTGTGCTTTGAAAATGACACAGCTCGGAGCAGCAAAATGGCTTGTGGTGTAGTGCAGCATCATTTTCTGGGAGATGAGGCCGTCAATTTCTATTGTTACCCCTGAAATCTCTCATATTAGTGCTTGTATCCTTGTCCACAGTGGGTATGCCTTCATGCAGTTAAAAAACATATGCTGAAGGTCCCGTGTCACCTCCCTCCATTGCCAACATGTACCCGAATCTCTTAAGCCATGTTTGTGTAGTCTGGAGGGAGTCCAATATGTTTTATGAATGAACCAGAGCCTCGATTGCACTAGAGCTGGAGTGATTTTTGCAGAAAAGGGAGATTTCCACATGTTTTGCCACATTGTGTCTGTGAATTCCGCGGGGCGTTCAGATTATACATGGGATTCCCATTTTCGGGTAAATAATTTCAGTGCATACCCATTGGATGTGTCTCGAAACCTGTATAAACGTGAGGCGGTGTGACCCTTCCTTTTAAAGCTTCCCAGTATTCCCAGGAGAGCCACACGGTGTGGAGTCTTCAATTTACCAGTACACAACTCTTACACAGATGTTAACACAGATTTTAACAGAAATACCTTTGCAATAGTTTCCATGAAATTTCTACGTATATTCTTTCAAAAGATATAAGCTGATCAAATACACCAAAATGTCATGTTGAGAATTAGTTTCTTTCTGTCCCAGAAGGGTGTTCTAACACTATTAAACTGAGTAGAAGAGTCTAGCAAAAGATGGAAGAGTCTAGCAAAGATGGAAGAGTCTAGCAAAAGATAGAAGAGTCTAGCAAAAGATGGAAGAGTCTAGCACAAGATTAAAAACCTGCAGGATGTTATGGGGTTAGGGATGGAGGCACGGATTACAAAATGATTCACAGTCCAAATAATTGTGGGTCCCTTAAACGTTCACCTTGTGGGAAAGCTAAACATGTACAATTTGGAGAGATATAAAGAGAAAGACCTAGGGCGCTCTTTACGGGTGGCCTGGTTAATTGCGACATGTGCGTAAACAGCTGCTACTGCACATATCATAATTATGAGTTTTGTGAGGAATATCGGCAGGTAAAAAAGCTTGGTGTTGACCGGAACATTCAGATTTCGTAAGCACCAATCCACGTGTTATTCGCCAAAAGCTAGTAATCGAGTGGTTTTTATCGCACCTGATAAATTCCGACTCTGCGGAGTTGGATTTGATCAGGTGCGATAAGTGTCACGCCATTTAACGGGCCGCTCCTAATGAGGGCCCTATAATACATTTCTTCACCACCTGCCTAATTTGGACCACATCGGTGTAATTTTAAGGCATGCAACATGCAGCCACAAGATGGTGGCAGGATGAAGGAACAGCTGAGTAAAAATTCTTCAATTAAAAATATAAAATTGCTCAGCTTGTTTCTCAAATTTATTCATAACTTTGAAGTACATTTTCACATGTTTTGGAATTTTCGAATACTTCCAGTTTACCCGACAAGCTTCAATCGATGGAGTTTTCAAAGAGTGCTCACATGCTTAGATAGTTCCACATACATACATAAATGCACCTGGTATACATGTATGCTTTTGTAAAAGCTTAGCAAATATGCATATGGGCATTTCAAATTTTTTTTCTTCATGGGGAAAATGTTTATTTTTATGAGGACGTTCACTGCCCAATCCCATTCCAGATTTACTGTTGCTTTAAAGAGGCATGGAAAACTGCAGTTTGGGTAAGGCTTGTCACAAGGAAAACCCACCCCCTCTCAGTTCATTCTCAACAGGGATCATGTTGCACTGTTTTGCAGTCTTGGCACTTTATGGATCAGATACTTTATACTTGGTCATGCCAAAAGGAAACACTGTTATCGTAGTCCAATCGAGATAACAAGAGTGTCATTATTGTCTCGACTGAATGTAGAAAGCTCAAGCACTTAAAATTTGACTCTGAATCTTTTACAACAATTTTACTATTATTTAGACTAGACTATGGCAATTCTCTATTTATGGGTGTATTCAAACAGACCCAAAATGCCCATTGTAAAATGGCGGTCTGCCAGGCTAGAATGGTAAATAAAAAATGTCCAACAGGCATCATGATGCATGCACATGCATGTCTCATGAAGCAAGGGTGGACATGCGCCACAACAAGCCAATTTACTACCAAAAAAGTGACATGCCCATACACTACCAAAAAGAGAGAAACACACATCACCTCCCCCCATGAAAAAAGGCAAAAAGCAAGCCCCCGTCTTACCAAAAAAAGACCAAAAAGCCATACATAAAAAACAAAAAGCCATAATTTGCACAATGTGGTAATACCCCTGTAAGATAATAATTGCAATACACAAAAAAACAATGTCATAACAAATTTCAAGATGTCTGCACGAAGGGCTTGGATGGTCAATTTAGCTTCACTTGTGATATTCTGATATGTTTGCACATAGGCAGAGGAAACCAAGGAGCAAGAAAAGCAAGACCTCTACCAAATGGCCTCGTATTTTTTGTAACTTTATGTTCCAGATTTTAACTTTGGTAAAATAAATAGTTTTGATAAATTCCCTAGTGGGATGGCAGCTTCACCAACACAAATTAGTCTACAAATATTTGTTGAACGATTCCTCTGGGAGCATTTATAGTGCTTCAAGTGGCACACCATCTTCATTAAAAGGTGCCAGAATGTCTTTGTCTCCCAGGCTCCTTCGTACTGACATTGCCTTACCACCGATGGTCTTTCCTTAAGGTATAGAAGCTAGGTGGGCCAAGAGTGGGCATTGAGCGTACAAGCGGCAGGACCTCTCAGTCCCAGCTCCTGCCTGCACTACAATTAGAATCTACCAGGATTGTAAAGTGTGGGAATCAGTTCCCACTCAGGAGGGATTTTTGGAGCAAGCCCCCTCTTGGGTCTGTGCCAACCCAGGCTCAGAATTCCCACCTAGCGCTTCTACTGGCTGACTAATTCACCAGTCTTCCCCTGTGGCACCCTGAGGAGAGACCCCAGGATGTGTGGCACGACCCCCAGATTCAATAGTGTCCTATGGGAAGAGGCCCAACCCTGGCCAGTCCTTACCCTAGCTCCCAGCAGACTCAGAGCACGCTGCAATCTCCACCAACACATTAGGGTCTGGTCAGGTTTAATGTATGGATTTTGTCTGGGAGGCATCCATTGTCAGGCGGGTGCCATCTCTCTGATTGCTCCACCATTAAAGGCCTTACTCAGGCCTTACTCAGGTTCACCCACGGTAACTTTCTTATGACTTTTGGTTCACCATGATAGTCAAGTTTGATTTTCCCAGCGCTCTGCAAGGGTCATTGCCGACCTCTAATTGACTGATTCAAAGGACCCCCTGACTAAACCAACCAATAGGTAGTAGCAATGGGCAGTGTTTAGAAAGGGCAGCAACTTAACATGATCTAATGACTTTACATTTCTGGGAATTCCTCATTTAAGGGAAGTAATTGTAGTCTTGAACAGACACTAGCTTGCCTTGTGGTAGACCCTCAGTTTAGTTCCAAGACCCAACTCTTGTCTTTTTCATTACAGAAACTTTAATATATGTTATTGGAGCTGGAATCATATTGACCGCTAACACCAGACAGACTTGCTCTCCAAAGAATTCACAGTAAAGGATTTAAATTATTTTTATTCCAATTGCACTGCCTCAAAATAGTTCTATATTGTTATTTTTCATCATTTCCTTCCTCAGTCAGGCATTGTTAATTTGAATAGCTAGCGTCTTCCTTGAACGAGGTAGCTTTTTCTAAGGCTTCCTTTCCAGAATTGAGCTCATCCTTGTTATCTATGGTCACCATGGTTGGCACAGAAGGTACCATTAAGGGTTTAAAAGGTAGGCATCCAAAAGCATCATTGCAGTAATGGGGCATAGAACTGCCCCTAGGCTATCTAAAGTCCCAAAACAGAAGGACAAGCACAGATAGGTGTTCTTGTAAATGCATGCATCACCAAAGGTCTGTGCTCTTAGGCATGTATTTGCTTTAGAATTACTACTATTACTACTATTAACCAAGGATCAGATGTAGTGAACAATGGAACCATATATGATTTAATGAGCCATTCATTGGAGTGCGGCCAGGAAAAGATGACCACTTTCGTCTGAACTCATGTTACTTTTGTGTTTCATAGTCCATCAAATGCTATCTTTCTTTAACAGAGGAGCTGCAACCTGATCCACTCTACAGAAACATAAAATGGTGGGTCATCTAATTACTCAAGTTTGTCATATTTAATTATTTTAGTAAAGACATAAAAAATCCATCCTTTTGTACCCTCACATCACCTCACCTGACAGATCCCACATGGTGTGGATGGCACCGGGAATAATGGTGCTCTGAAAGCTGATGGGACACTGCTGGACTGGAATCAGCGTACATAGCACCTCACTCTGTTTTACACCATGCGTAATGCTCATACTCAGATGGAGCAGAGGGGTGTGGGCAGTTCAGAACGCTGATTCTCGGGAGGAGGCAGTCCTCTACCACATGGTGCTCTTCCTTCCGTTCATCACAACTCTGTGGTACCTGTGCTTGGCGAGCAGGAGGTCTGTGATGGTCCATGGACACTGAAAAAGGACTACTGGGCTTGGTTCCAGGACAGTGGCCAGAATGAAAGTTGATAGAGTCCTATGTATTACATACTTCAATTCTCTCATTTGGGCATCAATGAAGAGTACTGACTGATTGTTCCAAACTTCAAAAACTAAACAGCCTGATTGTTGAATGTGACCATCATTTGCGTGGCATTTCCCCAGATTTGTGCCTTCTGCTGCTGGTTAGCTATAGCAATCTGTGCACTTTCTCCCTGCAAACCAGGGATAAAGTGTTTGTGCTGTCCTTTTAAAACTTAGTAAAAGTGGTATACACCCAATTGGAACATTTAATTTACTTATAAGTCCCTACTATATGGTACTACCTGTTCCCAGGGCTTGTAATTAAATGCTTCTAATGGATGGCAGCACTCATTGTGCTACCCACTACAGTTGCCCTGTAATGCATGTCTCCTGGTCTGCTAGTGCAGCCTGGGTATGCAGGTTTAAACTGTCATTATTGATCTGGTAAAATAAACCTTTTGGCAGGCCTAAAACTGTCCTTTTAACACTTATAAACCACCTATAAGGGTGTTTCCTTCATCTGCAGGAGAATAATTCCCTGAGAACAGAGCTAGAGTGCAATTGAGATGAGAACATCTTTAGTGGTCTGGGCACTGAATACGTTGAGACTATACTTATTTTAGACTGGCTTCCGAGTTGAGACAGACCACAGACCCCTCAGATGACTGATGCAAATGCGGGGTGAGACACGGAAACAGTTGAAATGGTATATCTCTCCACAGGCAATCAAATTCATGGTGGAAAATCACCCTGAAGCTGGCCATGCCAATGCTGATGGTCTTTCCAGGTTTTCCTTCCTTAGCTATGAGAATTCACATGAAGGTGGGTATTTCTTGAAAATTATGGTCTTTTACGTGGTATTCTCCCAGATTTTTGCCTTCTACTGCAGAACCTGTTTTTGTTGGCCATAGTACTCTGCACTGTCACCCTTGCTAACCAGAGGTAAAGTGTTGGTGCTCTCCTTTTCAAACATGGTAAAATTGGAATACATCTAATTGGTACATTTAATTTACTTATAAGTCCTTAGTACATGGTACTACCTGTATCTCAGGCCACAAAATTAAATGCTACTAGTAGATTGCAGCACTCATTATGCCACCCAGTACAGTAGCCTGTAAAGCATGTCTCCAGGCCTACCACTGCAGCCTGTGTGTGCAGTTTAATCTGCCATTTAGATCTTGCAAAAAACATTTTGCCAGGCCTAAACCTACCCTCCTTTTAATACTTATAAGCCACTCTAAGGTAGGCCTTAAAAGCCAATAGAAAAGAGTGCACGGTATTTAAAAGTACAACATATATATATAATGTTTACATGTCCTGGCAGTGAAAAACCTGCAAAGTGTATTTTTCTGTGGCAAGGCCGGGTCTCGCATGGGTTAACACTGTTTTACACTATTGAATTTAATCAGAGCTAAAATCAGTTTGGGACTAACTAGGGAAATAATTCAAGGATTCATTTTAATGGTAATTTAAAAATCAACCGGGTAGTAAAGTTGGATCTTATATAACTATTTTGGAAGTTTTTTTCCAAAATTTCCTGTCTAAAACCAAAAGGCTTTCCTGCCAGTGTCCAGCTGTCACTTGACCGCAGATGGTTTCCCTGCGGTGAGATGTGTATTGCTCCCAGACAGTGGACAACGGGCTCTGGGTGTAGGGAGGAGGTCTGCACAAATGACTGCATGGCCTGGGGGCTGTGTCCTGCCCTGCCCTGCCCTGAGCTTCAAAGGATGCCTTCCCTGTCACTGGGAGATGAATCTCACATCTAGGCCTGCCTCCCTTTTGTCTTTCTAGCTAGGCTGGCTCCAAACCCAGTCTAACCTTCTCTCCCCTACTGAAAAATTAAACATAGGTATAGAATACTATGCAGGTCTTGCAACAAAACCACCTCTTTGAAACCTATCATACTTTGCTTTCTAGTCCATTGGTAAGCTAGACAAGTCATCATGAAGGTGACACATGGAAACCCATATAATATGAGGGTCACACTAAATGTATTTCTGCAGACTGCTCTTCTAAGATACATTTTAAGTGTAATAGAGTCCTTGAAATTTAATCTCAACATCAGCAATGGGATAAATATGAAATCTTGCATCTTGTGATAATGAATATTAACATGGATGGAAAAACTGAACAATTAGCAGATTTTCTGGATTTACTGGACTAGACGTATATGGATTCTCCAAACCAACTCTCTGAATCACAAATGGCATTGCATAACTTCACAAACAAGATGACAAGGGACCTTATGATACTTCCAGGGCACAAAGATTTGAATCTTGATCAACTTATGCGGAGGTGATCATCTTTTTTAAATTTTTTATTTTTTAGTCCTCATATAACATCAATAGGCGTATAGAGACTTGGTCAAGATCAAGCAGGCAACTCGAAGAACGTTTCCCCTAAGAAAGAGGGACAAGAGTATTATCCATGTTGCACGCTAAACCAGCCCCACAGCCACGTAGCTATTCTTCCAGGATGGATTTCTCCATCCAGAGATTTAGCTATTGATATTTTAATCATAGGACCAGTTCCTCATTTAACTCATTTTCTCTCCCTTCTATGTACTTACTTTCCATTTCCCCTTTCTCCCATATCTCCCAGAACTTTGCTTTTCCCCCAAAGAACTCTTACGATCTAAGGATTATACTCTTTGAATTGCTAATACCCACTCCGTTTTTATTGGGGGGGAGGGCAGTACCCATTTTATACAGATCTCCATCTTTGCCAGCAACATTAACATAAACAGTAAAGATTGTTGTTTCTTGGGTAACTTCATCCTTCGCTCTTCCACCCCAAATATTACCATAGTTAGGTTTACCTTGATATCTTTGTCTATAATCTCGTTAACCATCTTACCCATGTCCTGCCAGGAGGTCACTATCAGAGGGCACCGCCAGAACATGTGGACATCGTCGGCCTTTTCTTCTCCGCACTTACGGCATTTCTTCACCTCCTGTCTCCCCAGCTGGACAGCTTCTGTGGTGTCAGGTATGCCCTGTGCACTGTGAAGAGATGACCTTTTCTGAGGGGTGACGACTTTATGGTTGACCAAAAGGTAGTCCTCAATACTTGCCATAAATCTTCCAACTGTAGACTTGGCAGGTCCCTCTTCCACATCTGTCCTAGCGAATAATAGGGTTCTTTCCCCCACCTCAATCAGCATCCAGTACCATTTTGCAACCTCCTTCTTTTGAGGTGATCTTAGTTGGTGTTCCATCTCAAAGTCCTTTCTCCCTCCCCCTACTTTCCTCAAAGCACTTGCCCAACTTAGCAACTGGTAGTATTTGAACATGGAGAGGCGTCCTTCTGTTGATCTTCTAAAGTTTCCCAGGAAACTAATCTATTTACCTATAAAAGTTTACGCCATTTGTTAATTCCTGCTTGCTCCAACGGGACTGGCAATTTGTCTACAAGACACATAGGAGTACCTGGGGAGTTCCAGATTGGGGCTGAGGCACAATAGGAAGTTATTGCTAGAGACTGTCTAATCTGGTACCATATGTTACATGCGGCCTTCAAGATATTTAGTTTCTCCTTTTTAAAATATTTAGGATGGCCAAATTTGTATAGAAAAAGTACGCCATCTCTGTCTCGTTCATTGCTAGGGCCTTGAAAAGTGGGATGTAGAATGCATTCTCCAAGAGAAGAGATCTAAAAGTCTTAAACTGAAAGGCCCAACAGTATATTAAAATATTGGGACTCGCAATTCCCCCATAAATCTTCCTCTGAGTAACTACTTCCAGGCAATCCTTACTCCTTTGTCTGACCAAATTAAACTATTTAATACTCCTTGCAATTTAAAAAAAAAATCCACGTTAAAGTCTAGGGGAATTGTATCGAAGATAAAAGTGAACTTTGGTAATATGGACATTTTTAGTAAATTTGTTCTTCCTAGGAAGGATAGAGGGAGACTGCTCCAGGTCTTCAATAGACTTATGGTTTCTTTTTTTACCTCTGCAAAGTTTGTCTGGGCCAGATTACTAAGGTCCTGTACCACCTGGATACCCAGGTATCTAATCTCGTGTTTCACCAAAGGGCTAAAGCAGTGAGTGTTCCACTCCATTATTTCAGTCTTTTGCTGGTTGCTTAGATATCCTGATACTTTCCCAAATTCCTCTAAAGTTTTAATGATCTCTGGAAGGGATTTCTCCATTTCGCTAGTATAGATCATTAAGTCATCCGCATAAAGACCCACTTTTTTTCCCAATCCCTATACTTAGAAGGACTTATATTCGGGTTTGCTCTTATTTTATTTGCCAGAGGCTCAATATATATGTTGAAAAGTAAGGGGGACAATGGGCACCCCTGGAGAGTCTCTCTTTTAATTTCTTTCTGATCCGTGAGATTCCCATTTACCAGGATCCTTGCAGTAGGGTTACTAAAAATTGCTGACACTGCTCTAGAGAATTTCTCCCCCAGGTCGTGTTGCCTGATTGTTCATTGTAGGAAGGGCCAGCTAAACCCTATGAAATACTTTAGCTGCATCAAAGGTCGAAGGAGTTTTACTTGTTGTAGCTAAATCTATTGTTCCGATCAACTCGTGAGTTAAGTCATATAATTGTCTCCCTTTTATGAACCCCTTTTGATCAGAGTGTATCAACTGGCCAATAAATCTCTCTAATTGTTTTGCCAAGATCTGGATGTATATCTTATAATCGGAATTTAGGAGAGAGATCGGTCTGTATGATTCACAAAGCTTGGGGTTCTTATTTGCTTTTAAAATGATACTGATCATTGCTTCTTCCCAGGAGCGTGGCAGTTTTTTTCCTTCTAGAAAGGCAGAATTTATCATCTCCCGGTACCATGGGGCAACTCTTCTTCCAGGGCTCTATATAATTCATTGAGGAGGCTATCTGGGCCTGCAGCTTTCCCTTTTTTCATTTTTCCCATTTCCGATCTCACCTCTTCTAAACTTAACTCCACACAGAGGAATTCCTTTGAAGTAGCAGACAACCTAGGGATATTTATTCCCTCAAAGTAGTTTTGTGGCTGTTCCCTAGATACTACTGTATCTTCATTGTACAAATCTTTAAAGAATTGTACAAAAGCCTCTTCCAATTATTTATCTTCTTTACATGATTTACCCGTCTTGGGATCTAAAATTTCAATAATATTGTTTCTGTTAAGTTCTGATTTAATTTCCCACGTCAGCAGCTTCCCGCAGCCCTCCCCATACTCATAGTGAGATAACTCACTATCCTCCCACTTCTTTTTAACTTCTTCTTCTAGAAAACTTGATAAACTGTATTTAGCTTCCTGCAAATTGCCCTGTATTCAAGCCTGCTCCTGTACATTCAGGGAGTTCTATAGTTCCTTAGAGAGCTTAGTTATACTATGTTCAAGTTTCTCAATTTTAGCTTTCCGCTCCCTACTCTGGCCTATGGAGAGGCAAACTAGACGTCCCCTTATGAAAGCTTTACATGTGCCCCAAACTAGATGCATCGGGGCTGAGAGTTTATTAATCTGAAAGAATTCATTTGTTTCTTTCTTTAAAATCTCAATTAAATTGGTATTCATTAGTAGGGCGCGATTTAACGTCCATCTCTTTTGTGTCTGTGGTTGAGTTAAATTTAACACCAAGCTAACCGCTGAATGGTCTGACAGATGTTCTACTATGTGTTCTACATTGGAGACTTTGTTGCCAATCCTGCTTTTTACTAAAGCTAAAAAAAGTAAATTCTTGAAGAATGCCCACATTTTTTGTTTTTAAACGTAAATCTGTTATCCTTACTACCTTTCTCCCTCCAGATATCAATCAACCCTAGATCTTCCATCATGAGTTTCATGAAAGCTCTCATTTTTGGGGTGTTGACTGTAATCCTGGAGGAGGATTTGCCTAGAGATGGGTCAATCAAGACATTAAAGTCACCCCCCAAGATAATGGGGACATTTATGTCCAGAAGAAAGTTATATAACTCCTGTAGGGGTGCTGGGTCATCAATGTTGGGGCCATAATACCCAGCAATTGCGAACCAATTATCCTGCAGCTTAACTTTGGTTATAACCCATCTCCCCCTTTTATCTACCGTACATTCCCCCAGGCATGCCCAAATAGAATTTTTAAAAAGGATAGCCACCCCTTTTGTACAACACTCCTGATCTGTACACACGTAGTGTTTGACCCATTTTTGTTTTTTAAGATCTTAGTCCATTCTTCTTTCAACACATGGGTTTCTTGTATTATTATTATCTCACTACTTGATAACATCCAGTACTCCAGAATTTTCCTTCGCCTACTGGCAACCCTAAGACCATTAATATTCCAGGTTAAAATTCTTACGGTCCTATCTTTAGATATATCAGTCATTTTCTATCTTAGTGTATTTGAGAGAGGAGAAAAAAGCCCCGACCTTTGTGGGGTCTGCCATTTTCTTGTCAATGAGGACATTATTTTTTATTTTTTTTCCCAAATGCTCCCTCACCCTGTGCAAAAAGTAACAAAAACATTTCATGTGTGAACATGCCCCCCTCTTCGCTCCCTGGGGAACCCTCCCATTTAATATCAGGTGTTCTTCTTGGAGGTCCCTCATTTTGAGCCTCTTATCCTTCCCGAATTTGTTAAACTAAGTTATTTTTGGTGTGCTTTGATTTGATCAATCAGAGTTTAGACTTCCTTTGGGTCCTAAATATTATGCATTTTATTACTCCACATCACCCTTAGTGGGGCTAGGAAACGCATCTGGACAGTGGCACCCAATGATCTTAACTCTTGCACAGATTTACCCAACTCCCATTGCCTATCCTGAGTAGATCTAGAAATATCTGATCTAATTTTAAAAGACCATTCTCCTTTTATATAAGAACCTGCTTTGATGGCCTCTGTTAGTATTCTCTCTTTAAGAGCATATGTTTTAAAATTTACAAGAATCGTTCTCTGTGGCTTCCTAGTGGTAGATTTGTGAAAGGGATCTCGATGTCTGCACTGTATTTTTTTCCTCAAGTGTACTAGTCTCAAGATTTGGGATACGCTCTTTTAGTAAACCTATCATAGATCTTTTTATATTATCCCCCTCAAAGCCTTGTGGGACATTTAAGATCCTTATATTATTTCTTTGTGCATTATTCTTGGGAATCTCAATCTTGTCTCATAAGTTCTTTTCACCTGCTATAAGGGAAGACATTTCACTTTGGTTTATTTCGACCTCCCTGTTCAGCTTCTCTACAGATACTTCAATAGTTTCCAATCTTTCCACGAAAGAGTTCACCTTACTCTCCAAACTCTCGCAAACTTCATGCATCTTCCCCTGATTCTTTTCTGATATGTTAAGTCGCTCTTTTATTTCACTAAATAGGGAAGTTATCATCTTTTCCAACTCCAGCTGCGTGCCCTTTTCTGCTTGCGTGTGGTGCTCGAGATGCTCAGAATGCTCGGAGTATAATGTTGGGCCCTTTTCCTGTGGTAATTCCTCTAACTCCTTATCTGCCAACACTTGAAATATGTTTGAGGTCTCTAGGTTTCCCAGGATACCCGTAACATTAAACGCAGACTCACTTCCCGCTGCCTCTGTCATATCTACCCGGCGTTGGTCTTTACTTTTATGAACCTGTATGTCTGGTGGTGGAGATAAATTGAGATGACCCTTTCCCTGAGCTTGCACTTTAAAATAAGACCGCAAGGAGGGTATTATTTTAATTTGTTCAACCGTTATGTGTCCTTTTCTCCCTCTTTCACTGTTCTCCGGACCTCTGATGGATTATCCAGGCTCTTTAGAGTTGGGAGAAAGATAGGGGTGCCCTGTTGTGTCTGCACCTTTTAGTGTTGGTTCTAATGTGACAGGAGTCCCTAGGATTTGTTTATTCCTCAAGGCGCATCTATTGACCTGTCCCCTTGTAGCTCCCTCCAATCTCCTTACCTCTATATTAGATTTTATTATACCTGGACTGCCTGTTTTTTCCCTAATACCAGGGAACTGGTAACAACTCCTGCAGGTCTCCTCCCACTTTTTTTCCTTGTAGGTGTCATATATCTGTTTTTATCCTTTTGTATTACAGAAGCATATTCAGATTGTTTTATCCCCCTGCGGCCACTCAGTTTGCACCCTGACTGGATAGCACTGCCTGGGACCCCACGGAAGCAGATTCGAATGGAGGCACGCCAGTCCCAGGAAAGCCCTGCAGCTGCCTACACCCACACTCTGGCTCTGCGTTGGATGGAAGTACCCGCGATCGTCCAGGCTGCCTTCTGCCGCGGTGTTGTCGATTGCTGCATGTGCGCTACACAGGAGGTGAAAATGATCCTCCATAGCACTTTCCTACCCTCTGACATATCCGCCACCCGAAGGGACCTCCACACTGCGCCTCACACCACTGTATTCAACGTTAGGCTCCCAAAAGGTAAGAGAGCTCCCGACCCGCTCAACCGCCAGCTGCCATGTTCCCCTATTTTCAGGAGGTGATCATGTTGACCACCATACCTCAAACTAGAGATAGGAATAAAGCATAATGCCAACTTAAAGATTAATGAGCACCAAGGCATCCCTGGCATACCTAACTCTCTTGATGCTCTATCAACCAGAGTTAGCATTCCCTTTGGCTTGTGATGCTAACTCTTGATACATTAAATTGAGTATATTATTTTGCACTACATTTCAAATGCCTGATTAGCGACTTCTGGATCTTGATTTTCATGACCTCCTAAACTCTTTATAGATATTTGGGCCTTTATAGCCATTACACACAGCACAAGTACCTCAGAGTAACTAGTCATGGAAAATCTGTATGGGATCCATAACCAATACAAGTCTAAATCAGAGCTCCAACTCCCTTCTGCATCACCTAATTCTCCCTACCTGACCCTGAACGGAGAGTGTTTAGGACTTAAAGGAGTTGCAAACCTGACAAAATTTGCTGCATACTTGTGTGTTTTCATTGACACTCCATTTCCACTCAATCACCACCCCAATAGGTCTGCCCTAAGGCCATTAACTTACTGAATTTATACATCTCCTGCCACACACCCTTTCTTGGTATATCTTCGATTATCTATTACATATAGACCATATAGGAAATTGGGTTATTGGTTGAATGGGTTGGAAACCCTTCTCAAGTAACAACCACAATCCTTGTCAGGGTGAACCACAAAACTAACAAAATTAACCTGTGCTTAAAATTCAGGTAGCTTGGCACAAAAGCAGTCAGGCACAAAGCGCCACTCGTGGTCATCTGGTCGTGCTAGACTGTGGGAAAGGCACAAGTTCCCACCGACTATGATGGAGCGTGGGCCAAATACAGGGACCAGGTTAGTCCCACTGAAAAGCTTCCTTTTCATGGTCCGGTATGAACAGTCCAGTTTTCCGCGGAGGAGACCGCAATGACAGCATTGAGGATTATCATCGCTGTAACACAAAGAGCAGGCCAAGCATTGCAATGGTTTCGATGTACCTCAAAGATCCTTTCAGGCATCACCGATGGCCATTGCTGCTGCTGCTGATGATGAAAGCGGCTTGAATCGCGCATAGCTACTCCTAGGAGTGTCCACATATCGAAAAAAGTGGAACAGCTTACATTTTTGCATTGGTGGCCACCATGGGCTGTCATCACTGTAGGGTGAAATGCAGATCTCGCATTGCCCATCGTCGCTGGCAGTCTCTGTAGCTTGAAGAGTTGGGTTCACCAGAGCCTTGAATTGGCAGTCGTCGTGGGTGGCAAGATCTTGGCACAAATGGGCCCTTTCACGGTCACAAAGAGCACAAAACTTTAGGATTTCACCTTTCCTTTACAAGAGGTGCTCAACTGATGCCAGCCAAGTGTCCAGGACCTGTGGGCGCACCTCATGAGGATCATGAACTCACTCCAGAAGAGGCCAGCAGGGCTTAGGATGTCCAGTTGCAGATTCAGGCAGGTCCAGTGCAGCAGGTTAGTTGGACAATTGCAGGGAGGCCTCTCGGGCTTGTTGTGTCCCTGTAGTTCAGAACAGGATGTGAGCCACCTGACCCTTGGAGTCACCCTGGCACTCCTGGGATCAAGCAGCAAGGCAGGCCTCAAGCAGCAGGACAGTCCTCTGAACCTCTGAGATACAAAGCAGGCCTCAAACAGCAGAGCTGTCCTCTAAAGTACAAGGCAACCCTTGTGGGAGCCCTTCACAGGTCCAGGAGTGAATTGAATATTTATACCTGGTGCCAGCCTTTGAAGGGGGAAAAACCTCTAGACTTTCCCCCATATCTGGTTTGGAATTTCCTTTCTCCCTTGTCCAGGCTCCAAGAGGTCTAGGGCGACAATAAACTGGTGTCAAGTTCTGTGTGAATGTGCTGAAGCAGCCCCTTTGAAATGTAAGTGAGGCAGGGAACAGCTCTTCCCCTCCCATCCTAATAAAATGGCCCATCCAGCCAACACTTAATCCTCCTTTGTCTCACTGTCTGGGAGGGCTACACAAAGGCCAACTGTCTACTACATCCAGTCATGTGACTCAGGACACAGGCTGCAGGCACCAAATGGTTAGGACAAGAAAATGCCAGTTTTTTAAAGAAAGTGACATTTTCGGAATTGTGACTTAAAATCTGACGTTACCATTAAAGAGGATTTTAAATTACATTTCTTTTGAGACCAAACTTGACTTTTCTACCTGTTCCCATCAAGAGTAGCACTTACTAAATGTATTAAGGTGACCTAATGTTATCCCATGGGAGAGGTATGCCTCACAGTAGTAAAAAACAAATTTGGGAGTTTTTCACTTCCAGGACATACAAAACGTAAAAGTATATGTCCACCTTTTTAAATACACTGCATCCTGCCCTATGAGTTGTTTAGGAGATACCTTAGGAGGGAATTATATGTGCAAAAATGGAAGGTTTAGGCTTGGCAAAAGGTTTATTTTGCTAAGTCGAAACAGTAGTTTAAAACTGCACACAGTTAGCACTGGCAAGCCTAAGATGTGTTAAAGGGCTACTTAAGTGGGTGGCAGAATAAGGGCTGCAGACCCACTCGTAGCATTTAATTTACAGGCCCTGGGCACATGTTGTACCACTAGGGACATATAGGTAAATTAAATGTGCCTATCAGGTGTAGGCCAATTTTACTATGTTTTACTATGTTTTAAGAAGAGAGTGCAAGCACTTTATCACTGGTTAGCAGTGGTAAACTACACAGAGTCCTAAAGATGACAAAAACGAATTTCAGCAGAAGGTGAGTAGGGAAAAGTACACAGAGGTAAGACCACCATAAGGGCTGGCAGGTCTAACAGACCCCTCTGATTGTGGTCTAGAAATTGCACTTTGCAGCTAAACATTTATATTTTTAGGGTATGCCATATCAATCTCACCCATATTTTTATCTGCCTGCCCTCAACAATCATAGCTGAACTGAGGCCATGCAGGCCACACAAAGAGACAACTAATAATGGTCCCTCGCAATGTTAATGGACTATCACACTTTACCGAATGAAAGGAATTATTGAATAATCTTGCTTCCAAATCAGCAGATATTAATTTACTGCAAGTGGCACCCCTTTTTAAAGCAAAATCAGCGAAAATGAAGAGGGGTTGGGAAGAGACTTTAGTGAGCAGCAGCTGCTCCCACATAGTTCAAGGAAATGTGGGTTAGCGTACTATTCAAAAATGTATTACACATTAAGATCCTTAAAACATGAACTGATTAAAATAGGCAGTATGTATTTGCCGAGATCTACACCAATGCCATGAAATGGAGTACGAAGGAATCCACTAGACCTCACCAGCTGAAAAACGTTTTCTTCAAGACCATGCCAGAAACTATTTATGCACCAATGGGGGCTCTGTCTCCTCTGCACAGACAGATAGCTGTAGGAAAGGAAGGAACACTATGATATGAGGAATGTTGGTTAAGGACTTTGCCAAGCGTCAAACGAGAGAATAACAGGCTTTACTGGTGGTGAAAGTGAAGAAATTGACTAGAGATTATACTGTATGCCCTAAATATCCTATCCTGAGAGAGCTTGAGTGTCAGGAAACCACATCATCCATCAACTATTAATTGCTAGGCTGGTCTCATGCATGAATGGAGGCATGGGGTGGTGGACAATACATAAGTGATATTCCTATAAATGCTTAATGACCTCAAAGTTGAGAAATCCCTGTTATCAGTTACATCAGTAATTTATGATTTTCAAGTTAAGATTTTATGCAATTAGTCATTGGTATCAGTGGATGTTGCAAATTGCTTACCATAATCTGTGCAGGAGTACTGATTCTTTTGTGGCTATGAGAGACATAATAATAGTTATTTAATGCCTGAAACGTTTTGGAACTTTAGATATTTAAGAAAGCACAACACTTCCCTTAGAATACTAGCTGCAATGAGCTCATTCTGGGAATGTCTCACGAGTATTGGCAGTCTTGTGAGGACGTGTAAATCTCTGACTCCATTTTGGAGTCACACTTGTATATAAATCATGCCATGGGAGGAGATGTGGCGTAGTTACTAGACCTGCTGACATTTGAACCTTGGGACAGTGGCAGCTCCTCCGCTTAGGCGGAGGAGCGTCGCCCCACTGCTTTTAAGCAGAGTCACTAAAGAAAAAAAATGATAATAACTCTAAGTTATCATTTTCTTTTTTTTGCAGCAGCTTTGCGGGCGGGACGGGGCGGGTCTGCTCTGCTGACAGAGCAGGGAAGGTTTGCACTCCCTAAAGTGCACATGAATGCATTCATGCGCACTTTGCATGTTCTCCATGCAGGCTGCATTACAGCCTGCATGGAGAACATGCCCAGCCTCCCATTCTCTGGCTGAACACCGATCCACGACACTCAGACAAATCACAACACTGCATTGCAGCGTTGTGATTGGCTATCGGGAGGCTGGGAGCCGGGTCCATCCTGCTTTCTGCCCTGGAAGCAGGGAAGAGGACCAAGAGGAGGCAGCGGCAACGGCGGGTGGCAGCGGCAGAAGACAGGTAAGTATGTATTTTTTATTTCATTCTCTCCCCCTCCCCGCCCCCTCAACCCGCCACCTCACTGGCTTCAAATACCAGGCGCTGCTGCCTTGGGACCTAAGTTTGATTCCCAGCCTCTGCGCTTGATTCAACATTGAAGCGTTGTGATTGGCTATCTGGAGGCTGGGAGCCAGGTGCATCCTGCTTTCTGCCCTGGAAGCGGGGAAGAGGACCAAAAGGAGGCAACGTCGGACAGCAGAAGACAAGTAAGTGTGTATTTTTTTATTTCATTGTCTCCCCCTCCCCTCCTCAACCCCTGTCCGCTCCCCCCCACCCCCCACTGCCTTCAAATACCAGCCGCTGCTGCCTTGGGACCTAAGTTTGATTCCCAGCCTCTGCGCTTGATTCAACATTGTGTGATTCTCTGCAAATCACTTATTCTCTCTGTGCCTAAAAATGTGAAATGAAATGTAGGAATTGTATTTGTATTGTCCCCACTTGATGTACACGATCTTCTAGATCATTTTCTTTTCTCCCAAGTAATATACCGCACCCATTGATGCTGATCTAGGTTCGGGCTATATCAATACTAATACATACATCAATGCCCTAGTTCTTCTTGATGCTTCGCATCAAGAGAGGTACCTGGAGCAGATTGATGAAGTCCGTATGGACTTTGGAAGCTATTGAAAGTCCTGGAACTCCTCAGTACACTCAACAGAAACTTAAGATAGATCAAGATTGGGCATAAGTACAACAGGACTATTTTCTTTCGGGCAATTGTGCTTTTAGACAGTGCTACACACAGGAGAATTGCTGGATGGCTCAGCTCCACTCTACTGGACGCAGAGCCCAGGAAGACCTCCCCAAGGCTCCTTCGAGTCACATGGTCCCACCTGGGACAGAAGCTCTGTGCATGCAACAACAGCCAAGGCTGGCCCTGCAATCCATAGCTAAAGAGACCAAGACGCCCAGTTGATCAGAGTATGGAACAGGGCAGATAGTCCTGACTGATCGATGAGCAGGCCACGATGCCCAGGAAATATTCTCCATGTCTATGTCTGTTTTTAGGAAGACAGGATTGGGGAAATACCACAAACTGGGCATCCACTGATTTGGCCTAAAACTACCAACAGACAAGGGCCGCTAAAAAACCTTGGAATGGGCTGGTGATCTTCATACAGCTAGGGGAAGCTAATGAAAGCCCAACACCTCATCATTTTATGTGGGGAACATGACATGGCTTCCTTGTAATCTTTTTACTTGGGTGACAGTTGGGGACTTATGAGCAAATGTATCTCTTGGGGCCTTCTTGGCCAAAAAGTTCAAATGAATCAACATTAGAACTTTCAGAGGATCTCAGGCATTTGGTCATGCATTCATTTCCTATGGTGCAAGGCCAGATAACTCACGCATTCCAATGGGAGTTGGGCAGGCATCTCTCCTCACAGTGCGTGATGGGGGGACACTCTGGTCCGGTGACTGGAGTCTGGGTTCAGGGCCCTGGCAATGGCCAGACAAAGGGACCCTCTGGAGCTGTGACTGGGACCTGGTCAGAGCTTTCTACCATGCAGTAGGAGAGCCTTCACCTGACCTGCTTAATGCTGTCCTAGGTACTCTGGGATTTCACAGGTCTGCAGCTGGATCCCAATCCTGGTCCCACCCCTGGAATCCAGAAGCTCTGACTGGAACCTGGTCAGAGGTTTTTACCCCTCAGGAGCAGGGGAGGCCTCGCTGGGATGGTGAAATTGTGCCCCGGGTACTTTGAGCCACTACAGGTTGGCAGCTGGCACACAAGCCCCAAGTTTAGTGGCTCCCAGACCTCTGACTGGGATACTGTCAGATCTTATCATCACATAGGCACACGTGCCAAACATGCAGAACTCTGTCCTGTGCTATTTAGAACACACCGCTAAAAACTATGTTTTTTTAAAGTTCAGAATTGAAGTTTACCCGCTTTCGGTATGCTGCTGTGAAGCTAATTTTGCACCGCAGTTCCTTTCCTCAGTCTCCTGGATTATTTGTCTACTTCTTTGTAGAGCAAGAGTGAAATGATCAGTAACTGTTGGGGCATTAAGAAGAGATCTGACTCCTCTGTTTAATATTGGTGTGCTGCTCGTCTTCTGTCCATTGCTCTGCCCATCCCTCTCCAGCATGTCCACATTTGGTGAACTCATGCTGTGTGAGACATTGAAGAATAAACAAGTCTGGGATCATGGAGTCCACCACCAACTGGGACGTTCTAGCAGATGGAAAAATTGACACCTGGACTTGTGTCTGCAGATGGTGTCTGGTGTGGGTTTGGTCTGCAGTCTTCAGAACTAGCTTCTGACATATTGTTGGCAAACGTCATAAACCTGGCGTCATAAGTCCGGGTCTTGGTGTTTGGAGCCGTGGTTTAGACTGCTTAGCAAGACTGCCTCAGGTGTTGCCTTTTACTGCCTTTGCCACCCGTGCCTGACATTAATTCCCATGGAGGGGAATTGGCTATGAGCTGGTGTTGTCTGATATCATTTGGGACTTTTCTAAGGTACATTTAGTTGCACAGTCTAAATAATAATGTTAGTGGACAACAGGGCCTTGGGTTATACAGGGACAGCACAATCCAGACTCAGTCCATTGTTTTTCTTTGAACCCTGTCTTTACAATTAACTTCCAATAGGTTATCTTCATATATTTGCCCATCAACAATAGAACCACTCTATTATTTGCCTTAATTCACTGTACGAGGCCAGGCTATCCCTGACCTACTCTCATTCAAAAAATGCTACTTTTGTGCAGTTTTTTTAATAGCGCAAACCTGGTCTGAAGGCATTATGCCCTTTACACCAAAACCATACAAAGTAACACATTGTTTTCTTTATAGGTACAGAGAGATTAAATGATCTGCCCAGAAACACAAAGTGCTAAGAGGAAACTGGGATTTGACTTTGGTTCTTTATGTTCTAGGGTCAGCTGCCCTAGCCACTAGGCCACATCTCTTCTATCAATGGTCATGTTTGTTTGGGAGCAGCATATTGATTGTTTGGTAATGATTCTCCCAAGGACATACACAGGTCATGTTTGTGTTGGTGAAAGCAAGCTGCACTCGACTGCTGTGCTGCTAGGGATCTGGAATCGTGAAGTATAATAATTGAAGTCAATGAATAATTTGTAAAAGACTATGTGCTGAGTCCTAAAGTTTTTTGCAGTAGCTTGTGGGTGGTGTTCCGATTACCAGGAGTGTGGAATACCAAGGCTCTTACAGGCACATGCATCAACGGTGTTGCAAGCGCAAACGGTGCGATTCGCAAAATCGGTCGTTTGCGCCCATAAAGGCCTTTTTGCGATGCATTAAAGTGTTAGGCACTCGCAATTTAAGAAATCGCAATTTATTGCGATTTCTTAAATTGCGATTGCATTTAAGGAATCGCAATTTGCGATTCCTTAAATACAATGCTAGAAGCACTTAGAAATAGCGAATTCGCTATTTGGGGCCGCAAAATACAGAGAAATTACTCTGGTCTGTATTTTGCAAAAACCTTGAAAAATGCACTAAAGTGCTTTTTTCAAGGTTTCAGGTTACACACACACATGCCCTTGGGGCATGTGTGTGCGCAACATGGGTGCACATCCCAATTTCAGGAGTGCAACAGGGTGTCATTTTGACACCTTTGCACCCTTGAAATTGCATGCGCAATTTCCGAGTACCTATTGGTACTCGCAAATTGCGCATGCAATTTCACATTCATTCCTATGGGCCTCTAGGCCCATAGGAATGAATGGGAAGCCATTCCTGAATTGCGACTCGCAAATTGCGGAATGTTTAGAAATCACTATTTTAATAGCGATTTCTACATGCATAGGCTTTTGAGAGTCCCTAATTGCGATTCCTTAATAATCGCAATTAAGGACGCAAAAGCATTTCTTGATGCATGTACCCCTTAGTCTTGATTCCACGTCATGCTTCTAGCAGCCATCCCCAGGCATCCCCTGTTCTTTTACCTCACTATTGCAGGTTCATTTTCATCGCTGCATTCTCCTTTTGTCACTGTTTTTCTGTCTTTTTCTGCCTCTTTCTCCCTTTTCTGTCTTTCTCTCTCTTTCTCTTGGTGAAAATCTGATGAGGAGAAATAAGTGCCAGTGCCAGAAATGAGGGCCAGTGGGCCCCACTTGCAACCACCAACTCAAATTAAACACTGAGTAAAGGGTCAGCAAACCAAAGTGCACATAATCATGAACATGCTGCGGAAGCACCATATGTTCAATGTACCCAGTCTTTCCTCCTTCTGGGCAGCATAAAGTCAAACTATACTCTAAGGGAAGGTGGGGGGCAAACATCAAAACCAAAGGGATAGAAGACAAATCAGGTCAAGCACTGGCAAAGCCAATACGTCTGGTGTTGGCTCCCAGCCTTCTGGCAATTATTGTTTTGTTTTTTTATGATTTTTGCAAAACTTTATTGTTTGGGAATTTGCTGGGCCCTCATTAATCTAAAAACAAGTCATTTGCTACAAGTGAAAAAGGCTTTTTTGGTCTGAAAAACCACACAGTACCATAGTACTACATGGCATTCAATTGAACTACTTTGTGTGTCGATGTGTTTCTTGTGAAAGGGCTGCAGGCCGTAACTTATAGTGAAGTCAGCCAAAGGCTGAAACATTGCCCCTTAAAGCAGGCTGGTGTGGGTGGAAGAAAAATCTGAATGACGCCAACCCCAGACTAATGCTGTGGCGGCTGGCAGGGAACAGGGGTGGCGGTGCGGGCGGGGGGGGGCAAAGTGACACACTTAGGGAGTAGAATCCACTCCTCCCCCTGTGACCCGAGCCCTGCCCCAACCTAACCTAGCCCCATACTGAAAAATAAAATAATAATAATGGGGTTATTATCATATTATTATTCCTTTCTGCTGCTCTCAAGACAGCGAGCGACACTCAGCCACCCCTGGATTAATGGATGAAGTCTGGATGAAACCCCTATAAGTAAAATAAAAAATTCTTGGTTAACACAGACATAAAAAAGTCAATCAGTCTGGCTTTGGAAGAAAGAAAGAAAGAAAGAAAGAATAAAATAAACAAAAGCAAACGAAAAACAAGGAAAAAAGAAAGGAGAAGAAAGAAAGAAAGAAATATGAGAAGAAAAGAAAGAAAAGAACGGAGTAAAGAAAAGAAAGAGGAAGAAAAAAAAAAAGACACAAAAAGAAATAAAAAGGGGGAAAAGGAGGAAAGAAGGAGAGCAAGCAAGAAAGAAAAGAGGTAAGAAAGAAAAAAGAAAGAATAAAAGAAAAAAGAAAGGATGGAAGCGATGAAGGAAGGAAGGAAGCAAAGAAGGAAGCAAAGAAAGGACAGAAAGAAAACAAGGATGAAGGAAAGAAAGAATGAAAGAGAAAAAGAACGAAAAAGAGAAAAATGATGAGAAGGAAGGAAGAAAGGGAATGAAGGCAAGACGAAAGAAAGGAAGAAAGACAAGGTTGGTAAGATTGATAGAGCACACTGATTAGCTTATATTCAGAGTTCATGTGAGCCGATGAGAAATAGCAACAGTCAGATAAACATAACACTCGGAAAAGGAATTTTCAACAGTACAAGCAGGAGATGGGAACTGATAAAGCTAGAATTTGCCCTGGGTTCACATGAAAAACATCCTGTTATCACATCAGGCTCTAAACACAAAGACAACACTAAAGTTAAAACAAAAACACTGGCACTGAACGGAACTTTCTTGTGTGCGAATTTGCTCCTTGTGAAAGAGCAAAATGCAGTCACTCAAAGTGAAGTTAACCAGTGGCTTAAGTGGTCTAACTCCTTGCCCCATGATGCATGCCATAGTGGGCGGAACCAAATGTGAATGACACAACAACAGACCAATGGATGAAGGGAGGTGGCTGAAAGGCTCTTTAAGTAAGTATATTATACATATAATTTTAGTTAAATCAGAAGGTGTTGGCAAATGCCAGACCAAATAAGGACACAACAGCATGAAATAAATATTTAAAGACAGTCCCTCACACAAGGGGGTGGGAGCCTGCTCATCCGCAAGAGGATATCAGATCTACAGTTAAAGAGTTAGTCTGGGTAGGACAGGTATATCTACTATTAGGAGTAGACTCTTTAAGGGGAGACTCATTATATAAATTTACAAATTTGACACGTCTATGTTTCAGGAAACTCTTTAAGATACAGCATGGAAAAATGCATTTTTCTTATGGCGTCGAATAGCCCAGATTGAGATTGAATTTTAGATTTACAACCGCAGGCATTTAGATGATGAAATTGTTAGAAAAAACTGTAATTGAAAAATGTAATGTCAAGGATTTAAAAGCATTCTTAAGAGAGTTAGGTATCCTGATTCTAAGCAATACCTTACACTGTGATGAAGAGGCGGCAGTGCTAAATTTGTAAAATTATGACTGCCAATGCCCAATGCTCTGTGAGAAGCCTGCGGCTATTGCAACTAAATGTTGGTACCCCGAATACTAAGGCTTGTAGTCCTAAATGCACCCCAGGCCTCTTTAATCAATTACCAGACACTCCCTGCCCATTTATGTCGCTCTTGCAGGTTCCTGATTTCTCCCTATGTTACTTTCTTCTGTCTTTTTCGTCCTCCGTCTTTCTACTTCATTTGTTTTTCCCTCTCTTGATTTTGGGGAAATGTCTGCTGTGAAAGAATTAGTGCTGGTCCCCAAAAATGTGTCACGGTGGGCCCCACCGGCAACCATCGGCCACAAAACGGCACCTTCTGCTGGAATTTTGAAACAGAATATTTTGGTGCCATCATTCCTGTCCTTGTACATCAGGGCATGCCTGTAAGCGCAATGAAAAATAGCATGCTACGGCTGTTTTCAGGTCACTTTGCGCTTTTTTTCTTGCAGAGCACACTCTATCATATTTACGTTCCCTGGCGCATCCCTGCATATCAGCAGGGATGCGCCAGGGAAAATGCATCACGCAAGTTTACCCTTGCGCCACGTCCGATGCGCCGCATTTACAATGCGGCGCATCGTGGCGCAAGGATAAGCAGATGCGTGACGCATCTGCCGGCGGAAGGTTGGCGCAGTGCTGAAGCTGTGTCGCAAGCGCGACGCAACTCCAGCACTGTTCCAACCTTCCCTATCCCTAACATGGTGCGTCAATCCTTACGCCTGCTTGAAGCAGGCGTAAGGATTTGACGCACCAGCGTCCGAAAAAGTGACTGCGTGAAATCTTGTAGATTTCACTACGTCACTTTTCCGAGGTGTTCCTGCGCCGGAACGCCCCCCCCTGCGCCGGTACGCCCACATGAAACCTGACGCAGGTTTCATGTGGCGCAGGGGTTTACTACGTGACGCATCTCCCTAGATGCGTCACGTTGTAAATATAGCGCAACGCAGCGCATGGTTTGCGTCACCGCTGCGTCACATGCGTGACGCAACGGCGGCGCAAAAGTGGCGAAAGGGGCTTGTAAATTTGCCCCTATGTTTTTTCCAATTATGGGCACGTGCTGTATCTGCTAATGTGCCCATAATGACAAAATACAGTTTTAAATCATGCTGCAGTGCATAACGCCAGCCCCAACCGTGTAAACTAAAAGTAAGACCCTATAAAGGCCACAGAGTTAAATGAGTGTCTTATGGACGTGTTTGTGTTAAAATACAGATCACTTGTTAATTTCATGCAAAACTTGCAACTCGGAAGTAGCCAGCTCATATTGCTATGTAAGTGCATGGTACAGAACAGGGCATGAAAAACTAGTGCAGCCTGTCCTCTACACGTATTTTGCACTCAGCTTAAATACTGTCCAGGCGTAAATTGCATGATGGATGCAGTGCATTCCTATTACCCCGCAACACCTGGCTTAAAATTGGGGTCAGGGTATTTGACTGACCATATTTGAGTAAGTTAATAATGCAACATCTGGCTGTGGAGAAAGAAATCAAATTTTTGAATTATTCTTTTATAGGCCAAAAATTATTTTCTTCAAGGGCAGGTGCAATTAGTGGCTCACTTTATAAAATGTGGTTATTAGTGAGAGCGGTAGGTAATCACCTCAAGAAATAATCACAATCCTCGTCAGGTTGAACCCTTAAAATCACTAATTTAACCTAGTAGCTATGACACAAGGCAGACAGGCTTAACTTAGAGGCAATCTGTAAAGTATTTATGGAGTACTAAAACTGTAAAGAAGTCTAAATGCAAAAACAATAAAAAGTTTAAAGTCGAAATAGGGCCAAGAAGCACAAAGTGCCAATGATAGTTGATGGTTAGGTAGAACAGGACCTAGGCGCAATTTACGGCTGACTGTGATGGAGTGTGGGTCGGATACTCTAACCAAGTTCAAAGATTTTACCTTCTGACTTTAGTCCTTTAAGTTCCAATCCATCACAGAAGTAAGTACACTTCTAAGACCCTCCAGGACCTAGGGGGGACACTTTGAGAGTCACAGGGTGGCAGGCAGAGGTCACAGCTGGGTCCAGTCCAGCTCCAGTTGCCACTGCAAGAAATGGCCTCTTGTAGCTTGTTGTGTCCCTGAAGCTTTAAAAGGAATTAAGCCTGATGGTCCTTGGAGTCCATGTCTTTCTCCTGGGTACAAGAGGTACAGGTGACAGTTGAATACTTAGAGAAAGGTCTCCAGAGGCTCTAGGCAGGCAGAAGGTAACTTTTCTGAAGTACCTTTTGGGTAATAGTTAGACAGAATTTGGCTTTACCATTAAATTGGATATTGTTTAACTATTGAAAAGAGTTCTTGAAATATTTTTCTAGGCGTTAGGTGGGCAGAGGTAACTTTATTAGACTCATTATTCTATCTCAATGCTTTCCAATAAAGCAGCTTACTGTGCTACAGAGAAAATAGTATTTTGGGACTTTTCATGGTAAGGACATGTTTAACATGAATCTTTTACATGTCCTACTTTTAAACACCATGCCTTAATGGGCAGTATGGCCTACTTAGAGGTGAAGAATACATATTTGAAAGGAGTGTTTTAGACCTGTCAAAAGGGGTTATTTTGAGAGGTTGAAATTGCAGTTAAATCCTGCACAGTCAGGTTGCCGGTGGGAGGCCTGCAGTCATGTTTGCATTGTCACTGCAATGGGTGCAATATTGAGTGCTGCAGCCCCACATGTAATTTACAGACCCTGGGTACCCTGTTGGTACCATATACTAGGGACTTATAAGTAAGCTAAATTTGCCAGTCAGGGCTATGCCAGTTTCATCATCTTGAAAGGAGGAGCACAATCACTTTATCACTGGTTAGCAGAGGTAAAGTGTACATAGTTCTATAGCAAGTAAAATTCGGGTTTCGGTGAAAGGCAAAGAAAGGGTGACCCTGCAGAAAGGGTATATTTCCAACACTGACAATATGCTATGCTCAGCATTTAGGAATCAAAATTAATAAAAAAGAAAATCCTGCAGCATAAGGCTTAATAAATGTCTTCCACACACTGGGAAAAACTCCTATCATGTCAGGGACATTTTTTCTGTGTATAGTGAAATGATGCCCACTTTGAGGGTATCTTTCCAGAACTCTCATAGGTAACGACCGTTCCACTGCAGAATGGTGGACTTGCAGGAGGGAAGAGAGAAAAAACAGCTTATATAGTCAGCAACTATAGACTTGGTAGCTCAGGAGCTACCAACATGAAAGATACAAAGCCTCTGAGACACTGGTATTTTGATTTCCCGGGATACAAAGCCTCTGAGACACTTGTATTTTTACTTCCTTGCAGCTGTATGCAAAAGAAAGTGGAAAGCTAGGGATTCCATCCATATTTGCAGAAATTAATATCAGGAGCAATAACTTGACATTGAAGTTGCTCTTTGAGGGTCAAGAGAAGCGGATGGTTAAGACCATATTTGTGGAAGAACTAATTAAAGATGTCGTGGGAGTTCATCTGGATAAGCAACAGATGGGAACGCCATAGATCCTCAAGGATCGCCATCTTTCCTATGTGCACCCCTTCCATATGGACTGGAATAACTGCCAAAGTGGAGCATAATGTACACAAAGGTCGGTTAATGCATATGCAAGTGAAGGGTGCAAGACATTTGAGTCTCTCATCATGTTAGGTCAGATCAACAAATTATCACCAAGGTGAAAGACCCCTCAGCTGTCCCACAGTCAATTGCTACCGCTAGCTGATTCACAGAACTTAGAAATGCTAATCTGGTGCTGGGGAGGAAAAATCAGAAAGATTAAACATCAAACTATTTGTGTACAGAAGACTATTGAGTCAGCAGTGAAATCAAGAACATCCTCGAGACAAGCCTGCACAAATCAACTTCCTCAAACCAAGTATGTGCTTCCGTCCTTAGAGGCAATAAAAGGGACTACTGGAAATGGTGCCAGTCAAAGCGGGAGATGTCTCCCTGATGTCTGGCTAGCATGTCAAAGCTTACATCAGGGCTGATGATGTTTTAGCAGAGTCGCACAAACAAAATATTTGAAGGTTTGACAGTGAAAGAATGTGCAGGGATCGAAGAGGCCCAGATATGTAAAACAACAGCATATTCAGAACTGGAACCTAGTAAATGATGTCAGAAGTCTCATAATAACCAACACACCTAAGAGAATGAAAATTGAGTCCACGAATGTAGGGGGGGAAGGTCTGGGGGGGGGTAAATGAATCGATTGGCTAAAAGCTAAAGTGACCTGCTCTATATCTGGCCACTGGACCACACGTCTGTCACTAGAATAAGTATATCCAATTGGGACTTTTTACCCAGGATGAATGTGACTGAGTGCGAGAACACAAATATGTAACACTTTTGAGAATCCTGACCTTCCCTTGCTTGCCAGGAACGATGCTCATTTGGTGAACACTGACAGCGCCAGGAGAGAATCCATAAACGAATGAAAACTATACAAAAAAAACTAGACATATAAATAAGAAAAGGATCTGGCTTAATGTCGGCGCCCATGTATTTCTTTCTTTGGTCATTTTAATGTATCTGATTGCTAAATGTGCTGTCTTTCTTCTATCTTTGTTAATAATTTGTTGTGCCTTTGCACTGTGTGACGGCCTTCAATGCACACTCCTCTCTGTCAGTTTTGAGACCTTTTCTTACACTCTCCACTCACTTACCCTCTCCTCGTCTATGACAGCCTAGAACCTTTGACATAAATTCTGAGTATTCTCTGTTTCTTCTTTAATATGTGATGTTATCTTTTGTTCTCGTTTCATAAAGGCCACTAGGCTGAATGCTAAACACAACTGTAAAACCGAAGGCCGTACAGAGTGCTGTATTCTTCAGTGTCTCATTGTTCATTCTCGATTCATTTACCATACCATTAAATCCTGCATTACATTGCTAGCAATAACTTTTCCTGGCAGAGCTTCCGGGCCCATTAGAACGTGTGATTGAGGTGTTCTGTCTTCTACTGTGGGTGATAATGTGTCTTACTACTGGAGATGGCTGTTATTAATTGAATTGCAATGGAGAGTGTTTATGCTGGTCAGTTTATATCAGTCAAATACATGCAGCAAGGAAATGTTTCTCAGGCTATTACACAGTACTTCGATTACTGGCATGCGCTAAGCTATTGATTATGTTTACCTTGAATCAATTTGACAAACTCTGAGTGTCTGAAAACTGATGATTCAATAAGACAGCAGCGGTTCTATGTACGGGCTTGAAGTATTGGCAAGATCTTATAATCGTTTTAGACTATAGAAAGGATGACGATCCGCAGCATAGCAGCAGGACATGGAGTGCACGTAAGATTGGTGGAAGCACAGCAGCGCATAATAGATCCATGAAATACAGTCAGAGCTCTACACGTGATAGATTCTATTCTGTTCTATTCACCAGTTTTATAAAGCGCATGGCTACCTGAAAGCAGGCTTCCCAGTGCTATTGGAGAAGTTGGAGAGACAGCATGGAAATTGAAAGAAACTAAGAGAAGAGCTACGTCTTTAATTTTTTCCTGAAAATCATGAAATTATCCTCCATCCTAAGGCTAATGGTCAGAGCGTTCAAGAGCTTGGGTGCAAGGTAAGTTAATGACTGACCTCCACTCCTAGCTCTTTTGATACTTGGGACATGCAGAAGCTCAAGATTATTTGCCCTCAGGTCACTGTTGACCAGATAGACAGTGGGCAATTGCTGTTGTGCTTTGCTCTATGAATAATGCATAATGCATTGATTTGTACCCTGCAGCTTATAGGCAGCCAGTGAAGAGTTTTGAGTTGTGCGCTGACTGATTGTGTTTTCGGAATACCTAACAAAATCCGAGTGCAAACCAGCTCTGTTCTTTTGTACAGTATTTCCTGAAACAGTACATTCCTTTACAGAGAACAGGTTATTATTCCATCAGAAACAAGGTTCTGGACCTAGAGCATTATGGTGTGGGGCTCAAATGAGATCCAATTACAGAACTCGTGTTATCATGAGCAGGTGGTGTATGCAGATGCATTAGGACAAAACATTACAGAGTTGTGAAACGTTATTTCTGTTAAACATATTTATAATTTATTGCACGAGGGAACGTCAGTGATTTGCTCAGCATCACACTTTTTTATCATAGCATTGCCATCAAGATATAGAGGAGACAGAAAACAGAAATCATAAGTTAGGGAACCCAAAATATACGAGAGAACAGATGAGTACAGAAGTAAATGTAATAAGTGAATATTTGTATATTATCTGCTAGACCTAATTGAAATAGAAAGACTTTACAAAAACAATCCGTAGTACACTCACCTTTTCTGTACGTCCACTCCAGTTTTTTCACCTTTTCTGGATCCTATATTTGCTGGTCTTTGGACTCTACTGTGTGATACTGCCAATAAGTGCCACAGTGTATGTTTTGCACTAAAACTGGCATTGGTAAAATTGGTTTCACTCAATTGGTCTATTTATTTTTCCTGTTATCCCCTAGTAGGTTGTGCAGAAAAAGCACCAATGGCATGGGACTTAAATGTCCAACGTGGGTACCAGTTTGTATTTACACCACTCACACATATGGCAAAAATATATGGCTGCCAGGAGAACCACTGCTCTCTACTAGGGCACTAGTTTAGGGCACAGCAGTAATCCCTGGCAAGACAAATTTCTTTTTTCCATGTCGGAAACACTATTTATATATATCTAAAGAGTAACTTGAAAACTCACAGAGTGCATAATATACGAAAAATGTGGCACACTCTAATTTAAAAGTGTGCCCTTACAGTGACTAAAGGTTTAAAAGCTATTTTACCAAGTAAGTCCAGGTACATTTTCCATAGGACAGGCCTAGGTGTGATTAAAATATTTAATTTCATATCTCTGCCTGGGAAAATACTAGCAAAGTCCATCAAAATGACTTCTTATGTCATTTTCAAAATCTCATTTAGTGGTGACATCAGATTTTTGAAAACGCTAGTGCAAATGTAACTTTGCAAAAATGTACTTTAGGCTGCCAGGACTGGCTTACAATCATTTCTGTCACTCATCTCACCTCTAGAGTTGCAATTCACATCCTTGACCAGGAGTGTTAACAACCCTGGCTCAGAAGATAATTAACTGCTGACTACTTAGCAGGGAGCAGCTGTTAGGGGTAGCTATCAGAGAGTGGACAGCAAGAGTTGACAAAACAAAGGACAGCCTTAGCAATGCCTATTTTAACTTAGAATTACCAAGCCCGTTTTCTCCTGTTAATTCATAGAACCCTTCTAAACAGTCAGGCTTCAGTTACAGTCAGAGATAGGACCAGTTTGGATGATGTTAGGCAGGAGGAGAGCTCATTTAACTAGGAGAGTGGCTAATAACCTGAAGACATTCCTGTTTGGTGGCAGAAGGATTCTGCCATATTGAAACAGGAGATCCTTGATAATTTGACATTAAGGCAAGAGGAAATACTGCAAAATGCAGGTGGGAGACTGCGAGAAAATAGTTAGGATTGGGTGGAAGAATTTCTTAATTCACTGGATGGTCCAAAGGATTAATCTGGCACCTCAACCACTACCGCTTCAGAACATTCCTGGACCTTGGAAGTCTCCACCTGAAGAAGAAGGCCCTGTTGGAAGAAGACACCTACCACCTGCTGAAAGGAAAGGACTCATTCAAGGGCTCAATGACTCCTAACACCTGATGGCACCAATGGACTAGAAAAGCTTTTCAAGTGTCAAGTGGTTGCCCTCTCTGTTGACCTCAACCACCACCACCTGAGAAATTCCTGGCCCTGGGAAGGCTGCAACTGAAGATGAATACCCTGCTGGAAGAGAACTCCCGACTCCTGCTGGAAAAGGAGTACTCACTCAAAGATTCCTTACTTCTGCTGGCACCCAGGGACTGGAACTACTTTCCAGTGATAATGTGGTTGGCCTCAAGTTTGCCTGATTCAGAGACCCAAAAAGCAGAAAGACTTCTGACTCTAAGAGGACACACCTGACCAAAGATGACTAAACCCTGCAGGAGATGTAGCTTGAGAGAGACATTGTGCCTAGAAGCCTGCCCCAGTAGCCTGCACTTTGGCACTAGGAGCTGTAGGACTGACCAGAAAGAAGTTTCTCAGCAGTTGGATAAATGCAGGACTTATTTTTTCCACCTATGGAGGGCTGGGACAAGGTTATGAGCTTTTCCCAGGCAGGTTGTACCCTACTTGGGCTAGGAAAACAGGTTTGTCCTGCTCTGGGCTTTTTGCCATGCTGAAAACAGGTGCAGCTGGACATTGCGGTAACTAAAACACAAAAGTATCCCCTCTGGCACCAGGATGGCTCCTTTGGAAACAGTGAAGAAATGGGGGGTAGTCAGTACGCCGGGTGGCAACACACCCACTATTATGGGTGGGAAGGGAAAGGCACCCTTTTCTTTATACAACCCTCACTCACTCTAGTAGTGTCATGCTTCATCATTGGGTTGACCCTAACTCCTAAAGGTCGGGGTGGGCTGGACCATATTCCAGGGAGCACTTATGAAGAATGGGTGTATGGGGGCGTAACTGTAAAGATAAAATTCCTCACCCACTCCGAAGGTATCCTTTATCCGTGGGGTGGGAGGGAAGGTTAAACAATTGTATATAGATTGTATATAGGGCTAAAGGATGTAATGGTCCTATGACCCTAGAACACCAACATGCTTCAGCCCTTTCCTATCGGCCTATGTAAGTTCCTGGGCTTTCGTCAGGGTGGGTAGCGATGAAGTCACTCCCCCAAAGATGTGAATAAAGTGTGCATGCAATTTGCAAGTGAGAAAATGACAAAAAGGCATATACTTGCCGCAACATCATGAGGGAATTACCTGCAAGAAAAAACATAGTACAAGAGTACATGCTTTAATTTCTGCTGTAAATCCAGAGATTGGCGTACCGTTGCAGGGATACTTCACAGTGCAGTCACCAAGTAACAAAGTGCCTATTGTGAAAATCAAGGTTTTTACACTTAGGATAATGCTTCGTTTCGTGATCCCTGTGATTTCAAACCAGACGTACTCACTCATAAAGCCTTTGCGTTCAATTAGATACAGTGGCAAGTAAAGGTGAGTGAATTGAATGTGGATTCACAAATGTTGTCTCATCTGCACATTTAAACCCTCAATGAAGGGCTGCTCACACTTACACCAACATCCAAACCTTCTCGTGTAAACAGTATGTATTTTAAAAAAATATTATGTACAATTTCATTTTTTGGGGTGATAGAGTCACTCACCCATTTTTAAGTGGGGCACCTGCTCCCAAGGGGGCATGAGAGGGAAGCCTTGTAGTCACACACTATATACAGAAAAGAAGAAATGCCAGAATATTGTTAAGTAAGATAAGACTAAGGAGGGCTAGTGAGCATGGAGGCAAAGCTCCATCAAAGTAAGCATCCGGCTATTTCCTCGGACACAGAGAGCAAGAGAACATTGTAAACTTACTTCAAAGGTCCTGTCCCTGCATAGAACCTACTGTCAAGCTCAGCTTCCCTGCTTGTGGTAGCCAAGAAAGATTTGGTGCTCGGTTTAAGTATCGTGCCATTTCCGAGACCTGGAATGGAGTTTCCGTGTGTAGCCCCGCCCGTCCCAACGTGGAAGAAAATTATTTGGTGCAGTGTGGGGGCTCGTCCAGGATCCCAGTCTGGACATACCTCTTTCCTCATTGTTAATGGTGGCATGGAGCTTCCATGTTGGGCCCTGTCCGTTGGGGCATGGAACGAGCTCATACGTTGTGTATGGGAGGTTCATTCACTGCGTCGTGTGTTGTCAAGGGTGGTGGCCAAGCTAAGCCTAGCTGATGCAGCAGCGCGGGCGCTCCTTCGGGAGAGAGGAGCGTCAGTGTTAGGATACACGTGTGGGATTATTACACATACAACGTGAGATCATAATAGTTGATGCACAGAAGTAGATCCTCACATTTGGTGCATTATGGGTATTGTAGTTCAACATTACATGTCATTGCTCCAGGGGGTGCCTCGTTAAGCATGTATGGTATTAAATAAATACTGTGCTAGGAAATTACGTCATATTTGTACTGTATGGGAAAACATGACCAAAAAACTGGTTCACAGATTGAAACAGGGTAATTTTGCACATATCTAAAAATATGGCGTGTACATATTAGCAGCTTGTAGTGGTGACGTGCCAAATAATTGGAAATATGGTGGGTACATATAGGGCACTGAGAGTGCTATGAAAGGTATTGCCTGAATAGGTAAAAAGGCAAAAAAGGCAAAACATGTAAAGTTTCAATCTGCCGATAGTTGTGTTTGCCAAGTCTCATTAGATATTTCTATGTATCTGTAGATTGGATTTCAGCCAGACAGATAGAGTGCCATGTTGTATTAATTGTCTAAGACACTTGTGGTCAGCAAACCCTCTCTAAGATAAATTGTTAAGCTGGTTCCAGGGGATATCGTCGTTGAGCCCTTTGATATGTGTCTTCAGACAGTACACCCAGCGTTGTTCCTTGATGAGGAGTCTCTACTGTATCCCGATTTGTTGTGGTAATTTTTCAATGATTGTTCATATGAGGTCAGTGCCCATGTGTTGCATCTCCAGGAAGTGGGCAGTGAGTTTGGTTGTGACTCTTTTGCATCTGATGGTACTTCTGTGCTCACTGATGCATGGTTTTATCTTCCTGGTGGTCATTCCAATATACTTCACGTCGCATTGCCATGTTATCACATTGATGGCGTTGTTGCTGTTGCAGCAGGTGTGTACTCTTTGTTCCCATGGTGTATTCATTCCCAGGTCAATGGTTTTAGTGTGAGTAGTGAGGGGGCAGACTGAACAATTCCCACCTGGGAAATGCCCTGTGACAGTGGGTAGCTCCCATAGCGTACTCTGTTGGTTTGTTGCGTTTGTCGCGCTATTACTCTGTACCAGCCTGTCTCTGATGTTGAGCGAGAATAATGGTTTTTCAAAAGTGAGCTGGTTTGATGTTAAGATGCGCCAGTGTCTGTTTATGGTGCGTTTTATCATGTTAGATGCCGAGTTATAGGTTGTCACGCATATCACGGCTTTTCATTCAAGTTTTTTGGTTTTTTCAAGTAGTGCTTCCCTGGGGATGTTGCGTACCCGTTTTTTGGCTTTGTTTATGATATGGATGGGGTATCCACGTACCTGGAGCTTTTTACTCAGATTCTCTGCTTCCCTCTTGAAGTCATCTGTCTTAGAACAGTTGCGTCTGATGAACAGAAATTGGCCTGTAGGTATTCTCCCTCAGCGCTCTTGGGTGCGGGCTGCCAAAATGCAGCAGACTGTTACGGTCTGTAGGTTTTGTATACAGAGAAGTACTCAGTCTTCCGCAATGATGTTGACATTGAGGAAGGACACCTGTGTGTTGTTGCAGGTCATAGTAAACCGTAGAAATGGGTTTCTCTCATTTAGCAAGTTGTTAAAGGACTCAGTTGTGACATCACTGTTCCGCCAGAGTACCAAGATGTCGTCAATGTATCTTATCCAGAGGCGTATTTGGTCTCTGTAAGGATTATTTGCCCAGATGTTTTGATCCTCAAACCAGCTCATCTATAAACAGGCAATGCTGGGGGCAAAAGTATTGTCCATCGAAGTCCTGTGGCATTGGAGGTAGATGTGGCTTTCAAAACAGAAGAAATTTTCCATCAGAGCGAGTCTGGCAAGTTCCATGATCCAGTTGACAGGGGCTCTCCATTTCCAGTCTTGGTCATGTAGGAGATCGTCAATGACTCTCAGGCTCTCTTCCTGGGGGATAGTGGTGTAAAGAGCATCAACATCGAGGCAGAGCAAGGTCTCACTTGTAGGGTCATATTCCAATTCTTGTAAGATGGTCAGGAGGTGTGTCGTATCCTTGACGTAAGATTTAGCTTCTGTAACCAGTGGTCTTAAGAACCAGTCTGTCCAAAGGAGCCATCGTGGTTCCAGAGGGGATACTTTTGTGTTTTTGAGTATATGTCAGGAAGGACGTATCTCTTCAATCCCCTTCATTGAGGACCTCTCCACCCTCCAAGGGGTCCCACTCTGGATCCCTAACCTTGTGTAAAAACATTGCGGTATCTGGCCTGGTGAATCTCTCCCCAGTTATAACATCTAGCCTTCCTTGATGGAGACTTTCAGCTTCCAAAAAATGACTGAGAACAAAGGTAAAGCCTTGGATCTAGGTCAGGCAGTAAATATACCTGGCCAAAGACCTGCTCTCCGCAATTATGAAATCTGGCTTTGTCCTGCTTGAAATTTTAGTGCCAAAATCAATGGCTTTGGAGGTAGCTTGAAAATTACATAAATGTCTTCAATTGCGGGGTCTAAGTCTGAAGTTAAAAACTTTGACCAGATTGACCTGCTAGGTGTATCTGATTCCCTCTCCATCGTAGCATGCTTGAAATCCTACCTAGGTCTTTTTGTTTCAAACATTTTTCAAATTTTGCCTAAAGTGGTGAGTGTTGTGCTCTTTACTTTAAAGTTGTTGGCAATGCCTGTTTTCTAGAGATTGCTTACTGCTAACTACAAAGGGTTGAGTATAGATTTGCTCAGAACTGTGTATTGACCTAACCAGACTGTGTTTATTAAGTTGGTAGGAGGTCACCCCTTCCCCAAATTATTAACCCAATTTCTGACACAACCCATTACCAATATATGTTCCAGTAAAATCTGAAAATGACTAATATTTCACATTTTCACCATTCAGTACTAATTTAGAGACAGAAAACTCATGTAGGTGCATATCAACTAAATCATTAAGAAACATGCTAATGAGCTGCATGGGATGTTCAACGGTGAAAATTGATGTAACATTGATTGCAGAAGCAGAGATAAAGCAACAGGTCCTCACCTGCTGGTGTCTTTACCAATGATTTATGAGCATCTCTGACAGGGCAAAGCCATAAGCAAGTTTATGGGTTAGCAGTGATAGATAGGTCAAACTCTAGGGCCTCATTTACAAAAGAAATGATCAGTGAGACGCCGCAAGCCATTTTGCTGTGCCGAGCTATGTCATTTTAAAAGCACAGGGATGCGTCGTATTAACAACAATATGACACCACTGTGTGCTTTCCCCTGTGCTGGTGCACAATTGGCTGTCATACGCCAGTGCAGGCATCCTTGTGCCATGTTGCAAAGGTGCCTGCGTTGTGGGGATGATTGTTTTTGTGTAGGAAGGGACACCGTCCTACACAAAAACAATAATTGATGACATTTTCCTCTTTCTATACATGCTGCAGAATGCAGCATGCATAGAAAGAGGAAAAAATGAGGAGAAATAAAAGTATTTCTCCTCGTTGCACCACTCCTAAGCCCTCCGGGGCAAAGGATTCTGATGCATTCCCAGCTTTACAAAACTTTGTAAATTTGGGAATGTCTCAGGTTCCATGGATGTTGCGTGGGAACACCCACAGCACCTCCCATGAATGCCCCTTTCACACATAGTAATACGTGAAAGGGGCCCATATTTACAAGGCCATGAAAAGTCATGCAGGGTGACTTTATGTGGTCATGTAAATATGGGCAGGCACACTGCACCGCCGGTGCATCAAAAAAAGTGACGCACCGGCAGCACAATGGCCTTGTAAAGGAGTCCCTCTGAGTTTACTGCTATACAACTGTGACTCTGCCTCAGCTGTTTGCCATTTGATGGAAAAAAGCAGGTGTACGTCTTACTGAATTTTGGTTTACAGTGTGATCCAGAGTCAAGTGGAGGGGGGAGGGGAGCAATTTAAAAAAAAGGTAATGGACACTGACAATGAACTTCACCTAATATGATTGAGAATTTCCCTTATTTGGGAGTGCTATTTGTTTCCAAACTGTGTTGGAAACCCTCGGTCATGGCAAAAGGTCAGGAGTTTAGGAAGACCATAGGGACAATTTTTGTTTTGCCGCTAGGCTGGGCAGCAGACCCCTTAAAGCCCTTGCTAAGATTTATTAGACCAAATGTGCTTCTAAGGTCTTGTATGGGAGTGACATATGGGGCTTTTTGGCACCTAATGAGTTCCAGATAGCAGAAAATAAATTCCTCTGGCGCTTACTTTGTTTGCCCCAGAGCACGTCGACTTTTTGTGTCCACGAAGTGTTTGGGGTTGGGTGTCTAATTGACCAGATTGCCCTGCCCCCCTTTTTCAGCTGGGTCAGGATTTGGTCAAAGGAGGAGGTGCCAAACACAAGGAGATGACGGACAGAGCGCTGAAACTTTTCAGACTCACCCCCAGTCACAGATCTGGGTTGAATCCATCATCGTTCTTTAGCTCACTTTGCCACCCCAGTTCAGACACAGCTATATGCAAATCAGTCTTGACCCTGTGCCTCATGGGAACAGTCCAGCCCGAACTGCCGAGCCATGTCTTCCCTGGACCGGAAACAAGCATCCTGGGACCGGTTTTGGGCTAACAGCCCTCATCAGCCAGGCTAGCTTGAATCCAGTGGCAAAGTGAGCAAGGGACCCACGTCTGGGCATACCCTGCCAACTTAGGGCGAACAAAGCAAACACAAGGAGATGACGGACAGAGCGCTGAAACTTTTCAGACTCACCCCCAGTCACAGATCTGGGTTGAATCCATCATCGTTCTTTAGCTCACTTTGCCACCCCAGTTCAGACACAGCTATATGCAAATCAGTCTTGACCCTGTGCCTCATGGGAACAGTCCAGCCCGAACTGCCAAGCCATGTCTTCCCTGGACCGGAAACAAGCATCCTGGGACCGGTTTTGGGCTAACAGCCCTCATCAGCCAGGCTAGCTTGAATCCAGTAGCAAAGTGAGCAAGGGAGCCACGTCTGGGCATACCCTGCCAACTTAGGGCGAACAAAGCAAACACAAGGAGATGACGGACAGAGCGCTGAAACTTTTCAAACTCACCCCCAGTCACAGATCTGGGTTGAATCCATCATCGTTCTTTAGCTCACTTTGCCACCCCAGTTCAGACACAGCTATATGCAAATCAGTCTTGACCCTGTGGCTCATGGGAACAGTCCAGCCTGAACTGCCAAGCCATGTCTTCCCTGGACCGGAAACAAGCATCCTGGGACCGGTTTTGGGCTAACAGCCCTCATCAGCCAGGCTAGCTTGAATCCAGTGGCACAGCGCTCCATCCATCATCTCCTTGTGTTTGCTTTGTTCGCCCTAAGTTGGCAGGGTATGCCCAGACGTGGGCCCCTTGCTCACTTTGCCACTGGATTCAAGCTAGCCTGGCTGATGAGGGCTGTTAGCCCGAAACCGGTCCCAGGATGCTTGTTTCCGGTCCAGGGAAGACATGGCTTGGCAATTCGGGCTGGACTGTTCCCATGAGGCACAGGGTCAAGACTGATTTGCATATAGCTGTGTCTGAACTGGGGTGGCAAAGTGAGCTAAAGAATGATGATGGATTCAACCCAGATCTGTGACTGGGGGTGAGTGTCTGAAAAGTTTCAGCGCTCCATCCATCATCTCCTTGTGTTTGCAAAGGATGAGGTGGGCCTGAACCGATTAATTATGAAGGACTGCATAGCACTTGATCAAGCCCATAAAATACCATGGCTCAGGTACGTAAGGGACTCTCTCTCCAACCTCGGAAGGAGGGAGATGTTTCCTAATCCAGAGGACATTTGTAGAAGGGATTATAAATGTGTAAGGGACCATTTCATGGAAAGGGCGAAACTTTATAGGGAAGAGGTTGAACCCTTGAAGCCCTCAGTCAGGAAATATGTCTTGACAACTACCACATTGGACATGGAGCTGTACCTAACTTTTGTTAAGAACAATAGTGATAGATTCTTGCTCGTAAGACTAAGATTTAAATTTTGGCACTTGACACTTGCTACCCCAAAAGGATGTTCTGACTTGAAATCTTTGGGCCCATGTGATTGTAATAAAAAATACTCTCAAGACTCTTTGCACTTTATGATGTTTTGTAGTTTTATGCAGAACCTAGGAGAGTTTTCATGGTACCTATTTTAAAAGGAAGAGGCTTTTACAAGTCAATCCTACCTTTCTATATTTACAGATGTTTCCAGATGCACTTGTAATAGCAAATGTTGTACGTTTTTTAAAGCTGCAGTATTTTTACGGGTAACTGTATATCTTAGAACTTGGATATTTATGGGGCGTGGTTTGACGCCAGGCAAGATGGCGGCGGGCTAATGCTGCTCCGGACGATGATCCGAGGATTTCTTTGTTAACGGGCAGTGGCAGCGCCCTGTTACTCGTTACAACTTGGAGACTGTCTTTGTGAGCATTTCTGGACTCCCGCGGCGGCTCTTTCAAATGCGGTAAGCCAAGAGCAGCTTCATTTTGCCCAGAATGTGTGGCGCGCCTCCGTGACTGGATTCACTGCCGCCATTTTGCGTATCTGAGGCATTTAGCGCGCTAATGGCACTGCTGCCTTTTCTCTTCTTCAGAGACATGCTGTAACTTTGGACAACTACTTTCTGGGACCAATTTCTTCATTTCTGCTGCCAGCTACCCTAAAAAAAAAATGTCTTCCTTTCCTGAAGCTACCAACAACATTTTTTAGCGTTGCTTAATGTTTTTTCATATTTCACATAAGACCATTTCTGGAACTATTGTGCAAACCTTACTATCAATATAATTATATGGAACAGGTGTTTTTTTCTGCAATTTTTGATAATATTCGTTTCTTTTCATTACTACTTTTTAAGGACAACAACGCTCTTTGTGTGGGACCACTATTGACTTTAATCAATATCTGCGCCTCTCTTATTGCAACATATACATCGTTTTTTGTGCGAGACCACTTCTGACTTTTACCAATAACTACGCCTCTCTTATTGCGACATAGATATCTACATCGTTCTTTATGTGACATTGCTACTGATTTAACCAATATCTACGCCGTTCTTATTGTGACATACATGTCTATGGGGAGAATTAAATGTGGTAGAGGCGCGACATCAACATCTGTTCCAGCTTCACATCCTAAACCATCTACAATTCATACTTCAAATCCTTCTTCGGTACTTCAAGACGATATGGAGGAATCAGACCAAGCTGCATCTCCCCATTACATACATGCTACGACTACTTCACCCTCATTTACTACTTTCCCACATTCCTCCTCATCAAATGGAAAAAATATTCCTAAAGCGCCTTCATCTTCTGCTTTATCTTCCACCTAGAGAATTAAAAAGGACCCTCCTTCACCAACTATATCTCCACCGCCAGTCTCCTTAGAACTGCTTCTAGATGAGATTCGACAACTTAAACCTTATAAGGAAGAGACAAACGTTCGTCTACAAGGCCTAGAGGATAAATGGTCTACTCTAGACAATAAGATTAATTCAATGGAACATCAGATGGAATCGTTACAAATATCCTCTCAACAAATTCATCCCATGAAAGCTGAAATCTTACAACTACAGAAACAAGTAGAAAACCGAAGTATACGCAACAATCTACTCATTTATGGTTTGGCTGAAGGATTGGAAGGCTCCAATCCCATCTCTTTTTTTCAATCTTTTTTGCCGCAGATTCTCGAATTTCCAGAATCTCCAACATTAAGCATACAACGAGCACACAGGCTTGGTCATCTCCCTTAAAATGCATCTACCCATCATAACCCAAGAGGCGTAATATTGTTCTTTTTAGAATACACAGATCTGTTGAAAGTTCTGCAAGCAGTCAAAGCCAAACACTGCATAGCATGGCAAGGATCCCAGTTATTCTTTTCGCAGGATTATGCAAAAGTCACAGCAGACAAACGGAAAAGTTTCTTAGCCATGCGTCCAGCTCTACGTAACCTGAATGCCAGATTTGTTCTACTTCACCCGTGCCTCTTCAAAGTGACTTATAACAATAGAACAACAATGTACGAAGATCCAGCTTTGCTTCAGCAGTTCCTTGATAGCTGTAGAGAAGACTCCATGGACTTTGCAGGATCATCTTCTGCTTGATCATTTCTTCTCTCTTACTAAATTATAATGTTGCAATGGTTCTATGATATGTTTGGTTTGACTAATTAATCTCCTCTCCTTATGTTCTCTCCCATTAGATGCCGTTCCTCTGATCCACCCATTGTTGTGTAGCCCGTTATTTGAATTGATGCCTTCCTCGTGGTCTTTCCCGGAGTTTCATGGCTGGTCGTCCGTCTTCCCTTTGTGGCTTCAACACCTCCATCAATGTTTGAGTCTTTGGTATGTTTTAGTCTCTTTTTTGTCTCTTCTCTTCATCTTTTTCTTTTCTCCTCTATTTTCCTCGTTTTTCTTCCTTTCTTTCTTCCTTTACTTCTCCTTTTTATCTTTTCTATTTTAATATTCCTCATTTCATATCCTATTTTCTTCCTTTTGGAGAACTTGTTTTTCACTTTTTCTAATGTTGCAAATCTTTTATTTACTATATCCTTGCATTGCTGTAATATCTTACAATTTTTTATTTTCCACTATATATAGTTGATTAATGACGTTACGTGTTATTTCCTGGAATGTTAAAGGTTTGGGTACGCCTATTAAAAGGCAAAGGGTTCTTACCCATTTATCTAGTCTTAAGTCGGATATTGTGTTTTTACAAGAATCCCACTTAATTGCTTCAGAAGTTCTTAAACTCAAGCGTCAGTGGGTGGGAAATGTTTTTTCCTCTCCGGGTACTAGTAAAAGAAATGGAACTGTGATTCTTTGTCATAAAAAACTTAATATCACCTTTCTTTCTCAGGACTCAGATGATGAAGGACGATGGTTAATTGTTCATCTTAAAGTCAATGATATACCTATTACTTTGTTTAATGTATATGCCCCTACTAAGCCGGATAACAACCTTTGGCCTCACATTTCTACCCTTCTGATGTCTATATCTACACTGTATCTTATTTTTGGTGGAGACTGTAATTTAATTATTGATCCTTATATTGACTGTACATCTAAAACTCCTTTTGTTCCTTCCAATCAATCAATCAATCAATCAAGCATTTGTATAGCGCGCTACTCACCCGGAGGGTCTCAAGGCGCTAGGGGGAGGGGGGTCCGCTACTGTTCGAACAGCCAGGTCTTGAGTTGCTTCCTGAAGGAGAGGTGGTCTTGGGTCAGGCGGAGGTGGATGGGTAGGGAGTTCCACGTCTTGGCAGCCAGGTAGGAGAAGGATCTTCCTCCCGTTGTGGCTCTTCGGATGCGGGGGACGGCGGCGAGGGCGTGGTTGGTCGATCGTAGCTGGCGGGTGGGAGTGTAGAAGGTCAGACGGTCGTTGAGGTATCTGGGGCCTTGGTTGTGGAGAGCTTTGTGTGCGTGGGTGAGGAGTCGGAACGTGATTCTCTTGCTGACGGGGAGCCAGTGCAGGTCTCTCAGGTGTCCGGCGATGTGGCTGTGTCGGGGGATGTCCAGGATGAGTCGAGCTGAGGCGTTCTGGATGCGTTGGAGTCTTTTCTGAAGTTTGGCTGTGGTTCCGGCATAGAGGGAGTTGCCGTAGTCCAGTCGGCTGGTGACGAGGGCCTGGGTGACCGTCTTCCTGGTTTCGGTGGGGATCCACCGGAAGATCTTCCGCAGCATGCGTAGGATGTTGAAGCAAGACGAGGAGACGGCGTTGACTTGTCTGGTCATTGAGAGGGAGGAGTCCAGGATGAAGCCCAGGTTGCGTGCGTGGTCCGTTGGTTTGGGTGCGTTGCCCAGGGCAGGGGGCCACCAGGAGTCGTCCCAGGCGGAGGGTGATGATCCTAGGATGAGGACTTCCGTCTTATCTGAGTTCAGTTTCAGGCGGCTGTTCCTCATCCACTCGGCTACGTCCTTCATCCCTTCATGTAGGTTGGTTTTGGCGGTTGTGGGGTCGTTGGTGAGGGAGAGGATCAGCTGGGTGTCGTCGGCGTAGGAGATGATGTTGAGGTTGTGTTGGCGTGCGATGGCTGCGAGGGGCTCATGTAGACGTTGAAGAGGGTGGGGCTGAGTGATGATCCTTGTGGTACGCCGCAGATGACTTCGGTGGCCTCGGAACTGAACGGGGGAGGCGGACTCTCTGGGTTCTTCCGGCGAGGAAGGAGATGATCCACTCCAGTGCCTTCTCTTGGATTCCGACGTTGTTCAGGCGTTGCACTAGGGTGCGGTGGCAGACTGTGTCGAACGCTGCGGAGAGGTCCAGGAGGATGAGGGCCGCTGTTTCCCCGTTGTCGAGCAGGGCTCAGATGTCGTCGGTGGCTGCGATGAGGGCGGTCTCGGTGCTGTGGTTGGCCCGGAAGCCGGACTGTGAGTGGTCGAGGGATCCATTCGTCTCGATGAAGGCGGCCAGTTGTCTGTTGACGGTCTTCTCGATGACTTTGGCAGGAAAAGGAAGGAGCGAGATGGGGCGGTAGTTTTTGAGGTCGGTGGGGTCCGCTGACGGTTTCTTCAGTAGGGCGCAGAGTTCGGCGTGCTTCCAGCTCTCTGGGAAGGTGGCGGTGTCGAAGGAGGTGTTGATGATGTCCCGGAGGTGGGGTGCGATGACGGCGTCGGCCTTGTTGAAGATGTGGTGAGGGCAGGGGTCGGTTGGTGATCCGGAGTGGATGGAGTTCATCGTGCGGATAGTGTCTTCGGTGTTGATCGGGGTCCAGGCTCGGAGGGTGGAGGTGGGGGACGTTGGAACGGTTGTAGGGTACGTCGGCTGTGTGCTGAAACTGTTGTGTATGTCTGCGATCTTGCTGTGGAAGAACGAGGCGAGCGAGTTGCAGAGGTCTTGCGAGGGGGTGATGTCGTTGTTTCCGGCGCTGGGGTTCGAGAGCTCTTTGACGATGATGAAGAGTTCCTTGCTGTTGTGGGCGTTGTTGTCCAGTCGTTCCTTGAATGCGGTTTTCGTGGTGGTGTGGATCAGCTGGTGGTGTTTTCGGGTGGCGTGTTTGAGGGTGGTCATGTTGTCTGCAGTCGGGTCTCTGCGCCATGCTTTCTCGAGGGCCCGGCAGTTCTTCTTGGATTTCTTGAGTTCGTCGGTGAACCAGGGCGCTTTCTTTTGCCGGGTCTGATTGGGGGTCTTCAATGGGGCGAGGATGTCAGCGCAGTTGGTGATCCATCTTGTGAGGTTGCTGGCGGCTTGGTTGGGGTTCGTTGAGCTGGCGGGAGGGTTCTGGCTCAGGGATGTGGTGAGTTGGTCAATGGTGATCTTGTTCCAGCTTCTGCGCGGGAGCTGTTGCGGGTGGTGGTGCGTGGTGGTCCTGCTGAAGCTGAAGTGGACGCAGCTGTGGTCTGTCCAGTGGAGTCCGGTGGTGTGGCTGAAGGAGATGTCCTTGCTGGAGGACAAGACGGGGTCAAGCGTGTGGCCGGCGTGGTGTGTGGGGTGGTCACCAGTTGCTTGAGTCCGAGGTTGGCGAGGTTGTCCAGCAGGGTGGTGGTGTTGCGATCGTTGTTGTTCTCTAGGTGGAAGTTGAGGTCCCCAAGGAGGATGTAGTCGGCCGAGAGGAGGGCGTGCGGGCTGATGAGGTCGGCGATGTCTTCGCTGAATTGTGTGCGTGGTCCTGGGGGTCTGTAGATGAGGGTGCCTCTGAGGGTGGTCTTGGGGTCGGTGTGTATCTGGAAGTGCAGGTGTTCGCCGGCTGTGAAGGTGTCGTCGGAGTTGGTCGTAATGCGGATGGTGTTCTTGTGGACGATGGCGATGCCTCCTCCGGTCTGGTTGGTGCGGTCCTTTCGGGTGATCTTGTATCCGTCCGGGATGGCGATGGCGATGTCGGGCGCTGAGGAGGCGTTCATCCATGTTTCCGTGAGGAAAGCGACGTCTGGTGATGTGGAGTCGAGCAGGTTCCAAAGTTCCACGGCGTGTCTGTGGACGGAGCGGGTGTTGAGCAGGATGCACTTCAGGTGGTTGCTGCTGGTGCTCGGCGTGGCGGGTGCGGTGCAGGTCCGGAGGCAGGAGAACTTGCAAGATTGGCAGGCGAAGGGTCCGTGGGTGCGTCCTGGGGTGGCACGGTGGCAGCCGGGGATTCGGCCGGTGTTGAGTGCGTTGAGGGTGGCGGTGTCGTAGGTCCGGTGCATGGGTTGGCTGCTGCGGGGGCCAGGGGTTCTGGCGCTGGGCGCGGTCCAGTCGCGGACGGGCGCAGACGGGCTTGCCTTAGGCGCGCCTTCGGCGCGCCAGCGGCCGCCATTTATGGGGAGGTGGGAGGGAGGAGCAGCTGGGAGGCGGGAGGCAGGGGCAGCGAATGGGCAGTCAGGGGGGCGGGGCCGCAGGGGACGCAGCGGCGGGATCAACAATGCATCAACATTTTACCAACCTTATTCCCCATAGATCTCTTGTTGATTCTTGGAGATTTTGCCATCCACAACTCCGTGAATATACCTATTTCTCCCCCACTCATCTCTCACAATCACGTATAGATTATTTATTTGTTTCTAAAGCATTAACACAATCTATATTACAAGCAGATATTGGCTCTATATTGATCTCAGACAACGCTCCTGTAATTGTAGACTTAGAATTTCTCCCGATTAATACCAATAGTAGAAGATGGCGTTTTAATTCTTCCTTGTTAGCTGATCAAACTTTTACCTCTTCTTTTGAAGACTTCATTACGGATTTCTTTTCACGTAATATATCTTCTGTCTCATCCTTCTCTATTGTTTGGGATACCTTTAAAGCTTCAACTAGGGACTTTATTATTTCTTATGTTGCCAAAAGAAACATCAAAACTCCAGTAAAGCAAATGAAATTCTTAAAACTATCAAACTACTAGAATCACTTTACACTACAACTAACTCTGTATCAGACCTGAATAATCTAATTAAGGAAAAGTTTAAATATATTAAGTTATCTACGGAAAATGCTCCCACTTATCTTCTTCGAGGTAGTGCTCATTACTTTGGTGGCCAAAACAAAGCAGGCAAACTCCTCGCTTCATATCTTAAAATTAAGAAATATCGCACCAATATTGATTATGTATTAAATTCCACCTCTTCCCCTGTAATTAAAAATTTGGAAATTTTGTATGAATTCAAAAAATATTATTCCTCCCTTTATACCCCTGAACATATCCCAGATTCTATGGCCATACAAAATTATCTTGCATCAATACAAAAACAATTTCCTCCAGATATTGATTTTTCATCATTAGAACAGGATATTACTATAAAGGATATTACCCAAGCACTAAAACTTCTTAATACAGGAAAGGCACCCGGCCCAGATGGATTCCCTGTAGAATTCTATTCCCATTTCTCCAAATCCCTACTTCCCTTTCTCCTTTCTTTATTCTCACATTTCATTACTTCTAATGCCTCCAGTGGTACTTTTCAAGACGCTCTTATCTGCCTAATTCCTAAAGAAGGAGAGACCCTCACCTGTGTAAAAACTATAGACCAATATCACTAGTTAATTCTGATTATAAATTATTTGCCGAAATTCTTGCTCTTCGCCTAGAACCTCTTCTTCAATTCATTATCTGTAAAGAACAATCTGGCTTTATTAAGGGTCGAAATATCTCAGACAATAACAGGACCTTCTTTAGTATATTACACAAATCTAACAAATACCCTCATTCACTTGCAGCTATTTCTCTAGATGCAGAAAAAGCTTTTGACCGTATGGATTGGTCGTTTATTTTCCATACATTATCCTGGTTTGGCTTTGGACCTAAATTTATTTCTTATATTTCTTTATTATACACCGCCCCCAAAGCCTCTATTTTTATCAGTGGTTCCATTTCTAGCTCCTTCGCGTTACAGAGAGGTGTTCGTCAAGGATGCCCCCTTTCTCCACTTCTTTTTATTCTTGCACTAGAGCCCTTTCTTGCAAAAATTAAGCAAAATCTCAACATATATGGCTTCCAACATGATAAACTTCATGTTAAAATGAGTGTCTATGCAGACGATATTCTGTTATATCTCTCTAAGCCAGAACAGTCTATCTCAGCTTTCTCTGCAGAAGTCAATGCTTTCTCTTTAATTTGTGGTTATAAATTGAATCTTGATAAATGCGAGGTTCTCCCTCTTAATATTTTATGTTTTAAACAAGATTTTGTCTCTACTACTTTCTCATGGAATTCCCCAAAAATTAAATATTTAGGTCTTTGGTTTGCCCCCTCTATCAGACAAACTCTTTCCCTAAACATGACTTACGTTCTCTCTACATTATCTACATCTATCTCTAAATGGCATCCTTTATATTTGTCGTGGTGGGGCAGACTGGATACCATTAAAATGATGCTTGCTCCTGTCATTTTCTATATGATTTCGACTATTCCTCTTAACTTCCCTGCATACTTTTTCAAAAAAATTAACTCCATTCTGTTGGTCTTTTTATGGAATAAAAAGAAACCGCGTTTATCTCTAATCATGCTTAAACGTCCTAAATCGCAGGGTGGAGCTAATTTCCCTGACTTTCAACTTTACCACAAAGCTTTTCTTCTTAAACAACTTTCTAAATATTTAAATCCTTCCACCTCCAACTCCTCCCCACTATGGAATGATCTCGAACTTTCTTTTTTATCCCCCTTCTCTCTCAATGAATCTCTTACTTTCACTCATAATACACATCTCTTATCCTCACCTATACATAACTCTACTCATAAGTTACTCCATTCCCTTTTAATTTCACACCTTTCCAGTAAAGATCAATTTCTTAATTCTTCCATTTGGCACAATCGTCTTCTTAAAATTAAAAACAAACCCATCTTTTAGAAGACGTGGCGAGACAAAGGTCTGCTTTGGATCCATCAAATGTATTCTAATGATTCTTTTCTTACTTTTTCTGAAGCACAATCACTTTATAACTTACCAAAATCTTTTTCTACCAGATTTAAGTTATTGATCCAAAATATATCTTCCTCTCTTTTGTCATTATCTTCTACTCCACCTCCTTTATTATCCCATCGTAATATTCTACCCATTTTGAGTGCCCAACCTAGTGCCTCATCAATTTACAAATTCCTCAATACACCCCCTGAGAACAGAACTAAAACTAATATAGAACTTCAATGGGAACGTGATTTCCTCATCTCATGGTCTACTGCCTTTTGGGATAAATTATGGTTAAAACTCCGTAAGACTTCAAGATCAGCCAGCACAACTCAAACACTTTTCTTTATACATAATCGACTTTTGTTCACTCCAATGTCCGTACATAAAATTTAACTCCACTCTTTCCTCAAATTGCTGGTCCTGTAATACTCCTCATGCTGATTTATACCACATGCTTTTTTCTTGTCCTCCCACACACCAATTTTGGTTAAAGGTTTGGTCTCAAATCAATGCTATCTTCCACACTCATTACCCCTTTTCCCCTAAAGACATTTTTCTGGGTACATTATCTGATCATTGGCAATCTCCTTCCTATAACACGGATGTCGTGGATCTATTACTTGCTATTGCCTTTCAACAAATAACAAAAAACTGGAAACAATCCTTACAACTTTCCATTCAAGTTTGGTGGTATAGTGTCTGCTATAACCGTCGACTTGATCGTGCATATGTCTCTCCTATTTCCTTATTACTAAAAAGAGAGCACATATAGTCCCCGGTGACTATCTTTTTGGATACTTCAGCACAAAATTTTTCCCAACATCGCCCATCACTGGAAGAAGTCCCCAAACCGCCATGATTGGTTTTTATTGGTATATTACTCATTTATTTGATTATGTATTTAGTCACATAATTTCTGTCTTTTTTCTGTTGTAATTATATTTTTTTTACAGCTATTATTTCTTAAAATAATGATATCTCTTATAGCATATTAAGTTCTCCTACCTTCACAATGTATATTTAATCTTGTCATTATTGCATCTCTTCTTTTTCTTTTACCCTCCCTCCTTTTTCGCAGTTATTGTAACCCATTTTTATATATGCAATCATTCTGACTTTTATTATGTCCTTTTTCTATAATATGATGTTAACTTACTTATTGTTTTTCCATATTTCGATATTTTATTTGAATGTTTGTACTTGGTTGCATTTCGTCCAAAATAAAACTCTCTGTTTAAAACTAAAAAAGAACTTGGATATTTATTTCTTTGTGTACATTGTATTTTTTTTAATGTATAGGCTTTGATGGATTTTAGTTTTTGCACTGTTTTTATAAATTGTCGATGTCTTTTATGGTTTTTCTAATAAAACTGAATAAAGAATTTGAACTTCACCTAATATTACTGGGTGATTTAAATCTGTGGTTTGATGATCAGAGGGATATCCTAGCAACTAACCCCTTTAGCACTTTTCAGGAGTTGGGATACTCTCAGAACTCAAATTAGCTGACACATGCTAAGGAATACTCACTAGATTGGATCGTGACATATTAGGTAAAAATGAAAAATACCCAAGCATTGAATTTAAATTGGTCAGAACACAAAGCTGCATTCTCTGATCTTTCATCCACAATGAGACCCTGCATTGCACCACCGCCGCAGACGACATCTCATCAATCATGGAATACCTCTACTTCCAGATCTGGATCGATGCAAACACAACCGTCAGAGGAACCCTCATCTACAGACCCCCGGACTCTTGCCCCAGCTTCTGCGACACCATTGCCAAACTTATCAACCCCTTGGCATCCAACTCCAGGAACTACATCTTCCTTAGTGACCTCAAATTCCACCTAGATGACCCAATGGCCCCTCTGCCAACCTCCTGGAAAGCATGAGCAACATCGGACTCGCTCAACTGGTCACCAGCCCCATACACTGCGGAGAACACATTTTGGACCCCATTTGTACAGCCAGTGACAGGATCAAATTCAGCCACACCACCAAACTCACCTGGACTGACCACAGCATCGTCCACTTTACCATTGAAGGCTCACCACAACACAGCGCCACTCCCCCATCTCTGCACGCCGCATCTGGAACAGAATCGCCAATCCCAACTGGACTGCCTCCCTCAACAGCAACAGACCCCAGACCTCCAACCTCGAGAAAGCCGTCCAAGACTTCTACGACTGGATCTCCAACTGCGCCAACACTGTCGCCCCCTGAAAAAGGCCAATACTAGAAGATCCACCGAACACGCCAGCTGGTACACCCCCGAATTCAAAGCCTTCAAACATGAGTGCATACGACTGGAGAGACGATGGCGCTCCAGCAAGAATACTTCTGACCTCACCACCTTCAGAGCGCCCCTCAGCAAATACCACCACTACCTAAAGGAAGCCAAAAATGACACACTGTCCATGTGCATTGAGGCAGGCACCAACCACACGAAAGAACTCTTCAACATTGTCAGAGAATTTCCATGCCCTTCTGCCACCGATACCTCTATCCACTCCTCCCAAGCCCTCTACGACTCCCTGGCGGACTACTTCCACAACAAGATAGCAGACATCTACAGCAACTTCAACCAGCAGCCATCTGACCTCAACCACCTCTTCAAACACACCAACAACTCCCACAGCCACCTCACCGAATGAACCCTACTCACCACAACCATCACCACAGCGATCATGACCTCCATTCACTCTGGAGCACCAACAGACCCCTGATCCCACCACATCTTCAACCTTGATTAGAAGGAACTCAGCAGCGCACTCACCACCATTCTCAAATCCTCCATCACCACTGCGACGTCCCGACGCCTGGAAACACACAAAGGTGAAGCACCTCCTGAAGAAGCCCTCCGCCAACCCGAGCAAGCTCAAGAACTATCACCATATCTCGCTACTCCCCTTCCTGGCCAAAGTCCTGGAGAAAGCCATTAACCGCCAGCTGACCAGTTACCTGGAAGGAAACAACCTACTAAACCTTACCCAGTCAGGCTTCCGCTATAACCACAGCACCGTTACTGCCTTGATAGCCACAACCAACAACATCAGAGCCATCCTCGACCACGGCGAGTCAACTGCCCTGGTCCTCCTCGACCTCTTAGTGGCCTTCGACCTTGTATCCTGCCACACCCTCATCGCCAGACTCTACCAAACTGACATCAGAGGAAACACCCTCAAGTGGATCTTCTCCTTCCTCACAGGATGCACTCAAAGAATCCACCTTCTTCCATTCACCTCTGAACCCAAGAGCATCATCTGTGAGTCCCCCATGGATCATCCCTAAGCCCCACCCTCTTCAACTCCTACATGACCCCCTTAGCCAACATTGTGTGCACCCACAGAATCAACATCGTCTCATGCGCAGATGACACCCAACTTACCTGTCCCTCATGAGATCCAACTGCAGAAACTGAACAAAGACAAGACCTAAGTTCTCATCTTCGGAAACAACACCTCCCCTTGGGATGACACATGGTGGCCCCCATCACTCGGACCTTCACCTACTCCCACCAACCACGCCTCAAACTTCGGCATCATCCTGGACACTGACCTCTCCATGAAGCCCTATGTCAATGCAGTCATCTCTTACTGCTTCTGCACTCTCCGCATGCTTCTCAAGATATTCAAGCAGATCCGCACCAGCACCAGGAAATCAGTAACCCAAGCCCTCGTCACCAGCCGTCTAGAGTACAGAAATGTACTTTAAACCGGATCTGCCACTCGCCTCCTCAAACAATTAGGATGCATCCAGAACACCACAGCCAGACTCATCCTTGACCTCCCCAAATAAACCAGCATCACCCCCACCTAAGAAACCTCCACTGGCTCCCCATCCCAAAGAGATGCCAGTTCAAGTTGCTGACCCTCGCCTACAAGGCCCTCCACAACCCCGGTCCCTCCTACATCTACCACCACCTGACTTTCCACCAACCGACCAGACATCTCAGATCTACCTCCCTCACTCTTGCACACATTCCCCGTATACGATAAAGCCACAGTGGAGGCTGCTCTTTCTCCTACCCCTCTGCCAAGTCCTGGATCAACCTCCCTCTCCACCTCCACACCTCCCCTTCACTCACTGACTTTAGGAGGGAACTCAAGACCTGGCTCTTCGACTAAGGCTCACCATACAGTTATGATTCATAATGTACCCCAATATAGGCCTGGGTAGTCACCTAACCTTTCACCTACATTTACCGTGCCATTGTAAGACATAACAGGTTTGGTTCTGACCTTTTACCAAGTTAGGTGCTGCATAAATGTTGTGTGGTTTTCTCCGAAAACTAGCCTTATTTATGCATGAAGATTCTCAAAAACACAGCAGGACTACCATCTTCTGCATCTTCAGCAGAATAACTATGTATAAGGGTCATCCCTTTCGTCATCCTCGGCTGACATGACACAGCAAGGTAGAACCCCATAGGGTACCTTTTGGGTATATAAACACCATATCTTTGCTGGGACAGGCAGAGGAGAAAGACTTCCATGCTGACACACTGACACGAGAGGCTAAGATTCCTGCACCCTCATACTCAAGCACGCAGTGGTCTGACATCCCTTGCAGGTTATCTGTTTGAGACCAAGAGGGAGTTTTCATTCTCTCACACCAGGTAATGGGGTTGGTTCTTTCCTATGTGGATTCTTGGCTCTACACCTACTTACATGCTAGGTACATTTCAATACATCTAGTTAGGGTTAGCACATATTTATCCTGTCATGTATCTATATACCTGCATATATCTATTGTTTTAGCACTATGGTAGAAATCTACCATCCATTTACTCTTTTGGTGCTTATAATCATTTATATCTGTTTCTGTCTTATGGTTGTTGCAGCACCCATATTTTACACTAGAATGACGCTGGCTCAATAAATGCTTATTGAAAATGTCCCCATCGTTTATTCTGAATATCTCTCTGAGACAAAGTGAGCACGAGTGACTGAGCGAAAAGTACTGTACTGTTTCCACGATCCCTGAGGGATCAGGGTTGTCATGTTCGAGAGTTGCCTGAAACTTTTTTCTCCTTGGTAAGAGGAGTTCATAGTGACACTGCGAACTAGCTGGTATACAGGTGAACATATCCGGTAGGAGTGTCTGGAATCAGTCTAGACACCAGTCCTACAGTTTATGTTGTCTAAACGCGCAGATCCTATATAGATTTATAGGAACTACACGACATGGCGCCGCCAACGTTGGTTTGGTTCTTATTTAACTGTCAAATCTGAGTAGTTTAGTCGTGCTGTTCTCAGAGACCCCTACTCACATCTATCCAGAGACGTCTGAAGTGGGAAGGGAAAAATCCGCTGCAGCTAAGTAGGCATATCCTATGTATTGGCTGTAGGTTTATTTAAGCTTGAAGGATAATAGTTCCCTATTGTGCATAAAACCTTATCTCAGTTTTCTTGAAACTCTTTTCAACAATGTCTGCCGAAGAGCACGCTGCGGCAGCATTACATGCGAATGCAGCAGGGGAAGGGGAACAAGAATGTGCTATAAACATTTCAGAAAATGTCAGAACTGCCCTTACTTTAAAATTAGCAGAATTTGGAGTCACAGCAAAGAGGTGGGACAGTAACCTTTGTGATTGAGGCACACGAGTCATACAGGACAGAGGTATTCTGTTCGTGGGTCAAATTCCCACCAGCAGATGCACGCACAAATACATTTCATTCATACACTGAAGATGTAATACCAGATGAATACTGTCCATAGGAGGACATTGAAGTTCCGCTCACCTCCCAGGAGCACATAAACTGGTTTAAAGGCGCCCTCTCACACACCACCAAAAAAGTGAGACTTGGTCCGCTCAGCAGAGATGGAGCATCTTGGCCAGTCCTAGTGGCTTACACACTGCATCCAGACATTGACACATTGCCAATAGCAGACTTATGACCACTTCACAAAGAAATAATAAAACTTTACAAAACTCTGACACAGTTTGTTATGAGAACACTTACACTTCAACCAACAAGGGTTACACCAGCAGGACAAATACAAGGAACTTCAACTAAAATACCTCCACAAACACTGAACGCAGTTATGGGTATAATGCCCACTAAACACGAGCAAATGCATTCTGGATAGCTCCAAAAATAGCACAGTTAGAGGCAGTGTTCCCACACACAGGCCCTCAAGAAAAACACAGAATGCTAACAATCTGCTTGTCAATGGAAACAGCTCCCCCAATAGAGGAGTGTACCTCATGGGGTACAGTTTTTGCTGCCATCTATACCAGAACTCATGGTATCCCTTCAATAGCAGTGATCCCAGACGTACTGAGACAGATACAGAATGAGTATAGAGCAGAACCTGCTCTGAACTTAGGGATGAAATTGTTAGGAAATTTTGCCCAGGCATCCACGATTATGTTGGCAAACATAAAAGGGGAGGCAGCAGCGGTGGCGATACACTAGCGCCTGAGGGATTTCTCTCCTGCAAAACAGGAGCGTGAATTACCTAAAATTATTGAAGATACATATGCTGAATTAGGTAGAGATAATTTGGAAGCTAGAGCAACAAAACCTCAACTCATGGGTGGTCCTGAAAAGCATAACATCAAACAAGCACCTGATTCTTCCAAAAAGAAATGGGATAATAAACAACAAAAGAATAGAGAGAATAGATCACAATCTAGGGGTGGGTCTCCTCAACAGGAGCCCTCCAAAAGGAGGTACAACCTTAGGAATCGTGATAACATTTAGAAACCTGACAGGTATCAGGATACTGATACATGTTCCTCTCGGGGTTCATCAAAAAACTCCAAAAGGGAAGGACGGTCAGAACTCTCAGACTATAATATCAAAAAAGAAGATAAACCAAAATCAAAACCACAATTCAAAAAGAAGAGAGTGGCAGGTCTTAAAGTAAGAAATGCCAAGGATACTGAGGACTCAACTTCTGACCGGGAATGGGCTCTGACGATGTTAGACAGCGCAGCAGACGTAACAATAGCTCACCAGAACCTGATGGAATTTCTGGTGAGAGCGGCGTTGAATGAACATATCACGGTGGAAACACCTAATACTAGGGTAAGTGTCCCACACCAGTTATACGAAAGAACACTCCACATGGAGGGGGACAAACCGAGAAAAATTAAAGGTCTCTTTTGGGAGAACCTGACTTATGGCTGATACTGACCTGACCTGAAGGAGTGGAGGAAGCCGTGCTGGGGAATCCTTGCTGCACCACTGGGGAACTGCATTTCCCACTGGCCACTGTGCTGACATCGTGCATTTAAACGCATTGCCGTCTCATGGCTTTTGTAGCCTGATACTGACCTGACCTTAAGGAGTGAAGGAAGCCGTGCTGGGGAATCCTTGCTGCACTGCTGGGGAACTGCATTTCCCACTGCCCACTGCGCTGACATTGCGCATTTAAATGCGTTGCCGCCTCGCGGCATGGGCCGCGCACGGGGACGCGCCTGGGCCAAGGGCAGGCCTGTCCACGCCCATCATCGCCCGGAAGAGGCTGGGCTGGGCTACCCACCTAACATCTGGCACCCGAACAGCGTGTACCCCTCACCAGTGAGATGGTGAAGCAGAAAGCAAAACCTACCGAACAAGGCAGTGAAATTATCAACACACTAGACTCTTTTCTATTGAGGGCGGCAGATGTGCTCTCCCAAGAGACTGAGATAACGGAGAGGCATCTTTCGCTGGAGGAGGTAAGATCTGCCCCAGACCCAAATGGGACGGGCTCCTCATTGTCCTTGTTATCACATAACGCAATGCCTAGTACCATCCCTTCGCCTAACATTGTTTCTGATAACCAAATTGAAGGCAGTCCAGTGATAGAACCCCCGGGCAAAAGGAAAAGGGGGAGGGCGAAAAAGCCATCTGTAGTGAAGACTGTGAAACCCCTAAAAAATACTCTTCAAGTCACTTGCGAAGACATTCATCTATCATCTGGCCTAAGGGTTTCTCTGCCGATGGCTGATGGACTATGCCAGAAACTGGAACAAGCTTTTTCCCTTCTTCTAGAACTGCTCCTTACTAGGTTGTCGAAAATAGAGAAGACCCTGACTCTGTTGTGTAATAGTCTTCCATTTACTAGTGTGGGAGGAGGTCGGAGAGGGAGGGGATATGTCATTGGCCCTGACCAACAGGAATCACCATCTGTTGGCACGACCCTTCCTGCCATCGACACTGTAAAGCTCAAGGACCCTATACCAGCACTCTCAAGACCATCAAGACTATTCTCTGGTACTGTCCCTAACTCTAACCCTCCCACTGAGAAAGTTTACACTCTACGACTGGGCCTGGACAGGGGCTTCCTCCATTGGTTTCACAGCCCTCAAAAACATGTCCTGTTCCAGCTCCAGGACAGTCCCAAACAGGGAGGTAGGATAACGGTACTGCACTAGCTGTAAACTGTGGCCCCTCAGATGGGCGGGGCACTGGCAATTTTGAAAAAGAGCACGCAAATCAACAAGAGGTCCAGCCATGTGAAGAAGGAGTGAGATTAGATCTCCCACCGGCAGCTTGTCCCTTTGTTATCGTGTTAGCCAATATACCATAATTAAAACCTGTTCAAGTGGAATCCACAGAGCAGCTTATGCACAAAGTTCTTCATTGGCTTTTTAAATTCTCGGGGGGGTCGATATAATTTATATCAACATCTCATTATGGCAAGAAGAGTCAATTGGGTAGGAGCTGGGCCTAAAGTTAGGGGGACTGCATTGTTACGACTTTCAATAATCAGCATTTAGTAGGTAACCTTCTCAGAATATTGCCAAGTACTCCCTCTTTTGACTCTGAGATTTCTGCACTCCGCTGTTTTTTTTTTATAAACCCACTAGGCCACCCTTAACTGCATACCCTAAGGCAAAATTCCATCATTAGCCCCACCCTCCCTCGAACATACTTCCCTCTAGTGAATGCTTTTGTACCTCTTAGTAATAGATATACCGTATTGGGGGATTTGGCCGAATGTGACTGACTTCTTGAGCCACACATAACACCATCTAATGAAACATACACGGTTCCCTTGTCCCTTTCTAAATCCCAAATAAAGCCATGCCTCCAGAATGACAGCTTTCCCTTGCACAGGGGCTCAGATCACTTGGGAAATGTTTTGGAATATGTAAAACTCATCTCATGGAACATGGTGGGATACAACCAAAAAAAGAGAAATCTAGATTGGTTGACTTTGATAACCCACTATGATATATTGTGTTTCCAAGAAACATGGGAAAGTGATCAGATTTACTTAAACGGGTACCGATCTTTTCAGACCCCCGCAATTCCTTCGACTGCTGGCCACTTTAGAGGTGGAATAGCAACCTCAATCTCTAACACACTTAGTATAAAGGTAATAACATTTTGGATTGGATTTCTATACATTTTTATAATAGCAACTTTGAAGGTAACTGAGCAATGATTCTGGACCCTCTGGAAAAAGATATAGCTAACCTGGTGAAACTCTATCATAAGCCCTGTGATATTGTTTGGCTGGGCGATTTTAATGCCCACACCTGTAACAGGGATAATTCTCCAGCATGTGGGCTGATCGACGATGACGGGGAATCTCTCCCCCATTTCTGCCAGAATTACTATGGTAACACCCTCAACAGGTTACTAATAGTTAATGGCCTAGTGATAATAAACACAATGGATACCATAACTGGTCAATTGGATTACACGTTCTCCACTCGCTCCTATTTTTCAACCCTTGACTATATCTTGGTCACAGAATCTATTATATTGTATTTCACCCATATTAAGACCAATTTTAATGCTTTTAGTGATCATGCTGCAATAACTTGTTCTATACCATTAGAACAAAGTCAGAAATCCCGTGGAAACTTAGGGGCTGATTACGATGGCAGTCGGAAAAGCATTCCGACCACCGTGGTAGGGGGAAATTTCCGCCCGCAGGTACCGCGGCAAAACCGGCGTTCAGATTAGGATGCACCACCTGAAAATCCCTACCGCGGCGGTCGGATTCCAGGATACACCGCCGGGAACGTGCGGAAAAGCTGAAAATCTGTCCGTGGCGGTCGGAATTGCAGCGGAAAGACCCCAATCCGCCGTTCGAACAGCGGTCAGGAACGCATGGAGGTGTCCGGGAGTGGATTTTCGCTATCCGCAATAGTGCTTCCGCAGTCCCCCAATAGCCGGATTCTCCGCTGCGGTGTGATGGGCTGTTTGTGGCATCGTGATTTGTCCGGCGGTTGTAACCGTATTATGCACGGCGGTCCCTCTCTATTGGCTCCGTCCGCCACCGCTGCGGAAGGAGATTTCTGGCGGATCCCGAAACTCCGCAGCGGATGGGGAATGGGCTATCTTTGCCCATCGTAATACGGGGGACACAAGGACCGCCGATGGAGTGCGGAAAAGGACATTTTCCACCAGCACCGCGGATGTGCCTCCGACCGCCATCGTAATCAGCCCCTTAGTCCCGAAACCTGTGATTGCAAGAAAAAATGGGGTTGTTTTAAAATTGGAGAAAGTGGATACCCTGAATTTTATCAGGACTATTGTAGGCAAAATGGCAACAGGGATTATAACCTGCTTAGACCCAAATATAAACAATGATGATATACCACTGGCCTTTGAGCGGATCCTATTGGAGGTCAAAAATAACTTATTTTGTCATATTTCAAGTGGGAATCGCAAGGTGGCTAACTGGTTTGATGACGATTGCGTAAAAGCATTTAAAAATCTCCATTCAGCCTTGAAGTTAAAACCTAGAGACTCAAATCTTGTGAAGCTTCTTCGGCAGTCGTACAAAAAAAGGAGATTAGATAGGTTAAAGCTACTAAAGGAGGAGATGTGGGAGAAGTTACAAAAAGCTGCAGCATTAAATAGTAGTAGGGATTTCTGGTCTTTAATGAATGCTCCCTTCTTAACAGAGGAAAAAACGATGTCATTAGATACTCATGTGGATGAAGAGGCGTGGGTAGCACACTTTGAAGGATTGTTTGGAAATTCAGAGGAGGCAATCTATTAATTTTCAGTATTGTTTCCACCTAGTAGTGGAGATAGGCTTTCCTTCAGTTTGGAAGAAACAAAGCATGCCGTTAATCAGTTTATAAGATCGAAGGCCCCCGGACCTGATGGGGTCCCGATTGATCTCTTTCTAGATAATGAAGATTTGTGGGCCCCACTGCTTACAAATGTTTTTAACAAAATTGTCCAAACTAGTGTTCTGGCTTCCTGGAAATAATCAGTTATAATACCCATTCATAAAAAGTGGAATAAGGCAGCTCCAAAAAATTATAGGCCTGTATCCCTACTGGACTCAACAGCTAAACTAATGGGTCTGATACTCTTAAACAGATTGGAGGAATGGGTTCAGGAAAAGAGCATAATAATCCCCAGTCAATATGGGTTTAGAAAAGGAAAGGGGACAGTGGGCCAGTGCCTTAATTTAAATTTAACAATAGCAAAATATACGGCGGCTAAGCATGGCCATTTATATTTGGCCTTCATGGATTTGTCGGCAGCCTTCGATTGTGTGGTTCATTCTAAGCTGTGGGTAATTATGGAGACTATTGGAATTGAGACACAGATAATTAATTTTATTCGTGACTTGTATTCCGAAGCTACAGCTTGTGTACGTTTTGGGAAAAAAGGAGAATGCACAAGACATTTTAGAATTACCCGGGGCATGAGGCAAGGATGTGTCCTCGCCCCTTTTATTTGCATTATATACCAACGCTGTTCAAACTGCCCTGGTAGGGTCCACTACAGATGTCCCCTTAATTAACTCATCACCTCTCCTGATACTCCTGTATGCTGACGACGCGGTCCTGAGGGCACGCACTGGCAACGCACTGCATCGACTAATAAAGGAGTATGCTAATTTTATGAACAATCTACATGAAAATTAACCATGCTAAATCTTTTGTCCTTGTGGCAGGTTCCAGACCGCAGAAACAAATCAGAATGTATATTGAAGGGCTAAAATTAGAGGTTGTGGATTCCTTTAATTATTTAGGGATTATGTTTGACAAGAAAAATAATTGGCGAAATATGGTGTCTAACAGAGCAAACCTAATGGAAAAAAACATTGGAGGTCTTTTTAGATTCGTACAAAAACTTGGTACTAAGCCAATTGAAATAATAAAAAAAAATTAGGAGGCAAAAACATTATCTGTCGCCTCTTATGGGGCAGCGGTTTGGGGTATATCTGATATTTCCAAACTTCAGTGTATAGAGACCGGCTTTCTGAAAAACTTGGCATCCCTCCCACAATCCTGTTCTAATTATAATTGTCACTCTGAGCTGAGTGTTCCTTATATTTCAGACAAGATCCGTATTGCACCGATTCTCCTGTGGCACTCAGTTTGGCGAAAAGAAACTTTAGCCCTAACTAGAGACATCATAAAGGATTGTTTAAACCTAGATGGCGTAGGCAAAATAAAATGGTTAAAATATATTGAGACTGACTTTCAGGCCATTGGTCTACTCATTTTATATGAGGAGCCGAAGCTATGTATGTCAAAATCAAAAAAGGAACTGAAGGTTCGCCTACTAGGCCATTTTGGCGAGAAGAGACACGAGTTTAACTATAATCTGTCCACAGTCAGACAATACCACACAGTTCCTAGTATAAATAACATCACATTTTCTAATTTAACATTTGTTACGAACCTCCAACACAGATATATACTACTCAGATTTTGCTTAAATTATATCCCCCTTATGTTAGGGCACCCAACCAAAACATACGCAATCGATGCACTTCCTTTTTGTCCTTGTGATAAGCAATCTGCTCAGAATTATCTGCATTTTGTATTTTTTTGTAACTTGTACACCAAAGAAAGACAAAGACACATTCTCCATCTTATGCGAAAATTGAATTTTAGTCAATGTCGCCCAGCCCTATATTACCTCCAGTCACTACCGGATCCTTTAGTTTGCGTCTGCTTGGCCTCGTTTTATCTATCTGCTTTAAACAAGAGGAGGTTATCTCCTTAATTCGATCTTCAGGACACAACTAAAGGTGTTTTTTAAAAAAAATCCTGTGTTATTATATATGAACTAATGTTTTTAGACTATGAATATTTTACATGTAACAACCTTATCCTTTTAAACTGTTTTTAACCAGAGATTATCTTATCTTGTAATGTTTTTCTAACTATTGTTGAAATTATATTTGTAGAATACTTTTGATGCCGGTATTGTATTGGCGAAATAAAGTTATCTTGAAAGAATAAATGAATGGGCTATGACATCCTTTTGGCTGAAAAAGATTGGCCACCTGAGATCGCTATGGAGTGCCCAAAGGGAGAAACAGTAATTTTACTGGCCTTTTACGTCCTGGATACAGTACCACTAAAACACTCATACGTGCAGGAGTGGGCGGTAGCACTTGCTCCAGCATTATATTGCAATCATGTAGGGTGGGATGCTGAGTCACCGCACCATGTAATCCCAATAAAAACTACTCCAACTCCACAGAGAAAGTAACCAATAAAACAAGAAGCGAAGAAACAAGTCAGGGAGATCTTAGATCAACTTGAATACTAGAGGGCAATAGAAAATTGCACCTCTCCAATGAACAATCCTTTGTTTCCCGTAATGAAGCCTGACAATTCATACTGTCTGGTTTTAGACTACAGACATTTGAATACATGCACAAAGACATTTACAGTACAGAATGCACACAGTGCCGTGTTAATGAAAAACATTGTGCGAAAAAAATACAAAACAACACTAGATATCTCAAATGGATTTTTCTTCCAAAATATAGCACCTGAAAGCAGGTATTTGACAGCATTCTCAGCCTTAGGCTCACAGAGTCAATTTTGTAGACTGCCCCAAGGGTATAAGAATAGCCCCGGGTTGTTCTCATCTAGGGTAACAGAGTTGCTTCAAAATTTTGATGAGGAGGCATTGTCCTATGTAGATGATATTTATCTGACGGATGATGATTTATTGGATCATTTGACCAGGGTGAGCAACATAATTTTGGGATTCGCCTCTGAGGGCTACAAATTCAACTTTAAAAATTCAAAATAGCCCACCTCAATGTCCTATTTTTGGGATACAAGTTATCAAATGAAGGAAAAAGCCTAGCAGTTAACTTTTTAGAAAAGTGCACGCTGCTCCAACCTCCAAAAACATGTCCATACTGGGATTCCTAAATGTTGGCAGAACATACATTTTGGATTACACAGAAAAAGTGAAACCTTTCAACGATTTAATCCAACCTGATTTTTCAGTTCGACATTGGACACAGGAACACACGGATACCCTTCGTTTCTTACAAGCTGACATGATAGCGTCCAAACACCTACGCACACTGTAAATACTACAAATTTGGTGATCTGTATAATCACGGGTCAATTAGGGTACAATTACCTAACCTTTAATGAAGGCGAAACGATACCCATAGCATAAAAATCACACTTGTACACAAACGCTGAAATGAGTTTTGCTTCTACAGAAAAAAATCTGACAGCAATACAGACTACCATAGTGAGAGAAAGAGCACTTGCTCAGGGGAGACAGATAATTGTCATAACTCCAGTACCGGCTAAGAGGCTGTTGCAAAGGCTAGCGTTCCAAATGCTAAAGCTTTACATCCGCGATGGATACAATGGGCTAATTCTCTCACTGCATCAGATGTAGACTACAAATTTGATTCTACATTAAATACACAAGCATTCCTGCAATACGAACAAGAATGTCCTCTCCCGAATGAAATAATGCCTCTACATCAGTATAAATACATTATTTACACTGATGGTTCTGCTCAGCCTGCCATAGGAAATAAACAGCAATATAGCGCAGCTTGTGCGATTATAAAAGGACGTATGCAGGAAGGCAAGTTCCATCGTAGCAGTACGAAGACACAGTCTCTAGGAGACTGCATGGCACAGCTGTCAGAATTAAAAGCACTATTACTGGCACTAATAAATGCAGATCAGGAATTCCCCACACTTATAGTGTGCAATTCATTTTACTGTGTCTAGTCTTACAATGAATATCTTCACTACTGGGGTCAGAATGGGTTTAAAGACTCAAAAGGTTGCACAATAAAGCACAAATTGCTTTGGGAACAAGTGGCGGAGCTGAAAAAAGACTTGCTTGATTCATACGCTGAGTCATCAACTTGATGGCGTTCACGTTGAAGGGAATTCATTGGCTGATGAAGCCGCCAAGGCGACAGTGTGAACTGCTGCCATAGCTACAATCACTCATTCTAGCGCGATAATAGACGGACAGATAATGGTAGCTGTCATCGCTTCACACAAAAACAGCTCAGCAGTGCCAAAAGGCTTTCCACTCAAGCACTCCTACAAGTTAGATGAGCAAAATATTCCGTATGCTCAAATTCCAGGAGTGGGGGATAGAGTAATACCAAACATGGATCGCAGATTAGGTTTAATTGTAGCTTCACATGAGGGTCTGGGTTCGGCACACGTAGGGATTACTGTGACAGTTTCACTACTAAAACAACGCTATTGGTGGCCAGGTTTAACTAAACAAACAAATGCATTTGTCCTTAACTGCGACATCTGTCAGCAGATGAAGGGTTCCACCGTAGCACATCTACCACAAACACCACTACTAATATCAGACAGACCTCTCACTTGTGTCTATTTGGACCACTGTGGCCCCTAACAATCTGATGGGGCTTACAGGTATATCTCGGTGGCAGTGGATTCATGCTCTAGATTCCTGTGGGTTTGGCCACAAAGCTCGGCTGATGCCAGAACTGTTATAAAGGATTTGCGAGTCTTTGTAGGGACATACGCAGTTGGCACATTACATTCTGACCGTGGCCGCACCTTTAGCTCTCAGGCTTACAAGGATGTTGGGGTGTTGCATTGTGGTACTCATCTCTGTATCATCCTGATGGAAATGCGATAGTGGAGAGGAAAAACTGGGACTTAAAGCAATCTTTAAAAGCAAGGGTAATAGGCTCGGGTGGCAGTTGGGTCAATTACCTATATGGGGTCCAGAGGGCACTTAATAACATGCCAAGAAGTTCCCTAGGAGGCCGTACTCCTTACGAGGCCCTATTTGGGATGCAAATGTGGGTACCGGACCTCGATTGTGGCAGCAGAGTGGCAGATGAAAACAATTTGACATTGATAACCGTTTGGCTGTTTTACAGGAACTCAGTGAATTCCGGGCACTACAAAGCAACGTCCAAGTAAAATGCAACGCCACTGGGGAATTAATATCAGCTACATCAAGACCTGCCTGGCTCCTAAAAGTCGGGGATCTGGTGAGAGAAAAGATTGTGGACAAAAAAGAACTTGGGCCGTCTTACAGAACGCCTGTACCTGTCCTGGCTGTCAAAGGAAAAAGAACAGTACTTCTTGCGCCTCTTGCCGACAAGAAAGAAAAGAGATTTGTCTCCTTTGATCTGATCAAACCACACTATGCGGCCGATACTGAATAGCAGGCCACGTGGGCTCTTGATTAGCCACCGATCTCCTCTCGCTCTCATACAGGAGGTTCAGACAGAACGACTGATAACATTTGAAGAGTCTTCTATACGTAGTAATAGAGTTACCAATAATGAAATGGAACTTGTTCCTATTGAAATTGAATATCAAAGCACAAATGAAACACAGATATCAATTCGGCCTACCACGACATCTACATCAATATGCCTATACAGGAGACATCTGCAAGTTCAACAAAGCCTGCTGAGCTACCAAAGATAGATCGAACTGCATCTGGCTATTTCATTGATTTTGACACTTTTGTCTGTGGATCCAAGAAAACCTGAGTCACCACCAGCTCCAGTTTCCCGCAAACAACAACTTCATTATTTCTACCTTTGACTGAAAAAGACATATCTAGTCTCACCATGGCTACAGCTCTGGATAGTAACTGGCATACTGTCCCAGCTCTTCTGCATAGGTTTAGTGACTGTCTTTTTCTTGCTCGTGAATAGACACTATCTCCCAGAACACTCTGCAGTGTCACATGTGAACTTGCTGCTGAAACCTCATACATCATCTCGTGAACCGAGAGACCTGTCCTATGTGAACATTACAGCAGTTCCAATTTCTGATGGAATAGTTTGGGACAGAGTTTCATATAATGTATTTGGTCCCACTGAACTTTTGAAAATACCGCATGTATTTAAAATTTCTTTAAATGATATCATCACCTCCAGTACATGCTCTGACGATTGGGATTTTGAAACTGTAAATAGTATTCTGTCTGATTTAGAACTGTCTGCAGCATTTTTGAAAATTGAAATGTTTGATGATTCATCTGATTTTGACACCATGTATTGTTACTAACACTATGGTTACCATTTTTTGTATAAAACAAGTGCACCACGTAATATTTTCACATACCAACAATTGGAACATTGCCCAACACCACCGAAAGGCAGTTCACAAACGTTTGCACAAAAGTTTGCTTAGTTTTCTGGGTTTAATACATCAGATCCACGCTCGTATTATTATAAGCTTGCACCTACATCTGCAAAGAAAAATATGCTTACTAACACAAAACAGATATATTCTGCATCCTTTATTGCCCAACTGTCTGAACAGGATTTCGACTTATGGAAAGACACTATAAATATAAAATCAGTCTGGGGCGCTAAGGAATGGCAGGTTCAGGGAACTGAGGCACTATTTAGAGCATACCTCATACCACAACAAATTATCTTCCTAAACGACACTGTGCAACAGACTTCCTGTTTTGGGTTAGCCCAGATTAAGGACTTGAACACACCTCATATTCTCTCGCTTTCACACTTTGAGGGATGGCAAAACTATACAGAAAATGGTGAGGGTACACTAGATGACATCATGCATGGCGTTTCATACAATTCAACAGACCCCAATTGGAAGGTATGGTTAGTTTGGCCTATTGACACAAATAGATGTCAGTCAAGATTCAAGGGTACCACTGAAGGGTTTAGTATCCATAGGCCTGACTCATGCTACATACAATGAGAACATCTGGTGGTGGTGACATCATACAGTGTTGGGAAGTTATGCCTAGATTGGCTAAGAACCTCAACATTGTCACAGGTGAAACAACACTTGTCCTTACTCTCAGATGACATGGATTTAAGGGATTTTGGCTTGGTCCCCGGAAACCATGTCGTAAACGCTTCTTATACGCTATCTATAATGAAATTTGGAAAATCTCTCAAAAGGAAGCTGCAGAGAGATTGCATGAAATTGACAGAGTTAACTTAGAAAAGGCTTTGGCTGTGGTTGACAATGGTATGACCACACTGACATCCAGGATTTATTCACTGGACAACATTGTATCTTCTGCTATAGATATAATGGAACAGGATCTGTCCATCTTACAACACGGGCAGTCACAGTAACGATCCATTCTATTATTAAGCTGGAAGCAACAATCATTGCGCTCTGGACATGTGCCCTGGCGATATATTAACAGTATATCTCTATTCTTAGCATATAATCTATCAGAGAGACAGACAAGAATGGCACAAAGAGATGCAAAATGTACAATGCTGCACATTGAGAAATTAGACCAATTACCTTTCACCGTGGCAGAGTCACCATCCACAGAATGGTTAATTCATGGCCATATAACATTGCCAGTAACAACTTTCCAATTTCAATATTGTCTAGAATACCACCAGGTAGGCAGATATGGAGCAATGGGTAAGGACTTCATCCATGAATCTTGGGAATTACCATATAGATTTAGATGCAGGAATGGGGACACTGAAGTGTTTCTCAGTGGTACAGATAGCAATACTTCATTAAGTAGGTCTCTACTTTGCCAGGATATTATGCTTCACGAGGCCTGCAACGGTTCAGTTGCAAATTTATCCTGTCATTTAATGGGTTCCCCAGCTGCCGTGATAAATCCAGTGTTCAGGCTGCTCTCAAATGGGAGTTACTTAATGCTGAATGATCAAGGTTTTTGTGGGATGCTGCCAGGCATCGCATATCTAGTCACAGTAAGTTCCAGGGTTACTTGTTGTATGCAAGTATTGTTTCCACCGACCCACACAGTCAGGGAGGTGCCATTAGGGCCTTCGGTGAATGTTTCCTTTATACGGTTTGATACTCTGAGCCGAATGCAAGCCATGCTTTTACAGAAAGATGTGCCCTTAACCTCAGCCCAAGAGACTTTTGATCTTCAGGTTGCAAGGTCCTTTCCTGAGATACAGGCACTGGTATGAACTAACTTCCCTTTCCATTTTGGAGAAATGGTACAGCGTATCTTTAACATGTCTGATACGAAGGGTATAGTACACCTATTTAAGATCATAGGTTCTGGACTATTAAGCACCTTTCAGACAGTCTTCGGAGTGATTCCAGCTTTCATACACTCTGTATTTGGAAGCATTTTTGAAGAGCTTCCGCTAATCCTGCTACTGGTAGTGGGAATCCTGATTTTAATTTTTCTGCTACGCAATGGACGTCCCAGTCACCAAGGAGATGGAAAAAATGCTCTTGGAGCGACGTTACCGTGACCACATGGTACTCCATCTGGGCACACCTCGACTTCGGGAGCTAAGCGAGTCTTGGTTCCTATCATTCTGACCAGTCTGGATTGACTGTGTTTTGCCTGTTCTACTCTGCTTGCTCTGTGGACAAGAATGCGTGTTGGATCTCTGTCTAACACTTCCATCGTTTGCGCCACCGGACGTGGATGTATTGCTGGACCCTTTAAAGGCCCACGTAGTGCAGTGTCCTCAGAGTATGCCCATGTTGATGTTGGCATTCTTAGAGCCACCACGGAATGCTTCAGCTCCTGTTGGATTGGATACCGGCTCTACTACAGGCACACAGGCTTTTGATGTTTCAAATGCTTCCCCTGCATCGGCTGTGGGAACTGAAGAAGATCAACTTTGCTCGATTGACCTGATCTGTGAGGTGTTACAGGGACCATCGCCTGTGAAGGCAAGCAGCAGTGATGTTGCGTCTCTCACACAGGACACATAAACATTTGGCTCTCTGTGTGCCGGGAAGAATTCGGCCTTTTTTCCAAAACAACCGAAATTGGAATTTTAAACAAATTCTTTTTTTTCTTGCTGAGCATCATGGCTTTCAGACTTTCTCAGTTGCTCAAACCATATATAAACATATTTTAAAGGACTTATAGGGTTTAACATATAGAGCTTTTTAACATATATGAAGGACTTATAAAGATTTTAGGCATTTTTATAACTTTTTAGAAATTTTTATTCTTAACATTTTAACAATGTTTTTATGATTGATTAGAAGGACAATCCCTTTTTAGGTCTCGCGTAGGCAGCGCGCATGTGCTGTCTCTCCGATACATACAGTAATCTGTATAGCGAGAGTAATCTCGCCTTCTGCTTTCCTGCTGCTTGCAATTGGCTTATTTATGTGTCACCGTGATTTCCGGCCTCCCTTATTGGTTGCTGGTCCGATGCATCACTTCCGTTTTTATCGGAAGCAGCACCGACCAACTACAGTTTTATTGCGCTGTAGGGCCTTGTCAGTTTCATTTAGGGACTACTTGTTTTATCTATATCTGCCCCGGTCCTCTTCCTCCTGCCCCGCATCCTATCGATCATGCTGCCTGCTTGCGCTGACCTGTAATTCACAGGGGGGGGCTCCAGGGGAGTCGCGTTTGAATGTGAAGCTGTTCAGGCTGAGCTGTGCACTATCAGGCGGCAACACTTCCTCCCTCCTCCTCCCAGAGCATTCACTGCTATGCATGATCTCCTCCATCATGGCTACTCTGATGCACGTGAATGCTTTGAAGAGCCCACGTCTCGCAAACCTAGAGGCTGAGGCCGAGCAAGGGGCAGCTCCGCCTCCAATCACCGCCACAGAAAGCTGCTGCACCCGTTCACCAACAAACAAAACGCCAGAGGTACTGTGGTCGCCAGGATCTGCATAGTACCATTCATTGCACTGGCACACAAGGAACACATAGACGTTGCCCCTCTCACATCGGGTGCCAACGCGCCTTACCTCTAAAACAGTTGTCCTCATTCTGCCCGCTCCATTTCTGGATCGAGACGCAGCCAGCATGCTCACTGTAATTACCCTAATCCCCTTAAAGGGAGCGCCCACATGTTTGTCCCATAAAGCTCTGATTTTATCGGAGCACCTTGTTTTGTTTATTTCCGTCTCTCTGGCTACAGAAGAAAGTACATAAAGCTGCAAAAATAGTGTTTGAAACCTGTTTTTTTCAGTTCTAAAAAATATAACTTTCTATCTTGTAATCTCTCCACCCCGACCGCTCCCCATTTAGTATGCTCCGTTCCTCTGTCCATCGCTGTCCTGGCCCTTGTTTGTAAAGAGCCGAGCCCTGCATCGGCATCCCTGTGTATCTCACGGGGCCTTCTTCTAGTGTTCTGTTGGAGAGAAGCTCGTGAACATTCTGCTCGTAGCAGCAGCTTTCATGCTAGATGCCTGGAAAGTGGGCGCTGTAGGGGAGTGGGGCTGTGTACCCAACAAGTCCTAAGATTTAGAGCTGAGAAATCCTAATGGGAGGCAAGTTAACCATTAACAGATCGCTAGTGCAGCAAGGATTATTATACTCAAACAATTAAGTAGCAGCATTTTTTAGAATGAACTCTTGAAAGGCAGGTGCCATCATAGCTGCACAATCCTTTAAATGAAACACTTGCGACATGACAGGCCCTCCAGTGTAATGTCGCAAGGGCCAGGGCACGTGCACCTCTTCATCACTCCATTAACCTATTCCTCGATCTCAACCACTCCCTCGGTCCACAGCGCACCCTCTAGTGTTAACCTTTCCTTGTCCTCTCCTCTGCTGAACCTCACGCCTCCAGTGGGAACCAAGTCCTCTCCTTCATTCTCGCCTCTCATCTCGGCTTCCCTCTTTAATGTTACTGTTTCCTACTTGAAGAAGGCACTCCTCTTCAGGTCGGGTGTTTAGCCTCACAAAATGTTGAGAGGTGGGGCTCCATTTTAAGTTTCGCGTTCATCTGTGATCACTTATATAGTACTTCTACATCACAGCCTCTTTCAGTCTCAGTGCAACAATTATATTTCCTACAGGCCTCACACCACTGTAGGCAGCAGGTTTTGAGCTGGCCCTACAATATAAAAACTACAAGTCCCAGAGTGCAACGTGCTACTACCAAAAAACCACGACTGACTGGAAATATCACAAATACCATGGGGCCCATTGTCATCTATAGTGAAGGTATAACATACGCACTACTGTCACTTTTCATCGTTTCCCACCTCACCCTTTACCCAGCAAGTTTCCTCTCCCTTCTTTTCCCTCTGCTTTGCATACCTCCTCCCCTTCCCCCTGTCTTATAACTGCGTTCATCATTCCACTGCCGTTCACCAGCACCAGAGGCCCTTTTTAACCGGTCGTCTTCTAATTTACTAAAGGCTCAAATATTTTACCCAGGGTGTCAGCTTCTTCTTCAAGTTAGTTCCGCTCCTTCCTGTCAACGAATACATTCCTCTCCATATTACTTTCAATATATTCTATACAACTGTCACCAATATCTATTCAGCATGCCACATAATTCAAAAACGCAGATACCCTAAACAACACACAATTCCAAATCACACAATTCCACAACTAGCAATTCCAATACAAACATGCATCCACTCCACGGCAAACAAATAAACATATGTAAAAAACCTTATAATTTACAATACCAATAGCTCTAACTTTCACAAATGCGAGACCGATTGCATTTCAAATGCTTGTTTAGTATATCGTCCGGTCGGATGATGAGTGGGTGTTATGGCTTGTAATGTACCCCAATATAGGCCTGGGTAGTCCCCTAACCTTTCACCTACATTTACCGTGCCATTGTACTACATAACAGGTTTGGTGCTGACCTTTTACCTAGTTAGGTACTGCATAAATGTCGTGTGGTTTTCTCCGAAAACTAGCCTATTTTTCTATGCATGAGGATTCTCAGAATCACAGCAGGACTACCATCTTCTGCATCTTCTGCATAATAACTATGTATAAGGGTCATCCCTTTCGTCATCCTCGGCCGACTTGACACAGCAAGGTAGAACCCCTGAGGGTACCTTTTGGGTATATAAACACCATATCTTTGCTGGGGCAGGCAGAGGAGAAAGACTTCCATGCTGACACACTGACGCAAGACCCTGAGGTTCCTGCACGCAGATACTTAAGCACGCAGTGGTCTGACATCCCTTGCGGGTTATTTGCTCGAGACCAAGACGGGGTTTTTCATTCTCTCGCACCAAGTAATGGGGTTGTTTCTTTCCTAGGGGGATTCTTGGCTCTACACCTACATACACGCTAGGTACATTTCGATACATCTAGTTAGGGTGAGCATCATAGGAGTGCGTATTTTTCCTGTCATGTATTTATATACCTGCATATATCTATTGTTTTAGCACTATGGTAGAAATCTACCATCCATTTACTCTTTTGGTGCTTATAATCGTTTATATCTGTTTCTGTCTTATGGTTGTTGCAGCACACATATTTTACACTAGAATGACTCTGGCTCAATAAATGCTTATTGAAAACGTTCTCATCGTTCATTCTGTGTATCTCTCTTAGACAAAGTGAGTACAAGTGACTGAGCGAAAAGTACTGTACTGTTTCCATGATCCCTGAGGGATCAGGGTTTTCATGTTTGAGAGTTGCCAGAAACTATTTTCTCCTTGGTAAGAGGAGTTTATAGTGGCACTGTGAGCTAGCTGGTATACAGGCGAACATATCTGGTGGGAGTGACTTAGATCAGTCTAGACACCAGACCCACAGTTTATGTTGTCTAAATGTGTAGATCCTATATAGATTTATAGTAACTACACAACAGTACCCCAGGGCCTGGATACCCCCCGAGGTGATAAGCCATGCTTAAGAAATACCAATTGATTTGAAGCACTATACGATACTCAAAAAGACAATAGGATATAAGGTAGTAAAACACTATATTGGACTTTCAATATCGTAAAGCCTGCCTTTTTAGAAAATATTTATGAGATAACCTAGTAGAACAGTGGAACAATGTAAATAACGTAGTGTGTGACAATAACAAACATGCTTAATTTATTGCTACATATACTGCTAATAAAAACAGACAAGCAAAGAGTAAAACAATTAAACAATATTAACAATTAAATTATATGGCACTCAAGCAGTTTAGAAGAAATGAAAGGGACTTTAGGAAAAGTGCAAAAGAAGTCTTTTCACATCAAAGGTCATGTACCTCAGTTCTTACAAGGGCGCCATGTAAAGGTTGAGCATCACTGAATAGGGATGAAGCCAGGGGGAGCACTTTGGACACAGGAATGGACTTGGATGTGGAAGAAATGATCTGGGCCAACTATATAGGGGTATATTCACAAGGAGCCATCGCCAAATTAACGGCACTTTATCGCAGCCAAAGTCGTGATAAATTTACCTCCCCATTCACAAGCCGGTGTTAACAGCCCACAGCACCAGTTTACCCGCGATAGCAGCCGCAAAAAACATCGCCACAGAGGACCCCCGCAAATATCGCTAATGAGATGCAGAGTAGGCGTTCCCGTGACAAAAGCCGAGACAACAGCACACCTCAACATTCACAACGACCAGCCACATCGGCGATAAAAACACAAAACAGGCGATAAGGCGCGTTAGCACCAGGAAATCTATACCTGCTCTGACCTGGTGTAAAGACGGACGGCAGCCTGCAAACCAAAAGGGAGCACAGCCCAGGGCTACATCGGAAGGGCAACAGATGCCATGGAGCCACCCATCATGCGGCCCGGACACCCAAGAGGGCCACAACACCCACCGCCACCACCCCCAGGACCACCCCTCCCTGGCACCCCCGACCAAAGACATGCCACATCAGCCACACCTAAACATGTACAAAATATTCCGCTTGATGCCGCACAATCAGAACTGGTGACATGGATGTGTCGTCACAGAAATGACCAGCACACATTCACTTTCGAAGCAACAAATGAAACTTTATTAAAATGAACAACGAAATGAAATGAAGACACATGGCCGCTCCCCTCGGGACAATACGTAGGTCACAGCCTGTAAGACAAAAAACATGATGAGAAGGTGTGTCCTGCGCACATCAGAGGACAGAGAGAGAGCGAAGGAGAGAGAGAGGAAGAGAGGGAGGGAGAAAGAGAGGAAGAGAGGGAGAGAGAGAGAGAGAGAGGAAGAGAGGGAGAGAGAGAGAGAGAGAGAGAGGAGAGAGAGAGAGGGAGGGAGAGAGAGAGGAAGAGAGGGAGAGAGAGAGAGAGAGAGGGGAGGAAGAGAGGGAGAGAGAGAGAGAGAAGAGGAGAGAGAGAGGGAGGGAGAGAGAGAGGAAGAGAGGGAGGGAGAGAGAGAGGAAGAGAGGGAGGGAGAGAGAGAGGAAGAGAGGGAGAGAGAGAGTGCCGCCCCTGCACACCCAGGCCACACTGCTCACCTGCTGCCACCGGTGTGTCTCCAACCACGTGCCGGTATGTAGTGCAGTTCACCAGGTCACACATCTGATTCAGAGCCGTCAGATGAAACAGAGCCCAGATACATGACTGGCACAGTACACACACTTGCACAAGACAACATCGCCTGCCCGCCCATGTACACCCAGGCAGAGGCACCCCAACCTCTCCCGCCGCCTATCAGAGCATGCCCGCCCATGCACACCCAGGCCTCAATGCTCACCTTCCGCCACCGGCGCGTAGACAGGAGGTCCCACCACATGCCGCTGCAAGCCACAAGCCCGGGGCCCACGGACATGGCACCCTCCACATCATGCAGCCCCGCTCCGCAGGCCACCAGGTCTCACGTTTGGTGCTGGGTCTTGATTACTCCATGGCAGAGGACATACCAGTGCACCCAGCACCATCGCAGGCTGCACACCCGCTCAGCCCAATGGGTGCCACCAACTCTGGGATCCCGGAAGCGACGCCACATGGCGGTAGGCCCGCGCTGCCCGCCGGCTCTGGCCTACACTGCGGTCCAGCAGGGCACACAAAACCTCAGCTGTCCAGACCGCCGGGACGGGGCATCATCGCAGGCTGCACACCCACTCAGCAGCTTAAGGTGCCACTGACTCAGTGCACCCAAAGTCACCGTCCCGTGGCGGGGTGCCTGTGCCGTCCGCAAGGCCCCGTGTGCCACTAACCCTGTGCAACCCCAGTCTGTGCCACGTGGTGGTAGGCCCGTGCCTTACTCAAGGCCTTGTGTGCCACTAACCCTGTGCAACCCCAGTCTGCGCCACGTGGTGGTAGGACCGTGCCTTACTCAAGGCCTCGTGTGCCACTAACCCTGTGCAACCCCAGTCTGCACCACGTGGTGGTAGGCCTGTGCCGTCCGCAAGGCCTCGGATGCCACTAACCCTGTGCGCAACAACTCATGGGCCCTACGTGAGTGAGAACCGTGGAGCGGCCGTCATCCAGTCACCACCGGAAGAGGGGAATGTGACGTTGTCGGCCCCTTATGTTGGCGGAGTCACATGGCCTGTGACGCCTGTGCCGGATGGGTGTGGTGTGTGTGAAAACCTTCCCTCAGGGAGTGGCTGTGACATGCTGACAACTAGACCAGTGACCTGCACACCACCAGCGAGTACGGCTGCGACGGGTAGCAATGAGGGCCCCCTCGGGCGTTAGCGGAGTGGTCTGGCCTGCCATACGCCCGACCAGCGCAGGGCTTGCAATAATGACTCGTGGGCTGTGGGCGTGGTCCAGTCCATGTCCGGACAAGGAAGTGACTGATGCGTGTGTCCCTGTTGTAGTGTCCACGGAACCCGGTACACAAAATGCAATGTCACACCCTCTGACTGGCATCCCACAGGATGAACATCATTGACGCAAGGGAAGGCACTGTCCCCCCATTCATCCACACATCCATACATGAATGACGTAAGACATTACACTGCAGTGCGTCACTGGATGTTTATTTGCACATCCAGTGCAGTCATGCAGCTGGAGCGGTACAGGGCAATGCCGAGCACACTACACAATATGGGCCCGTGGAGGGCCAGCCAGTGTCCATCCGGGGATGACCTGTACTGCGGAAAAGGAAGGGTACAGTCCGCAGTCTGTCCGCCGTTTCATTGGTCATCAAACAGGATGTGGCAGTCCATGTCGCTGTCCAAGATGAGTGCATCGGAGTGTATCGGGGGTCAGTGGTAGGCCTTGAGGCCATGTGCGGCACCAAGCAGAAACAGGCAAGGTGGCGGAAATGGATGCTAGTGCCTGGCCCTCCTGACCACAGTCCCATCCACGTCCTCATCCCCGGATGTGTGCCCTGCCCCACCTGTGGGTGTTGCAGTACCAGCTGCGGCACTGTGTGCCACTGACACATCAGGGGCCGGAGGAGGATTGTCGGCCGCACTGTGTGGCAGTGACACATCAGGTGCCGGAGTGGATACGCCTGCCGCACTGGGAGGCACTGACACACCAGGGGGCGGAGATGTGGATGGTGTGGGGGCAGCAGCATTCATCATCGCCACGCCTTGTGGCAGCAATGCCATGATGAGGACATGCAGGGCACGGTAGATCCCAGCTACATTTCGCTGATGTGCAGCGGCGGCTGCCATCCTTTCCGCCTCCATCCGCACCATGTCCTCCATGAGCCTCCGCATGTGTGCCAGCTCACGGCTGGCATCGCTGGGGCCACTCTGAGCAGACAGGTATTCTTCCCTCCGCGTCATGACTCCAGAGATGTCAGTCAGGGCTCGCTGGAGACCATGGGGCAGACATAGACACCCAAGGATGGCGACCCGTTTGGTAGCCATGAGCTCGAACCCCACCCGCACCTGCTCGGCGTCTCCCTCTGGCCCTCCAGCACACGGCGTTGGAAGGCCATTTGTTGTTCCTGGGAGACTTGGGAGGGTGCCGGGGCTGTGGGTGCCTCCTGCTGGGTGGTGTGGGTGGTGGGTGGGGTCTCATGGATGTAGCTGGGCTGCCCTGATCCTGGAGGTGATTTGCGGATGAGGTCAATGAGGTCTTGGATGGTTTGGGTGTCGATGCTGGTGTTGTCCTCCTCCTCGTCATCAGTGAAGAGTGGCTGTGACTGCTCTGCAGGAGGTGTTGACGATGCCCCTGCGATGTGAAGGGGAGATGGTGTATTACAATGTGTCCACATGTATGTAGCCGCATGGTACAGGTTGACATTCAGACAGCATGGCATTGTACATTGTGACAGTCTGTGGGTCTGGGCGAGGACCCAGAGTGATTGTGGGTGTGCACTGTGCCCTGCTTGCTTGTGCATGTGTGCCATTGTGGCCATCTCCCCCATTCCCCCAGTACCTGGTGGTCACTCACCCTGTTGCGGTTGTGTTGTGTCCTGTCGAGCAGTGTCCGGTCCCCCGACTCCGGCCACAGTCTCCACACTGATGACTGTCGATACCAGCTCCTCCATGTCATCCTGCTCCAGCTGTGGTGCTGGGCCCCCACCTCCGGTCTGCTTTGCTGCCTTCAGGTTGGCGGAGAGTTTCTCCTTGGTCTTCCGCTTGATGTCATTCCATCGCCTCTTGACCTCGTCCATTGTCCGCTTGTGCTCTCCGACGGCATTCACCTTGTCGACGATGTCCCGCCATATTCCAGTTTTGGTGCCCAATGACACGTTGGAGGTGACGAAGAGTTGTTGATGGTGTTCCAGCACCTCCGTGACTATGATCCTGTTCACCTGCGGACTGAACTTGGTCTTCCTCGTCTTCTTGTCCTTGCCCTTCCCTGTCCTGGAGGTCCCAGGCTGGTTGTCTGGGGTGCTTGTGGGGTTGCGCTTGTCCTCTGCACCTGCTCCGGCTGCCTCCATGGTGCTTGGGTGGTGGTCAGTTTGTGTGTGGGTGTTTTTTCTACTTTTATGGTGATTTTTGACACCTGCCAGGTGTGTGTTGCAGGCCTGGCGCTGCTTGTCGCTGGTTTCCTCATCACGCTTTGGCCCATCGCGTGTTTTTTTGGTGTTGTGGTTTGTGTTTTTATCTCCATCGTGGTGGTTGTATCGCGGACATTGTCCGCGGTTTCGGCAGACTATCGCATGGTACCGCCTTCTTGTGAATTCCACGTTGACACAGGGTTCTTTTCCCGCGATAGGCTGCGATATTGAAAGTTGCGTTACGCTACTCTTGCGGTAGTTATCACACGTTCTTGTGAATATACCCCATAGTGTTTTCCAAGTACAACTGTTGCAGAATAGTGATAACCATGACCATTCAGACTGAGAGAGTCATTTATGGCTCGATGGTCGATTGTGTAGTTTGTTGTGGAGATGTCGAGCGCGGCTACCGCTGTCAAAGATCTGTAGGATGTCATTGGCTACTTGGAAGGTGGCCATTTCCATACTGCACTGGGGACTGGACTGAGACTGTCATTGTTGAAGGAGGATATTGCTTTTATTCTTACCATGCAGTTGGGTGATGATAGTCTTCTCAATGATCTTCTCCAAGATAGGTGGTCAGCTGGTAGTTTGTGAGTTCATTGGGGGTTCATGTTGGCGTTCATCAGTAAAGCATAGATGTGTCCTGCTTAGAAGGCATCTGGAAATGAGCCTTAGGTGAGAGATGCCTTGACAATATAAAATAGAGATACAAGGGTCTCATTGAAGATTTTCTTTACTAAAGATGATGAGGTGATATTGTTTTCATACTATGTGACTTTAAAAGTTTGAAGGAGTCTAGCCAGATTGTCAGTGGAGAGGTGGAAGAAGATATTCATTCTTGAGTACACTGGCACCATTAAGATGTCAGATGTGGTGTGTTTTTGATCTGCTGTTGGATGTTGTAAAATTTCACCTTTAAAGAAGTTTTAAGAAGCCTTGCACTTCTTAAAGTGTTCACATGGGAAATCCAATTCAAGGTTTAAATTGTAATTGATTTTTATTCATTTTCATCATGGAGCATATAGATAGATATTACTATCTCCAGCAGTGCAAAACATCCCACTCCTGTCCCAAGAGCCCTTCCCTTCCTTTTTTTATTTTAATTTTTTATTCTTTTTATTGAAAAGATTGTTGATAAACATACAGTTCGATTGGGCATAGCAATTAACATATAGTGACAGTCATAGATGCAAAGTGTCGATGGAAACAGCAAGGCATTAGATTTCAGGTCAGAGTGAACAAGTAATTCAACACCATCGTAAGCATAGTTTACCTTACAATAATAGAGGAAAGCAAGCATTCACGGGAATGCAGATACAATTTGGCAATATGACGTGCGCAAAAAGCATAATAGTAAAATCAGTAGACCGTTGGCAACTAGTCGCTGAACCTCCCCATCAATATCTTTATCGTAGCCAACCATTGCCAACATCGGAGCAAACTCTAATGACACACCAGTGATAACTTCTAGTTCACAGAATACCAATCGCCAGAACTCATGTACCCCTGGCAGAACCAAACTAGATGTGCAAATCCCGCCTCACTCTCTCCACATCACTGCCAGTCCATGGTATCATGTAGTCCATATCTAAATAGTCGCTCTGGGATGTAATACACCTGGTTGATATACTTAAAGTGTATCAATCTGTGTCTACCATTCAATGAGATGGTCTCAACTACGGAACAACAATATTGCCATTGTTTGTCACTTATGGCTATACCTAGGTCTCTTTGCCATTCAAGCCTGTCCTTAGTCAATAGAGGTCTAAGCGCTTCTTGTACATATGCATACAACCTCACCACTTGTCTAATAGGGGCATCAACCTGTAGCAGAGAGGACAGTGCCGGCACGTCAGGGAGTTCCAAAAGATCATCACCCAACAGTTCCCGTAACTTGTCTCACTCTGTAAAAATGGTAACGAGTGAGAGCTGTTGATCTGTTGCTCCATTCCTGTATCACCTTCCACTTACACATTGTGCTATCTTGAAAAAAGTCTGCCATAGTACTGATCCAGAGTGTTTGTAAGGCCTGTGCCACTCCTCGCTCCCGACCTATAGGAAACCAGGAACACCAAGTCAGTGGAATGTGTGGTGAGTACAGTATGGAACCAGCCTGATGTACCAGGAGACTGTGCCAGGCGTGGACTGCAAAATTTAATGAATCAAAAACCCATGCCACCGTGTCGGGTTAGTAAATAGTGTCTGGGGCAACGTGTGGAGGTCTGCAGCATCCTTCTCGAGCTGCAGGCGTGGCAAATTGTGTGGTCCGTGAAGCCAATAGTGAGCAAACATACTCTGTGCTGCTTTATAGTAGGTCTCCAAGTCCGGGGTGTTTAGGCCTCCCATATCGTACGGCAGGGTAAGCGTTCCCTAATGCGCTCTCGGTTGTTTCCCCATCCATACCAATTTTATCATGAGGGATTGTAAGTTATCGAACACCGCTCGAGACAGCAGTATTGAATATTCTAGAACAGGAAGAGAAATCTGGGGAACATCTTCATGATAGCTATATGCCCAGAGAGAGATAATTGCAGTTTAATCCAGCGGTGGACTGTCTCCGAGAGCTTTTGTACCGCCCTACAATAATTATGAAGTAGCACCACCGCCAGGTCCGTGTGCACCTGTATCCCCAGGTACTGTACTGACTCCGTTGACCAATGCAGTGGGTAGTCTAATGTTATTGATGTCATGGCAGGGGTAAGCGGAAATATGATGGATTTGTCCCAATTCATGTGAAGGCCGGAGAATCCTCCAAATCGTATGACCTTGCACAATATTATTATTATTATTACTAGTTAGCACTTCTTGAGCGCGTAGCTACCCTAAGGCATCCCAGTGCTAGCGGCAGAGCAGAAGAAGGAGTGAATGAAGCTTACAGGTTGATGTTCTAAAATAACCATGTTTTCAGGTGCTTTTGGAAGGTGAAATGATGGGTCTCTGAACGTAACTGCAGGGGAAGGGTATTCCAGAGCCTGGCTATGCTATACGAGAAGGAGCTGCCCCCACTTCGCATCCTTTGGATTTTAGGGATGATGGCCAGGCTCAGGCTCGCGGAGCAGAGGAGTTTCCTGGGATGATAGAAGGTGATGAGGGACTTGTATATAGAAGGACCTTTGTCCATAAGGGACTTGTGGGCTATACAGAGGGATTTGAATTTAATCCTCTCCAGAATGGGTAGCCAGTGTAGGGTCTTCAGGAATGGCTTAGCCGATTGAGTTCTGGGAGTCCCAAGCAGCAGCCTAGCGGTGCAATTCTGGGCATCTTGGAGTTTCCTTATGGTAGATTTGGGCGCGCCCAGATACAATCAATTACCATAGTCCAGGCGCGAGAGGACCAGGGCCTGGACCATAGTTCTCCTGGCCCCAATGGGGAGGAAGGGAAGAATTTTCCTCAGCATTCTGAGGATGCCATAGCAAGTACCAGCCACTTCCACGGCTTGTTGATCAAATTTTAATGCTTTATCTAGCCACACACCCAGGCTCTTAATCTTAGCCTTTGTGGTGGGTGCATGTCCCAGACATATTGGCCATTGCAGTTTGAGGTCCGCGTTGGGCAAATTGCCTAGATAAATTATTTCGGATTTCTCTCCATTAAGTCTGAAACAGGAATGTTGCATCCAGGTTGTCACCTTCTCCAGGAAGGATTCCAGATCAGAAGGAGCATTGTGCGGGTGATTTAGTGATACTACCAGCTGAGTATCATCCGCATAGGTGACAATTTTAATCCCATATGGCAGGACGATATCAGCCAGCGGCCTCATGTACACGTTAAATAAGGTGGGACTCAGGGAAGATCCCTGAGGTACTACATCCCCAAGGGGTAGACACCTGGGGGTGGATTCTCCAGCAAAAACTTGTAATGTTCTGCCATTGAGGTATGATTGGATCCAGGAAATTGCTCCTCCTGACACTCCAATACTCCTAACCCTATTGAGGAGGATGTCAAAATTGACCGTGTCGAAGGCGGCACTCAGGTCGAGGAGGATAATGGCTACTGCTCCTCCCTGGTCCATTATCTTTTTCTATTCTTCGTCTACGTTGATAAGAGCTGGTTCCGTTCCCAGAAGGGGACGGAAACCAGTCTGAGAGTGGTGTAGGAGATTGTGGGTTTCTAAAAAATCAAGGAGGATGAAATTAACATGTTTTTCCAGGACCTTACAAACCATTGGTAGCAGGGATATCGGGCGATAGTTACTCAGGACATCAGGATTTAGGCTTGGTTTCTTCAGTAGAGCTCTCACCATCGCGTGTTTCTGAGAAGGTGGGACATGGCCATTGGTGATGGAGAGATTTATTACTTCCAGTATTACTGGAAGCACCACCTCTTTAACCTTGCCCAACTGGTGAGGAGGGGCCGGGTCACAAGGGGATCCCGACTTTATCTGAGCAAAGATTTTTAAGACTGTGTCCTGGTCTAGAAGTGGGAATTTTGCCAGGGAGTACCGAGTGGGATCTGGAGGCATAGTAATATCGGAGAGGTCACAGGTCATTGGGGCTGGGACAAGAGGGTCACTGGGACATGGGGAGACAGGAAATGTATTATATATGTTCTGAATTTTTCCATGAAAGTAATCTGCAAATTCATTGCAACGATCGGTGGATATTGTGGTCAAAGTTTCGGGGGAAGGGAGCTCTAAAAGGGTCTTCGCTATGTGGAAGATTTCTCTAGGAGTATTAGCTGCTGAATTGATTTTTGCTTCATAGTAAAGAGCCTGGGCTTTTTTAATTTCCGCTTGGTAGCATTTTATGGACTCTCTGTATTCCCTTTTACTGGTCTCACTAAAGTCCTTCCTCCATTTTCTTTCCAGCCGTTTACAGGCCTGTTTAAGCCCTCTAAGCTGGGGCGAGTACCACAGCGTCATTCTCTCTCTCATCCTACAGGGAATCTCTTTAACAGGAATCACTTTGTTCAGTGAGGATTCTATCCAGTGAGAATTTTTCTAATGATGAAGTAGTGCTAGAGTCTAAAGTGGGTTTAGAACTCTTCAGCGCAGTAGACCAGGACTCTATGGACAGTTTGGCCCAGGGGCGATCTTTCCTGATGCTGATTTCTGTGAGATTGCGTTGAGTCGGAGATTTTAAGAAAATGGGAATCAATGAGTGGTCCGACCAAGGCAGGGGGATAGGTGTCCCCACTGACAGCTCATTATTATTAGTGAACACAGGGTCGAGAGTGTGGCCTTTGATGTGTGTAGGGCCTATAACTTTTTGATTCAATTGGATAGCTGATAGGTCTTGGGAGAGTTCTGAGGCCTCTGTCTTACTTTGGCCGTCAAAGTGTAAGTTAAAATCTCCTAACAGTGTGATGTTGGTGGATGAGCTTGCTAATGAAGCTGCCACTTCCGGGAGGGAGTTGATAAATTGACTGCAACACCACCCCCTTTTTTCTTCTTGCGATCTCTACGCTGGATGCTATACCCTGGAGGAAGGGTTTGAATCACCTCTGGGGCGGAGTCCTTATAGAGCCAGGTTTCTGTTAGGAACAGAATGTCTGGTCATTTATCTGCAAGAAATATGTTTAATTCGACCGAATGTTTAGGCAGTGACCTACAATTTAAGGCGAACATTTTATAAGTGTGAGGGTGTCAGTGTTTCGCTGAGTATCCAGCGACGGGTGGAGCCTAAATGTGCAGTGGGCGCATGACCAATTGCCTTTATCCAAATGCATGGAGTGACGGCACTCGTCGTTACCCAGATCCCTTAGCTCTATGATTTGGGAGGGTAGGTATACCAATTTTTCTACCGATAGGGGGACAGGGGTTCTGGCCCCTGGTCCCGGTCGGGTGCGGACGGGCGCAGAAGGGTTTGCCTTTGGCGCGCCAGGGGTGCGCCCGCTGCTTGTGTCCGCTGTGCGTCCACACTGCCATGCGGCTTAAGTAGAGGCTACCCGGAAGTAGAGCCCCCCAAGCCACGCCTCCTCCCCTATGGTCCCTCCACTCAAGCGGAAAAACCGCGGTGGACCGGGGACCGCGGGGGCGGAACCAAAGTGCAACGTGCAGGTGAGTTCCACCTAACTCAAACAGTGATCAGGTCAGAGTTAAAATAACTTAAAAACAATTCTAAAAGCTTCTGCACCTTTCGCTGCTCAGCCGCTGCGCGTCCGCGCTGCCATGCAGCTTAAGTAGAGGCTACCCGGAAGTAGAGTCCCCCTAGCACTGCCTCCTCTTCTACGGTCCCTCACTCAAGCAGAAAAAACGCGGTGGTCCGGGGACCGCAGGGGTAGGAACCAAAGTAAACATGCAGGTGAGTTCCAACTAACTCAAACAGTGATCAGGTCAGAGGTAAAATAACTTAAAAACAATTTAAAAGCTTCTGCACCTTTTGCTGCTCAGCCGCTGCGCATCTGCACTGCCATGCGGCTTAAGTAGAGGCTACCCGGAAGTAGAGCTCCCCAAGCCCCGCCTCCTCCCCTACGGTCCCTCCACTCAAGCGGAAAAACCGCGGTGGACCAGGGACCGCAGGGGGCGGAACCAAAGTGCAATGTGCAGGTGAGTTCCAACTAACTCAAACAGTGATCAGGTCAGAGTTAAAATAACTTAAAAATAATTCTAAAAGCTTCCGCACCTTTTGCTGCTCAGCCGCTGCCCGTCCGCGCTGCAATGCAGCTTAAGTAGAGGCTACCCGGAAGTAGAGCCCCCCAAGCCCCGCCTCCTCTCCTACGGTCCACCGACTCAAGCGGAAAAACCGCGGTGGACCGGGGGCCGCAGGGGGCGGAACCAAAGTGCAACGTGCTGGTGAGTTTCAACTAACTCAAACAGTGATCAGGTCAGAGTTAAAATAACTTAAAAACAATATAGGAGTGAGATTACGCTCTGATTGACATTTATAGAGCAGAGTGTCTTTTGCATACACCAAGATTATCAGGTTGTACCCTGGGAAGTGCAAGCTCCTATGTCCATGGTACTCGCAAAGTGTGCACACTAATGGTTCCGCCACTAATACATACAGCAAGGAAGACAAGGGGCAACCCTGCCTGGTGGCTCCAGTGATGGTAAAAGGGCAGACACAACACCATTTACACATATGTGAGCACTATCACCAGGTGCAGAAACACCTCCCTAACCCCAGTGCGACGCAATACAGCCAGTATAAATCCCCACTCAACAGACTTGAATGCTTTTTCTGCATCCAGGAAAACAGCTGCAGCTCTTACCTCCGGATCAATGCGCTGAACAGCGCCAAACAGCATTCTAAGATGTAAGGTGAGACGATGCCCTGGGACAAAGCCGGTCTGTTCAGGGCCCACTACCCCAGGTAGTAACCAAGCTAATCTGTTTGCGAATACCTTGGAGTAAAGCTTAGTGTCCACATTCAATAAGGACAGCCGTCTGTAGGACGAGCAGTGATCCGCCAGCTTGCCGGGTTTCAGGATTGTCAATATTAAGGCCTTGCGCATGGGGGCGGGCATGGCGCTTGTCTCCACTATCTAGTTATATAGTGTAGCCAGGTGAGGAACCAGTAGCTCCTGGTAAGCCTTATATAAGGTTACAGTAAGCCCATCTGTGCCTGGCGCTATTTACCCGACTGCATGCCCTTAAGTGCTGCGCTTATCACCGGTGGTTGCAGTGGCGCCATCAAATGTTCCCTATGTTCAGTGGTAAGCCAGGCCATAGCTATATATGCTAAATAATCAGTGGCAGTAGCAACATCGTGTGGTAGTCATGACTGGTACAGGTCAGCGTAATATTTACGAAATCTGTCCACGATCTGGTCTGTGTCGCTCACAGGTAGGCCTTGCTCATCTTGTACTTCTAGGATTATGTCAGACTCCCTGATGGGGTGCAGCAATGCAGCCAATGTAGCACTGGGTTGCTCCCCCTCCCCATAAATGCACGCAATAGTATATTTCCCTAAGCGATGAACTTCATTCTGAGCTGTCTCCTGGAACTCCTCCACCTTTGATTTAATTTCACCCAAGAGGCTGCTGTCAGCAGAGCCCTAATGTCTCCGCTCCAACTCCGCAATCTCGCCCTCGAGGCACATCAATTGTCACTGCAGTGACTTGAGGACTCCTGCATGCTTAAATAGTGTGACACCTCTGATATAGAACTTGAAGGCCTCCCAAACCATTGCAAACTTATCGATCGCTCCCACATTAATGCTGAAAAACTCTTCAATCATCTGGACCAGTTAATTCCTGAACACTGAGTCACATAAGGAGTAAGAGGGGATGCGCCAAGTCAACAGAGTAGCCCTCCAGGCAAGGAGCTCCAGTTCTTTTTTTTAGTTTAAAGAAAGTTTATTGATGCAAGATAAAATGCAATACAGTGTACTTGTAAAAATTCTAATGCAAAAGAAATTTAAGTACACATTTATAATGTAAGTGAGAAACGAAAGAGGAAAGGAAAAAGAAGATAATCCGATACTAATATATCATAACCACTATATACACTCTAGCAAGGTTTAAAGCAGTAAATGTAAAACGTTATAAGTAAAATGGGCAAAATGGTTAAAGAGAAGAAACAACATGAAGTATACATGTATATACATATTATTCATGGAGGTTTAGGGACTTCTTCAACGCGAGGCTCATGAGTATGGGAGGTAAGTGCTGAAGTGTCAAGGAAATTGGTAATAGGTAACCAAAGGAGGTCTCTTTTAATGGTAAGTGAGATGGGATTAACATATGCCCTATCTAGTCTATGGTTGTAACAAACTCCATACCACCAACCACGATAGGAAAGGTTGGAGGTATCTTTCCATGATTTGGTAATTTACTGGAAGGCAACTGCAAGGAGTAAATCAATGATAAGAAAAACGCGAGATTGTGAATCCCAATCATCCGAGAGGCTACCTAAAAATATGTTAACAAAAGTAAAGGGGACTTGAGTGTGGAAAATGGTATTAATCTGTTTCCAGACTTCTGTCCAAAAGTTATGAACCTGAGGGCAAAGAAAAAGCATATGTTTTAGGTCTGCTGGGTTTGCATTACAAGACCAACAAGAGGCAGGAAGAGTGGGATTCATTTTGTGTAATGAGATCGGAGTAAATAAGAGTCTGTTGTAGATGAAGAAGAGAGTTTGGGTAGTGTTAGTCGCACGGGAAGACTTCCTAATTTTAATCCAAATCTTATTCCATGTAGACGTAGAAAAGGAGGATTGAAGATCATTTTCCCAGAGTGTTTCCACCTCAGTTTTGTGTCTAATGGGCGAAAAAGGTGATAGAGATTGGTAAAGTTGCGAAGCTGACGGGGAAAGGGATAGTAAGGATAGAGTGTGTGGGGGTGAAGAGGAGGGATGATTTGTAGATGTTATGGTGTGATAGGATGCTTGGATTTGTGAGAGCAGGGAGGTGTATTTGGAAAGGTATGATGAAGGGAAGAGAAAACGTGACTGAGCAGAGGAGAAGGACAACCACGTATCCTCATGACGGAGTTGATGAACCCAATGAAGACCTTTGAGATGCCAGTCTGTCCAATACAGCACTTTGTTATTTAATCTAATATCCTTATTATACCATATGGAAGATTGAAGAAATTTGTCTGAAGAGGAAAGATGATTGAAAAGTAAAGGTTTAAGAAGTGTACAAGAGTTATTGAGTATAGGGAGCGACAATGAAGAGGGTCGTTGAGAAAATGATACAGTTTCTTGAAAAGAAAAAGGTTGAAAGAAAGACTTTTCAACATTTACCCATAATGGCAGAGAACAAGAATCATTGTCTTCTAATAAGAGTAATGAGGCCTGTTTGAGAGAAAAAGCGTTGTGATAAGTTCGGAAATCCGGGAAGTTAACACCTCCTAAAAATTTCGGACGTTTAAGTTTGTGTAAGGAGATGCGGGGGGTTTTGTTATTCACTAAAAATTTTGATAATATAGAATAGATAGTCTTAAAATGGGAGTTGGCAATAGCTATAGGAATATTAGAGAGATAGAAAAGAATAACAGGGACTAACATCATTTTGATTGTGTCGAGGCGACCCCACCATGATAGAAATAAAGGATTCCATTTTGATGTAGCAGATTTCAAAAAGGATTGGAGTTCTTTTACATTTGTTAAAATAGAATCTTTGATAGAAGATTTAAACCATAAACCCAAATATTTAATTTTGTCAGCATTCCATTTGAAACCAGAAGCAGTATAGTCTGCAGAAAAACACAGTTTATTTAAGGGAAGAATTTCACACTTATCAATATTTAACTTGTAACTGGATACAGAGGCAAAAGATTGTACCTCTGATAGAAAAGCCGGAAGAGATGATTGCGGACGGGATAAAAAGAGTAAAATATCATCTGCGTAAACCGATAGTTTCAATTGATTACAGCTATACTGGAAACCTGTGATTTGGGGATTTGAGCGAATCCTCATTAAGAAGGGTTCTAAAGCAAGGATGAAAAGAAGTGGGGAAAGGGGACAACCTTGTCGTACACCACGATGCAATTGAAAATTAGGTGAAAGAAGACCATTTGCAAGAACAGAAGAGACTGGGGAGGAGTAAAGTAAAGAAACATAGTTTATAAAAGTAGCGCCAAAACCAAACCAGGATAGAGTAGAGAAAATAAAGGGCCATCCCACTCTATCAAAAGCTTTTTCAGCATCCAGAGAGATAGCTGCTAACGATTCTTTATATGATCTAGCTTTAGTAAGTACATTGAAAAAGAGTCTGGTATTGTCAGAAAGGTGTCTACCTTTAATAAAACCACATTGTTCACGACCAATTAACAAAGGGAGAAGTTTCTCTAAACGAAATGCAAGAATTTTAGCAAAAATTTTATAATCAAGATTAATTAGCGAAATAGGACGATAATTTTTACATAAGTTATTATCTTTACCATCTTTGGGTATTAAACATATTAAAGCTTCTTGAAAAGATCCTCCAGATTTTTTAGAAGAAATAAAGTTATGAAAAAGATTAAATAGTTTGGGAACAAGGAGACTAGAAAAATGGGAATAAAATTTGATAGTGAAACCATCAGGTCCTGGAGCTTTACCTCGCTTAATAGCACGAATAGCATTACTGATGTCAGTTTCTGTAATGTCGTCATTTAACGCCGCAAAGTCCAAATCCGGAGAAGAAGGAAGAATAAGAGAAGAAAGATATTGAGAAATTGTGTCTGAGGAAACCGAACTGTCAGGGGTATAGAGAGACTGGAAGAAATGAGTAAATTCCGACAGAATGTCTTCATTTTTATAGAGCATACGATTATTGGAGTCAAGGACAGAGGTAATCTTGGTACGTTCTTTTTAATTTTTAAATAATTAGCTAGAATTTTCCCTGCCTTATTCTGGCCTCCATAGTATTTAGCTGAGGATTTGAGTAGAAATGAGTTGGCATTTTCTGTGGAGAGTTTGTTAAATTGAAATTTAGCGCGAACAAGTTCATCCAGACAAGATTTAGAGTTAGTGACAGCGAAAGAGGATTCTAAATATTTTATTTGTGTCAGAAGATGTCGTAATTTTGATAAAGAATTTTTTTTGCGATGGGATATAAAAGAAAGAATAAAATCTCTGGATGCTGCTTTAAAAGAGTCCCAAACGATTTGAGGGGACATAGAAGGGGATTCATTTTCAGCAAAGAAAGTAGTAATAAACTATTCAAATTGTTGGGTGAACTTACGGTCTAGGAGAAGAGAATTATTAAATCTCCATCTTCTGTTGCCTTGTGTAGTAGGAGAAATATCTAAGCTCAAAATAACTGGTGCATGGTCAGAGATTAATATTGAACCAATGTCAGAGTTTAGGATATGTTGTGTGAGTGATTGTGAGGTGAAAAGGTAGTCAATGCGAGAATGTGAAGAATGTGGTGTGGAAAAGAAGGTATGTTCTAAGAGAGTAGGATTACATAAACGCCATGAATCTACTAATGACCGTTGTTGAATAGTAGAGGTAAATTGGGAGAACATAGTGGACGGGATGAATTTAGAATTGGATTTGCGATCAATAATTGGATCCATAACCATATTGCAGTCACCTCCAACCAATAAATAATCATCTTTAAAGGACATTAGTTTGGACAAAATAATGGGCCAAAAAGTGACATCTGGTGCAGTAGGAGCATAAAGGTTAAAGAGAGTCATGGGAATGCTATTTAATAAAAGGAGACAGAAACCCATCTACCTGAGGAATCTGATTCTTGAGAGACCATCTGTAAAGCAAGACGTTTATGACACAAAATGATAACGCCATTACGGTGACCTGTACCTGGAGACGCAAAAACGTTGCCTACCCATAATCGTTTAAGCTTAGGAATTTCTTTCTCTACAACATGAGTCTCTTGTAATAGGGCTATATCACAATTCAAACTAGACAAATGGGAAAGAACCCTTTGACGTTTGATCGGGGAACCTAAACCTTTAACGTTCCATGAAACAACTTTCAACGCCATTTACAGGAAATGGAATAGTATAAAACAATGCATAAAATTAATATAGCAATTGAAATTTGAAAAACAGTGAAAAATATGAATGAATAACACAGTAAATATGCATTTGTATCAGATAATATTAAATTGCTCAATAAAAGAAGAAGGAATGTAGTCATGAAAAGGAATATGCAATTAAAGAACAAAACAAAAGTAATAGAAAAAGGGAGAAAGAAAAACGAAAAGAAAAAAGAAAAGAGAGAGGGAGAGAAAGAAGAGAGGGAGGAAAGCGAACAAATAGGCATCATTGAGAAATAAGGAGATTCAGAAGTCTGAAAGGGGAAATAAAGAGAATATATTAAAGAGAGAAAGATAAGTACATTAAAGAGAAAGAGTGAAGGAGAAGATTCAAAAACATACAGACTTACTACGGATAACATAAAAAGATGAGGGTGGTGGAGCCACATGAGGAAAATGGCACAGCCAACTGGGCGACTCGGGGCGGAACAAGGAAGGAGAACATCATCCAGAACAGACCGGGGAGGACATAAATCACATATGTAGGGCTACTGCACCTGGAAAGAACACAAAATGTAATACATTAAAACAACATGAAATACAACATGAAATACATTGGGGAGTGAAATATCAAACATGCTTAAATATAAGAAATTCAAGGAGACATAAAGTGACAACAATAAGGGAGGAACAAAACGAGATGTGTCCATATCATTTTCACGGCACTGGTCCAAAAATCTCCGGAGCAAAGCGGGATCTTCATAAGTCGTTGTTTTATTTCGATATGTAACTTTGAAGAGGCAGGGATAGAACAGTCCATAACGAGCATTGAGAGTACAAAGAGCTGGTTGCATAGCAAGAAATTGTTTTTGCAGATCTGCTGTTATCTTGGCATAGTCTTGAGCAAAGTAAAGGGTGGAGTTCCGCCAAGTGATGCGGTCTTTGGATTTAGCAGTTTGTAAAACCTTTAATAATTCAATATATTCCAAAAAATAAATGATGACTCCTCTAGGTCTGGATGAAGAGGACGGTGTAGTTGGATTCCGACCTAAACGGTGAGCTCGCTGAATATTCAAAGTAGGAGACAAAGGGAGACCAAGGAGTTGAGGAAGAAATGTTTTAAAGAAGGAGATGGGATCTGAACCTTCCAAACCCTCCGCCAAGCCATAAATGCGTAGATTATTGCGCCAGCTACGATTTTCCAAATTTTCGACCTGTTTCTGGAGAGAGAGAACGTCAGATTGCACAGCTGGTATTTGATGGACTACATCTTGGACAGAATCTATTCGTCGCTCCATTAGCACAATTCTGTTGTCCATAGTAGACCATTTGTCATCCAAGGACTGAAGGCGCATGTTTGTTTCCTCCATATATGGACGAAGAACTCGTATTTCTTCAAGCAACACCTCCATAGTGTCTGGTGTAGGAGACGTAGTAGGTGACGGAGGATTTGTTTTAACACGTTTAACAGTAGTGGCAGGTACCTTCAGGGTGGAAGCTGTTGAAGAAGTTGAAGCACTAGTAGATAATGCTAGAGCATCCATATAAGGCGGTGACGCAAGGTTCTCAATCTTGTCCATACTTGTTGAAAGAATTGAGTAGGGATTATGGTCCGCCAATGAGGAAAAAGGGATAGGAGGACCAGCTACATTCCTTCGAGACTTCGTTCTCCCCATACAATTCAATTAGATATATAGCTCTACACTCTACTTCAAACAGTACTTTAACTGTAGTGGTCGCAAATTGAAGAAAACGCAGAAGGCCGAGATCCACGAGTGACTTATTAAATCATAAGGAAAAAATATTGAGGCAACGTAGAGAAATTTCAGCAAAATTACATTCCTGTCATAAGGTAATAGTAGGGCTGTAGACAGGTAGTAAAAAGCAAATTTCTTGAGTTAGGCGAAAAGCAGGCATTAAAAATAACCCAAGCGTTAAGATTTATGCCATTGAGAGGGAAAACGCAGGGTTAAAGTGAAAAAAGAAAGCCTTTGAGCTGCATTCCTCGTTGAAACACGCTGAGGAAAAACGGGCGTCACAGAATCAAAATGGCCGCCATGAAATTAAGGGGAAAACGCTTCGAACGCGTTTAACACAGAATAGATGCTCACCGAGGTCTCAAATAATTGTCATTCGGTGACGGAGAGCATCGCGTCCAAAAGCCGGCCCGCCAGGAGCGTGAATTCAGAGGAGGTCCGCTGGAGAGCTCGCACCTTTACTGTGCCGCAACGGAGCCTCCTCAGGCAGCGGCCATCTTCGGCTGGCGCCAAGCCACGCCCCAGGAGCTCCAGTTCTAACACCACAGGCGAGTGATCAGACTAGGCCCGTGGCAATGGCTCACATCGTTGGACCTGAGACACCAACCCTCTCGATATAAGCCAAAAATCAATACGTGTGTGGATGTCATGCACTGTAGAGTAGTGAGTGCATCCCATCCCAGTGGGTGGACACATGTCGCCAAACATCAAGTAGGCCCTCTCTGTTTGAAATGTATATGAGAGCTTGCACTGTTAGAAAGGGTCGAGGAGGGGGGCCCTTGGAGTGATCAAAATCAGGAATAAAAACACAATTAAAATCCCCACCCCAAATCTGTGGCAGATTTCCCCACTGGAGCAGGCATACACTAAGAGAGTAATAAAACTGTGGGTCATCATAATTGAGCCCATACACCCCAACAAGCAATGCCACCAAGTCCTCTTTGTAGCAACGGGCTACTACATACCGACAACCCGGGTCTATGCACATCTCCTTTAAATGAACCCCAGAACCGCGGTTCACCCATATTAGTACTCCTCGAGTGTGCATGGTAAAGCCTGCTGCAAAGCAAAGGCCCTGCATTCTACACTGTGTCAACACACTGATTCCCTGGGCCAAGTGAGTTTCCTGCAATATCGTTACATCTATTCTATGCCTCTTGAGGTATGCTACCACCTTTTGTATCTTCCAACAATCATTGAGAGCCCTGATGTTCCATTTGAGAAATCTGAGTAGTGAGCAGCCAGACGGGCCGGTCACCACAAGCCCTACTCTAGCCACCGACCAGCACCTGCCCCACGCATTTTCCCATGTCCAGCAATTCAACAAATAAGACTCTCCTCCACAAGCAATGGATAAAGAACAGTTGCAATGGATACAATCCTCCCATGCCATGATCATCCCCAACTTACATAGCAATGCAGTGTCCCACCCTAGCCCACCCTTAACCCCCATTAAATAAATCAAAACAAGTATAGGTGTTATACACATGGGATCAGATATTGCCTGGCCCAAATACCCTTGCTGCACCCAGCTGCAAGGGACCACTTATCAAATATCACATATGTCTATAGGAAAGGAATGAAATAATAATGGATCACACTTGATAATAGGAGTTACTATCTTGTGTAAGGAGAATTGTATAACAAAGTAGATGTAATAAGGTCCTTTACATATTGACAGAGAACCATTAAGGCTTTACTGGAATGCTTCTACCAATATTGAAGATGTGTAGAGCCATAGAAAAGTCTTAGGTATGGATTCAGAAGCAGTTCAAGTAGTCCCAGACGGAGCGTGTTTCCACTCCACTCATCCCACCCCAGTCGCTGTGAACATAAATACCAAATGTTTAGAAGGGGCAAGACAGACTAAGACCCCCAAATCTTGTGAGTCCTCTCTGTTTTCAGTTGTCATGCCTGGAGAGCCACATCTACCCCCAGCAGAGTCTCTTCGCCTAAGAAATAGCTGTAGTTGTTTAGGATCAGTGAAGAACAGCACTTTGTCATGACTCGCAACCTCGGGGAGAAGAGCATACTGGAGCTCGTGTATCTTTCTCTTGGCTAGGATGAAGATCTGTCAAGCCTCTTGTACTTGCGCAACATCGGGGTACATAGAGTCATGTGCCTTTCTTAAGGATGCTTTGTGATCTCTGTAATTCAGAAGTCTTGCCATCACAGGGCGAGGACTGGCCCCCAGTACTAGATGCGGGGCAAGTGAATGATGGGCACGCTCCACCACAAATATGTCTGAAAAGGTATCATGTCCCAGCAAGTCATGAGAAGGCATTCTATGTAACGTTCCATATTTTCAATGTTCTTGGATTCAGTTATCACCAATATACGTATGTTGTTCCTGCGTGAGCAGGGCTCCAAATCCTCTGTCTTTGCTGGTGTTCGGAGGAGCTTATCCATCTTTTTGTGTGCAGCAGAGACCGTAGCTTGTTCATCCTCACCTTCTGACACTCGACGCTCAAGAGTGTCTAGGCGCTCCGCATGCTTGTCCAGCCTCTCAGACATTCGATCCATTCTGAAAGAAAGCGTGTCAATTTTACCGTCAATCTTGGTGAGACTGTGTTGCATGGCAGTTAGTATATGCTTCAGATCTGCGTCACCTTCACGCTCCTTTTCTTCCATGGCAGGCCCCAATGCGACTGCACCTCCTTTGCGGGACTTGTGGGTTCTATGAAGATCAAATTGCAATTTTGATAGGGATTTGTCCATCTTGCCCATCATGTCAGGGCAAAAGAGTAGGGTGTCAAGCGGCTTAATCCTTCCTGTGTGGCTATCCATAGTGACGCACATGTGTGTTTAGGAAAGAGCCAAAGCAGGCAGACCTCCGACCAGATCCAGGTAGAAATCCTGCCTGCTGCAAGGCCCGGTACATTGCAATCAATGTCCGCTACCCAGTTGTTGTGAAGGCTTAATGCAGCTAGGAGGACACAGAGAGTTATACGGGTGTATCCAGGCTCATGGAACATGCCATGAAGTGGGGGTGGACTGCGTCAGCAGGACAATGCGACCAATGTGATATCAGCATAATAAACAACACCGAATCAGCAGGCCACTGCAGCCTGAAAGTTAAATAGGCCTCTGGAGAATAAAGAAGCCCATTAAGTGCCATGTACACATCCATGCACAGTGCAGAACCAAATCAGGGACATTCTATTGAGGAGGTGTTTTAGTGGTCTCCCAGTTGATCCAGAGGGAGATCCCTCGCTGATTAAAACTGTCAGGCAGCGATGATGGCTAATGGGGCTGCCGAGTGTGCACCATCCCAAATGTAATGTGCCCCAGGCCTGGCGAGGAGTTCATGCAAAGAGGCCTCTCAGCCGCAGTGGGGGCAGTGCCGACTCACTCAATGTGCTACGGGTACTTCTGAGGAAATTGCAGTTATGCCAGAGCTCGGCCAAAGGTGTTGTGTCTTACGGGGGCCGGGTGTACACAGTGGACTAGGGGCCAGGCGATTCACACTCTCTGAAGCAGATTAAGTTGTGGCTTCAGCTGAGTCAGTGTGGGCACTGATGAGAGTCTCCACAATCTGCACCTCACGGCTGCAGGCATCAGCAATGCGGGCTCCCTCTCCCCTTATGGGAGATCAACCAAATCTCCCATAAGGGTTTCAATGGGGACTCCCAGTGGGTCAAAATTGCTTCTTTCACCATCAACATGTATAAGATGATCTTTTTTCTTGAAGAAGTTGGTCAAATAATGGACTAGCAATCAGTATCACATTTAGGAAATTTGCCAGCTTAGAACTAGTAGCATTCTCAATACCTCCCAGTACACCCTCCCAAAATTGGGGCAAGAAGGGGGCATGAGTATAGTACAAGTCAGTGTATCTAATTTTGCACAACTCTACGAGCATGTACTTATGACTGATGACAAGTAATACCTGTGATAGATGATTTTATAAAGGGCTTTGCATATCCGGGAAAAGTAATTTCCTATGGTCAAGATATTCATCACCTGATTTGAATTCCAACTTATCCCTATCTCTCTTTCCCAGTGAATCTAAAAAGGAATGATTTTGCCTGCTACAGGACTATTAAGTATCCATTATATATGAGAAGTAAAATGCCCTATTGAAGAAATCTCCATTGGTACAAGTTGCAAAGGCTCTTCCTTCTAGACCCAGGTAAAGTCCTCTTTCCTCCAAAGCAGTGTTATGGGGGAGGAATCCACTGTATCCAGAGCTGGTAGATTGAATGCTACTTGTGGCCTGCTGCATTCTTGTGCCAACCACTTAGGTAGCAATATAAAAACATGTTTCCAGGCCTGCTACTGCAGCCTGGGAGTGCAGTTTTAAACTGCCATGTTCACCTAGAGAAATAAACCTTTTGCCTTGCCTAAACCGTAATACTTGTAAGTAGCTCCTAAGGTAGGGCTTCAAATTCCATAGGGCAGGGTGCATTGCAATTAAAAAGTACGACACGTATATTTGATTTTTACATGTCTTGGCAGTGAAAAACCTCCAAAGTTGTTTTTCAATGTGGCAAGGGTGGATCTTCAATAGGTTAACACTCTAGTCCTGGGCAGAATTTTGATTAAGCTGGAGAAATCGGAGTAATTTCAGTAATTCTTTGAATTACTGCTAATTGCACGATTACTCCTCCTCATGTAATTTAAGAGTAATTTAGGGGAAACATTCTACTGTGGAGCACATTCAGCAAGAACAAGGGGCCACTCACTTTTCATGTTCTGGTGCATTTAGCGCTGTTTCTTAGCACAAAATGCATCCTCTGGTCCATTTTGGATGAAAATAGCACTAAATGCTGATAGTAAATTGGGGAAAAATCCTACTCCAAGAGCACATTTATTGAATGGAAGAGGCTGCCTGCACTTGCCATTTGTGTTCTGTTGCATTTAGCGCTATTTCTTAGCACAAAATGTATTCTCAAAACCTTGCTCTGAAATAGGGCTAACTCAGAATACTCTTCTCATGTAATTCAAGCGTAACCTCGCATAATTCTTAGGTAATTCTGTGTGATTACACAATACGGAATTACATGACTTATGCCCACCCATAATTAACTCTGCTTTCTACTATCACATTTATTATGACATTTAATAAGTACTAAATTCAGTTTGGGAGTAGCTAGAAAAGTAGTTCAGGGACTCATTGTAATAGTAATTTAAAATCCAATTTAATGGTCAAGTCTAGCTTAAAATTACTATTTTGGAAATAACACTTTTAGAAAGTTGTGATTTTCCTACCTAAAACTAACCCCGGGCGGAGACCTCCGCTCCACTCGCGGAGTGTGCGGAGATTTGCCTTCTCCGCGTTCCGCGGAGAAGGCAAATCTCCGCACACTCAGCAGCGGAGCGGAGCTGGCTAGCCCTTGCCTCCACCCCCCCAATTATAAAAAGTAATTAAACATGATTAAAAAATAAAATAAAAACCACTTACCTGGCATGCGGCATCCCCGGGCTGCCCTCCACCTCTTCTTCACCGTCTCGCTAATCCTTGTGAGAATTGCGCCCGCGCATGCGCATTTCTCGCAAGAAATAACAGCAATCAGCTGTTATGTAACAATTTTGTTTAGTGCATGAGATTGGGATGATATTCAAAGTGCCCACTAGGGCTTAATTCAACATAAGACACCATAAAACGATGTCTCTTTTAGAATTCACACTTCTAAAGTTAATTTCCATCAATTTCAATATATTGTTTGCCCACAGGGGCACAATAACAGTGATTATCAAACTGTGCATGATTTAATCAGGTTGCTAGTGTGTGATACATATTAGAACATTGCTGCAAAACGCGACCCATTTCAAGATGGTACTTAATTTTCCAACTGTGTTTTGTCCTATTTCTATGTTTGACTCATAATTACGTGTTAAATACTGAGCAAAGTAATGAAGTTGGCGTCGTGAACAAGGCTATGACAGCCGAAATGCATTGACGCTATATTTTGTTTTGTTACCCACTGAATGGATGGCGATTAAAACAGTCATCAGTGCTTGGAGTGCCGTTCTTTGATATTGAATGAGGACAGGAGTTGGTCACAAGTACACACTTGGGCTCGAGTGCTTATATATATATATATATATATATATATATATATATATATATATATATATATATATATATATATATAATATATATATATATATATATCATCCGGAGGAAATTGGAAACAGGAGAAGGGTTGTGCCGCAGCCCTCCACCGGCCGAAATTGCGAGATTGGAGACACGCCGAAAAAACGAAGACGAGCGCACCACTCGGAGGTAAGGGAGTGACCGGAACGGGAACCGGAGGGGACTCGGGAGGTTCACGGACTACCAATGGGTTAGCGCGTTCAGCCGTGAGGCATGTTGACTTGGGCAAAGCGGTGTAACTGCAAAGCAACCATCTCAAATTTACCACGAGGGAAGGGGAGAAAGCATCTCTAAGGAAGCGGGAAGTGTTGGGGCTGATTTCCCAGAGCATATACGTAAAAAAAACGGAGTCAAATAGTAAAGGAACCAAAACATGGCATGGATTGAAAGTGTCTCTCTTTGAGATTAGGAAACACAGTCGATGACGAAGGGTGTCGAATTACTGAGTCCATTGTGTTAATATTGACTAAATCAACTATATGCAGTACGACCCAAATCTAGAGGGAAAACTGACTTTACCATTTCAAATGAACTGAAATAAACTAAAACAAACACGCATGAAATAATTGAACACTGTTGCTTTTGAAGCTGTATTGATAAAAGGAGCAAGAATAATTAAGAAGGGAACAAACTACTTAAGAATGGAGGAAAGACAGGTCAAATGGAGGTTGGCAGCAGAACGTACCTACCAAGAGGGTGCAAGTATAAGAGGATTGAATGGAACAGATAATGGAAATAATAGAACACCGATACTACTGGTGAGAGATTTAGAACGTGCACGGTGTGCGGAGGCCATACAATGGTGGGAAATGACATCACTCATTAAATACCTGGAGTGTAAAAGAATACCGAGGGGCTTGAGGTTAATGCTGCTACCAACATATGAAGACATGGATGAAGGCTTGATTAATGAGTGGTGTGGTGACACCGAAGAATGCTCAGCAAGATTAATGAAGACCCTCATTGAACATGGAAGAAGGAAAATGAAATTGCAATCAGAGAAGATTGAAATAATCAATAAGGAGTTGGAAAAGTATAAGGAGGAAGCTAACATCAAAGATCAGATAAGTAAAATGGAAAAATCCCTACAGAAATATGATGAGGAAATCATGGAACGCAAAGCTGGCAAATTTACAAGGGATAGACTAGATTATCAATACGGACGGGTCTACACATTTGCCAAAAAGTTTGATAGCCTGAGAGCAAAGGAAAGATCCATTCCCTTCACAAGGGCACCACAGAGTGAGAGTGATATGAGCTCAGATGCCGGATCTAGTGCAGATGAAACCCCAAAAGAAATATTGGATTTTCACAAGGAACTTCGGCTACTAAGGATGATTCCGAGACAAGGGGGAAGAGGCAGAACAATGCAAGGTCAACCCAAAGTAAACGAAGAACCAGAAGGGGCAAAAGGAAGGGGTCAAGGAAAGAATCGGAACCGTAAATAGGCTCACAAACATCAGTTGAAGACAATAAACCCCTAGTAGTCAATATCTCATCAGTGACACCGACTAACAATCAAAGACGACTACTCAATTTGTGTTTAACATTTTGCCCCATATCCTGCCCTGACTTTGTAGATACAAGAATTGAAGTATATAAATATGTCCGGAAATTAAAACTACATAAATTCCATCAGATGAAATCTAAAATATCAAAGGAACGAACAGAAACCTGTAGGTTTTCTTCATTTCAGATTGCTGATATTCCAGAACTACTAAGCATCCAGGACTTGGACAACTTAAATCAGATAGCTGACATAGAACAAGGGGAACAAATTGCTGAGGGACCTACTAACATCTTAAAAAAAATGGGCTTCACAACAGGTGAACACGTTGGGAGTGGCCTCAAACCAAGGAGTAAATTCTGTCACCAACTTCCACCTGGGAATCGATTAGATCTCTTCCAGGAGCTAGTAGTAGATGAGTTAACCAACATCCAGAGAAACTGGCGAACAGATCATCGAAGAGGCAATTTCTCATCACAGGACTGGAAGGATATTAATGAGTTAAAAGACAACCCCTCACTCATTATAAAACCCTCCGATAAGGGAGGTAATATCATCCTAATGGACCAAGGCACATATGTAGCAGAAGCACAAAGGCAACTGAATAACACTCAACATTATACTCGCCTAAAAACAAACCCTCTAAATCAAATGGAAAAGGAGTACCATCTGAAAATACAAGGGTGGTTTGAATCGGGCCTCTTGGACTGGAAAGAACGACAGCACCTCCGCACAGAAAACACAAGATTAGCCACCTTTTATCTGTTGCCAAAAATTCATAAGTGCAAACACAACCCACCTGAGAGGCCGATAGTGAGCTCGATCGGATCGCTATTGGATAATAGCTCAAGATTCCTGATTTTGTTTCTACAGGAATATGTGACTAGTCTCCCCTCTTACTTAAAAGATAGTACTGAGTTCCTGAAGAAACTAGAAAACATTTCATGGAAAACTGAATATATCATGGTCACAATGGATGTTGTGTCGTTGTACACTTCAATTAAACATGACAAGTGAATACGAGCCTGTACGAACTTCATGAGGGATAGACCAGTAGAGTGGCTGGAACACACATATATGCTGATGGACATGCTACAGTACTGCCTAAGACACAACATCTTCACGTTTGATGAAGGATTTTACCATCAAGAAAAAGGAACCGCAATGGGCACCTCCTTCGCCCCCAACTATGCAAATCTTTTCATGGGGTGGTGGGAGAAGGAGGTGGCCTGGGCGGAGGAGAACAATCCACAGATGGAAAAAGTGACTCTATGAACAAGGTTTATCGATGACCTGTTTATTTTGTGGGAGGGCAGTGAAAAGGAACTGGAGCTCTTCCTAAAGAAGTTGAATAACAACGATTGCAACCTACAGTTTACAAGCACTTGGAGTCGACAACAATGCACTTTTTTAGATTGTGGAGTTAGAGATAAAGGGAAATGTGTTAACCACCAGAATACACAAGAAACCGACACGCACAAATTCCATTCTGCATGCGAACAGCGGCCACCCATATGCACTAAAATGGAGCATTCCGTACAGCCAAATGTTGAGAGCTAGGAGAATGTGCTCCACAGAAGAACTTTACGATGAGGAGATGGGCAGACTGTATAGCATGTTCAGGAAAAGAGGATACCCAACAATGGTACTGGAAAATGCCAAACTCCGGGCAAAAGAAAAGACCAGAAAGCAATCCCTCTATCCTGACAGCATTCCAAAAGAGAACAGTGAGACAGTCAAGAGACTATTCTTAGAATACAATTTGGCCCAACACAACATCAAGGAAATTCTAATGAAACTTTGGTGTGTCCTGAAAAATGATGAACATTTGACAGAGATCTTCAAGAGAGGTCCACAAATAACCTCCAAAAAGTACGATCCTTGGGGGATATTTTAACAGCAAGCCACTATGTAAACAAAGCAAACCTACAAGGAACAGGATCCTGGTTAACAAAAAACCAAAAGGGAATCGTAAAGTGCAACTCTTGCAAAGCATGTAAATATGGTACGAACAATAAGAGTTACCGTACATCGGATGGTCATACGGTGCCGATTACAGAAAGAATTACGTGCAACACAGAATTTGTAATTTATGCACTACATTGTGGGTGTAATAAACTTTATATCGGCAGCACTAAAAATAAACTGAAATGACGGATCCTTCAGCATATAAGAGCAATAAAAAATGGAGACAAGACCTACCCAGTGGCTTGCCATTTTGATGAGACACATGAACGATCACTGTCAACCTTCTCCTATTGGGGCATAAAACACGTCAAGGCCCACCCAAGAGGGGGAGATCGGGAGAAGGAGCTACGTAAACAGGAGTCATGACTTATCCTATTACTTGGAACTGAAATACCCTGGGGCCATAATAGGGATGCTGAGTTGTTTGTACACCTATGAGATCAGTGACATTGTACATATTTACAGAACTTAACTTATTGTTTCCCTTGAACCCAGTGGACATTATGAAATAAGTGTGATAATCCCGAGTAACACCTGGGGATGGACTTTAGCATTGGGCAATAATGGAAATTCCAAAGCACTTTGCACTTTTTTAGTTATTTACAATCTGATAGCACTTTACCATGAATTCAAAATTAAGATAAAAAAATCTTGATGATGGAAGCACACTGCACTTTTGACATAATTAGCTCTTTATTTGAGATATATAATCAGTGTCTATTATTTTATTTAACTAGGTAAAAGAATAATTTTCAAGCCCGTTCTCTCTTTTTAAGGTTCCAAAAATAGCATTCCTCAAAATTAGGATTTCTCCTCCATTAAATGCTACATATTGGGCTGCTGTCATGCATTAGCACTTTAATATATACCCAAAAATATCTTTTAAATTAACATGATGTGATTATTAATAATTCTGAAGAATGAAGTAAAGGGGCAGATGAGAAGGGTCTCCACCATATAGATATAGATACAGTATTGGGGAGACCGGTGACTTATCGAATAGAGAGAGGGGGGAACAGAAGGAGACATACCTGCAAAGCCAATATATAAAAAGTTTAAAAGGGGAAAGGAAAGAAAAAATAATAAAAAAATAAACAAAAAGAGAACAAATAGATAGGTTGAATAAAAGAAAATGCAAAGAGAAATACACAAAAAAATACAACAAATAAAAAGAATAGAAATAGAGGACCACATTGGTGCAGAATGAAAAAGACAGACAAAGAAAAAATTGATCAATATTTTCAGGAATCAACAAATGTACTATGGATATATTAGCTATCATGAATGTTTTTTATGAGATTATGTATCATGTGATGTGTTCATGCGAATGTAATAAGAAGGCGCAGAAAAGAAGCCGGTGAAAATGAATCACTTGTATCGCTCTAGTGGTGGGTTGAGGGTCAATGACACTGAAGAAGGCCAAAAACATTTAAAAATATACAATGCCAAGCCCACAGTGACTCAGTGGAAGGCAACTCGCCGAACCACGTCGGTCCTTACTAAAAGAGTAATGAGGACTGTGTGAGAGCTTTTGCCTTGAACTTTTATATGAAGTAATAAATCAATTTGACTCACCGAGAAAGCTGTGTGTCTACTTGAAGCCGTGAGCCACTGTAACTGACATCCGTCAGGAGCACGCCAGAAGGGAAACATATATATTTATATATATTACCTACTGGCGATAGCCAGTAGGTAGTTATAGTTAGGACCTTGTTTCTATTCAAAAAGCGTTTGTTCTTTTGCCAATATCTTTGGCGCCGTTTGACGAATCTTCGCGAAAGTTTCAAAACTAATGGTTCACTCAAGTCAGCTCAAAAGGGTTTGGGAGGTACCCTAGTACTTGGAAAAGGGATGGGTATAGATACTAAAACAAAAACAAAGTTCCCTTCTCCTTCTACTCTGAGAACAAGAGGATTAAATCCTCTAACTATATTGATTAGTTTGATTAAACAAGGTCATACACTAAAAATATAGTAAGACAAATTGCCAGGTTGCTAAATTTACAGACAAATTTTCAAAATCATACACAGAATCATAAATTTCCAAATAAACATACAAATTCAAAGGAATGTATTATCAATTAGAATTTTATTAAAAAAACATGTTTTATACAATTAATACTTACAAAGTTAAAATACATATTAAAATCATATACTCATCATGTTTTTTAAAAAGAAAACAATGTGTACAATGAACACATGAGGAACAACTGTCGACGCGCCGTTTCGGTGCTAAGGTGGATCGTCACCTTCTTCAAGACAATAGTTCAATACCTAAAAATCTGAATAAAATGTAAAAAACTTTATTAGATAAAAGATTTCTAAAGACATTCCTTTGTTACGTTGTTCATAAATTATATTTAGCAACCTAGGAATAAGTCCACATAGGCAAAAAGTATAGGCCTTAACTCCAGTAGAATTAGACTACTCAATTTAAAACAAGGATTATAAATTTAACAAATGGACATTATTGTTTAATTCACCGGGTTTCTCTCATGTCATTAGTGAACCCGTTACATACCTGTTGGTTTATGTAGAAACTCTTTTATTTTTCTCCCAAAAAGTTTTTGGACGGATGTCTTGTCTGATTTTCTCAGTCTCAGAAGAGCCGGATTATACTATGAGGGAAGAATATTTCATTAAGATCAAACCCTCTGTAAGTATATTGCCTTATTTCAAACATAGGATCGCCTAAATAGACTTACCACTATAATTTTCTTTGGAAGGCCTTGATTTTATTTTATCTCTCTCCCTCCTATTTCTATGAATTCCTTCAAGGATTAATGCGGTGCCTAAGGAGGATACACAAATGTATTCTATTTAAAATTATTTATTATTTAAAAATATCTGTTATTTACAAAACCTAGCGTTTTACATACAAAACTACCTTCACTTTGGATCACTGAGAAATTAAACCACATATTTATAGTGTGGCTCACCTTGAACAATCACACTTTGATAGGACCAGTCGCAAATAACTTTTATGCTGTCGGGTCCATCTTGGATCAAGGTATTAATCTGTAAAAAGTTTTGAATATCACTTATTATAGAGTGTAATAAATGGAAACATTTCTCCTGTTTTTGTTCTAGTCAATATATACAAGATAAGTTCTACTTATCTCACCTCAGAGTAAAATCTTGTTTATTAAATCCACCCACTTTTTTCTTTCTTATGGGGTGCTGGTTCCAGTTAATTATAATTCTGGTCCAGAATTTATCTATAAAAACAACATGAGAATGTCTATTCAAATATGGATTAACCTTTCCAGATTTTAACTTAACCTATAACTAGCCATGCTCCGGGGGATGGGGTCCCCGGGGCCATTCTTATTTATTTATTTATTTTAAATGGTGGCAGGCCCCGGGGGATGGGGTCCCCGGGGCGAAAACTAAATAATGGCAGTGGATCGGTGTTTTTCTTTTCTTTCGAGTTTGGAGTCACGACTCCAACGCGGCTCTCAGCGCGGCCCCCCTGTGTAATCGCGATGGGTTCGGGAATTCACCTTAAATAAATAATTAAGTAGTATATAATGTAGAAGGTAGTGTTGTATTTGTGAAGTTGTTTTAAAGAAGTACTGTGATTGAAGTTAATGACAAGAGAACAATTGATAGAGTTGTTAAAAATATATAAAATTACAAATTAATAGTTAAACTTGAAATGTGTGTTGTGTTGTAGTGCATTGAATTTGTGCTTTTGTTTTGTGAATTCGCGGCAGGTTCGCGAATCCGAAAAAAATGTAAAAAATTTGTATGTGTAAAAAAATTATAATCAGCATTATGTTATAGGGTGGCTCTAAAAAGAGCCCTTGTTTTTATTGTGAGTTTGTTGTAGCGACATGTAAGTGCCGATGCAGAGCTTATGGTTGTTGAGAAAGACTCTGTTTCCTTGGTCTGTGAAGTGTACTCCATCACTTCTGTAGATGTCATCCATATCAAAACGTAGATTGTTGTTATATATGGAGCCCATTCTATGGTCTCTGAGGTATGCAGAAACAGCTTTATTGACATTCTTTGTAGCTTTCTCAATCTGTGGACAGAATTGATTTGACCACTTTCATTTCTGTCTTGGCATATGTTAGAGTATACAAAGACAGTTTGAGGTAAAAGCAACATCAATTGTGCAAAGGTGTCCTTCATTAACATTTCCAGACCTACCCCAGTCAATGTGCCTAGGTCATTGCCACCACAGTGCACAATCATGAGGTCAGGGGGTTGGAGATGCAAAAAGGTTTCAACCTAAGGCATCAATTGGTGCCACTTTAATCCTCTCTGTGCAATCCATTAAATATCCACATTTTGCAAACCTAGGTCTTTGTCAATAGCTCTGCGTTCAGCATACCTTTTGCACCAGAAAACATAGCTGTGTCCAACAATCCTCACTGTAAGCATCTTGAAGGGATGTTTGGAAGTATTGAAAAATGTTTGTAGCTGAGGTAGTCAGTTGGTAGTATGAGAGGTATGTAAAATGGTGGACAAGATGCTGTTTTTAAAAAGTAGAGAATTGATTGGCTGTTTAAGAACATTGTACATTCAAAAATAGGGTGCATTTTACTTTCTTTAAAAAGCATGTTTCTTATTGGTTAGTAAAAAATGTTTGAAAGGTACAGTAGATAGGATAAGCTCATATTTTGGAAATGTCAACCACACCTGCTGTTTGCATTTGTAACATTGTGTGGTGAACTTGAAAATATGGTGAACTTGTGACCTGTGAGTTCAGTTGAATGTTCCATGAACTGTTACTATGGAAACTGGCATTAAGCAGAATGGGGGAAGGGTTGAAACTTAACTGTGGAATTAAAATGTGAAATTTTAATTTATATATGAGTGAAATCTTATTAAAGTAAGATATCCCAAGTCAGTAGTATGTTTAGAAGTGGTGTGTTCTTAAAAAATAATGGTATTTTTTTTGTAATATATGTTTGAACTCCATATTGGATTCACGGCTCCATCGTGTTGGTGCACGGTGGAGTCGCGACTCCAAAAAATTCCAGAAACAGTTTGGGCACTTTTAGAAGTCAGTTGGTAAGGTTCATATGTCTAACCAATAGAAATGTGTTTTATAAATTGAAATAATGTAGGAAGGTATGTGATTTATTACTTACAAATATTTGTGTGGAGAAAGAGAGGGAAACTTTGCCATTACTGGTTTTACCTTGCTGAGACTGGTGCATTACATTGATTGTGTGCATAAGAAAATCATTTATGAGTTTGTGATATTTTAAATTCTACAAATCTATTTGGAAGGTGAGTTATACATTTTTGAGGTGTATTATGTATTAGGTTTATTTAAAATTTTAAAAATATTTAAAAACTGTGATGTTTGAAATATTTTATTAAATGTACAGATGTGTATTGTAGTTTGTTTTATTGAAGTTAAATGTTGTTTGGAATAGATTCTGTATACTAATATGTGTATATTGGAAGATGGATTAGTGATTATGGTAAGTTGTTTTAGTGTGTGGATATGTACATTTGTAGTATACCGCACAATTTTAGGTCTTGCTTTAAATTTGGAGGTGGAGTCTGTCAAGTTTTAAGGTGTGCATGGACTTCTGTCTCAAATATGTTTCTACTTGTATATGTATTTTCATATGTCTTATACATTTGAAGGTGCATGATGTATAACATAGAGATGTTGTTGCTTTTTATGTGGTAGGCTCAAGACTGTGAGTACTAGTAGAATGGTGATGATGCAGCACAAAAGTGTGGTTTAAAAGATGCTGACATACGGTGTTATTGATTAGGCTTCTTTTTTTAAGTTTCTAGAGAGATACAGTTGAAATATGCCGCATAATTTTTGATGTTTGCTTGAAATTGAAAGTTTGTTCTGTGAATTTTTAAGGTTTGGATAGTGTTATGGTACAGACATATTCATGTATGCTTTTAGTAATATGGTTAGACTTTTACTAAAGATATGTGAAGGGTTCCTACTTTGTATTTGGGAAGGTGTAATATTATAAGTAGTTGTATAATGGTTAAGCAGCAGCTTGAAAGTGAGGGTTGAGATGTTTGTAGAGATGTTATTTACTAGAGTAATTTGTATGATGTGAGGAAAGTTATATTCATATATACCACATAATTTTCAGTGTCTGTTTGAAAATTGAAGTGTACTCTGTGAAGTTTTGAGCTGTGGATGGTGTTGTGACTAAGATATGTGTCTACTTGCTCATATATTATGGTATGTGTTATGTGTTTGAAGATGATAGATGTATAAAACATACATATACATTTATCTGTTTTTTACTTTTATGTATGATGCTGGTAGGAAAAGGTATGGACATATGCATACATGGATTTAGAAATAAGGGGAGGCTTTTATGAAAGATAAGTGAAGTGTTGCTTTGCTGTTATCTATGCTCTATACCTGTTTTTTGCTATAATAGTGAAGCAGTAGTATTGGAAAAATGATGTTTATGATATGTTGGGAGAGGAATTATTTTTTATGGTACTTTATAAAAGTCTACTTATGTAATCACTCAGCCAGTAGTCATACTGTTATGAAATCACCCAGGCACTACCTATGTACTCCTTTAATTCTCTAGACGTTACCCCTGTACTCATGCAATCACCAATGCATTAGGTATACAGTGCTTCAATCACCCAGGCACTATCTTTCCACTCTTTCAATCACGCAGGCACTACTTTTGTACTTATGTAATCACTCAGCCAGTACTCATGCACTTATAAATTCAACCAGGCACTACCTTTGCAGTCCTGTAATCACTCAGGTAGTACCTTAGTTGTTCTGTAATCACCCAGGCAGTACTCATGGACTTATAAAATCACCCACTCACTTCCTATGTATTCCAGTAATCCCCCAGATATTATCCCTGCAGTCATGTAATCACCCAGACACTAGTTATGTACTACCCCTGCAGTCATGCAATCACGTAGGCTGTACCTATGCTGTTAAGAAATCACCCTTTGCACTCCTTTATTCACCGAGGCACTATCTCAGTAGTCCTGCAATCACCCAAGAAGTATTCATGCACTTTTAAAATCACCCAGTCACTTCGTATGTAGTCATGTAAATCCCCAGATATTACCCTTGTAGTCATGCAATCACTGAGGTGTTACCTATGTACTCCTTTAATACCCCAGATGTTACACTTGTACTCATGCAATCACCAATGCATTAGGTATACAGTGCTTCAATCACCCAGGCACTATCTTTCCACTCTTTCAACCACGCAGGCACTACTTTTGTACTTATGTAATCACTCAGCCAGTACTCATGCACTTTGCAGTCCTGTAATCACTCAGGTAGTACCTTAGTTGTTCTGTAATCTCCCACGCAGTACTCATGGACTTATAAAATCACCCACTCACTTCCTATGTATTCCAGTAATCCCCCAGATATTACCCCTGCAGTCATGCAATCAGCCAGGCACTATTTATGTACTACCCCTGCAGTCATGCAATCATGCAGGCTGTACCTATGCAGTAAAGTAATAACCCCACCCTGGACCGAGTGTCTATTACGATGTGTGCTATCAAAATATCAATGGAGCTGTTCACTAAAAAAAGACAATTGTCTAGCTAAAAAACAGTAATCAATCTGTATCCTTATACAGTATAATCCCAGAAATTTCTATGTTAAACCACAAAAACTGGTTAAGAAATTATTTTTATTAAAAATTATTTTATAACATTGTTTTAGAGTTTTTATCTATATGTGTAATGAAATGAGATTATGATTTTATATATGTGTAATGAAATGAGATTGTAACCTATAGTGGGAGGTAGAGTAATGTTTTTATTGCTTAATTGTATGAATATGTTATAAAATAATTTTTAATAAAAATAATTTCTTAACCAGTTTTTGTGGTTTAACATAGAAATTTCTGGGATTATACTGTATAAGGATACAGATTGATTACTGTTTTTTAGCTAGACAATTGTCTTTTTTTAGTGAACAGCTCCATTGATATTTTGATAGCACACATCGTAATAGACACTCGGTCCAGGGTGAGGTATTTGTCCTCCCGTTTTTAGAATATAGGGACACTTGTGTCTTTGTCGTAGTTGTACCCCGTCCCTTTTTTAGATACTGGGGTGACTCCCTTCTTCCTTAATTTTTTTTTTTTAGTAAAGTAATAACCCACACACTACCCTTGCAGTGATAGAATCACCCAGGCCCTACTGTTGCACTCATCTATTCACGTAGGTACTACTCCATGACTCATATATGCCTTCAGCTGCTATTTTTACACTTATCCATGCACTCAATGTTTATGTGTGCACTCATGGAATTAGCCAGTCACTATCCATCTTCTCCTGCAATTACCCAGTGACTACCCTTGCACTCATACAATCACCCAAGCACTACCCATGGAGTTATGCAATCACTAAGGCAGATCTATTACATGTCTCAGTTTCTAGGTTTTACTATATTCCACAAATATTGTGTACATATTTCTTTTAGATATGATGATGATTTGAAAACGTAGAGACATATGTATGTATGCTTCTAACAATATGGAGAGAGTTGTAGTTGAGTTATGTAATAGTCTGCTGCTCCATATTTCGCTAGGCACAACACTTATGCAGTTATAAAAACACCAAAATACTGCCCATGCAGTGTTCCAATGATCCAGGCACTACATATGCACTGCTGTAATCACTCAGGCATTACTGTGCACTCATGCAATCAGCTACGCACTACCTATGCACTCATGCAAACACCAAGGTATTACCCATGCACTCTTTCAGTCATGTAGCCACTACTCATGCACTTATATAATCACTCAGACACTAACGTTGCACTACTTTAATCACGGAGGCACTTTCCTTGTACTTATGTAATCACTCAGCCAGTAGTCATGCTGTTTAGAAATCACCCAGGCACTACCTTTGCACTCCTTTATTCACTCAGGCACTACCTCAGTAGTCCTGCAATCACCCAAGCAGTATTCATGCACTTTTAAAATCACCCTGTCACTTTGTATGTAGTCGTGTAAATCCCCAGATATTACCCCTGTAGTCATGCAATCACCCTGGCATTACCTATGTACTCTTTTAATCCCCCAGACGTTACCCCTGTACTTATGCAATCAGCAATGCATTAGGTATACAGTGCTTCATTCAGCCAGCCACTATCTTTGCACTTTTTCAATCACGCAGGCACTACTCTTGTACTTATGTAATCACTCAGCCAGTACTCATGCACTTATAAAATCACCCAGGCACTGCCTTTGCACTCTTGTAATCACTCAGGTAGTACCTTAGTATTTCTGTAATCACCCAGGCAGTACTCATGCACTTACAAAATCACTCACTCACTTCCTATGTATTGCAGTAATCCCACAGATATTACACCTGCAGTCATGCAATCACCCAGGCACTAGTTATGTACTACCCCTGCAGTCATGCAATCATGCAGGCTGTACCTATGCAGTCAAGTAATAATCTACACACTACCCTTGCAGTCATAGAATCACCCAGGCCCTACTGTTGCACTCATCTATTCACGTAGGTACTACTCCATGACTCATCTAAGCCTTCAGGTGCTATTTTTACACTTATCCATGCACTCAATGTTTATGTGTGCACTCATGCAATTAGTCAGTCATTATCCATCTTCTCCTGCAATTACCCAGTGACTTCCCTTGCACTCATAAAATCACCCAAGCACTACCCATGGAGTTATGCAATCACTCAGGCAGATCTATTACATGTCTCAGTTTCTAGGTTTCACTATATTCTAGAAATTTCGTATACATATTTCCTTTAGATGTGATGATGATTTGAAAATGTAGAGACATATGTATGCATGCTTCTAACAATTTGGCGAGACTTGTAGTTGAGTCATAGTGTGCTGCTTTATATTTCGCTAGGCCCAATGTTCATGCACTTATGAAAACACCCAAATGCTACCCATGCAGCCTTTCAATGATCCAGGCACTACATATGCACTGCTGTAATCACTCAGGTATTACTGCTGCACTCATGCAATCACCCAGGCACTACCTATGCACTCATGCAATCATCAAGGTATTACCCATGCACTCTTTCAATCATGTAGCCACTACTCATGCACTTATATAATCACCCACGCACTACCCCTCCACTCATGCAATTACCCAGGCATTATCCCTGTAGTCATGGAATCACCTAGGCATTATCGCTGCAGTATACAATTACACAGGCATTACCAAAGCACTTCTTAAATCATCCAGCTAGTACACATGCACTTATGTAATGAGCCAGGCACTACCCTTGCATTCTTCAAATCACCCAGGGACTAGGCCTGTACTCTTTTAATCACCCAACAAGTATCTATGCATTTATAAAATCACCCAGGAACTATCTATGCACTGCTCCACTCACCCAGGCACTACCAGTACACTCATACAACCTCCCACATTACCACTGCACTTATGCAATCAGCTATACCTTAGTCATGCACTCGCCAATCTCCCAGACATTATCCCTGCACTTATGCAATTACCCAGGCATTAGCCATGCACTCTTTCAATTACTTAGGCAGTACCCATGGACTCTGCACCTCTGTTCCTTCTTTCTGCACTTCTTTTGTGTCTTTCTGCAGCTGTCGCTTCTTTCTGCACCCCTTTTAGGTATTTCTGCACCCCTGTGTCCTCTTTCTGCATCCCCGTTGCCTCTTTCTACACCTCTGTTTCTTCTTTCTGCACTTCTTTAGATTTTTATGTACATCTCTTGCTTCTTTCTGCACCCTTCATGCCTCTTTCTGAACTCCTCTTCTCTTTTTTTGCATCCCTCTTGCCACTTTCTGCATCTCTGTTGCTTTTTTCTGCACTCCTCTTGCTTCTTTGTACAGCTCCATTGCTTCTTTCTGGACCCTTCATGTGTCTTTCACACCCCTCTTCGCTCTTTCTGCACCCCTCTTGCCTCTTTCTGTACCTTTGTTCCTTCTTTCTGCACTTCTTTTGTTTCTTTCTGCACCTCTCTTGTTTTTTTCTGTATCCCTTTTGCATCTTTCTATACCCCACTTCCCCCTTTTTGCATCTCTCTTGTTTCTTTATGCACTTCTCTTGCTTCTTTCTGCACCTCTCTTGCTTCTTTATGCACCCCATTTCCCTCTCTGTCGACCCCTCTTCCCTCTTTATGCACTTCTGTTACTTCTTTCTGCACTTATCTTGCTTCTTTATGCACCTCACTTGCCTCTTTCTGCACTTCTGTTGCTTCTTTCTGCAGTTCTCTTGCCTCCTTCTTCAGTTCACGTGTATCTTTCTGCAACTCTGTTGCCTCTTTCTGCACCTCCCATGCCTCTTTCAGTACCTCTGTTGCTTCTTTCTGCACTTCTTTTTCTTATTTCTGCACCCCTCGTGCCTCTTTGTGCACCCTTTTTCCGTTTTCCTGCATGTGTATTAGTTCTTTCTGCACTGGTCTTCCCTCTTTGTGCACATCTGTTTCCTTCTTCTGTGTCTCTATTGTTTCTTACTGCACTGTTCTTGCTTCTTTCTGCACCTCTGTTGTAGTCCATTTTCTTACATGCCTTAAACGTCACTTTTGTCCTGCTGCTTCACCATTCTATTAATGCTGAGAGTATTGGGCCTAGGCTAATATAAAAAAAAACTATAACATGTCTCTGGTGTAAGTCTCACCATATGTCAGGATGTATCACTCAGACACTGCCATAGTACTACTCCAATCACCCAGGAAGTACCCACGCAGTTATAAAATCACCCAGGCACTTCCTATGTACTTTTGTAATCCCCAGACATTACCCCTGCATTCATGCAATCACTAATGCTTTAGCTATACACTGCTTGAATCACCCATGCACTATCCTTGCAGTCCTCCAATCACCCTGTCAGGATCTATACACTCCTCCAATCACTTAGTTAGTACCTATGCACTTATAAAATCACCCAGGCAGTTCCTATGTGTTCTTGTAATCCCTCAGATATTACTCCTCAACTTATGCAATCACCCAGACATTACGTATGTAGTTTCTCTAATCATCTAGATATTATCTCTGCACTCATGCAATCACCAATTCATTAGCTATACAGTAGTTCAATAACCGAAGCACTACCCATGCACTCCTGCAATGACTGTGTCGGGATCTATGCATTCCTCCAATCACTTTGCCATTACTCATGCAGTTATAAAATCACTGAACCACTACTTATGCACTTATGTAATAACCCAGATAGTACCCTAGTACTCCTCCAATCATCCAGGCAGTACCTTTGTTCTCATGCAATCACCCAGGCACTACAGAGTGCACTTCAAATTTGATTTGGATTGCAGAAGAGAAATCTTTTAGTTGTGCTCTGTGGTTCTGTTGTATAGGTTGTGATGTTTTCTAATTGTAGGAATTCTGCAGTATCTGACATACCTTTGCAATGCAATTAAAAATATTTATTTATTTATATATGAGAATATTTGTATATTATTATTTTATTAATATTAAATGATTTAACGAAAGTATTTAAACTTTTCTTTCTTTTCAGATACTCACCATTATTAGTAATAAAGATTGAGAATGGCCAGAAAAGATCAAAAGAAAAGAAAAGAAAAAAAACACTACTATTTAAAGGAAAGAGAAAAGGAGAAATTAGATAAAGTACAACATGTGACATTGAAGAAAAAGGCTTCTGGTAAGAGAACTAAAGAATTTGTTAAAAGAGTTTTAAAGAAGATAACGAATTTTCAAAATGGAGAAAAGAAAAAGAAAAGTAGTAGGTTATGGGAAATCAATCTATGTTGAAAGAAGGATGAAACAATATAAAGGCATTAGAAAGAGAATGTATAAAAGTAGAGTACTGCAAAATTTATTAAAAGATTGCAAAAAATATAAAAGAAAATCAGCATTTTACAAGAAAAAAACTGATTGAAAGTGTAGTCAAAAAAGCTTTTGAATTGAAAAGAAGATTGTTTATATTAGTATTGAAGAGAATGAAAACATTGAATAAAACAATGCATTTTATGAAGGAGAAAAGAAAAAGACTGGTTAATAGAACTTTGGGTGAATGGAAGCACACTTCTAGTTCAGAACCTTTTTTAATGAGAAAGCTATTTTCAACAAAATACATTAGTTCAGGCAGTTGATACCAGTGGTCGTTCCTATGAGTTTAAAAACGGTTGTCCAATTGAAAAAGAAAAGATGGTTGCTAGAAATGTGAAAGAAGTAATAGCTGAAGAAGTTCAAGGGAGACGTTCACAAGCCCCAGTGTATAGGTGGGATTGTAGTAGTATTTGTAGTATACGACAGGAATCTATTGATATTTTACGAAATTTCATACGAGACTATAGTAAAAAAAAGTGTTAAACAGAAGATTAAGATATTGCAAGGACTAGATCCTTCTAAAGTGAGAAAAAATACTGGCTTGCAGGGTCATTCTATGGCTTGTCTTTCTAGAAAAGTGTGTCAAAGTACTTTTCATCATTTGAGAATATTAGCAGTACATTACTCAGAAATGCGTAAGTTAGTAAGAAGATTGTACTATGTAAAAAGTCCTGCATTATCTTTAAGTGAAATAAACACTGCTCTTTTGCATGGTTCAGTGTTGGATGTAAAAAAGTTTGTGATGATGTAGATTTTCGTTTCTTTGGTACTGAAGAAGAGTGTAGAGAAAGTGAGAATTTGATAAGTGTAGGTGTTGAAGAAGAGGTGGAAGATAGTACTACTGAGAAGTTTGTAGAAGAAATTACAAAGTTTAAGGTAGTTTGTTGTGAAAAACCAAACTATGTTTATATTTGTTGTCGACGTACTCACTATAGAAGTCAAACTAGGAATGTTGATGTGTATTTAAAAAGTGAAAAGGAAAACAATGATAAGTGGGAGCAATTTGGTGCTTATTTGTTGGTGGAAGGTCGTTTTGAGTTGGGTAGTGAACAACGTATTTGTAAATATTGTTACAGCAAACTAGAAGAGAACAAAATTCCAGCTAGAGCTGTACATAATAACCCAGAGTTGGTAGCTATTCCTCCGGAACTGGTAGATTTAAATACATATGAGTCCATTCTAATTCAATCTGTGCACCCGTTTCAGGCTATAGTTCGTATGGAGCCTAAAACAGGTACGCTACCTCCCACAGATTTGCAAAGAGGTTTAAAAGGAAGAGTTGTGTATTTACCTTTAGATTTTAAGAAAAATATTGAAACTGTTGGTGTAGAGAGAGATGAAACTGAACCTGTAGTTATTCTAGTTAATGGTGTACCAACAAAGAGTCGGAAAATATGGCAAGAGTTAGTAGATGTCACCAAATTTTTCATAGAAAACAATATTTATTATAAAAATGTATATCTGGAAGAACAAGAAATATCTTTAGGCGATGATAGAGAAATTTCAACTGGCCAAATCGAAAAAGTGGACAAGTCCAGGAGTGAAGAAATGTATTAACATTATAGCATACATCCTTTACATTCAAAAGAAGTGATTGGAAATACTATTGAATTATTCCAAATGAAGAAAGCAAAGGGAACTCCCATGAGTGTTTGGAAAAGAAGTTTAGAAGCTCGTTGTTTTCCACAGCTCTTCCCCACTGGAAAAGGTGGACGATATGATGAACGACCAGTACAGATTCCAGCTTCAGAATACCGTTCAACAAGATTGTATTCAGAAGATCCAAGATTTCGACAGTGTGTTCCATATTTATTTCATCTTATGTTTGAAAGTGACTTGTCTGGACTTTCATATGCAGTGAACCACATATTAAAAACAGGAGTTCTTCTTACAAATGTTTCTGCAAAAGATTTTTTGGACAAAGTTCAACAAAGAGGTCATTTAGAATCTCAGTTAATTAATTTGATGGCATGTCAACATGGTACCAATGAGTATTGGTATCGTCGTCATGGAGAACTTAAATGTATGTTAAGGAACTTAGGAACCCATACATGGTTTGTTACGCTTAGCTGTGCTGAATACGCATGGGACGATTTACTTGAATTTCTACGAGAAGCAAATTCAAATATTAAAATCATTGAATTGAAGACAGCTGGAGAACTGTGTTCCTTGGAGCCTGTAAATGTGTGCAGATATTTCAATCATAGGTTTCAAGCTATGATGTCTTTTATCTGCAATAAAAATAATCCACCTCTTGGAGAAGTTATTGATTTCTTTTGGAGAAAGGAGTACCAAGCCAGAGGTGCTCCTCAAATACACATGCTATTATGGATCAAGGATGCACCTAAATTTGGAACCGATTCTAATGAAACTGTTTTGTCTTTCATTGAAGACTATGTTACCTGTGCTATTCCAAAAACAGGAGAAGAAAATAGCTTAAGGCAACAAGTTTTACCGTTTCAAAGTCATCGATGTGGGAAATATTGTCGACATAAATTCAAGTCAAAGGGAACATTTTATACGAAATGTAGTTTTGGATTCCCACGTCCAGTAATTTCGAAAGGAAGAGTCAACAGTTTTATGTCAGCAGTAAGGCATACTATAACTCGGAAATCTCCGAAGAATACTTACAATATAAAAAGAAGTGAAGATTCAAAGTATATTAATGACTACAATCCCGTGATTTTGATGATGTGGAATGCAAATATGGATAACCAATATGTTGCAGATAATTCGATTGCTGTTGCTCGCTATGTTACATCATATATAACCAAATCTGAAAAGACGGAGTTGAAAGAAATGTGGGAAGAAATTTCACAAGAGAAGACTCTTAGTAACAAATTGTACAGCTTTAGTTTGAAGATGCTTTCCCATTGAGAGATTGGATCCTACGAATGTTCGGATCGGTAGACCTCTGCAAGTTTATATTCAAAGTCAAGAGGAATCATTTGGGTAAGTCTAGGTCTTGCTGCAACACGAAATCGAGTATTGAAATCTCTACAAGAAATTGAATACTTAGCATTGAATGAACCAGAAAGTACAGATATTGTTAAAACTAATGTGTTGGATACATACTATCCCAAAAGGAGTCCACATCTGGAAAACATATGTCTCTATGAATTACTGCAACATTACAGCTTTAAGAGAAATGTTACAGATAATATAAGTGAAGAAAAATATGCAGTAAATGGATGTGATGGATGTTTGGTAAAACATGCCAAAGGAAATCTCATTAACCACAGAAAACTCAGCTGTGAAACTCCAGATAAAAGGGAATTTTTCTATTTAGCACTTCTGCAACTCTTCAAGCCTTGGTGTAGTGAAGCAGAATTACTTGGAGAGTTCAACTGCTATGAAGATTCTTTTAATGCATGTAAAGATAATATTCAATGCACAATTTTCCCTACTTATCTACAAATGTTAAATGAAGTGATTGAACAAGAAACTACTATTGCAGCTGAAATAGCTAGAGACAGTTCTCAAGATAGTCAGAGTTCTGCTCCACTAAGTCAAGATCCTCTAGAACAACCAATTCTTGCAAATGAAGCAGGAATAGCTATGAATGAAGTAGAAACGGCAATGCAACAAGCACAAAAGGATATCATTGAGTTGGGAAACTTGGAAGAACAACTAAATATTGAACAAAAACAAATATATCAGCAAGTGACAGAACAGATACAGCATGGATTACTGCATGAAATAAAAGAATGCCAATGCACATCATTTAAACCTATTCGAATGTATATCAGTGGTCAAGCTGGTACAGGAAAAATTTTCTTAATTAAAGTTTTAACCAGTTATCTACAGAAAACGACTGAATCACATTTATCTTGTGTTGTAACCGCTCCAACTGGGTTAGCAGCACACAACATTAAAGGGATTACATTACATCGATTACTCATGCTACCAGTTGAACATGAAAATAATTGGAATACCACAAGCTATCTGGAGAAGCTTGTTATGAAGTCTCAAGAGTACTGAAGAAAATGAAACTTCTGATCATTGATGAGGTGAGCATGGTCTCAAACTTAATGCTTGCCTTTGTACATTTAAGAATGCAACAGATTTTAAAAACAGATTATGATGTTTTATTTGGAGGAAAACATGTAATTGTATTTGGCAATCTACTACAACTTACTCCTGTGAAAGGACAACCAGTTTTTAAAACACTTGTCCATGAAGACACTAGGAAATCTTTGGGAAGTATTGGAAATGTAAACATTTGGTCTCATTTTGAATATAAAGAACTTATTAAGAATATGCGACAAGCAAGTGATAAACATTATGGAAACATTCTGCAAGATATAAGAATTGGTGTTTTGACAAAACATGGTAAAGAAGCTTTACAAAGTCGGCTACTAACAAACTTGTTTCCAAATGAAAACATAGTACCTGACATAATATACAAAAAAATTGGAGAAAAGAACTTTATAGTTTGCCTAATGCCAACACTGCAAGAGTGTTCTACATTCAATGAAGAACCTTTGAAGCTGGAAAAACAACAAATAATGAAAATGAAAGCCATTGATAAAATAGAACACAAAGGAGTTACTATTATTCTCTCAGAAAAATTTAAATCAAAATTGGATTCTTTGGGAAAGTCTATATCTAAGACTGCTGGTTTGAAAAATACTTTATATGTATGTGAAAACTGTGGGGTAATTTTATGGCATAATTTGGATGTAGAAAAAGGTTTAGTAAATGGAGCAATGGGAAAAGTTGTTGATTTTGTTAATTATCAGAACAGAGATGGAATTGAATTTTTGAAGATTAAATTTGATCAGATTGACGAGGTAAAACAGATTGCACGTTGTGCTGTTCGTTTTTTGCTTGTAAAAGACTTGTATGTTCGTAGAAAACAGTTTCCTCTTTCTTTAACATATGCAGTGACCATTCATAAATCTCAAGGTTTAAGTGTTAACAATGCTTCGGTAAATATTGGAAGTACAGTGTTTAAAGAGGGCATGGCATATGTTGCATTATCTCGAGTAAGAACATTATCAGGTTTGTATTTGATTGATTTTGATGAGAAAAAAGTTAGTGCTGATGTAAATTGTGTAAAAGAGTATAATCGGTTAAGAAGAGTTTATGCTCCTAACTTAGGTGAATATCCCATATATGAATAACATATACTATGTCCAAAACGGAAATATGACAAACATTCTAGTGAGTTTGAAAAAAAGAAAACAATTCAAGATAAGCATGAAGCTGCCAAGAAAATGAAAATGGACTCTGTTGATGATATTGTAGGATACCGGTTAGAAAATAGTTCAGGTATCAACTGCTATGCTAAGGTAATTCTAAATGTTGTCTTTTATCTAGAAGATCTTTATCATAAAGTTAAGGAAAATCGAGAAAAAAGATTCTGTTCTTTATTACATCATCTTTTTCGAAAGTTGGTAAGTGATAGAACTAAAATCCATACTGCTTCTGGCATTTGGCATCTTTTGGATATATGTACTGGTTCTTCGCAATTTACACTTAACATACAACAAGATGCACAAGAGTTTCTTATGTTTATGCTTGCCGTATTGGAAGAAGAAGGAATTGAAATTGAAAATTTGTTTAGACTAAGTTACAGATGGGATCATAAATGTGAAGAGTGCTCATTTTCTTCTACTACGGAAATAGACACTGAACGATTCATATATTTGACAATACCAGATTGCAAATCAGTGTCTTTTAACAAATTAATAAAAACAGCTAATCAAGATATGAAATGTTCTCGTTGTAAATCAGAAATATTGTCAACATTTTTTATAGAAAGATTTGGACAATATGTCATTTTAATTAGGCCTGGGCGGTAAATTCCGTTCCGCTCGCGGAATTTGCGGAATTTGGGTAATTTCGCGTTCCGCGGAGAACGCGGAATAGCCAAAAATTCCGCGATCCGCGGCTTCGCGGAATTTTTTGCTTGTTCGCGCTTTCAAAATGCGTGTTCGCGAGATATTTCTCCCCGAGCACGCAAACAGCGTTCGCGAGCAGGAAAAAAGCATCGCGAACGGGCAGAACAAGCAATTCTGCGTGTTCGCGGAACTTTTGCGTGCTCGCGGAGATTTTTTTACCGTTTCGCGGAGCTTTGCGTAGCGCGACTACGCAAATTCCGCCCACCCCTAATTTTAATGCTACAACGTTGTAGAGCAGATGGAAGAACATTGGAAACCAAAATTAAAAAGTTTGTGGCAAGTCAAATATCAATTTCAGGAAGAACTTTTAAAGCAGTTGCTATTATTTTCCATGATGGACCTAGTACAACATCTGGACACTATACTGTGTATTTAAAGTGCAATAAAGGATGGACACATTGTAATGATGCCCATTTGGAATTCAAATGTCGGTTGCCTTATGAATTACCAAATTCATATCTAATATTTTTGATGCCAAAGTTTTGAAAACATCATTTGGCCTATTAGGAAGATGTGAACACGAATTAACGAGTTTATTTTGGATATTTTGAATGCAAATAGATTTAGAAACATTATTCGGCCTATTGGGAAAATGTGAAGAATTACTGTTTGGATTATTGTTTGTGCTAATTCTTATTGCGTTTGCAAAATTGTGTTTCAAACAAGTAGTTTATATATTTGTTCTTTATATCATACGCGATGTAAATGAGAGTGTATATTTTAGAAGATGTATTTCAGAGAAGTAGATCATTTAATGTAGTTGAAGAATGTAATTTAGAAACTGTAGATAGGTAAACAAATAGTTGAACTTGTAAATATTTTCAACACAGATTTTTTTTTTTTTAAATCTTACTGATTGTATTTTTTTCCAAGCTGTTATATGATGATCAACATTGAAATCACTGTGTATGGTGAAATTCAATAGAATCTGAAAACAGCAAAAAATGGAAACTGAATATGTTATGTAATTATAAAATTATGTTGTGTTCTTAAAACTAAAATATTATATGTAATAACATTTTTTTTTCTTCTTTTTTACAGAAAGTAATACTAATGTTTGAAAATATTTTAAATTTAGTTTACAATGAAACAACTGTAAAATAGTTTCAATGAGTTTGATAACTACTTCAATAAAGAAGGTAAGATGAAATAATGTAATAACCATAATAATATGAAGTAATGTTTACAGTCACTTTTATTGTAGTCATTCATTTTTTCAAACTCTACCAACTCACTCCTCCAATCACCTCGGCACTACCCATGCACTCCTTCAATCACTCAAGCATTACCCATGTACTTACAAAATCACCCAGGATTTACTAATACACTCCTCCAATCACCCAGGCACTACTGATCCACTCATACAATAACCCAGGCACTACTCATGCACTTATGCAATAACCCAGGCACTAGCCATGCACTAATCCAATCACCCGGGCACTACCCATGCACTTCTCCAATTACCCAGTTAGTACCCATGCACTCATGCAATCACTCAGCGACTACCTATGCACTTATAAAATCACCATGCACTACCCTTGCACTCTTCCAATCACCCATGCATTAACCATGCACTCTTCCAATCAGCCATACATTACCTCTGCATTCATGCAATCACCCAGAAATTACCCATGCACTTACAAAATCACCCAAGCATTACTAATGCACTCCTCCAATCACCCAGACACTACTCATCCACTCATGCAATAATCCAGGCACTACCCATGGACTGATCCAATCAGCCATGCACTACCCATGCACTGCTCCAATCACCCAGACACTACCCATGCACTTATAAAATCACTATGCACTATCCTTGCACTCCTCCAATCACCCAGGCACTACCCATGCACTCATGCAATCATCCAGGCATTAACCATAAACACATGCAATCACCCATGCACTACTCATCCACTCATGCAGTAACCCAGGCACTACCCATGCACTCATCCAATCAGCCATGCACTGCCCATGCACTCTTCCAATCACCCAGCCAGTACCCATGCACTCATGCAATCACTCCCCCACTACCCAAGCACTTATAAAATAACCATGCACTACCCTTGCACTCCTCCAATCATCCAGGCACTATCCATGCACTCATGAAATCATCCAGGCATTACCCATAAATTCATGCAGTCACTCAGGCATTACCCATGCACTCTTCCAATCACCCATATATTACCTCAACACTCTTTCAATCACCCAGGTATTACCCATGCACTTTCAAATTGAGCCAAGCAATACCATGCACTTATAAAATCACCCAGGCATTACCCATGCACTCCTCCAATCACCCAGACACTACCCCTACACTCATGCAATCACTCAGGCATTACTGTTGCACTCATGCATTCACCCAGGCACTACTCATGCTCTCATCAATGCACTCAGGCACTACTGCTGCACTCATCCATTCCCTCTAGCACAACACATGCACACATGTATGCACTCAGACACTACTCATGCACTGCCACAATCACCCAGGCACTACTCCTGCAGTCTTTCAATCACTCAGGCACTACCCTTGGACTCCTCCAATTATCCAGAGACAAATTCTGCACTCATGCAATCACTCAGGCACTACCCATACTCTCATCTATGCACTCAGGCACTACTGCTGTACTCATCCATTTCCTCTAACACAACCCATGCATTCATATATGTACTCAGACACTACTCATGTGCTGCTACAATCACCCAGGCACTACCCCTGCAGTCCTTCAATCACTCAGGCACTACCCATGCACTCCTCCAATCATCTAGGCACTACCCTTGCACTTATACAATCAAACAGGCACTACCCATGCTCTCATACATTTACTCACGTACTACCCATGCACTCCTCCAATTACTCAGACACAACTCCTGCACTCATACAATCACTCAGGTACTACCCATGCACTTCTTCAAACACCCAGTCACTACCCCTGCACTCATGCAATCACTCAAGCACTACTGTTGCACTAATCCATACACCTAGACACTACCCATGTACTCATCCATGCACTCAGGCACTACTCATACACTCATCCAATCACCCAGACAGTATCCATGCACTTCCTCAATCAACCAGACACTACCCCTACACTCATGCAACCACCCAAACTCTACCCATGCACTCCTCCAATAATCCAGGTACTACCAATACACTCATTCATGCACTCAGATACTACCCCTACACTCATGCAATCACACAAGCACTACCCATGCGCTCCTCAAGTAATCCAGACACTACCCATGCACTCATTCTTCCCCTCAGGCACTACCCATGCACTTATGCAATCATTCAGACACTACCCATGCACTTGTTCAATCACCCAGGCACTATGCATGCACACATCCATGCACTCAGGCACTACTTATGAACTCATGCAATCACCCAGCCACTACTCATGCACTGATTCGTACACTCATTCAATGACCCATGCAATATTGCTGCACTCATTCATTTACTCAGACAATACTTATACACTGATACAATGATTCATATATTACAGTTGCAGCAATTCATACAACACAAACAAGTTTGTCTATTTTTAACCAAATAGGCGGTTATAAAAAGAACCATTTTTTTTTCTTTTTTAATTTTTTTGTGTTTTTTGAACCATTTTATGTATTTTTGTGTGTTTTTTTAAAAAAAAGGAAAAAACAACAGAATGAACTGTGAAAACTTTGCAATTTAAATAGCATTGCAAAAAAAAAATTAACAGCGGTGATTTCTTGCTGCAGAAACAACAGTGTCAACAGATTGTTCTCCGTAGCACAGTACTTTCTTACACTTAATACAGCGCTGTTCAAGTGTAGCAAACTCAGGAAGAATGTTGGGTCCACGACTTAATGCAGATGAACCTGCGGAGATGCTAGGCCCAGCAACCTGATCATCTTGCTGTGATACTTCCGCTTCGCGCCGATGTTGTTCGCGCGCAACATGACGTGGGTGTATGGTTTTCAGGTGTTTCATCATAGATGAAGTCCCACATGAGTATTTTCTCTCGGAGCCCCAAGATAGCACCCTTTGACACAAGGTGCAGGTCACCTTGCGGGCGTTCACCTTTTTTTCACCAGCCGGTAATGAAAAAAACACCGACACGACACTCTCCTTGCGCTATTTCACTGGTTCCTCCAAATCTTCTTCTTCTGTAGGAATGTCCACTGGTGGAATAGAAGAAGCCATTTTTAGCAGTTGTTTAAAAAAACACCAAAAAAAATGCAATAAAACAGCACAGAAAACACAAGAGCTGTGTCTCCTGAAGATGTCCTTGGAAGAATGAAAAATTTGGGTGGGGTCCTGCAAGTTCTAGAATAAAAAGCTTCTTAACCAATAAAATGCTTTCTTTTAAGTCACATGGGAATCGCGCACCCAGTGCGCATCCGCGCGCACCCAGCGCGGTTCCCGAAAAATATATTTAACAATAATATATCTTTATTCAAATTACAAATATATGATATTTACAATTATCTTAAATAATGTCTTGGTATAATATATATAATAAAGTTATATACATCTACTTTTAAAACTTAAAGATTTGCGATGGATTCGCGCACCCGGCGCGACCACCAGAACTATGTACGTGACGTTACACGGGGCCAAGATCCACGCACCCGTCGCATACCAAAAGCGCATCCTACACGACTTAACCAATATGGCAGCAAAATTCTTGGATTCGCGCACCCAGCGAGACAGGAACACGATCGGTACGCGAATCTACTTAAAAAAAATAAATGTATATTTATATTTTGGAAAAGAGAAAACATTATATTATTTTTATAACAAATAAAAAACAAACAAAAAATATTTTTGGGACATTATACTTAGAAATTAGCATTTAAAAAAAATTTGAAATTCACTGAAAAAACCAGGTTTTATGGACGTTATAGTTAGAAATTAGCATTTAAAAAACCTTTGAAATTCACTGAAAAAACCAAAGGTTTCAGGGACGCTATAATTGGAAATTAGCATTTAAAAAATCTTAGAAATTCATCACAGCTAACTATAACTCGCGCCCCCACAATGCACTGCTGATGACGTCACATATTACATCACTCATGACATGGTCAGTGACATCACTGATGACATCACTGATGACATCTCAAATGACATCACTGATGACATCATCCAGTGACTGTGTGTTTCTGTAAAGTTTAAATATGTTTTATATATATATGCCAAGGTCTATTGAAGAATGAGTGGGTGTATGAGTGTCTTTATAGATGATTTAGTAGGTGCGTGACTGACTGTATAAGTGAGTGATTAAACGTGTCTTAATGAATGTGTGAGTTAGTGACTAAACTGTGTGAATGTCTGTATCAGTCTGTCTGTTGGTGTGTAAGTGGCTGCATGGGTTGGTGAGTAGCTACATGAGTGTCTATACGGGTTATTGATTGGTTGTCTGAGTATCTGTATGGGTGCCTGAGTGCCTGTGTGGGTGGGTGGGGGGTGTGTGACTCTGTGCATCGATGTGTGAGTGGGTGATTCACTGGGTGTATGGGTTCAAGAGTGCGTCTGTGAAGGGCTGTATGGGTGGGTGAGTGTGTGTATGGGTGTGTTTGTGAATGTTTAGATGTCTCAGTGGTACATGTGTGAGTAACTACATATGTGAAAGGCAGTATATGTGAGTGTTGGAGTATATAAATGACTATATGTGAGAGTGAGTGATTGTGAAAGTGCCTGTATGGATGAGTGTGTGCTTGTGTCAGTGATTGTATAAGAGAGTAAGTATGTGTTATTATCTGTATGAATAAGTGAGGTGGTGTGTGTATAATTGTCGGTGAGTAAATGGGAGCGTGATTATTTGCATGACTGACTATGTGTGTTGGTAACTCTATGGTGAGTGGCATGTGTGAGTGTCTGTATAGGTGAATGAGTGCATAAGATAGTGCTGTATTGATGAGTGACTGCATGTACAAGTGACTGTATGGGTGAATGAGTAGATGTGTGTGTAGACCTATTTTGAAAATGGTAGCCTGCATTTTAGAGTGGGTGTATCAAAGGTTATATTAGGGTGTGAGGAGGAACATCAGATTATCACGTGGATGATGTTGTCAGTGATGTCATCAGTGATGTCATTTGAGATGTCATCAGTGATGTCATCAGTGATGTCACTGACCATGTCATGAGTGATGTAATATGTGACGTCATCAGCAGTGCATTGCGGGGGCACGAGTTATAGTTAGCTCAACGAACTATAATGGCTGAATTTCTCTGGTTTTGTACGAGTGAAATGTCCAACTAACTATAATGTCCCTGAAACCTGTGGTTTTTTCAGTGAATTTCTAAGGTTTTTTAAATGCTAATATCTAACTATAACGTCCCTGAAACCTATGGTTTTTTCAGTGAATATATATATATATATATATATATATATATATATATACATACAAATATATATTACCTACTGGCGGTCGCCAGTAGGTAGTTATAGTTAGGACCTCGTTTCTATTCAAAAAGCATTTTTTCTTTTCCCAATAACTTTGGCGCCGGTTGACGAATCTTCGCGAAAGTTTCAAAACTAGTGGGGTGCTCCGGTCAGCTCCTGTATTGAAAGTTTCGGGGTGATTCGTCAAGCGGGGGTAGAGAAAAAACGCGTTTTCCCCATGTTAATTTCCTTAGGAAACTTTAGACAAAGCTCCAGCCCGAACTGCTGAACGAAATTACACCAAATTTGGCAAAAAGGTAGCGCTTGGTTCATAAAGCGACCTTTTTTTAAATGGTATAAATCCGTTCAGTAGTTCCTGAGAAATAAAAAAAATGAAAACTTTCGATTTCTGGGCAGAGCCTAACCACACATCTCCTCCCGAGCACGAGCTTGCCTCTGATTGGCTGCCAACACTTTAAACCAGGAAGTGTTGGCAGCCATCTTGTGCCTCGGATGAGGGAGAAAGAAAAAGGTAAGAGAAAGATAAAAAAAACAAGAAAAGAGGGCAGGGTAAAAACACCCTGACCCCCCAGGCCTGCTCAGGGGGTCCCACAAGGAGCCCCAGGCCCAAAAAAAGCATTTTTTTAAAAAAGAAATTCGGGCAAGGTCACGCCGGGTGTGCGAATCCCTCTGAAAATTTTAAAAAACGTGGTCTCCCTTGCTTCGTTTTCAAAGCCCACGGGTGGGCCAAGTCCCGGGGGCAATTTATTTATGTAGCGGGGGCCCGCAGGGGCCCCCGCAGCCCCAGGGACCGCCACCTCCATGGGGCTTGATAATTTATTCGCGGTGGGCACGCGGCCCCCCTGCAGCCCCGGGGACCACCACCTCCCTGGGGCTTTATTGATTATAGAGTGGGGGGCCTCGCGGGCCCCCCCAGCCCCAAGCCCCGGGGACCACAACCTCCACAGGGCTAAAATTTCAATAAGGGTGGGGGGCCTCGCGGGCCCCCCAAGCCCTGGGGACCACCACCTCCCCGGGGCTATCAAAATTAATTAGTGTGGGGGGGCTCAAGCCCCCCACACTGTCCCGGGGACCACCACCTCTCCAGGGCACTTTGTATTTAAATACGGGGGTCCGGACCCCCGTGCCCCGGGGACAACCACCTCCCCGGGGCTTTGCAAACGTTGGGAGGGGGGCCACGCGGCCCCCCTCCTGGAGCCCTTGATGGCCCTGGGGACCACCACCCCCCAGGGCTGGCTCCTGCAATGTCCTGGGGTGCCCACCCCCGGGACATTGCTGTTTACTATGGCAGGGCGGGAGTCGTGCGGCTCCCGCCCTGCCATAGCAAACTCTGCTTTGCTTCATTGCAGCGAGAGCAGGAATACCTGATCTCGCTTCAATGAAGCAAAGCAGATTGCTTTTGCACAAGGGGAGCTGCATGTCTGCAGCTCCCCTTGTGCAAAAGCAATGCTGGCTCCCGCAGGACGCGGGGAGGCGGCGGGACCATGGGGGCATTGGGGCTTCCCCCACGGTCCCCAACAGAGAGGCCAGACCCCGGGGGATGGGGTCCCCGGGGCCATAAGTGGCCTAAGGAGGGGGGCCACGTGGCCCCCCTCCAAATAATTTATTTATAAAAAAATAAAAGAAAGTCTGGCCATGCCCCGGGGGATGGGGTCCCCGGGGCCAAAATTGGCCTCAGGAGGGGGGCCACGCGGTCCCCTTCCGTTTAAAAAAAAAATGTATTTTATAAAAACGGGTCAGGCCCTGGGGGATGGGGTCCCCAGGGCCCCAAAAAAGTTTAAAAAAGGGGGGCCACACAGCCCCCCTTCTAAAAAGAAAAAAAAAAGCCAGCATCTCGCCGGAGTCCATGCTCCCTTTTTCCACTCTGCAAACGCGCCCCTGGCGCGTTGTTAGTTGGGGAATTAATTCCCCTTGAATACGGAGGGTCCCTGGGGCCAACTAGCCCACCAGGTACCTCCAATATGCGTTGCAGAGAGGTCGTCCGAGGCCATGCCCCTTTTACACCTCTCTGCAACGCAGCTCTGTGGCGCTTACTGGAGGTACCTGGTGGGCTAGTTGGCCCCCAGGGACCCTCAGGATTCAAGGGGACTTAATCCCCCAACTTACAATGCGCCAGGGGGCGCATTTGCACAGTGGTGCAGGGAGGGGGCGGGGCCTGATATGACAAGTGTGCAAACAAGCCCCCTGGCGCATTGTAAATTGGGGGATTACATCCCCTTCAATCCTGAGGGTCCCTGGGGGCCAACTAGCCCACCAGGTACCTCCAGTAAGCGCCACAGAGCTGTGTTGCAGGGAGGTGGTCCGAGGCCACACCCCTTTTTACACCACTCTGCAAACGCAGCTTCTGGTGCACTGCTGGTGGGGCGATGAGGTCCTCTTGTGTCCTGTGGACCTCAGGACACAAGTGGACTTCATCCTCCGAGCAGCGGTGCGCCAGAAGCCGCATTTGCAGCGTGGTGTAAAAAGGGGCGTGGCCTCGGAACACCTCTCTGCAACTCAGCTCTGTGGCGCTTACCAGAGGTACCTGGTGGGCTAGTTGGCCCCCAGGGACCCTCAGGATTCAAGGGGACTTAATCCTCCAAGTTATAATGCGCCAGGGGGCGCGTTTGCACAGTGGTGCAGGGAGGGAGCGGGGCCTGATATGACAAGTGTGCAAACAAGCCCCCTGGTGCGTTGTAAATTGGGGGATTAGATCCCCTTCAATCCTGAGGGTCCCTGGGGGCCAACTAGCTCACCAGGTACCTCCAGTAAGTGCCACAGAGCTGCGTTGCAGGGAGGTGGTCCGAGGCCACGCCCCTTTTTACACCACTCTGCAAACGCGCCTCTTGGCACACTGGTGGTGGGGCGATGAGGTCAACTTGTGTCCTGAGGACCTCAGGACACAAGTGGACTTCATCCCACGAGCAGCAGTGCACCAAGAAGCTCGTTTGCAGAGTAGTGTTAAAAGGGGGCGCGGCCTCGGACCACCTCTCTACAATCCAGCTCTGTGGCACATATTTGAGGTACCTGGTGGGCTAGTTGGCCCCAAGGGACCCTCAGTATTCAAGGGGAATTCATTCCCCAACTAATAACGCACCAGGGGGCGCGTTTGCAGAGTGGTGGAGAAAGGGGCATGGCCTTTGTCTACCTCTCAGCAATCCCACTGCGTGGGGCTTACTGGAGGTAAGAGGTAGGCTTGTTGGCCCCTAAAGGACCCCCAGCAGCGAAGGAGACCTCAATCCCCATCCAAGAGCGCACCAGGGAGCGCGTTTGTAGAGTGGTGGGCAAAGGGGGCGTGGCCTGCTCTTCGAACTTAGCAATGCTGCTGTGTGGGACTTACTGGAGGTAATAGGAGGGGTAGTTGGCCCCCAAGGATGTCCTTGGAGGCCAACTACCCCTCTTGTTACCTCCAGTAAGTCCCGCACAGTGGGATTGCTAAAACGTCTTCGGAGGCCATGCCCCCCTTTCTCCACCATTCTGCAAACGCGCCTCCTGGCAGACTACGGGATGGGGGATGAAGTCCACTTTACTCCTGAGGGACTTTAGGGGCCAAGAAGCCCTGCTGGTCGCCAAATGCGATGCAGTGCGCGCAACGAAATTCGTTTTATTTATTTAAATGTTTACTTACCTGTATTCGGCCGTAATCCGTGGTTTACTACCCCCCACCCTGCCCCTCCCCTCCCTCACCCCACGTCACCGCCCGGCCAGCACTCCTACCACGGACCGCTACTGCGTGTTACTTATTGCTAAATATGGGTGTTAAATTGGTACTAATGGTGTGCAAGCCACTCTTGCTTCCCTCTGCGCCTCTCTTGCCTCTTTATGCATTTATGTTGCTTCTTTCTGTGTGTTTCTTTCTTTTTCTGCACTTCTCTTGACCTCATTCTGCAAATCTCATGTACTTTCTGCACCTCTCTTCTGTCTTTCTGCATGTCTGTTGCCTCTTTCTGCACATCATTTGCTTCTTTCTGCACCCCTGTTGTCTCTTTCTGCACTCGTCTTCCCTCTTTTTGTACCTTTCCTTTCCCCTGTTGCTTCATTCTGCACTTTCCATGCTTCTTTCTGCACCTATCTTGCTTCTTTCTGCACCCCTGTTGACTCTTTATGTACCTCTTTTGCCTCTTTCTGTACTTTTCTTGTCTGTTTCTGCACTTCTCTTCCCTCTTTCTGCATGTCTGTTGCCTCTTTCTGCACCTCATTTGCTTCTTTCTGCACCCCTGTTGTCTCTTTCTGCACTCGTCGTCCCTCTTTCTGTACCTTTCCTGCCTGTTTTTGCATCTCACTTGCCTCTTTCTGCACTTTTCCTGCTTCTTTCTACACCTCTGTTGCTTCTTTCAGCAATACTCTTGCCTCTTTGTGCACTTCTCTTGCCTCTTTCTGCACCCCTGTTGCTTCATTCTGTACTTTCCATGCTTCTTTCTGCACCTGTCTTGCTTCTTTCTGCACCCTGTTGTCTCTTTACGTACCTCTTTTGCCTCTTTCTGCACTTTTCTTGGCTTTTTCTGTACCTCTCTTCCCTCTTTCTGCACGTCTGTTGCCTCTTTCTGCACCTCATTTGCTTCTTTCTGCACCCCTGTTGTCTCTTTCTGCACTCCCCTTCCCTCTTTCTGTACCTTTCCTGCCTGTTTTTCCATCTCACTTGCCTATTTCTACACTTTTCTTGCTTCTTTCTACACCTCTGTTGCTTCTTTCAACAATTCTCTTGCCTCTTTGTGCACTTCTCTTGCCTGTTTCTGCACCTCTCTTGCCTCTTTTGCACCTCTGTTGGCTCTTTCTGCACCTCACCTACTCCTTTCTACACTTCTATTGCCTCTTTCTGCACCCCTATTGCTTCATTCCGCACTTTCCATGCTTCTTTTAACACCTGTCTTGCTTCTTTCTGCACCCCTGTTGTCTCTTTATGTACCTCTTTTGCCTCTTTCTGCACTCTTCTTGCCTCTTTCTGCACCTCATTTGCTTCTTTCTGCACCCCTGTTGTCTCTTTCTGCACTTGTCGTCCCTCTTTCTGTCCCTTTCCTGCCTGTTTTTGCATCTCACTTGCCTCTTTCTGCACTTTTCTTGCTTCTTTCTACACCTCTGTTGCTTCTTTCAGCAATACTCTTGCCTCTTTGTGCACTTCTCTTGCCTCTTTCTGCACCCCTGTTGCTTCATTCTGTACTTTCCATGCTTCTTTCTGCACCTGTCTTGCTTCTTTCTGCACCCTGTTGTCTCTTTACGTACCTCTTTTGCCTCTTTCTGCACTTTTCTTGGCTTTTTCTGTACCTCTCTTCCCTCTTTCTGCACGTCTGTTGCCTCTTTCTGCACCTCATTTGCTTCTTTCTGCACCCCTGTTGTCTCTTTCTGCACTCGCCTTCCCTCTTTCTGTACCTTTCCTGCCTGTTTTTGCATCTCACTTGCCTATTTCTGCACTTTTCTTGCTTCTTTCTACATCTCTGTTGCTTCTTTCAGCAATTCTCTTGCCTCTTTGTGCACTTCTCTTGCCTGTTTCTGTACCTCTCTTGCCTCTTTTTGCACCTCTGTTGGCTCTTTCTGCACCTCACTTGCTCCTTTCTACACTTCTCTTGCCTCTTTCTGCACCCCTGTTGCTTCATTCTGCACTTTTCATGATTCTTTCTGCACCTGTCTTGCTTCTTTCTGCACCCCTGTTGTCTCTTTATGTACCTCTTTTGCCTCTTTCTGCACTTTTCTTGCCTTTTTCTGCAGTTCTCTTCCCTCTTTCTGCACCTCTGTTGCCTCTTTCTGCACCTCATTTGCTTCTTTCTACACCCCTGTTGTCTCTTTATGCACTCGTATTCCCTCTTTCTGTACCTTTCCTGCCTGTTTTTGCCTCTCACTTGCCTTTGTCTGCACTTTTCTTGCTTCTTTCTATACCTCTGTTGCTTCTTTCAGCAATTCTCTTGCCTCTTTATGCACATCTCTTGCCTGTTTCTGCACTTCTCTTGCCTCTTTCTGCACCCCTGTTGCTTCATTCTGCACTTTCCATGCTTCTTTCTGCACACGTCTTGCTTATTTCTGCACCCCTGTTGTCTCTTTATGCACCTCTTTTGCCTCTTTCTGGACGTTTCTTACCTTTTTCTGCACCTCTCTTCCATCTTTCTGCACGTCTGTTGCCTCTATCTGCACCTCATTTGCTTCTTTCTGCACCCCTGTTGTCTCTTTCTGCACTCGTCTTCCCTCTTTCTGTACCTTTCCTGCCTGTTTTTGCATCTCACTTGCCTCTTTCTGTACTTTTCTTGCTTCTTTCTACACCTCTGTTGCTTCTTTCAGCAATTCTCTTGCCTCTTTGTGCACTTCTGTTGGCTCTTTCTGCACCTCACTTGATCCTTTCTACACTTCTCTTGCCTCTTTCTGCACCCCTGTTGCTTCATTCTGCACTTTCCATGCTTCTTTCTGCACCTGTCTTGCTTCTTTCTGCACCCCTGTTGTCTCTTTATGTACCTCTGTTGCCTCTTTCTGCACTTTTCTTGCCTTTATCTGCAGTTCTCTTCCCTCTTTCTGCACGTCTGTTGCCTCTTTCTGCACCTCATTTGCTTCTTTCTGGCACCCCTGTTGTCTCTTTATGCACTCGTCTTCCTTCTTTCTGTACCTTTCCTGCCTGTTTTTGCATCTCACTTGCCTCTTTATGCACTTTTCTTGCTTCTTACTACACCTCTGTTGCTTCTTTCAGGAATTCTCTTGCCTCTTTGTGCACTTCTCTTGCCTGTTTCTGCACCCCTGTTGCTTCATTCTGCACTTTCCATGCTTCTTTCTGCACCTATCTTGCTTCTTTCTGTACCCCTGTTGTCTCTTTATGTGCCTCTTTTGCCTCTTTCTCCACTTTTCTTGCCTGTTTCTGCACCTCTCTTGCCTCTTTTTGCACCTCTGTTGGCTCTTTCTGCACCTCACTTGCTCCTTTCTATACTTCTCTTGCCTCTTTCTGCACCCCTGTTGCTTCATTCTGCACTTTCCATGCTTCTTTCTGCACCTGTCTTGCTTCTTTCTGCACCCCTGTTGTCTCTTTATGTACCTCTTTTGCCTCTTTCTGCACTTTTCTTGCCTTTTTCTGCAGTTCTCTTCCCTCTTTCTGCACGTGTGTTGCCTCTTTCTGCACCTCATTTGCTTCTTTCTGCACCCCTTTGTCTCTTTATGCACTAGTCTTCCCTCCTTCTGTACCTTTCCTGCCTGTTTTTGCATCTCACTTGCTTCTTTCTGCACTTTTCTTGCTTCTTTCTACACCTCTGTTGCTTCTTTGAGCAATTCTCTTGCTTCTTTGTGCACATCTCTTGCCTGTTTCTGCACTTCTCTTGCCTTTTTCTGCACCCCTGTTGCTTCAGTCTGCACTTTCCATGCTTCTTTCTTCACCCATCTTGCTTCTTTCTGCACCCCTGTTGTCTCTTTATGTACCTCTTTTGCCTCTTTCTGCACTTTTCTTGCCTTTTTCTGCACCTCTCTTCCCTCTTTCTGAACGTCTGTTGCCTCTTTCTGCACCTCATTTGCTTCTTTATGCACCCCTGTTGTCTCTTTCTGCACTCGTCTTCCCTCTTTCTGTACCTTTCCTGCCTGTATTTGCATCTCACTTGCCTCTTACTGCACTTTTCTTGCTTCTTTCTACACCTCTGTTGCTTCTTTCAGCAATTCTATTGCCTCTTTGTGCACTTCTCTTGCCTGTTTCTGTACTTCTCTTGCCTCTTTCTGCACCCCTGTTGCTTCATTCTGCACTTTCCATGCTTCTTGCTGCACCTGTCTTGCTTCTTTCTGCACCCCTGTTGTCTCTTTCTGTACCTCTTTTGCTTCTTTCTGCACTTTTCTTGACCTTTTCTGCACCTCTCTTCCCTCTTTCTGCACGTCTGTTGCCTCTTTCTGCACCTCATTTGCTTCTTTCTGCACCCCTGTTGTCTCTTTATGCACTTGTCTTCCCTCTTTCTCTACCTTTCCTGCCTGTTTTTGCATCTCACTTGCCTCTTTCTGCACTTTTCTTGCTTCTTTCTACACCTCTGTTGCTTCTTTCAGCAATTCTCTTGCCTCTTTGTGCACTTCTCTTGCCTGTTTCTGCACTTCTCTTGCCTCTATCTGCACCCCTGTTGCTTCATTCTGCACTTTCCATGCTTCTTTCTGCACATGTCTTGCTTCTTTCTGCACCACTGTTGTCTCTTTATGTACCTCTTTTGCCTCTTTCTGCACTTTTCTTGGCTTTTTCTGCACCTCTCTTCCCTCTTTCTGCACGCCTGTTGCCTCTTTCTGCACCTCATTTGTTTCTTTCTGCACCCCTGTTGTCTCTTTCTGCACTCGTCTTCCGTCTTTCTGTACCTTTCCTGCCTGTTTTTGCATCTCACTTGCCTATTTCTGCACTTTTCTTGCTTCTTTGTACACCTCTGTTGCTTCTTTCAGCAATTCTCTTGCCTCTTTGTGCACTTCTCTTGCCTGTTTCTGCACCTCTCTTGCCTCTATTTGCAAAAAATAAAGGCCTGCCCCGGGGGATGGGGTCCCCGGGGCAAATGGAGGCCTGAGGAGGGGGGCCACGCAGCCCCCCTCCATAAAAATGTATTTAAAAGTGTGGCCATGCCCCGGGGGATGGGGTCCCTGGGGCCGGATTCGGCCACGGGAGTGGGGCCACGCGGCCCCTTCCCGTTTATTTTAAAAGAAAAGGGGTAAGGCCCTGGGGGATGGGGTCCCCAGGGCCCAAAAATAGGAAAAAGGAAGGGGGGCCACACAGCCCCCCTTCGGGGGAAAAAACCCAAAAATGATCGGGCCGCAGGCCCCGCCCCCTTCCTTTACCACTCTGCAAACGTTCCCCCTGGCGCGTTTGCAGATGGAGAACAAATTCCCCTTAAATACTGGGGGTCCCTGGGGGCCAACTAGCCCACCAGGAACCTCCAGTATGCGCCAGGGGCTGCGTTGCAGAGAGGTGTACAGAGGCCACGCCCTTTTACACCTCTCTGCAACGCAGCTCTGTGGCGCTTTTGGAGGTACATGGTGGGCTACTTGGACTCCAGGGACCCTCAGGATTCAAGGGGACTTAATCCCCCAACTTAAAACACGCCACGGGGCGCGTTTGCACAGTGGTGAAGGGAGGGGGCGGGGCTTCAGGTGACATGTGTGCAAACAGGCCCCATGGCGTGTTTTAAGATGGGGAATTAAATCCTCTTCAATCCTGAGGGTCCCTGAGGGCCAACTAGCCCACCAGGTACCTCCAGTAAGCGCCACGGAGCTGCGTTGCAGAGTGTTGTAAAAGGGGCGTGGCCTCTGAACACCTCTCTGCAATGCAGCTCTCTGGCGCATACTGGAGGTACCTGGTGGGCTAGTTGGCCCCTAGGGACCCTCGGGATTGAGGAGGAATTAATTCTCCAACTTAAAACGCGCCACAGGGCGTGTTTGCAGACATGTATCCTCAGGCCCCACCCCCTTTATTCACCATTGTGCAAATATTCCTCTAAAATCAGCCGAACTACGAATTCCCATTTACTCACCTGTTATCAGGAGAGACCTCAGTGCTGCATCTTTGAACCCAGTACTGATCCTGAAAAGTAATTTTAACCGTACTTACCAGTAACTTGAATTTCCTTCCATAGGCTAACATTGACTGGTTTCACTTGGAAATTCTTCTAAGTGTGGAGTTTTGGAACTTTATAATATTCCTCTAAAATCAGCCGAACTATGAATTCCAATTTACTCACCTGTTATCAGGAGAGAACCCAGTGCTGCATCTTTTAGCCCAGCACTGACCCTGAAAAGTAATTCTAACCGTACTTACCAGTAACTTGTATTTCCTTCCATAGGCTAACATTGACTGGTTTCACTTGGAAATTCTTCTAAGTGTGGAGTTTTGGAACTTTATAATATTTCTCTAAAATCTGCCGAACTATGAATTCCGATTTACTCACCTGTTATCAGGAGAGAACCCAGTGCTGCATCTTTTAGCCCAGCACTGACCCTGAAAAGTAATTCTAACCGTACTTACCAGTAACTTGAATTTCCTTCCATAGGAATCCATTGTCTGGTTTTCAGCAGAAAAGTTTCAAAGTGTCGATTTTCACAAACTACAAATATTCCTTAAAAATCGCCTGTGTGACTTAAACGCATTCTTTCAACTGTTTACAGGAGATGCACCAGTGCTGGATCCAGGATCCACCACTGAGTAAGAAAAAGTAACGATAACACTACTTACCTGCTAAGTGAATTTCCTCCCATAGGATAACATTGGTGATTCTATGTGAAAAGGTTTCTAAGTGTCAACTTTTAAAATACAATAATATTCCTTAAAAATCACTACTGTAACCAAAACGCTTTTACTCAACTGTTTACAGGAGATGTCCCAGGACTGAATCTAGGATCCAGTCCTGTGGTTAGAAAAGTAATCCATAAAGTAACTAATTGAGCTCAATGTGAATTTCTAGTTAAATGCAATGTTGCATTGTGTTTGAAATTGTGTTGCCCATTGCAACAACTGTAACTACTGTACTTAAAAGTCTATTGCCTATTTGCAAAGTATTTAAACTAAAGTAATTCATTCTGAGAAAGTATATTTTGTAATGTAATGTATAATGTAATTACAATGTAATTTAAAAAATAAAATATCTAAAAATAAATAGTTTAAAAAAATGTTGTAAATCAGTATCAAAAAAATAAATATAACAATTAATACATTTAAAAATTGTCATTTACAAAACCTTTGAAATTCACTGAAAAAACCATAGGTTTCAGACACGTTATAGTTAGAAATTAGCGTTTAAAAAACCTTACAAATGCACTGAAAAAACCATAGGTTTTAGGGACAATTATAGTTAGTTGGACATTGCACTCGTACAAAACCCGTGAAATTCCCCCGTTATAGTTAGTTCAGGTAACTATAACTCGCGCCCCCGCAATGCACTGCTGATGACGTCACATATTACATCACTCATGACATGGTCAGTGACATCACTGATGACATCACTGATGACATCTCAAATGACATCACTGATGACATCACTGATTACATCATCCATGTGATAATTTGATGCATCTTCATATACATATTTAGAGAAGTCCTCACGTTACACGAACATAAGGAAAAGCTGCACTCAGGATGTTAGGAAACAAAAAGATTTAATGACACGCGTTTCAACCTCACGGTCTTTGTCAAAGTCACTCCGTGACCCGGAAGTGGCTGTGTTTTTTAAAGCAGAATGAGGGTCAAAGAATAAACATAGAAAATATACATGTGTAAAGAAGTCACCAGGTGCTTTGGAAAACAGACTTCAATCATGTCACAAAGCAAAAAGCAATTAATATCAGCTTAATTCATGTTGACACATCCTATAGCAAAATGTACAATGTTAAATAACGGGGTGTATACATCAATAAAGCAAATAATTGGACGCCCATACTCGCGCTGCCACCACGAGTCAGCTGGGACTCCAAATGGACGCACGGCAAATGAAGTTGATGGCAAATGCCAGTTAACGTTATTTGACCCTCCGTGCCCAGCTAGCGCCTTTGGGGTAGGAACAGAGACAAGTGCCCCTAGCGCGTTCCTGTTACATAGCGGAAAGCATATCCCTAAGGCGTAGCGTAGCTGCAAATCAAGCCTGCCACTACCATGGTTACCTGGCGAGTGCCTAAGTTTCAGTAATGCGTCGCTAGAAATGGCCAAATAATAATAATAAATAACAGCCAGGCACAGAGCATGAATTGAACTACAGCATAAAAGGCTACTTCTATGCAGTGCATGTGTCTAGTGACATCTATTGCAGTGCAAGTGAAATAAAAATCGAAAACAACCCCCTAAAAAAGAGCTACCAAAAATAAAAAGGACCTCGCTAATGAAAAAACACAAAACACGGGGAACCGTGGGCCTTCCCTGGGTCATGTTAGAAATAAAAAAGGTGGAAAGTGTCTGGATATCTGACACTCATAATCGAAAGCAGCCGCTAGGGATGAGTGTGCAGGTTTCAGTTTGTAAACGGGGGAAAGACCAGCAGTGAAAACTGAGGAGATACAGCATTAGGCAATCAGTGGGAATCTCAGAAGTAATAAGGGAATAGGAAACATGTTATCATAATCTCACTATGTCCAAAGCATGGTAGGGCAAAATAAGACAATTTAGAACTGATATCAGGGACATTTCTATGCTCTAACTCGCAATGCTTAGCCACTGTATAAGTCAAATCTTTGTTCCTAACAGCGCGCAGATGTTCCAAAATATGCTTTTTGACCGGGAAGATGGTGCTCCCCACATAACGCAGACCGCAAATACAGATCAACACATAAACAACAAAATCCGTGGTGCAGGTTATAAATTTGCGTATGGTTTCAGTTTTGCCTGTTGGGACAGAATATTTTTTCACATTACAGCTGTTACTACAGGCTTTGCAGCGCCCACATTTATGGAAACCTGGGAGCTCCCTCAACCAAGTCCCCTAGGTTTTACCCTTTTGTGTCAAATGGCTATGTACAAGCATATCCTGCAAAGAATCACACTTTCGGTATGTGATGTGTGGTTTAGCGCTGACCAGTTTGCCTATCACCCCATCATTTCTGACTAGGTGCCAGTGTCTGCTAACAATTCTATGGATTGCCTGTGAGGCGTTATTAAAGGTGGTAATCAGTCTCACCTCTTGCTTGGTACTGTCCTTCTTCTTAGGAATCAGTAAGCTGTCCCTATCTCTCGTGGATGCCTTCTCAGCTGCTAGTCTGATTGTTCTGCCAGTATAGCCTCGTGTCTTAAAACGCCCTATCATGTCTCTTTGCTCCAAAGCGTACGCTTCAGCGGAGCTGCAATTCCTTTTGGCCCTGAGGAGTTCACCGTAGGGGATACTCCTCTTCAGTCCATCGGGGTGATGACTCCAGGCATGCAACAGGCTGTTGCCTTCTGTGGCCTTTCTGAACAAGCTGGTGTGTAAGACCTCATCTTTTATCTCAACTAGGACCTCAAGGAACTCGATTTTCGTGGCATGAACCTTACTGGTAAATCTGAGATTTAAAATGTTATCAGAAAGGCCTGTGATGAAACTATGTAACTTATCCTGTGGACCATCCCAAATCAGAAAAATATCGTCAATGTAGCGGGTCCACAGGATAAGATTGTCCATATAGGGTTCATTGTCCTTATGCCACAAATGCTCCGCCTCCCACCACCCCATAAACATACAGGCGTAGCTGGGAGCGAAGCAACTTCCCATCGCAGTCCCTGTGTATTGCTTGTACCATTTGTCTTCAAAATGGAAACAGTTATTATGCAGGCAGAATTGAAACATGTTAAGTAAAAGCATGGTGTGGTCATACATAGAGAGCGGTCTGTCCCGGAAATAATACTTGCATGCCTCTAAACCCAAACTGTGTTCAATGCAAGTATACAGGGATACTACGTCCACTGTGGCCAGAATATACGAGTCCTTCCAGGGAATTCCCTGTATTTTAGAAAGGAAATTCATAGTGTCTCTGCAGTATGATGGCAAGGTGATGACATACTGGCACAGGAAGTAATCCAGATAGATGGAGGTATTCTCTAGTAGGCTTTGGTTTGCAGAGATTATAGGTCTGCCCGGCGGGTCAGTAGCATGTTTATGTACCTTAGGGAGCATGTAAAATACCGGGATGACAGGTTTCTTAACTAGAAGGAAGAGAAACTCGTTATGACTCAGGATGCCCTGCATCAGCCAGTCATCCAGTAGCCTGTGATACTCCATTATGGTCTTTTGGTACTCCGTCAAGCTAGATCTCAAATAGCTCCCCGAGTACTCCAACTGGCGTTTGGCCTCCATCCTGTATTTGTTTATGTCCCACAGGACGACATTGCCCTCGTTGGAGGGCTTGATAACAAACGTGTCTGCTTTTCGGAGGGACTGTAGTCCCACCTTTTGAGATGGTGTCAGGTTTGTGGCAAACTGATTACTTTGTTTCTTCCACAGTTCAAAAAGATCCAGCATTACTGTTTCATGGTATATATCGACCCCATCTTGTAAAGTGACAGGATTGAACCTGGATCTGGGCTTGAAATCATTCCTGGACCTGCGGTCTGCGGTGATCCCCATGCTAGCCAACAGCTCCCGGTCTGTTTCCCAGTCCCTGGTGCCTAGATCCATCTCTCTAAGGGTGGCGAGTGTCTCAATGTCGCCAATAGAGAGTATTGCTGTTGTGGGAACTGTGGATGATGCAGATTGTGTTGCAGGGGGAGTGTTACTACTTTGCTTCAGGGTATAAACCTTCAATAACTTATGCTTCCTAACAAAAAGAAAAAGGTCAATACGTGCTCTAGGATAATCAAAGTTAGCTGTAGGGCAGAAGGATAACCCTAGTTCCAAAACTGAGCATTAATTGGGGGTAATGTCATGTGTGGAAAGATTGATAATAGAGAAATTAGGTTGCTCACCCATTATTTGTTGCGCTTGGAACGCCGTGTGCCTCTCCCATATGGCGTCTCGTTGTCTTTGGCCTTCGCCTCCTCTCCTGGTCTTTCTTTGTCTGGTTCGTTGCCTCCTCCTCTTCCTCGGGATGGTTTCTTTTTTCCGCTCAGGCTCTGCTGTAAAGAAACGGTACTCTGTGAGTGTCGTGAAAGGTCCCCTGTTAGGCACAGAGGTTCCTTGACGTTCCTCTAGGTCTGAAGGTGCATCAGACCTAGACTTCGAGGTCTCTGACACCCGTATACGCAATGTCTCTGTTCTCATAAAATCCTTTCTTGCTGAGTCGTACTTCCGGCCAAAGGTAAGAATCCGGCCCTGTGCATAGTCGTTCCTGTCCCTGATGAACTTCCATCGTTTTTTAGATTTTATACCTTCTTCGTATTTCGTCAATCTGCTCTCCATTTCTTTAAGGAAGGTTGTCACCTCCTCCTGTGCCATATGTTTTTCCAAGGTGTCACGTAGTACTTTGATTTCTTCCCCCACCTGCTCCAATTCAATTGCCGCATATTTGGACAATAGTCCCAACATTTGCTTGCAAGTAGCTGCCATTAGTGAGGACCATTCCTCTAGGAGCAGGGGACTTGGGTTTTGGTAGGTATATTTATATATATATATCAAAACAATACCCTTTCAGGCATAGAGTGACGCATAAATTATGCAAAAAAAGAAGCAAAGAACTCTGGGTAGTTCTCAAATTTAGGTGGAAAGCAGCTCCTGTATAGAGCGCTCTCAACACTAGTGACAGTCTAGATCTGCTCACCTCAAATGTCTGCTTTTCTATCAAAGTCTTTAAGCATAGGATTAGCACAGTACCATCCACGCCGAGATAGAAAGGAGCAAAGTCTTTTGCCATTTCTACAGCAAAGTCTTTAAGCATAGGACTAGCACAGTGCTGTCCATGCCGAGCTGCAAAATGACAACAGCCATTTACTACTCCAGGCACAGTATTACACCTTTGAATTGGCAATATACCAACCAAGCCAACCTGAAATTAGTAAATGCAACCCCTGACACTGTGTTTCACTCTAATTAGAGCTCTTCAGACAGGTATAGCTTTGTCCAGACACAAGGGAGCACCCAGTATGAGTCAAAATAATACCCTTTTAGGCTTAGAGTGACACATAAATTATGCAAAAAAAGAAGCAGAGAACTCTGGGTAGTTCTCAAGTTTAGGTGGAAAGCAGCTCCCGTATAGAGCACTCTCAACACCAGTGACAGTCTAGATCTGCTCACCTCAAATGTCTGCTTTTCTATCAAAGTCTTTAAGCATAGGATTAGCACAGTGCCATCCACACCGAGATAGAAAGGGACAAAGTCTTTTGCCATTTCTACAGCAAAGTCTTTAAGCATAGGATTAGCACAGTGCTGTCCATGCCGAGCTGCAAAATGACAAAAGCCATTTACCACTCCAGGCACAGTATTACAGCTTTGAATTGATAAAATACCAACCAAGCCAATCTGAAATGAGTAAAAGCAACCCCTGACACACTGTTTCGCTCTAATTAGAGCTCTTCAGAGAGCTGTTTTCCACCTAAACTTGAGAACTACCCAGAGTTCTCTGCTTCTTTTTTTGCATATATATACCAAGTTTTTACCAAATTGCTGGTTTGGTAAAAACTTGCACGTTTTATTTTGCTGTTGACACTGTTACAACACGTTTCGGCAGTAAGCCTTGCTCACACACTGAGCGCCATTAGTGCTTGTATTTTTATCTCAGTTGGCTGGTCACATGATTTGTGAGACATGGAAAACACACTTCGTTCGCTACCAAACGGAACAAATTGCTTGCAAAAATACAACAAAACTTAAAAGGCTCTTAACACTTCGTATACCTTACATACATTTTTTAGATAATTCTAAATATTTCTGGTATTACGGTCAACTGATAATCATTTTAATATGCTATCTTCAGCATTCTTTACATTTAAAATTTGTTCCGCTTCATTATTTGTATGTTTCCATAACCACCTTAACAATGTAGTCATTGCACTGCCAAATCTTGTTATTTTTCAGGATACTTTGCTGCAAAATGCCCATTTGCTTAATACACATTTAGGTCCTTTTTCACCATTAGTAATGCTAGTGCCAAAGAGGGAAACATTATTTCTGCATCAAATAAATCACATATATCAAAAGGCCAAACCTAAAGTGCTAGTGCTCCATGTTATCATTCAATTAAATCCTCTTTGAACATAACTAAAAGTGCACATGCATAATACTTGATGATTCACTAATCATTCAATATTGCACATTATGTTTCATTTTGGCCTATGAAAGTGCAGGTGCCTACAGGGAAAGATTATCCATCGATATTATACCATTCGACAATAATATATAAATATATGTATATCATAACAAAACCCTTTCAGGCATAGAGTGATGCATAAATTATGCAAAAAAGAAGCAGAGAACTCTGGGTAGTTCTCAAGTTTAGGTGGAAAGCAGCTCCTTTATAGAGCACCCTCAACCCCAGCAACACGCTAGATCTGCTCACCTCAAATGAGGCCATATATATATATTAACTGAAAAAACACAGGTTTCGGGGACTTTATAGTGAGGCTGACATTTCACTCTTACAAAACCAGAGAAATTCAGCCGTTATACTTAGCTGAGCTAACTATAACTCGCGCCCCCGCGATGCACTGCTGATGACGTCACATTACATCACTCATGATATGGTTAGTGACATCACTGATGACATCTCAAATGACATCACTGATGAGCACATCAGCAGTGCATTGCGGGGGTGCGAGTTATAGTTAGCTCAGCTAATTATAACAGCTGGATTTCTCTGGTTTTGTACGAGTGAAATGTCAGCCTAACTATAATGTCCCTGAAAACTGTGGTTTTTTCAGTGAATATCTAAGGTTTTTTAAATGCTAATTACTACCTATAACATCCCTGAAAACTCTGTTTTTTTCCAGTGAATTTCAACGGTTTTTTAAATGCTAATTTCTTACTATGCCTACAAAGGTAGGACATGTGCAGAAAGGTGGAAGAAAGGCACAGAAAGAAACACGAGTAGTGCAGAAAGAGGCAACAGAAGTCCAGAAAGAGGAAAAAAGGTGAAGAAAGAAGCAAGAGAAGTGCAGAAAGAACCAACAGAGATGCAGAAAGAGGCCTACTTCGACTGTACCTTTCAACAGACTCATACAAAGTAGCCTAATCAGTAATCCTTCTCCTAAGATGTCTTAAACCTCACTTTTCTCTTGAAGGTTCGCTATTCATCGACTGCTCAGAATGTTAGGCCTACCAAATGTAAACAGCAATCCTAACCATATCACTGTTCTAAGTCTCACCAAGTTGGTGACTGTATGCATGCGTGTGTCTGTGCTTTTACCAAGTGACATGTTACATAAAAATAAACATACAAATACTTGAAAAACCGTGTTTCAAACAGCATACTCTGTAAATTTATGTACAAGAAGGTATATGTATTTTTTCTGCTCATAATACAGGGCACATGGGTATTCAATAGTATATTTGAGGGGCTCTATAACACCTACATACATAAGACATGTCTGCGTGTGCAACCGAATGACAGAGCAGAACTGAGAAGATTTGACCACCTATAGGAGAAGCTACCCACTTTTTAAGCTACCATCCTCACATGCATAACACATGTGAGAACACATGTAGAAGTAGACATATACCTCAGTCACGAGAGCACACAGACATTTAAATTTGAAAGCTTGCACTTCCCATTTGAGTACAGAAAGAGGCAAGAAAAGTACAGAAAAAGGCAAGAGAAGTGCAGAAAGAAGCAACACAGGTACAGAAAGACGCAAAAGGGGTGCAGAAAGAGGCAAGAGAGGTACAAAAAGAGGGAACAGGGGTGCAGAAAGAGGCAGGAGAGGTGCAGAAAGAAGGAACAGAAATGCAGAAAGAGGCAAGAGAAGTGCAGAATGAAGCAACAGAGGTGCAGAAAGAGGCAAGAGAAGTACAGAAAGAGGCAATAGAGGTGCAGAAACAGGCTAGAGAGGTACAGAAAGAGGCAAGAGAAGTGCAGAAAGAGGCAATTGAGGTGCAGAAACAGGATAGAGAGGTACAGAAAGAGGGAAAAGAAGTGCAGAAAGAGGCAAGAGGGGTGCAGAAAGAGGCAAGAGAAGTGCTGAAAGAAGCAACAGAGGTGCAGAAAGAGGCAGAGAAGTGCAGAAAGAAGGAACAGAAATACAGAAGGAGGCAAGAGAAGTGCAGAAAGAAGGAACAGAGGTGCAGAAAGAGGCAAGAGAAGTGCAGAAAGAGGCAATAGAGGTACAGAAACAGGCTAGAGAGGTACAGAAAAGGTAAAAGAAGTACAGAAAGAGGCAAGAGGGGTGGAGAAAGAGGCAAGAGACGTGCAGAAAGAAGGTACAGAAATGCAGAAGGAGGCAAGAGAAGTGCAAAAGAAGGAACAGAGGTGCAGAAAGAGGCAACAGAAGTACAGAAAGAGCCAAGAGAGGTGCACAAAGAGACAAGAGAGATACATAAAGAGACAAGAGAGGTGCACAAAGAGACAAGAAAGGTGCAGAAAGAGGGAAGACGAGCGCAGAAAGAGGCAACAGGGGTGCAGAAAGAAGCAAGAGACGTGCAGAAAGAAGAGAGAGAGATGCAGAAAGAGGCAGGACAGGTGCAGAAATGGGGAAGAGGGGTACAGAAAGAGGCAAGAGAAGTTCAGAAATGGGGAAGAAGGGTGCAGAAACAGGCAAGAGAGGTGTGAAAGAGGGAACAGGGGTGCAGAAAGAGGCAAGAGAGGTGCAGAAAAAGGGAAGAAGGGTGCAGAAAGAGGGAAGAGGGGTGCAGAAAGAGGCAAGAGGGTTGCCGAAAGAAGCAACAGAGGTGCAGAAAGAAACAAGAGAAGTGCAGAAAGAAGCAACAGAGTTGCATTAAGAGGCAAGAGAAGTGCAGAAAGAGGCAAGAGGGGTGCAGAAAGAGGGAAGAGGGGTACAGAAAGAGGCTACAGAAATGTAGAGAGAGGCAAGGGAAGTCCAGAAAGAAGGAACATAAATACAGAAAGAGGCTAGAGAAGTGCAGAAAGAAGCAACAGAGGTGCAGAAAGAGGCAAGAGAAGTTCAGAAAGAGGCAAGAGAGGAGCAGAAACAGGCAAGAGAGGTACAGAAATCGGCAAGAGGGATACAGAAACAGGAGAGAGGTGCAGAAAGAGGGAACACGGATGCAGAAAGAGGCAAGAGAGGTACAGAAAGAAGGAATAAGGATGCAGAAAGAGGGAAGAGGGGTGCAGAAAGTGGCAAGAGGGGTGCAGAAAAAAGGTGCAGAAAGAAGCAAGATAAGTGCAGAAAGAAGCAACAGAGTTGCATAAAGAGGCAAGAGAAGTACAGGAAGAGGCAAGGGGGTGGAGAAAGAGGCAGGGGAGGTGCATAAAGAGGGAAGAGGGATGCAGAAAGAAGCAAGAGAAGTGCAGAAAGAAGCAACAGAAATTTAGAAAGATGCAAGAGAAGTCCAGAAAGAAGGAACAGAAATGCAGAAAGAGGGTAGAGAAGTGTAGAAAGAAGGAAGAGAGGTGCAGAAAGAGGCAAGAGAAGTGCAGAAATAGGCAAGAGAGGTGCGGAAACAGGCAAGAGAGGTGCAAAAAGAACCAACAGAGGTGCAGAAAGAGACAAGAGGAGTGCAGAAAGAAGCAGGAGGGGTGCAGAAAGAACCAACAGAGGTGCAGAAAGAGGGAAGAGGGGTGCGGGAATAGGCATGAGAAGTACAGAAAGAAGCAACATAAATGCAGAAAGAGACTAGAGAAGTGCAGAAGGAAGCAACAGAAATGCAGAAAGAGGCAAGAGAAGAAAAAAGCAATGGAGGTACAGAAAGAGGCAAGAGAGCTGCAGAAACAGGCAAGAAAGGTGCAGACAGAGGGAACAGGGGTGCAGAAAGAGGGAACAGGGGTGCAGAAAGAGGCAAGAGAGGTGCAGAAAGAGGGAATAGGGGTACAGACAGAGGCAAGATGGGTGCAGAAAGAAGCAAGTGAGGTGCAGAAAGAGGCAACAGAGGTGCAGAAAGAGGCAAGGGAAGTGCAGAAAGAAGCAACAGAAATGCAGCAAGAGGCAAGAGAAGTGGAGAAAGAAGCAACAGAGGTGCAGAAAGAGGCAAGAATAGTGCTGAAAGAAGCAAGAGAAGAGCATAAAGAAGGAACAGAGATGCAGAAAGAGGCAAGAGAAGTGCAGAAAGAAGCAGCAGAGGTACAGAAAGAGGCAAGAGGGGTGCAGAAAGAGACAAAAGAAGAGGAGAAATAAGCAACAGAGGTGCAGAAAGAGGCAAGAGAATTGCAGAAAGAGGCAATAGAGGTGCAGAAACAGGCTAGAGAGGTACAGCAAGAGGGGGAAAAGTGCAGAAAGAGGCAAGAGGGGTGCAGAAAGATGCAATAGAGGTGCAGAAAGAAGCAACAGAAGTGCAGAAATAGGCAAGAGGGGTGCAGAAACAGGCATGAGAAGTGCAGAAAGAGTCAATAGAGGTGCATAAACAGGCTAGAGAGGTACAGAAAGAGGGAAAGAAGTGCATAAAGAGGCAAGAAAAGTGCTGAAAGAAGCAACAGAGATGCAGAAAGAGGCAAGAGAAGTGCAGAAAGAAGGAACAGAAATGCAGAAGGAGGCAAGAGAAGTGCATAAAGAAGGAACAGAGGTGCAGAAAGAGGCAACAGAACTGCAGGAGATTGGCAAGAGAGGTGCACAAAGAGACAAGACAGATGCAGAAAGAGACAGGAGAGGTGCACAAAGAGACAAGAAAGGTGCAGAAAGAGGGAATATGAGCCCAGAAAGAGGCAATAGGGGTGCAGAAAGAAGCAAGAGACATGCAGAAAGAAGCAAGAGAAGTGCAGAAAGAAGCAACAGAGGTGCAGACAGAGGCAAGACGAGTGCAAAAAAGGGCAAGAGAAGTGCAGAAAAAAGCAAAAGAAACGTAGAAAGAGGCCAGAGAAGTACAGAAAGAAGGAACAGAAATGAAGAAAGAGGCTAGAGAAGTGCAGAAAGAAGCAACAGAAATGCAGTAGGAGGCAAGAGAAGTAGAGAAAGATGCAATAGAGGTACAGAAAGAGGCAACAGAAGTGCAGAAATAGGGAAGAGGGGTGCAGAAAGAGGCAAGAGAGGTGCAGAAATAGGGAAGAAGGGTGCGGAAAGAGGTTAGAGGGGTGCAGAAAGTGGCAAGAGGGGTGCAGAAAGAAGCAACAGAGGTGCAGAAAGAAGCAAGAGAAGTGCAGAAAGAAGCAACAGAGTTGCATAAAGAGGCAAGAGAAGTACAGGAAGAGGCAAGGGGGTGGAGAAAGAGGCAGGGGAGGTGCATAAAGAGGGAAGAGGGATGCAGAAAGAGGCAAGAGAAGTGCAGAAAGAAGCAACAGAAATTTAGAAAGATGCAAGAGAAGTCCAGAAAGAAGGAACAGAAATGGAGAAAGAGGGTAGAGAAGTGTAGAAAGAAGGAAGAGAGGTGCAGAAAGAGGCAAGAGAAGTGCAGAAATAGGCAAGAGAGGTGCGGAAACAGGCAAGAGAGGTGCAAAAAGAACCAACAGAGGTTCAGAAAGAGACAAGAGGAGTTCAGAAAGAAGCAGGAGGGGTGCAGAAAGAACCAACAGAGGTGCAGAAAGAGGGAAGAGGGGTGCGGGAATAGGCAAGAGAAGTACAGAAAGAAGCAACATAAATGCAGAAAGAGACTAGAGAAGTGCAGAAGGAAGCAACAGAAATGCAGAAAGAGGCAAGAGAAGAAAAAAGCAATGGAGGTACAGAAAGAGGCAAGAGAGCTGCAGAAACAGGCAAGAGAGGTGCAGACAGAGGGAACAGGGGAGCAGAAAGAGGGAACAGGGGTGCAGAAAGAGGCAAGAGAGGTGCAGAAAGAGGGAATATGGGTACAGACAGAGGCAAGATGGGTGCAGAAAGAAGCAAGTGAGGTGCAGAAAGAGGCAACAGAGGTGCAGAAAGAGGCAAGGGAAGTGCAGAAAGAAGCAACAGAAATGCAGCAAGAGGCAAGAGAAGTGGAGAAAGAAGCAACAGAGGTGCAGAAAGAGGCAAGAATAGTGCTGAAAGAAGCAAGAGAAGAGCATAAAGAAGGAACAGAGATGCAGAAAGAGGCAAGAGAAGTGCAGAAAGAAGCAGCAGAGGTACAGAAAGAGGCAAGAGGGGTGCAGAAAGAGACAAAAGAAGAGGAGAAATAAGCAACAGAGGTGCAGAAAGAGGCAAGAGAATTGCAGAAAGAGGCAATAGAGGTGCAGAAACAGGCTAGAGAGGTACAGCAAGAGGGGGAAAAGTGCAGAAAGAGGCAAGAGGGGTGCAGAAAGATGCAATAGAGGTGCAGAAAGAAGCAACAGAAGTGCAGAAATAGGCAAGAGGGGTGCAGAAACAGGCATGAGAAGTGCAGAAAGAGTCAATAGAGGTGCATAAACAGGCTAGAGAGGTACAGAAAGAGGGAAAAGAAGTGCATAAAGAGGCAAGAAAAGTGCTGAAAGAAGCAACAGAGATGCAGAAAGAGGCAAGAGAAGTGCAGAAAGAAGGAACAGAAATGCAGAAGGAGGCAAGAGAAGTGCAGAAAGAAGGAACAGAGGTGCAGAAAGAGGCAACAGAACTGCAGGAGATTGGCAAGAGAGGTGCACAAAGAGACAAGACAGATGCAGAAAGAGACAGGAGAGGTGCACAAAGAGACAAGAAAGGTGCAGAAAGAGGGAATATGAGCCCAGAAAGAGGCAATAGGGGTGCAGAAAGAAGCAAGAGACGTGCAGAAAGAAGCAAGAGAAGTGCAGAAAGAAGCAACAGAGGTGCAGACAGAGGCAAGACGAGTGCAAAAAAGGGCAAGAGAAGTGCAGAAAAAAGCAAAAGAAACGTAGAAAGAGGCCAGAGAAGTACAGAAAGAAGGAACAGAAATGAAGAAAGAGGCTAGAGAAGTGCAGAAAGAAGCAACAGAAATGCAGTAGGAGGCAAGAGAAGTACAGAAAGATGCAATAGAGGTGCAGAAAGAAGCAACAGAAGTGCAGAAATAGGCAAGAGGGGTGCAGAAACAGGCATGAGAAGTGCAGAAAGAGTCAATAGAGGTGCATAAACAGGCTAGAGAGGTACAGAAAGAGGGAAAAGAAGTGCATAAAGAGGCAAGAAAAGTGCTGAAAGAAGCAACAGAGATGCAGAAAGAGGCAAGAGAAGTGCAGAAAGAAGGAACAGAAATGCAGAAGGAGGCAAGAGAAGTGCATAAAGAAGGAACAGAGGTGCAGAAAGAGGCAACAGAACTGCAGGAGATTGGCAAGAGAGGTGCACAAAGAGACAAGACTGATGCAGAAAGAGACAGGAGAGGTGCACAAAGAGACAAGAAAGGTGCAGAAAGAGGGAATATGAGCCCAGAAAGAGGCAATAGGGGTGCAGAAAGAAGCAAGAGACGTGCAGAAAGAAGCAAGAGAAGTGCAGAAAGAAGCAACAGAGGTGCAGACAGAGGCAAGACGAGTGCAAAAAGGGCAAGAGAAGTGCAGAAAAAGCAAAAGAAACGTAGAAAGAGGCCAGAGAAGTACAGAAAGAAGGAACAGAAATGAAGAAAGAGGCTAGAGAAGTGCAGAAAGAAGCAACAGAAATGCAGTAGGAGGCAAGAGAAGTAGAGAAAGATGCAATAGAGGTACAGAAAGAGGCAACAGAAGTGCAGAAGAGGATGCACTTGCAAATGTGCTCGGTGTCCAGGGGTCATGGTCTCAAGTCACCCACAATAGCCACAGGCCTCAGCTTTGCTGGGGACTCAGGGTAGCCTCGGGGAAGTCTGAGAATCCACCTCTGGTGATGCGATGACTTCGGCGTCCGACAGGAGCTTCAGAAATGCGAACCGGACAGATGCTTCTTTGGTGCCTGCCAAGCAGGGGAGTCACTCCTTGACCCCAAGGGAGATTCTTCTGTCCTCTAATCGTGAGTAGAGCGTCGAAGGTCCAGGATTCAGTTTCAGAGTTTCGTCCAGGGATAATCTAAAGTCCTAAGGACTGGGTTCCTATCTTTATACTAAAGATAGGGGTTGGACTACTCTGTGGCCCCACCTATGGGTGGGTCAGGGCAGAGGGGTGGCTACACCCCTTTCCTTTGTCCAGTTCGCGCCAAAGCAGGGGCTGCAAGCCCCTGATCTGGTTTGAACTGGGGTATGCACAGGGACACCAAATGTGCCCCCAGTGCAGGACTTCAAAGCACCCGAAAGTGCTCCCGCCCAGCCCCAATACACATTATCCTGTCTGGGGAGGCGGTCACACCTCCCTGGGACAGGAAACCTATTGTCCAGGCCTCCCCTGCCGGAGTTTCGTCCAGCAGCAGGAGGCCAGACTCGTGTCTGTGGCAGCAGCATCCATTTTGTGATGCCAGGGCTCTGGAAAGAAGTTACCGGACTAGTCAGAGTTAACATGTCTTTCCCTCTAGAAGGGTGGAATGCTACCCCCGCCGCCAGGATTGGCGGGGGGTAGTATTCCAAGATGTTTGACACCAAACACGACATGTTTAGGTGCAGCCATTCCAAAGTTAGCATTTTACCGCGAGGATATAATGCGCTTAAGAGTATATGGTCAGGCTGCACTACAAGCAGCATCAGAGATGGTCTCCGAACGCTGCAGAGGGGCCCTGCTCATGCAGGGGCACCCTCTCACATAGGAACCATGCACTCTGCCTATAGGATTGATAAAGCCTGCCTTAGGAGTGACTTATAGGTTTATATGTGTGTATGCATTTAGTGATATAGGTAACCTATATCACAGTAAGGGGTGCATGCACCACCTTACCCAGGCTGCAGTAGCAGACCTGTGGTGTCAGTTTGGATGGCCTTCCAGGGGTGGCATAATACATGCTGCAGCCCCTGGCAGGCCTCTGAGGTACCTATGCCCTTGGTACATAGTATACCATATACTAGGGACTTATAAGGGCACTCCAGATCCCAATCAGTGATGTGCCTAAGGCACATGGAAACCATTTTAGAGAGGAAGCAGCTAGGCTGGGGTTCTGATTAGCAGGGCCCCAGCCAGACTAATGTCGAAAAACAGTGAAGCATCAGCAAAAAGTGGGGGTACCCATGTGAAGCAGATCCTACTCTCCTACACAACCCCCCAAATGTAGGGACATTAAACTAACCTTGCCCAGTTAAGTCTTCATGTTCTAAGTGGAAATACCTAGAGAGTCCATCTGCATTCGCATGGTTACTCCCAGGCCTATGTTCCATTGTAAAGTCCATCCCCTGTAGGGAAATGGACCACCTAAGCAGTTTGGGGTTTTCACCCTTCATTTGTTTTAGCCATAAGAGGGGCTTATGGTCTGTCTGAACCAGGAAGTGTGTATCAAACAAGTATGGCCTCAACTTCTTCAGAGCCCAGACCACAGCAAAGGCCTCCCTCTCTATGGCTGACCAACGTTTCTCTCTAGGGGTCAGCCTTCTGCTAATGAAAGCTACTGGCTGATCCTGACCTTCTTCATTCAATTGTGACAGTACAGCCCCTACCCCCAATTCAGATGCATCAGTTTGAACAATGAACTTCTTGGAGTAATCAGGACTCTGCAGAATTGGAGCAGTGCACATGGCCTGCTTCAGGTCATCAAATGCCTTTTGACAGCTAACTGTCCACTGAACCTTTTTAGGCATTTTCTTAGAAGTTAAGTCATTCAGGGGTGTCACTATTGATCCATACCCCTTGACAAATCTCCTATAGTACCCAGTCAGGCCTAAGAAGGCTCTCACCTGAGTCTGGGTAGTGGGAGCAGTCCAGTCCATGATGGTCTGGATCTTGCTCTGCAAAGGTTGAACCTGGCCTCCACCCACAAGGTGGCCCAGGTACACAACCTGACTCTGCCCTATCTGGCACTTAGTGGCCTTGATAGTCAGGCCTGCCTTTTGCAGGGCCTGTAAAACATTCCTGAGGTGGACCAGGTGATCCTCCCAGGTGGAGCTAAAGACAGCAATATCATCTAGATATACTGCACTATAGGCTTACAGACCTGTGAGAACTGTATTCACCAGCCTCTGGAAAGTGGCAGGTGCATTCTTCAGACCAAAGGGCATTACCACAAATTGATAATGCCCACTAGGGGTTGAGAATGCTGTTTTGGGCTTTGCAGTATCAGCTAGTCTGATCTGCCAGTAGCCAGCTGTTAGGTCAAATGTGCTGAGATATTTGGCAGAGGCCAAAGTATCTATGAGCTCATCTGCCCTGGGTATTGGATGGGCATCAGTCCTAGTGACTGCATTGAGACCCCTGTAGTCCACACAAAACCTCATCTCTCTTTTTCCACCACTGGTGTGAGGTTTTGGTACAAGGACCACTGGACTAGCCCAAGGGCTATCTGAGGGTTCAATAACTCCCAATTCCAACATTTTCTGGACTTCAGTCCTGATACAGTCCCTGACATGGTCAGGTTGCCTATAAATCTTGTTTTTAATAGGCAGACTGTCCCCAGTGTCCACTTCATGAGTGCACCAGGTGGTCTGACTGGGTGTCAGTGAAAACATATGTCTAAACTGATTGAGGACTTGCCTGCAATCAGTTTGTTGCTGGGTAGTGAGGCTGCCTGCCAAGGCTACACCATCAACTGACCCATCGTCAGGGTTCTGTGAGAGCAGGTCAGGGAGTGGGTCACTCTCTTCCTCCTGCCCTTCATCAGTAGCCATGAGCAAGCCCATGTCTGCCCTGTCCACATATGGTTTTAACCTGTTGACATGGAGAACCCTGTGGGGACTCCTGGGTGTTCCTAGGTCTACTAAGTAAGTGACCTCACCCTTCTGCTCAACAATAGTGTGGGGTCCACTCCATTTATCTTGGAGAGCTGCTGGGGCCACTGGCTCCAACACCCACACCTTCTGTCCTGGCTGGTAAACAGTCAGAACAGCCTTTTGGTCATGCCAGGCCTTTTGAAGTTCCTGGCTAGCCTCAAGGTTTTTGGTTGCCTTTTTCATGTACTCAGCCATCCTGGAGCGGAGACCAAGTACATAGTCCACTATATCTTGCTTTGGGGGCTTGAGAGGTAACTCCCATCCTTCCTTCACCAAGCACAGTGGACCCCTCACAGGGTGGCCAAACAGAAGTTCAAAAGGGCTGTAACCAACCCCTTCTGAGGCACCTCCCTATATGCGAATAAAAGGCAGGGCAAGAGTATGTCCCATCTATGCCTAAGCTTTTCTGGGAGCCCTTTAATCATGCCCTTCAAGGTTTTGTTGAATCTCTCAACTAAACCATTGCATTGTGGGTGATAGGGTGTGGTGAACTTATAAGTCACTCCACACTCCTTCCACATTGCTTTTAAGTACCCGGACATGAAGTTAGCACCCCTGTCTGATACTACCTCCTTAGGAAAGCCCACTCTTGAGAAGATTCCCAGGAGGGCCCTTGCCACCACAGGTGCTGTAGTGGTCCTGAGGGGAATAGCTTCTGGGTACCTGGTGGCATGATCCACTACCACCAGGATAAACCTGTGCCCAGAGGCTGTTTGGGGATCCATGGGACCAACAATGTCAATCCCTACCCTTTCAAAGGGCACCCCACCACAGGTAGTGGTATCAGGGGGCCTTTGTAGTGCCACCTGCCTTGCCACTGGCTTGGCAGGTTACACAGGAGCGACAAAACTCCTTACTGTCTTCAGACATGTGGGGCCAGTGAAAGTGAGGGACAATTCTGTCCCAAGTCTTGTTCTGGCCCAGGTGACCTGCTAAGGGAATATCATGGGCTAGGGTCAATAGGAAGCCCCTGAACTTCAGAGGTATAACCAACCTCCTGGTAGCACCAGGCTTGGGGTCTCTACTCTCTGAGTACAGGAGTCCATCATCCCAATACACTGTATGGGGACCACTAGCTTTCACAGCAGCCTCAGCAGCAGCTTGCTGTCTGAGGGGTTCAAGGGAGGGGCAGCTCTGCTGCTCCTGGCTCAGATCTGCCCTAGAAGGTCCCCCTGTTCCCAAGAACTCAACCTGGTCAGGTTCAAGTTCCTCTGGGACAGTTCCTTCTTCAGGGCTGAGATCATCCCCCTCAAGGGACTGATCTCCCTCCTGAGCCAAGGGGAAGGCACTGCCTTAACCCTACTACTCCTCCTCTTGGAAGGCACTTGGTCCATTCTTCCAGAATCCAAGGCCTGTTCAGGGCTAGACATTTTGGCTTGTGACCTGGTCACAGCAAACACATCTGCAGGGATCCCCAGCATTTCTGCATGGGTCCTGAGCTCCACTTCTGCCCAAGCAGAAGTCTCTAAGTCATTGCCAAGCAAGCATTCGACTGGTAGGTTTGCACTTACCACAACCTTCTTAAGGCCAGTTACCCCTCCCCAGGAGAAGTTAACAACTGCCAGAGTATGGTCTGTTCTGACATTGCTAGCATTGGTCACTTGGTACATCTCACCAAGTATAACTTGCCCAGGATTCACAAGGTCTTGTGTCACCATTGTGACACTTGCCCCTGTGTCCCTAAATGCCAAAGCCTCACGTCCATTGATTAAAGGCTGTTGTCTGTACTTGCCCAGATTACTGGGACTCACAGTGGAGGTCACATCCATGCCTCCATCACAGACTAACACAGCCTGAGTCAGTTCTCTGACTAGGTCAGAGCCCAACTCAGTTCCCAGGGTGAACCCTACTAAACCCTTGGCTGGAGCACACCCACCAACTGTACTAGGGGGAACAGGTGCCTTAGGGGCATTGGTGGGTGCTGGACTGGAGTCTTTGGACTTGGTGCAATCACTGGTCCAGTGGGTCTTTTGCTTACAGACCTTGCACCATGGTTTTCTTTGGCCTTTCCCTTTGGTAGACTGTGAATCCCCACCAGAAGAAGATTTTGGGGGCCTGATGAAGACTTTTGATCTTTATCCTTCTCCCCACCCTTGTCAGAGTTCTTAGCATCTTGCTTCTTGGTTTCCCCACCTTGGTTCTGTACCTTCTGCTTCACCCTGGTTCTGACCCATTTGTCTGCCTTCTTTCCCAATTCTTGGGGAGAGGTCAGATCAGAGTCTACCAGGTATTGATGCAACAGCTGATTTTGACAGTTATTAAGAATCTGCTCCCTCATTATCAGATTGTACAATCCTGAGAAGTGACACACCTTACTGCCCATCAACCAGCCTTCCAGAGCCTTGGCAGAACAATCCACATAGTCTACCCAGTCTTGAGTCTGTGCTTTTGGGTATCTCTGAACTTCAACCTGTACTGTTCAGTGGTTAGGCCAAACCCATCAATAAGAGCACTCTTCAAGACCTTGTAATTATCAGCATCCTCCTCTCTAACAGTGAGGAGCTTATCTCTACCTTTGTCAGCAAAGGAGAGCCACAAGATTGCTGCCCACTGCTCCTGAGGGACCTTCTGTACCTTACAGGCCCTCTCTAGAGCAGTTATCCACTTGTGGATGTCATCCCCATTCTGATAGGGAGGGACAATCTTGCTCAGGTTCCTATGGTCATAGGACCTTTCCCTATCTCTAGGGATCTGGCTGCCACCATGGGACTCTAGTCCCAACTTTCTTTTCTCTCTAAAGAGATCTAGGGACTCCCTGTCTAAGGCTACTTGCTTCCTTCTGAGTTCAAGCTGAGCTTCCTCATATTGAATCAGCCTCTTTCTTCTCTCATGAGAGGATTCCCTCCTATGAGATGAGACAGAGCTCCCTATTGAGGTGCCAGAGTGGTTAGACTCCTGAGAAGAAGATCTAGACCTTCTGGGCACCCTCACAATCCTTCCTGGGGGGGCAAAGGGGGCATCATTCTGATCCTCCTCTTCCTCCTCCTCAGGATGGGTTGGATTATCCAGGTCAGGGTCATTGTCACCCTCCTGGCCAGTTTCAGAGGGGGGGCTGGGGGTACTGGTACCCCCATTCCCAACCTCTTCTTCTGCCCCACCCTCAGCTCCTACCCCTTCAGTCCCCAAGGGCTTACTAAGGTCATAAGCCACCAACAACTCCTTGAGGTGTTGGGTGGTGGGGCTTTGGCCTGTCCTTATTTTTCTCAAGTTGCATAAAGCTCTCAATTCCAAGAATGGGAGTGTATCATACTTGGAAGGTGGAAGCTCAATGGCTTCCTGCAAGGATTCTTTGGATCCTGCCCTTAAAGACATTACTAGTGTGGTGTGGTGTATGCACTACCTACTCTAGTGTGGCCTACTAAACTCTCTTGAGTTGTAGAAAGGGTTGTGCTATCCCTTAACACACAACTCTAAGTTCAGTAGAACTTACTGTATTCTAAGCTTAAATTATATGTACCTTAGGTACCTTTAGTGGTTTTCAGTTGATCAATTCAATTGAGATTATCTGGTAAAACAATAGCAAGCTGGAATCCCACACGCTGCACACCAATGTGAGAAGTTGGCCTGGCATATGCTGTCCACTAATTATAGTGGGCACCTTGCACCAGTCCAAACAACCCCTTATTGGAGATAGGTTAAAGACAACCTTATTGAAAGCTATCCTAGTGGTAGCTATGGAGAGCAGCCTTCAGGCTAAGTCTTGAAGGAATGTAAAGCAGCTTGTTTTACCAGTCTATAATCTCTTGAGTGATCAAATGAAAGAGCACCACACCAGGTATATATTCAAAATATATGTATTTATTGCTAAACACACCCCTCTAGTCTCTTTATGAGGCTAGAGTTCGAAGTACATAAGTTAGAAGTTATTTAAACACAGTAATAGCACAAATACACGTTTGGGCCCTAGGGGCGTACCAAACCATATACCAATAAAGTGGTATGCGAACCATGACTGAACTAGACACTAGGCCTAGGGCCTCTAGAAGTGCTTGGACCACAAGGAACCACCCAAGGTAGTGACACAGGGGACCCACGGGAGACGCGTGCAGTGTAAATACACAACCGCGATACGCCGTTGACTTCTATGGAGAAAGTCGGGATCGGGAAATTAGAGAATAGGGACACTTAAAAGAGGACTTGGACAAAACCCTTTGAGATCTAGGACTTTGAAGAGTCTCTACCCACGGGAGCACTGGAGTACTCGTGTTACCTCACCCAGGGAAGCCGGGTGCATAGGTGCCTTTCGGGGTCGGGTTTCGTCGTCGATTCG